>JAJTUV010001108.1:1185000-1847500 GCA_021653895.1 Mastomys natalensis
ATACAATTCTCTCCTTAGATTTTCATTTTAAGATTTATTTTTACTCCATGTTTGCAAATGTTGGGCATGTATGTATATTTGCACATTTTGTGGGTGTCTGGGGCCTGTGGAAGTTAGAAGAGACGGTCATGATGCCCTAGAACTAGGATTGCAGAATTGTGAGCCTCTGTGTGGGTGCTGGGATGTGAACTCAGATCCTCGGCAAGAGCATCAAGCGATCTTAACTGTTGAGGCATCTCTCCAGCCCCTGTATTTTCCTTGGAAAACATGAGGGAAGGCTGAGGAGATGCCAGCAAGACACGAACGAGGAGTAAGAGAATCAGTCAGATCATCTCTACTGGAACCTTCCCAGGGTAGTCCAGTCAACTTTTACTCAGCCAATGGATACGAAAACACCTTAAAAATAGAAAAGGGCTCTACAAATTTAAATATCAACCTCTTTAGTTTCAACATTTATTAGGGAAAAGGGACTTGGGCTGTTTCTTTTTTAAAAATTAAAAAACCGAGTTCTTTATTTTTTGTGTATGAGGGGTGTGCTCACACGTATGTCTGTTGTACATGGTGCCTGTGAGGCTCAGAAGGTTTTTGATCCCCTGGAACTGGAGTTACAGATGGTTGTGAGCTGGCGTGTGCTGGGACTCAGTCTGCAAGAACAGCAAGTGATCTAAACTGTCCAGCCATCTCTCACCCCTGGGTCTGTCTCACAATATGATTTCTCCAATGCTGGAATAAGTTAATTGTTTTTGGAAAACAGGGAGACTTTAAGGTTTGGGGTTGCAGAGAGAGTAGAGCTGTGAGTCAGTGAAGCTGCCTTATGATGTCCTGCCTTTAGAAGACTCTGACTCAGCATTGAAACAAGTTTGTGGGAGATAAAGAGAGGGAATGGGAAGTCAGACAGAGTGGCAAAGCAGACAGCCTGCCTCCCAGGAGGACATCATATTAGTATTTTGGAAGTGCTTGAGCTCTGAGAGTTCTGTTTTTATCCTTAAACTTAGTGTGGAAGAAGAGAGTCCTGATAAACTTCTATCTCAGAGTGGCTAAGACTACCTGAAAGCTATGACATAACTTCTTGCAGCCTGTGAGAAAGAATTGCTATCAGGGGATGCTGATCTACTGTAATTGCCTGGTGGTAACAATGTAACAATGCGGATGGACAAATGTTACAACTTTACTCCAGTATCAATATCCAAATAATTGTTTTTTTTTAAATTTATCTACACTTGGTCCTGATAAGGAGGACACACCCATTTACAAGAGAATGTTCAGTCAGGATAGCCAAAACAAGTCAAGTAAGAACCCAGAAGGGAAGCTGGAGAGATGGATCATGGTTTAGAGCACTGGCTGCTCCTCCAGAGGACCCAGGTTCAAGTCCAGCACCCATAGGGTGGCTCACCCAGTCTGTAACCCCAGTTCTCCATCGGATGTCCTCTCTCGGCTTCCTCATGTACTACATGCACAGGGAACACAGATAGCCACACAGGCAAAACACTCAGACGACACAAAATATAAATAATAAATAAACAAGGAACAAAGAACTCAGAAGATCCAGGGGAAGATGTTTCTCAATTCACCCCGGGGAAAACAGGAGAGGTTTGTGATATAAAATTTAATATTTAAAATGCTAATGTCTTCATTTGCATTCTGTGAAAGCACAGAGCAGGCTCTGTCAAAAAGAGTGAAATAACCTCTTTGTAGATAAATGGATGTAATCTGCCAAGTCACCAGTCCTTTTCTGACAGAGGGCCATCCTCCAGAGGAGGGAGTTACTGAGCATGAGAACTCATGGGCTTCATACTTACTTGACAGCAGTCCTGCCCACCACAACCATTCCTTGAGGTAAGAATGTCCACCTTGCCCTGGGAAATAGAAAAAAAAAAACAAGAGTCAGGCTTTCACCTCAGGAGATGAGGTAGAAGCCCTGACTCCAGAAAGGTGTTGAGCATGTGGGAAAAGGCAAGGCTTCTCGTCATCTAACTCAGAAGTGTCTTCTCTGAGTGAGGCTACTCTCTCAGTCCTTCCCAAGGTCTTTTCAGCTTTCTGCTACCTTTGACTTCTACGAATTCCATGGAAAGTTCCTTTGACTTGTATGAAATTTTACTTGCTCATCAGGGTCTCTTGGCAGTACAGACATAGGGCTTTATAAACTCTAAACTTGTTCTCGGTTAAAAAAATTAAAACCAAAACCATAGCTTGCAGCTGACGCTTATCCTAGTGGAAAAAAGATAACCAATATGGAGCCTCTGAGACTTTGGAAGAGCCAATTAAAGAACAACAAGCATCAGACAGGTGGACCCTGCTTATCTTTCACTTTGACATACTGAAGAGGACAAGCTTTTCTGAAGCTGCCTAGGGTCATCTCTCTGTGAGCTACCTGTGACCTGAGCCACTGCTAACTGTTGGCTATAGACAATGGAATTTTCTCAGTTTAAACATGTTAACTACCTGACTCTCACCTTGATGGTTTTGTTATAACTAAACTAAGAGGACAAAAGCAATAAAGATGATCTTGCAAGGTAGTTTATTTTCCTTCCTTAGTATTTTCTCCTTATAAAATTTACAAATGACTAAACAGCAGTTGTTGCACCGGATGTCTGTACCTCTCCCGTGCTTTGCCATTATGCTAGGGTGTTTTCTTATTGCCTGCAATTGTTCTTTATATATTAGGGATTCTATAACACTGTGTCCTATATTTCATAGCTCTCCTCACCACCAAGATGATCTAATTATTTAGTTTCAGTAAATTATTTCCAAAGAGGATGTCTGTGTGTGACTTATTTTATGCATCCATTCAGAAAGTCTCTTAAATTATATAGAATACCTTCTTCCTTTACCCAGAACAGATTTACGATTAAGACTTTATTTCAAGTTCAGTCTGGCATGTGTTTTGCAGAATGGTAAAATGTAGAATTCTTACTGGTTTTCCCTCTACTTTTCCCCAGTTGACTCAACACTTTTAATTTATGAATTCATTTTTCTTCACTGGTCTGAAGAATTATATATTAGCTGCTATGTGCAATCTCCTCCCACTTGTACATCTTCAACAATCCCTTTTTACTTAAATTCCAGTATCAAATTGTTTTCATTTAAGACCACATTATAGTATATTTTATTTTTTTTTTAATTTTTAATTTTTTTTATTTTTACTTATTATATGTAAATACATTGTAGCTGTCTTTAGACACCCCATAAGACAGCATCAGATCTCATTATGGATGGCTGTGAGCCACCATGTGGTTACTGGGATTTGAACTCAAGACTTCCGGAAGAGCAGTCAGCAGCCCTATAGTATATTTTGTGATGGAGCAAATCTTCCCTCCCATTATTCCTTTAGAAACTTGTTTACATTTGTAGCCATTTATTTTCCCATTTTGACCTAGGGAAATGTGTGAGTTTCTTACGCTATGATACGTCATGAAAATGAACATGAATATGCTAATGCAGTCAGACAGGCTACTCAGAGTCTGAAATGCCACTCTACATATCCGGATTCCACCATTATCCGTTCGTTGACTCAGCAAATATTTGGGTGCCAAATACTGTAGATGCATGGTTTATGAGTCTACTATCAATAAACAAATAAACGTTCTGACTAAACAATACACGCAACACGCAATATCTTAGAGGCAGTGAAGGAAACTGGTTCAATGATAGAAACTGAAAGATAATGGGGAAGGAGACCATTCTAGGGTAGTGGGCTATGGCAGGATTCAGAGGGATAAGTCAGCTGGACGAAAGGTATCGGGAGTTCTATGCCAAGGGAAAACTCTTCGGGTAGAAGGGCGCATGCTCTATTTCAAGGGCACTTGTGAAGACTTCGTTGGATGTGTTCCTTACCTGCTCTGGTAATGCCCTTGTTGGCCAGTTGCAAGAGACCCTTCTTTTTGAGTATGAAACTTGAGCCAATAAAAACGCTGGAACTTATGGCCAATACCAAGCCCACATACAGACTGTATTTGTTTTCTACACTTGCTGAAATGCTGAAGTTGGTTATGGAGGAATTCAGGTTCGTGTAGACGATAGATAAGCCAGCGGCTGTGACACGTTTGTAATCTCACACGAAGCCCGGGAAGAGTTGGAGCAGACCAGAGACAGCACATACCCTGGCAAAGAGAAAGAAGAAGGCGGTGGTAAGAATGCAACCGATCTGTGAGAACACTCACTCCTGTCTGCCAAAGACAGACCTGAGTGAAAGGAAACGCATTTCTATTGTAAACAGGAAACTCCCGCGGAAGAGGTGGTCCACAGGCCAACAGACACTTTCAATTCGGCTTTCCCACATTCTTAAAATGACTTAAAGATTAGTTGTCATTGTTCAAAGAGGGGAGGCTTCACACGAAAGTCCAGGTCCTCTGATAAACCCTACAACCTTGCAGCACATGAGTCTTGGGTTCAGTAAGGAAGCAGCCCTTCTTATTAAGTGCTCGCTTAGGTCTGCCTTCTACTCTACAGATCGACACCCCCACCCCACCCCCCTCATTCCCCATGATCAGTCTGTCTCACGGAAAGCAGGCTTTGTGACAGGTGGGTGGAGAAGGCCACGGCCATGCCACTGTCCTATAAATTATCCTATTATAGGAAATTTAGCTGACCCATTCATGGGGTATAAACTGTGCATTCCAGAAAATGCATTAAACTTTAATTTTGCATACCGCTTAAGCCCAAAGAAAATCGTTTCTCAGTTTAACTCATTGACTTGCTCCTGAATAAACAGAATTTTGTAGAAAAATGAATTAAACATCAGTAGGCTTTATAAAGAATAAGATTTTAGTAAGAATGCAAAGCCACTAGAACAGACCCATTCTGTGCTCTGGAATTTTTAGGCTAAACTCTAAAACATGAAAGAGAAACATGTCACACACCATGAGAAACTTCTGATAGTCTGCCACCTGAACAGCTAACCAACAAGGTGACATCGTGACTAAATCTTCTACTTTCTCATCTTATTTCCTTTTTAAAAGGCAAAATGTCCCAACATCATTTATCCTAAACCAAAAACAGACAAAGGTAGATCATGGAATCCAATGAAAACCCAAAATCCATCGTGGTTAAGAGCCTCTTGGAAGGAGAGCCAGTTCCAAGTGATCAGCTGGGAAACATATCCAGATGAGCAACACTAAGGGAACCCAGCAGGCTGTATTTATACATTTATGTGTATAATAACTAAAATAATATTTGAACAGGTCATGAAGTTAATAAGGAATGGTGTGGGACACAGGGGAAGTTGGAGGGAGGAGAGGGTATCGTCAGTACAGTACTCATATAGGAAATTCTCAAAATTAAAAAAAAAGAAAAAAATGTAAAAACAAAACTAGAACAATAGTACTCTGATTTAACATCCCCCGATCTCGAGAAATTACGCCAACAAATCACTGACAGCTTCTAAACACTTAGCAAGAAGACTTCCCATAAGGGGATCTTCACGTTGTCCAAAAGCATCCTGAAGCTATCATAACTTATAAAACTCAGTTAGGAAACCACCTTAAAGTTTTCGGTCTTGAAATGGCTGAGAAACTGCTCTCAAACATTTCTTATTTCATTTTTCTGTGTGACTTAAAGATGAAGTGGCTTTACTTGAGAGATGTAGAACTGATTCTGAGTCAAAACTTTTAAATATGCCAAAGGAATTACGTTACGTAAGGGATTTCTAAGAAAGATAGACTAAAACAAAATTGAGAAACGTTCTACAGTATTGTTTTAAAAGAACAACCGTGAATGTTCACAGTAGTGAGGTAGCTACAATATTCTTACTTTTCCCTGTGGACCTCTCATCTAAACCCAAGAAATGAGCTAGGCACGTAATCCAGGCACTTGGGAGTTAAGCTCACAGTTTTGAGGTCAGTCTGAATTACAGAAAGAGGAAGCAGAAAAGAAAAGAAAAAGAAAAGAAAAAGCCAACTAAAGAAACAACAACAGACAAATGAAAAGCGAGCCTGGGGATGTTTTGCTAGTTACGATTCTGATTACATTCATTCCTGAGAAAACTTTGAACTGAACTTACCAATGAATGCACGCTTGTCCTTCACTGTGAGGTTAGCATAACCATTCTAGAATTTCATCTCTGAAGTCAGGTGGGTGGACCTCATTCCAGAAAAACAATATGCCTTCTAAGCAGCTGATGAAGCAAAAAACATTTCCTATACTTTAGGGTCATGGGGACAGTGGTGCCAAGGGAACACAAGTCATCTTGTTTGCATTTTCCACGTTCTCTCAGGACTGACATAAAGGCTGGGAGTTTTATGGCAGGAGAAATAATAAAAACCTTGCTTGGTTATTGACCTTAGAACTTAAATTGGTTTATGCTTTGGGAGTGTATTTGGGGAGGAAAGCCCACAGAGGCTGTGACCGGAGGAGGGGGAATGAGGGGTTTGGAGGGGCCCAGGGCACAGGGAAGAGAAGGGCAGGGTAGACTGTGTGGGCAGAGACCCTGGAGGGTTTTAGAGGATGCAAAGCTATCTCTAATCAGAGTGTCTCATGATCCCAAGAAGCAAAGTATTTGAAGGACTTGAAGCTAGACCTTACTCCATACTGAAAGTCTGTAACAGTCATTTAACGATTGTACTAGACAGTCACTTTGAAAGTGAATACAAGGCTGTATTTCTGCCAGCAGAGACCTTGCTTAACTTCTTTGGTGTTATTGTTCTTTAAATATGAAATAGAAAATAGCAAATATGTGCCATTTGTTAAGAAAAATAAATCACTCAATTTAAGAAATAAGATACAAGCTGGATAGTGGTGGCACATGCCTTTAATCCCAGCACTTGGGAGGCAGAGGCAGGCAAATTTCTAAGTTCAAGGCTAGCCTGGTCTACAGAGTGAGTTCCAGGACAGCCAGGGCTACACAGAGAAACCCTGTCTCGAAAAACCAAAAAAAAAAAAAAAAAGAAAAGTGACTTCCTTGCTATAACAGAGCCAAAGTTGGGTAACTGGGAATGGTATAGCTAAGCAACTCAAGTCAGTCTTTTTACTTCAGAAAATGATAAACATAACATACATAAAGCCAGTAAAGTCTTAACGTTTACAGAAAGGCAAAATGCTTTCATCTCTCAAAGCTACGTACACCTATAGAGAATCATTTAATTGTACAGTTTATGGCAGATTATCTGATCGCTGGGAAGTCTGTGATTGGGCAAAGCGTCATCTTAATTAGAGAATCACAGCAATGCACTCCCAGGTTGAAGACTGAGTTGTCTCACCATCTCGTCTTCTGTGGTTGATGAGTCTTAGCCCTCCCATGGTTGGCACATGGTTCTTTCCCTGGTATAGTTTGGATGTTAATCGTACATGAAAGGCCTGATCCCCAGGTGGTACTACCAGGAGATAGTGGCAAGGTCAAGAGGTGGCGTTTAGTTGGTGTGGGAGAGGGAGGGTCTTTGGGTCAATGGAGGTGTGCCTGCCTCGGGGGGCATTATAGGACTCTGCCATTCTCCTCTCTCCCCCACGATGAGGTGGGCAGATTTGTCCTGCTGTATGCTCCCAATGCGATGTGCTGCCTCACTGCAGACATAGCAAATCTGAATGGAATCTTTCTGTCCACCACAATTCATTCACCAGATTTGAGCCGCTGTCGATCAGGTTATACCTTCCTTGGTTGGTCTCACTGACGGTTGTAGTTTTCCAGCCAATTAAAATAAAGCCTCAATTCCTGCCAACCCTAAACTTTAAAACTTAACATGCTCTGAGACCTGCTCACCTCTGACCTTTTGCTGCATTGTGTGTGTGTTGTGTGTGTGTGTGTATATATATATATATATATATATATATATATATATATATATATATACTATATATATATATTCTTGTCTCACTCATCCCTCTCAAATAGCACAAGTTACACTTTCATTCATTCGTCCAGGTATTTATTGTCTTTCAGCTGCCATGAATTACCAGTATGTTATGAACACACACAGTATTGAACATAATCTCCTGTATTCTAATGGGGAAGGACTAGAGAAATGAACCATGTAATATGTTTAAATGCCAAGAAAAGCAGTAAAGGCTACATACATATATATTACACATACATACACATAATTTGTAAACAGGATTAGGTAGAGATCTCTGTTACATGTAAATTCGAGGCAGAAGTATGTGTGAGAGGTAAAGAGACTGTGTCGCCAGTGGGGTGAAGGACAGGAAGGAGATGGAACAAGGTGTAGTCACAGAGCAGTTGGCACAAGATCGGGTGAGATGGGCTGGTAAAAAAAAAAAAAAAACAAAAAACAAAAAATAAAAACAACTACAAACCAAGGTCCTATCCTCTATCATTCAAAGCTCCAGACCTGTGGTCGTGCTTCCTCTGTTCTGTAGAACCTTACTAGGTCTGGCTGTCTCTTTTGTAGTTGTCTTAAACTAGTTGCTCCTCACCTCACAGCTTTTATAGTGACTATTATTTCGCCCGTTACAGTGTTGGACACACAGCGAGCTGCTTCTTGGCACTGAAAAAGCCTCCTCCTGGGTTGAGGTTGTGGCTCAGTGGCAGAGCACGGTACACACACGCCCACCACACTTGCTCACACAGCTGTTCTTCGAAGTCACAATCAGAAGAAACTTTCAATTCCCTCTCAGCCAATGACCCCATTTAGTGCTCCCAACCAATTACGCTTCTTCTCACAGCTTATGTTTTATAGCGTATGCGTATCCATATGGTTATGGATTTGCTCAACAAGACAGCTGTTGAACCCATACCACCCAAGGTGCTGTGCTGGCTATTTATTTGCTCACAGGTAGTCATCTCCTCTGCGAACTGGTGAGGTATAGGTCAACAGGACAGGCAAACAGAGCGGATGATTTTAAGGAAAGCACAGCAAGCTAGAACAGAGAAGGCAGAACGAGGAGGATAAATTGTTTAGGCTAATTTGGAACAGAATAAGGGTTAGACATAAATCAGAACAAATTTGAAACAAAAGAAATTTAGACATCGCAGTGGACAGATTATGTATAAACTCTCTCATGCAGAGATGCTCATTACTTTCAATTAACCAAACAGCCAATGGTGTGGCTCAGAGGCAGTGATTGCCTGGCATGGAGTGGGCAGGAGGCCTTAGGTTTGATCCCCAGCACTTCCAAACCAAGTGAATTGCAATGGAGAACTCCCACCACAGCAGCCCATGAAGCAACCACAAAATGCTTCAAAATGGAGATGAGACGATGCTGGGTTTAAACCCCTCTATTATCTTTTGTTGTTGGTTGGTTGGTTACAGGGTTTCTCTGTGTAGCCATGGCTATCTTGAAACTCTGTGGACCAAGCTAGCCTCAAACTCACAGAGATCTGCCTGCCTCTGCCTCTCACGTGCTGGAATGAAAGGCATGTGCCACTTCTGCTGCCTTAAGGTCTATCTTTAAGGTCTTCTTTCTTTAAAGGCCCTGGGGGAACAGGCAGGAGCTGGGAGGAGTGGGGAGGAGCAGGAGTGACAGGGAGGAGTGGGGAGTGGCAGGAAGTGTCAAAGGACTGCAGGCCCTGGTGTTTCCATTAACTAGCGCTGTTTTCACACTTTAACATCTGTAAGAAAGGTACTCAGTTTTTCCTCTTGGGGAAAAAGTAAAAAGGAAGCCAGGTAAGGTGGATGCTCCTTCTGAATCCAGTGCTGGGGGGCAGAGGCTGGTGAGTCTCTTTAAGTTCAAGGTTAGCTTGGTCCACAGTGAATTCCAAGCCAGCTAAAACTATGTAGTGAGACCCTGTCACAAAACAAAACAAAAAAAACCAAACACTCTAAAATGAATAAACAATCAATTTTAAATGAAAACGCAGGAAAGGAACTTAAGACACATTCCAGTAACCTTGCATGCATACTTTAAATTTTAAAATCATTTATAGTTCATACTAAATACTGAGCTCAACAATGCATACCACAATGTTTCCTGAACAACTTTTAGCGGAGAATTTTGTTTTGTTTTTGGGAACTAGAGAGATATTTTAGGTGGTGCTTAATTTTGGCATGCAAGAAATCTTTTAGGACTTAGAAACAAATAACTTGTGTTGTAGTTTTAAGACATGAAGGAAATCTCTTTCAGAGCATTTGATAAAGTTATAGTTTACGCAGAAGATTAAAATGTCTCAGTAGTAAAACTATCATCATTTCACGGATTTTGAGAAATGCCTATTACATGTGGTTTTTGAAAGAGTGATGTGTCAAATTCTAAGAAACATGTCATCTCTCAGAGGTCATGGTGTGGATGGGGCATTGTGTCAGTCCCAAGTCTTTCTCAGAGGCCATGGGGTGGATAGGGCATTAAGTCCCGGATCTTTAAATGCAGCAGTTAATTCTGGCAGCTCTGGAGACTGGGAGTCTGAAATCAGCATGGCTTCAGGGTTGGGCTCCTGGTGACAGCCTCCCATTCCTTGTGTTTTCTTGGGGTGAACGTTCAGGCCTCTTTCATATACAGCCACTCCAAGTTGGACACCCCATCATCCAGAAATCCCAAATGCTACAAAACAGCAGCTTTGGTGCACGGATGGGACATTACTGAACAATTCCACATCAGGAAATTCAGTTGGATCTACAGATACTTCTTATCCTAAGCATTTTGCATGAAGGATGCTCAGGACGAAGTTTCCTGCATGATGCCCTCCGCTCTTTTTTTTTTTTTCTTTTCTTTTTTTTTTTTTTTTCGAGACAGGTTTCTTGTATAGCCTGGCTGTCCTGGAACTCACTCGGTAGACCAGTTGGCCTCGAACTCAGAAATCCGCCTGCTCTGCCTCCAAGTGCTGGATTAAAGCGTGCGCCACCACGCCCGCTGCCCTCCGCTCTTATGATCAGTTATCTCCGAGGCCCCATTCCTCACTCTGCCACGCCAAAGTACCATATACACCTACAGGTGAAATACAGGCCAAAGACGCCACGTTTAATTTGAACATTAACTATGAAGTCATATTAAAGTCTCTGGTTCAGTTTCTGTATCTGTAAAGATGGAAATCAAAACTACAGAATTTAGTTATGTGAACGGATATGTTTTATATGAATGTTTTGAATTTTCAAGATTATACAATATATATCAGTATAGAAGCAGAAGAGAAGGGTACAGCCAATTCTCAGAGTCACGATTCCTCAGTTGCCTCCTCGTCTTAAAACTTGGCTAAAGTTATTTTTGTCTCAAGTATATGGGTATTTTGCTTGCATGTATGTCTGTGCACCACATGCATACTGGTGCTCTCAGAGGTCAGAAAAGGCTGTCAGATACCCTGGAACTGGAATGATAGATGAGTGTGAACTGTCTCGTGATCCCATAATCAAGCTCATGTCCTCTGAAAGAGCGGTCAGTGCACTTGACCACTGAGCCATCTCTCTAGCTCCTGATTCCTTTTCTTAAAACCAGAGACATTCAGGTAGGAAGATAGGAAAGGTCAACTTTAAATACACAGGCATTTTCCTTTGTTGTCTAGCTATGGTCTGGAAAAGTGGTTCACTCCATGAAAGAAAACTTGAAAACCTTTGTTTCTTCTCTGCCTGAAGCTTGCATTTTGAACCCCATGTCAGCTAAGAGGTCCTCAGACATGAGAAATGTATCAATGTCCTTTTGGCAGCCTAGGATATCTGTCCTTGAGTTCATCATAACATCACCTTCACAGCCTCTGACACAAAATATGTGTGCAGTTGGAGTGTCCCAGGTGATGGCTGCAATGCTTGCATTCTCTATCCCCGGGGTCATGTTTTCACTGCTAATAAATGCTGTTTTGGTTGTTGAGCTTGATTTGATTCTATTAGAACACTTGCAAATAGTAATCAAACCAAATTAAAAAAAAAAAAACCCTTTATGTGTATTTAAGCTTGTCTTTTTACTTTGAGATAATTTGGGGTTATAAGATCTTTTGAAGTATTCAGTCATGGTTTTAAAAGTCGAAATCAAAGTACTACTGTAACTTTTCCTTTTGGGCATCTTATGAAACTACTTTATTCTCAGACTCTATGATTAGCTCATCATTCTGGTCTCAGGTAGATTAACACTTTCTCTAAAGGGTCTGGGCCACCCAATCTGCAGACCACCCACACCTTCTTAACACTAACTGTTAGACTTGCCACAGCAGTAGGTACACTATCAGATCATTTGCTTCTTGGAACTTCCTGTCATCAGGTAGTAAACAGACTGATAGTTCTGGCATTGAGGGCATGATGACAGCCCTTCCCTAGGACGACGGCCATTGCTTGGCTCACAGGATTCTTGTTCATCACCTCAAGCAAAGCAATGAAAAGCAGATCCATTTAAGCCCCACTAGGCTCTGCCTTGTGGATTTCCTGAGGTATCCCTGTGCCACCGACTCTGACTATCAACAAGAAGATGTCTTTCCACTTTAGAGAGGAAGAAAGAGAACCAAGTGGACTCTCTGGGGCTAAAACCTAGTCTCCTACTACTGAAATTACAGATTAGCCTCTCCCATCCTTCCCAGTACCTTCCTGCACAATTAATCACTGGGTGACACAGAGCTCCAATAGTTCTTGTAGTTACTAAATGTATGAGCAAAGCAGGAAAAAAAATCCAGAGGTCAAATGAGTGGGTGCAATCTGCTCACAGATCCCTGAACAAACAAGGGCTGGGTGCATTAATGCCGATCTGACTTTGTGGCTCCAGAATTTATTTAGAAAAGGGACCAATTGCCATTAAGTACATGACTGTCTAGGGAAATAACCCTAGATACAGGTGCCTTAGGGACCACCAGTCTCAATTTGGAGATAGTTTGTGAATTGTTGTGCATTTTATTTTACACGCCTCTTCCCTTTCTTACTAGCTGGGTTTTAATGAGTCTCCTCTCTTCCTTCTTCACCCCCCCTTTTCTTTCAACCCATTAACTTATAAGCTGGAAAAACCAAGAAGAAAGGACATGGAGGATGTTGCCAGAAACTTCAGAAACAGTAGTTCCCAATCTGTGGTTCTCGACCCCTTTGGGGGTTCAAACGATCCATTTACAGGGATCACATAGCAGATATTTGCATTATGATTCATAACAGTAGCAAAATTACAGTTATGTTGTAGCAAAGAAATCATTCTATGGTTGGGGGGTCTCTATAACGTGGGAAGCTGTAGCTACATTGTCCTAGCATTAGGCTGGGAACCACTGTAAGGCGCCTGTCTTACCAGACAGCTTCTTTGAGTCGTAAGCAAGTAGGTTCAGATGACCTTTGCCCTGACACCAGTAGAAAACAAAACGATAATTTCATTTGCAAAGCACATTTCCCAAGACTGCCCCACCTTTCCCCTTACTCTCATTCTGTTCACTCTGACCTTCTGTGTGGAGACTGCAGGAAGCCAGTGGCTGTGGTGAACATCTGGCAAAGGTCAAGGGGGCGGGGCCCAGGGGTTTTACAGGGCAAGGTGTAGGTTGGTAATCCCAGTCGGCCCGGAGGAAGAATTTACAAAAGGGCACACCCACTTCCCAGTTGGAGGAGTCGCCCTATTCAAAGAATTGCCCAGTAAGTCATACCTGAGCGAGCTCTGAGTGGGATTATGGCACAGTATGTTCAGGGAGCAGCGTGGGAAGCCCACGGGATCCCCGGCGCGTCCTCTGCCCGGCAGGTGACATGAACCATGTACTCTGGAATTGAGGCTGAGCCAGGAAACTTCTCCTAGATCAAACCCTGAAATCTGCTCTCAGCAAGCATCCCGAATTTCCCCCGCCACACAGTACGACGTAATCAACATTGGGCCGGCCCCGGGACCAAGTGGGCGTCACCTCTGTCCTGCTCCCACTTGTGCTTCCCCACAGAGTCTGGAGTGCAGCGGGCACAGCTAAGTATTTACTGTCCCGTTGAGGAGACAGCCGACTGGACGACTGGAATACTAAATGACTAGAAGATCGCCTTAAGAATCAGCACATTTTTCTCGAGACTAGTTGTATCTCGAGACCAAGTATCTGGGCTCCAGCTACCCAAGTGACCCAATGTCCCACCGCCCGGGCTGACACTCACCTTCGTGGCAGGGCTCTCCAGGTGGCAGCCTCAGCTGTGCCCCATGGCCTGGGGACGGGCTTCCTCCGTCTAGCAATAGTTTCTCACACACCAGTGTCCCGGGACCCGGGTTCGTTCCGCGAGCAGTGGAGTAGCGAAGGGTGTGCGCTGTCTCCGCCCCGTGGCAGCCTCAGCCAATGAGAGTGACTAGGTGGGGCAACAGGGTGGTTTGACACTCATTTTCTGCCACTGTTGTCGCCGCTGGAGTTCCTTAAGTAGCCAGTGTCTACAGGGTGGACCCGGAGCTGCACAGGTGCTTAGTCCAGAAACACCTGTCCAGGAAGCGATGAGGTCACAGCGTGGATGCTGCCGAAGCCACTTGGGGAATTTAGTGATGGAGAGGCTGGCCTGAGGCCCCCTTCTGGCTGGCCAGGAGAGGAGGGAGTGCTGGCCGGCCTCTGTGGGACGTTTTCATCACTGACTTTTGTTGAGGCCAGGTGCGGTCTGCTGGAGTTCTGCGCTGAGTCCGTGCTAAAGTTTATCCTGGGATTTTTCGAACAGGCTTGGTGCTTTTTCTCTCTTATGCACGCCGTTGTCTTCCTTGTCTTCCAAAACCCGAGCCTACCTGATTTCAACAAGCAGGCATCTCCCTCCCACCCACCCAGCTGCCTTATCCCCATTCCCAGTCATAGACGAAAGAAGCTTTTCAGGGATCAGCAATGCCCAAACTGAGAAGACTTTTGCCCACGCTGAAGTTCATGATATTTTAGCAGTACACTACATAACATACATGAATAGATTCATTACATCCACAGCACAATTTACTAACTACAGTTTGCAGGGTGTGGTGAAGTAACTTAGCCAAGAGGTGTTTATACCTCAAGAAATGGTCACACTTCCTGCTGAAGCCCTCAGCAGGAAGAGCCAGCGAGCATGCTTGTGGGGTGCTTTTGCGCCCCGGCACTTGAAACGCTGTACTCCCATCGGCTCTAGGTATTCATGCGCAGCTAGTGACTTTATTGCCTAAGAGTTTCACTGAAGAGATCCATCTTGCTTTTCTTGTTTTCAGGCTTATGAGACAAAACTTAAATCCAAATTAGTCAACAGTCTAGGATGCATACTTTTTTCCGTGGGCGTGACTTGTGAAAAAAGAATAGGGCGGGGACAAGAACAGGTGAAAGTGGCAAGGACAATTTAAACCAGTTTTGGACAGGGAGCCTTGTGAAGTAGACATCTATTTAGATGCTTTCTTTGGACGTCAGATTTCAAGGTTTGTCTTCATCACAGATTGGCAATGATAATAAATATGATCTGAGGTACTTATTACTATTTAACAGCCATCAGAGCCGGCCAGCGGTGGTGCACTGCTGTAATCGCCGCGCTCGGGAGTCAGAGTCTTTCCGAGTTCGAGTCCAGCCTCACAACAGCCCGGAAAAATAAAACAAAACACAAATCACCCCCCCCAAAAAAAAACCAAAACAAAAAACAAAACCAAAAACTTCCCCCGCCCCCCCCCAAAAAAAAGAGGGAAAAAAAAAAAAAAGCCGGGCAGTGGTGGCACACGCCTTTAATCCCAGCACTTGGGAGGCAAGCAGGCGGGGATTTCTGAGTTCAAGGCCAGTTGGTCTACAGAGTGAGTTCCAGGACACCAGAGGACAGCCAGGGCTACACAGAGAAATCCTGTCTCGAAAAACCAAAACCAACCACAACCAAACAAACAACAAAAATTCAGTGACTATGTGGCAACCCTACTCTAAGCTCTTTATAAAAAATTGTTTAATTTATATTAAAATCATTAAAATCGTTCAAAATGATAATAGCTGTTATTTTCCACTTTATGGTTTATATCTTCACCTGGAAAAAAAAAAAAGCCTTGAAAAATGTTCTTTTGAGATTCATTAGTTTTCTTTGCACACGGATGCACACATTGAATGCATGCGTATGCAAGTGAACATGCGGTGTGTCTGTGGAAGCCAGAAGAGGGCATTGAACATTCTGTCTCTATCTCTCTATCCTCGACGGGGCCTGTCATTGAGCCGGAGCTAGGCTAGTCAGCAGGCCCCAGAAATCCTTCAGCTTCTGTCCTCCGCATGCTGGGGTTATGGGTGTAAACCATGTCACCGTTTTTTATGTGGGCTCTGGTTCTCATGCAAGGGCAGCAAGTGCTGTTACCTTCTGAGTCACTTCTGCACGTTGAGATGACAGTCTGTTTTTGGCAGGAAGTACTTTGCTATAAATCTTATTTATTTTAGTTCTGAGTATGTGAGAAAAACCCTCTGGGAAAAACAAGCAAACTTGCTCCAGGTCACTGCTTGGGACAGCCCAGTGTGTCCTGGGAGAGATCAGTCAGGAATCCCCTCACCCATTATTGCTAGAAGAATAGATATGTGGACACACACAGGATGTCACTGGTACACTAATTGGGGGTGGGTGTTATCCCCATCCAAGAAAAAAAATATATTTATTTATTATTATTTATTATTTATTATTATTTTGGTTTTTGAGATAGGGTTTCTCTGTGCAGCCCTGGCTGTCCTGGAATCACTCTGTAGACCAGGCTGGCCTTGAACTCAGAAATCCACCTGCCTCGCCTCCCAAGTGCTGGGATTAAAGGTGTGCGCCACCACTGCCCGGCCAAGAATATATTATTTAATTCAAGGAAGAAATAACATTTAAACATTTTCTGTGAACCCACTCTTGATTTTTGGAAATCTTTTTATGATTAAAACTTAGAACATGACAGTAAACAAAGCTCTCTAAAAGGGAGGCTCACACTTACAGGGCTTTCTTGTGCAAGGTCACTAGACCCAGAGATGATCCTGAAAACTGAAGATGGGAGTGTCCCAGTGCTGGAGGGCAATGCAAAGCCACACTGTCTTGTAGCTTGGGCAGGTCTGCAGAGTGCCTGTGTGAGCCTTTAACCTCCTTTGCCACGCTATGGGGGGAGTTTGCCATTCTCTGGCAGGAGGTGGGGACAAGGCAGAGGGGACAGCACCTGGGAGGCAGGATGGAGGGTAAGTTGTAGACATGTCATGTGTAGCACTAGCTTACTGCCCTTAGTTTATTATTGCCTCTGCCCCCAATAAGTCTATTTAAGAGGTTATCGATTTTAAAAATCTTCCTGAGAAGCAACTGCTTTTCTTTGTGGACTTAAAATTCACTGTCTCCTGATCTTATTTTGAATACTTTCTTCCTTATACTTTGAATTCAACTTATGTTCTGTATGTTTCAATGTGAACTTTCAGATCACTGCTTTTAAACGCTATTGTCCTTTAATATGTTATTTAAGGGGCTGGGAGATGGCTCAGAGTTACCAGTGCATGCTGTTTTGGAGGGAACCTGGGTGTGGTACCCAGCACTTGCATCTGACAGCTCATAACCATCTGTAACTTCAGCTCAAGGGAACCCAACATCCTTGATCATGAACCTCCATGAACTGCTGATTCAACTCCAAGTACTACAATAGCATCATCACATACATTTTGATGTGTTGTACTTTTGTTAACATTCAGGTCGAAATTATTGATTTCCAAATAAATACCTGGCACTTTCAGAGCTGCAGTTCCCATTTCTTTCGGGTTGACCCTAACTACTAAAGCCCATCTAAGAAAATGTGGGAGTCTTTCACTTAGTCAATCGAATATTAGGAGCACACATGAGCTTTGCTTCCAAATTTCCCTCCATCCCAGTCAATTATGATGGCCTTTCCATCCTGTCAAATTAAATAATCTTGTCTTGATTTTTTTTTTTTTTTTTTTTGTTTTTTCCGAGACAGGGTTTCTCTGTGTAGCCCTGGCTGTCCTGGAACTCCCTCTGTAGACCAGGCTGGCCTCGAACTCAGAAATCTGCCTGCCTCTGCCCCCCAAGTGCTGGGATTAAAGGCCTGTGCCACCACCACCCGGTGAGTCCACCCTTCCATTCACACCCCAAACCAAACAATCAGCTGATCTTATTGCCTCTGCTTTAAGTCTATATCTAAAATCTGACCCCTTCCTCCACCCCTCCTCCTCCTCCCAACACCCTGGTTGGAGTCACAGTCACCTCTTCCTGAATTTCTGCCACAGCCTCCTGTTTCCTGCCTCACCTTTCACTTCAGACCCCACCTCCCTAACTCCCTCTTCCCCTTGCTTAAGACAATCTGCTTTTCTTTGACAACCCAACAAGATCCTGACTCTCCCCCAAGAAGTGACCATGGATAGTTCTGTCAGAGCACACAGATGTCCCCTAAGCCTGTCCTGGGCACCCCCTCATGCCATCTCTCCCCCTTTATCACCTCACACATCACACCTGACTTATGTGTGCCCTGCTATGTTGGTTCTGTCTTGACATCGTCAGAAGGCTCGCTTCATGAGGGTAGAAATTTAGTTTTGTTAGCTATTAACTTTCTAGCGCTTAGAAGAGAGCCTGGTGCTTTGTAAGTACTTGAATGAAAAATTAGGCTTTGTAGTGAGCCATACCCCACCTGCAGAGTAATAGACAAATAATGGACAGAGTCCTAAACTCAGAGGGTTTATGGTACTTAGAAGGAAGATAATTATTTAGCTGTTAAGCAATTAATTACAATCTTTAATGGTGATCATAAAGACCAGGATGTCATTAATTGGCTCTGCCAGCCAAAGGTCTTGGTGGGTTGGGAGACAGATTATTAAATACTTAAGAACACAGACTCAAGAGCCGGCACTTCTCAAATCAAATCTTTTTTAAACAATGAAAATCTGTAAACAGTCAATTCCATGCAAATGAGCGTCTACAGTTACAGGCACTTTAAATAGGATTATAAGGACTTAGAGGAAGCTGACAAAGCAGGACAGAGGGCGGGGATGAAAGTAGATATTAAGTAGATAATCCATGTGTCTCTGTTCTTTCTGTCACTCAAGGTTACAGCAGGTCCCAGGAAAAGAAACTCGATGACAGGGAGACTGGGTCAAGCTAATCATACCGTGGAGGGGAAAATAAAACTACCCCTAGTATTCTGATGCCTTTAAACTCGAGTCCACTGGAGAATCTCCTACTATCAGTTTCATATATACAGACAAAAATTTCTACATAACTTCAATTTCAGCAAAAATCACACCTCTTCCCAGAGCCTTCTAGTTCACTTTCCTTCCATCTCAAGAATCTGTGCTCCTTGCATATGGTCCCTCAGGTCTGCATCCCAATATGTCTAAACAGTGTCTCTCCTCGGCACAGTCTCTGAAGACAGGACTCGTGTGTACTCTTAGACCTCAGAGCAGCTTTGCTGTTCATCACCAGTGTTCAGGAGTGGCTGCTCCTAGCATTTTATTTAGGCCATTACAACACTTTGAAAAGAGTTGTGTAACAGGCAAATCGTGAGGACGAGACGGTCCCACTGCGTGAACTCATAGTCACATCTTCTACTTGTGAAGTAGGATTAGAAAAGACTGTCCTAAACTAATCCTAGAAATGGATATTGTAAGCTAGAAAAAAAAAAGAATCTTCAGCTTTTAAAAGGAATCAAGCAAGTTTGTAAGAACACAGGTAATTACTCTACACGCAAAATTAGTCGTGTCCCTTATCGCTAAAACGTTGGTAATGTTAAAAGTCTACAGTAAAATACATACAGTGCCCAGCATGTGAAGACTTCCACAAATAGCCACCTTACTGTGTCTTATTTTAATCCTAATCATAAACTTAGTATTATAACCCTGAGGAAAATTGGCAACACAATTTTAATAAAATGCACCAGGCAGTATGTCCTTTGGTTTACTTTCAGACATCGTAGGCTTCGCGAGAGGCCTTTTTGTTTATCAGTTGCATACATATTAATGAGCTCAGGTTCAACCTAAGGATAATGATGACCTGGCCCTGGTTATTCTCATCTGCACACAAATCCCCAAATCCAGGACTGAGCCACGAACATCCTCCCCTGCCAATGCCGTGGATCTGTCTTTTCTGAGGAATAATTAATAAAACGAGCCATTTGTGCTGCTAAGGAGAGGAGAAACATAATAGTTATTACTGAGGAAAAGTTGCATCTGGATTTTGACAATGTCAAGATTAACTATATATCTGCATCTGTTTTGGATGTACCCTGATTGGCACTGAAGGAAGACATACGTCTCATTTAAACAGGCGCAGGTAAGAACCCGGTGGAATTTCAATTATACTTTTAAATTATGTATGTGTTTTTATTTACAGATGTCCTAGGTTTTGTGTTGGTTCTCATGATACAGACTTTTTAAAAGCAGCTGATAATTGAATCTCTATAGAGTCTCTGAAGTTTGATGCAGATTTGTCCATAAATATGCAAATTTAGTTAAAAATAGCAATAAATAAAGGTCTTACACCATGACTTTGCTAATCTGAATATTATAGCCCTAGTAAATACCACCAGGTTTTTGTGAATTTAAAATTTGTTTTTAGATGTAAAATGCAGTAACCATGACAGATGTCTGTTTTTCCTAAAGAAAATATTAAACATTAATTTCTCTTTCTCTTTACAATATTTGAAGATTGGGTATCAAACTCACATGAATGGTAACAAAGAATTAACTGTGAAAAATATAAATTCCTATCGTTGGAAACTTAGACATGTTTGGTAGTCTTATAACTGCTTTTATGACAACATCATCCCCCTTTAGAGATGAAGATGTGGTCTCTGGGGAGGAAGCACCTTAGCAGGACAGCACTTTCTCTTCAGTGAGGGCCAGCCAGAATTTCACCATGCTACCTTCTTTTTTCTATTCCAGTGTGTGAATGTGTGCTTGCGGTGTGTGTGTGTTATGCCTGTGTGTATGTGTGTGCTTGTGTATATGAATGTGATTTTATGTGTATATATGTGTGTGTGGTGTGTATGTGGTATGTGTGTGTGTGTGGTGTATGCCTGTGTGTATATGTGTCTGTGTTGTTTATGTGTGTATGTGTGTGTTGTGTGTGTTGTGTGGGGTGTGTGATGTGCATGTATGTGAGTGTGCATGTGAAAGACTGAGGTTGAAGTCAGGAATCATCCTTTCTTCCCCCTTATTCATTGAGACAGCGTGTCTCCTCAGAGGTTGCCAGTATAGTTCATCTTGCTAGCCAGGTTACTTTAAAGCTGTTCTGCTGTGCCTCTTCTGGCATTACAGGCAGACAATGGTGCCCTAGTGGCATGTCCATGGGTTTCTGGTTTCCTGAACTCAGGTCCTTACATTTTGCACATTTTCTTCAACTGCTGAGCCACCTCCCAGTCTTACCACATCTTTAATTCTCCACAGTAAGCAGTGTATGTTTTCTTTTCTCCCATTAATTATTTATTCACTTTATATACTGGTTGTGGCCTCGCTTCTCTCTTCCATCCACCCCTCACACAGCACCCTCTCTCCCCCATTCTCCTCCTCCTCTGAGGAAGTCCCCTCCTGGGTACCAACCCACCCTGGCACATCAAGTCACTACAGAACTAAGTGCATCTTCTCCTATTGAATCTTGACAAGGCAGCTCATTAGGGAATGGGATCCACAGGCAGGCGACGAGTCAGGACAGCCCTGCTCCACTTGTTGGGGACCTACATGAAGACCAGTCTGCACATCTGCTACCTAGGAAGCATGCGTATTTTAATTAGGCCTTAAATAAATAACTTTATAACTATACCACGTTATTTTGTATTAAACTGCTTATCATTCTATTATCTTTTTTATGGTTTCAGTTTCTCAAATGCTAATATTTTATTCTTTAATCTCGAAACCAAAAAAAGAAGAAAGTTGTGCTTAAAAAAGCTTTATGAAATCCTTCACTATTGCTGTAACTGCTTTGTACATTTTGGAGTTTCTATTTATATATCCACTATGCCACCTCTTCTGTCATCAGCTAATGTGTGAGGTCACTTCTCACACCACAGTGTCATTGTTATATCAGCCACCAAACAAATGAAGATGAATTTGGAACATCAGAACTAAGTGTGCTTAAAATACTGAAGCTTTAGCCCCTGCCCCTGTGTCCCTTAGAGAATGCTCCTTTTCCTGTATCTGGGCCCTTTTACAAATATTGATCATAAAATAATTTCTGTAAAACAAAAATGACCGTACAGGGCTAGAGAAAGAGCCCAGTGGGTGAGGGCACTTGTTGCTCTTGCAACACACGTGAGCTGATGTGACCTGTTCGTCACATACTCACTCAAAGGTAATAAAGAGCTGTGTTATCACACTGGCCACTCCTTTGACCTATTGATTGGAGAATACAGCCAGGAACAAAGTCTCTGTTTAGGAAAATGCCTTGAGTTGTAAAAGTACTAAGTAAATATTTGTAGAATAGGCTAGCAAGTAAAAAAAATATATACGTAGGTCTGCGGTAGCTTTTTGAGATTGTTCTTGGACATTTATTTTCAACGTTTCCATTTTAATGGTTAGCTATCTTACGAGGAAAAAATTCTAGATACCGATAGAGTTCCAGATATAATATTTTACTGTTAATTATATTGTCCTATCCACTACATCAAGAAAAAGATTAAAGATTAAGATTCTTAGATTTCTTTTTAATTTTTCAGACAGGGTCTCACTGTGTAGTCCTCACTGGCCTGGGACTCATTATGTAGAATGTAGGGCAGGCTATAGGTCTCTGTAACTCTCAGAGATCTATCTCCTGCCTGTCTTTCCTGAGTGCTGGGATCAGAAGTGTGTGCCACCATGCCAGGTGTGTGTACTGCTGGTTTTGTGCATCAGCTTGACACAAGCTGGGTTATCACAGAGAAAGGAGCCTCCCTTGAGGAAATGCTTCCATGAGATCCAGCTGTAAGGCATTTCTCAATTAGTGATCAAGTGGGAGGGCCATGTAGTGGTGCCATCCTTGGGCTGGTAGTCCTGGGTTCTATAAGGGAAGCAAACTGAGCAGGCCGGGGAGAAGCCAGCCTCTCCTTCCTCTCCCTCCCTCCCCTCTCCCTCTCCCTCTCCTCTCCCTCTCCCTCCCTCTCCCTCTCCCCCTCTCCCTTCCCTCCCTCTCCCCTCCCTTCCCTCCCCCCCCTTCCTCCCTCCCCTCCCCTCCTCCCTTCCCTCTCATCCTCCCTTCCCTCTCCCCCTCCCTCTCCTCTCCTCCCCCTCTTCCCCTGGTGTTGTATGTGTGTGTTTTAATCAGGCCCACTGTCCAGGTAGCCAGAAATTACTATGAAGCCCAGGTGAATAGAGTTGTGGTAATCTTCCTGCTCAGGCCTGAAGCGGATTGCAAGCTTGGGACTTTCCTGGGCTTCCATATCTTTTGACGGTTTGGTTTCAAGAAGTGAATATAAACTTTTACATTTCTCCAATGGAAGCATGCCCTGGTACCACAAACTGGGAGACAGAGCCTTTGGGTTGGGATTAAAAGTTAAAAGGAGGACAGGTTGGTTGAATCCAATCTGAAGGGTGTTGTACGGTGAAGTAAAGGGCCCCACAGACATGGGAGGGAGGCATGCGGAGGTCATGACCTGGGCAGAAAAGAAGCGCAAAGCGCCTAGCTGCCAGTCAAAGACCTCAGCTCACAAGAACCCAAACTGGCAGACCCCTTGACCGCAGATACCTGGTCTCCAGAACCATGAGATGATGAGTTCTGTCGTGTCAGCTGCCAGCCTGCAGATTCACTGACTCACTGCTTCCTGGAGTCACCTGAGCTTTTTGTTACAGTGCCTACCGGCATGGAAGCAGAGCTACGTTGTAGTGTCTGTCACGTACTGACCAAACATCTATGTCCGTCACACAGACACAAATTCTGAATATTTTGCTCTGCAGCTGGTTGGCTCGGGCTACATTTTGCTGTGGGGCCCTCAAGTAGACCAATAAAAAGTCAGACGTAGGACATCAGGTATTGCTGTCCCCTCCTCTGCATCATCGTCTGGAGACCTCACCATCAGTGCAGTGACTCACTGTTACAGTGGTCCCTTTTTTGCGAGCCCCTCTCCCACCAGACTTGACAGCAATTGCCAGTGAGCTCCTGGATTTGTTTGTTTGTTTTGGGTGTTTGTGGTTTTTTTGTCTCTATAACAGTTGATTATCAACCTTCCTAACTCATATGTTAACTCATTATGACCATTCAAAACAGTTCCTCATGTTGTGGTGACCCCTCAACCATAAACTGTTAACAAGGTACAGGTTTAGATTTGTATCTATCTGCAGGTTATTTTCAACAAAATTACAAATATTTTTAACGTGATCATTTGGGATAAGGTACTTTCTGTAATGGATCAAATCTATGCCATTTAGTGTCCAGGGGACTTCTGTGCTGAAACCCTAAGTGTTTGACTGAAGTGTTGACCTAGCTGTATTAGTAGTATCAAATGGGAGCATGATAAAGGAAAAGAAACGAAAGCAAACTCCCCACTCCTGCAAAGCTTACAGAATACTGAGCAATGGGCCATTGGCCCGTGAACGCAGACATGTGTGTGTAACGGGAAGTGGGTACCTAGGGCTTGTCCTGTTTTTTCAGCTGCTGTGATAACCACAGACTGAGTTGTTCATAAGCAGTGGAAGTGAGGTTTTATAACTGTGGAGGTCAAGGAGCAAACAAAGGTTCAGGGCTCTTTCTTCTGGCCTGTGAAGGCTTGATGCCCCAGTGTAGGGGAATGCTAGGTCAGGGAATCGGTTGTGGGTGGGTGGGGGAGCACCCTCATAGAAGCAGAGGGAGGGAAGATGGGATGGGGGTTTTCGGAGGGAAATCAGGAAAGGGGGTAACATTTGAAATGTAAATAAAGAAAATATCTAATAAAAATTTTCAAAAAAAATTAAAAGTAAAACAAAGGTGCTTATACAAATGCCTTTTGCTGTTAAACAAACTCTCCTTTGTGAAATATTTTTCTCATCAAACAAAAATATATTAAAATTCTGAGGATTCCATGACTTAATATAACATGAATTAACATCGAGATGCTTATCCTTTCTCTCTGTGTGTATCGTTTTAATAAAATGCTATTCATACAAATTCATTCTGCTTTAGATTCTGCTTTTTTCTACCCTATAGTTAGTGTATTTCTTCATATTTTAACAATGCTCTTGAAGTAATATGAGAGAAAATCCAACCAGAACAGTGGACCAAGGGCATGAATATATAAGTAACATAGAAGCAATGTAAGTTCTCATAAGCACCAGAGCGTGTTCAACTTTATTAGTGCACACAGTCAGAAGCTTCACTTCCAAAACTTTCTCTTATCAGATGGAGGAAAACTAAATCTTACAGTCTCAATCATTGGTCAAAAGAAAGTGGCAAGCTCGTATTGGGCTAGCCACACGTCTCATGGAACAGGGATCATGGCAGCCATGTGCTTGGCTTTAATAAACAGATGGGCTAGCCACACATCTAATGGAACAGAGATCATGGCAGCCATGTGGTTGGCTTTAATAAACAGAGCTAGAATTAGCAATTCTGTTCCTGAACTTACATGTTAGACACGTTCTCAAAGCTGTGTGTATGGAGACATATAAAGCAATATTTACCATAGCAAAATATGCAAGTTATTTACATAGCAAAAATCATTATAGTAAAAGTAATTACAAACAAATTTCCATTACCTAAATAGAAAAGGGAACAAAATGTGAAGTTCTGATAAACTACAAGATTAACACAATAGATTATGAAACAGCTCTGTGTCTATTGGCATAGGTAATTTCAAAGTACAACCTCAAGTAGAAAAAAGGCAACTTTCAGAATTATGTAGAGAGAAAGATACCGTGTTTGCTAGGTAGATGTTTAAAATGTCAGAGAGACCTGGAAGCAAACAGACAACTTATAGTAGTGGCTGTATCTAGGGAGGGGTATAAGAGAGAAGATAAGAGTAGGACTGGGGGTATACAGACACACACACACACACACACACAAACACACTCACACACATACACACGCACACACACATGCATACACACGTACATGCACCACAAAACACACACGCATGCATGTGCATGCATACTCATAGATAAAAATAAATATTAAAAAAGAAGATTAATTAGGGAATAGTTTATAGACTGACTGGGGGAACATGAGATTAAACTTGAGTAAGTACCTTCAAAGCTTCGTCAAAGGGCAGTTGTAAAAACCAACCCACAGTTTGGAATGGAAGTTCAAATGAGAATGGAAGTCGAGGCACAATTCTTGTAGGAGTCGACTGTGTGAGACTTGATGGAAGATAATGGGAAGGAAAGGGTCAAGATAAGCCATCCCAGCTTTATTAAGTCTGCTGAGTAAAGGCACAGTGGTGTGAGGAGAGGCAGTGAGAACAGAGGTTCTTGCAATACTCAGAATGGGTGAATATGGGATGTGGTACAGGAAACTGAGGGGTGGTTAACTTAAGGCTGAGAGGGGAAAGTGAGTGGTGGGTTAAGTTGACTGCCACTTTGTGGATCTAGAACCACTAGGAAGCAAGCCCTAGGGCATGTCTGTGAGATTATTAATTGAGATGGGAAGCCTGCTTTGACTGGGGACCACAGTATTCCCTGAACTTAAGTCCTGGACTAAATGAAAAGGAGAAAGTTCCACTTTTGCACTTTATTTTGAGGCTAACTAACGGGTATTGAACTGGACTCATGGACCACTCAATAGGGGTAATTCAGGCCTGATAATGGAACCCTAGCCAACTCTCTGGGGCTAGGGAGGTCACGGGCCCTAGAGGGGGATCTAACCATGCCACTTGCCTAAACCAGGAAAAATTTCTTTTCTTTGGTTTCTTTGAGACAGGGTTTCAGTGGTAATGGCCCTGTGTCTGTCCTGAACTTGCTTTGTAGACCAGGCTAGTTTTGCTTTGTAGACCAGTCTCCCAGAGATCTGCTGCCTCTTCCCCCCTCCCCCAGTACTGACATTAAAGGTATGTGCTACCATGTCTGGCTTAAGTGTAACTTCTAACTGCCATTCGAAGTACTTAAACTTATGTCACAGATAAGAGTAGCTTTCAAGCTTCAGATGGACTATATGGTAAGAGTTCTCAACCTGTGCTTTGTGACTCTTTTGGGGGTTGCATATCAGATACCCTGCATTATCAGATATTTACATTACAATTCATAACAGTAGCAAAAATTACATTTATGAAGTAACAATGAAATAATTTTTATTTGTAACATCGAGTGCTTTTCTTTCTCTCTGTGTGTTCGTTTTAATAAATGCTTTTCTTAAAATAATGCTTAGATTTTGCTTTTTTCCCCTAGTGTATTCTTCATATTTTAAAAAAGTTTGAAGTAATATGGAGAAATTCCCAAACCCCCAAAAGTGGGGCCCAAAGGGGATGAATATATAAGTAACATAGAAGCAATGTAAGTTTTTCAAAAGCCCAGAGTTTTTCAACTTATTAGTGCCACAGTCAGAAGCTTCATTCCAAACTTCTCTTCGGATTTGGGGGAAAAAAATAAACTTACCGTTCAGCATTGGTCAAAAGAAGTGGCAGCTTCGGTATTGGGCTAGCCACACGTCTTTAAAGGAAAGGGATCATGGCAGCCATGTGTTGGCTTCTAAACAGGGGCTAGCCACCGTCTAATGGAAGAGATCATGGGAGCCATTTGGGAGGCTTTAAAAAACAGAGCTTGAACTAGAATTCTGTTCCTGAACTTTTCCTGTTAGCACGTTCTTCCCAAAACTGGTGTATGGAGGGGCTTCATAAAGCCCAAAATTTACATAGCAAAATATGCAAGTTATTTACATAGCAAAAACTCATTATAGTAAAAGTATTACAAACACATTTCCATTACCTAAATAGAAAAGGGAACAAAAAGTGAGTTCTGATAAAACTAAAGATTACACAATGGATTTGAAACAGCTCCTGTGTCTATTGATAGGTAATTTCAAAGTCCACCTCCCCAAATAGAAAAAAGGCAGCTTTCAGAATTTGTAGGAGAAAGAAAGATACTGTGTTGTTGGTAGATGTTTAAAATGTCAGGAGAATGGAAGCAAACAGAACAATTTAGTGTGGCGCTCTAGGGAGGTGGTATAAGAGAGAAGATAAGAGTAGGACTGGGGGGTTACAACCACACACACACCAAAACACCACACAAAAACCACTTTACACCCATACACACGCACACACACATGCATTCCCCACGTACATGCACACACAAACACACACGCTGCATGTGCATGATACTCATAGATAAAAATAAAATATAAAAAAAAAAGATTAATCAGGGAATAGTTTGTAGACCGACTGGGGAAAATGAGATTAAACTTGGTAGGTACCTTCCCAAAGCTTCGTCAAAGGGCAGTTACAAAACCAACCCGACAGTTTGAATGGGTTCAAAGAGAAAGGAAATCGAGGCATAATTCTTGTGGGGGTTTGGGCTGTGTGAGACTTGATGGAAGATAATTTGGGGAAGGAAGGGTTTAAAGATAAGCCATCCCAGCTTTATTAAATCTGCTGGGGTAAAGGCACCTGTGGTGTAGGAAGGCAGTGAGAACAGAGGTTCTTGCAATACTCAGATGGGTGAATATGGGATGTGGTACAGGAACTGAGCGGGTGGGTTACCTTAAGGTGAGAGGGAAAGTGAGTGGTGGGTTTAAATTGACTGCCACTTTGTGGATCTAGAACCACCTAGGAAAACAAGGCCTAGGGGGGATGTCTTTTGAGATTATTAATTTAGATGGGAAGCCCGCTTTGACTGGGACCCCCAGTATTCCCCGAACTTAAGTTTCCCGGACTAAAAATGAAAAGGGGAAAGTACCACTTTTTTACTTTATTTGAGGCTAACTAACGGGTATTGAAAGGGGAAACATGGACCACTCTAATAGGGGAAAATTTAGGCCTGGTAATGGAACCCCAGAGTCTCTCTGGGGCTAGGGAGGTCACGGGCCCAGAGGGGGATCTAACCACGCCCCTTGCCTAAACAGACCAAATTTCTTTTCTTTGGTTTCTTTGGGACAGGGTTTCAGTGGTAATGGCCCTGTGTCTGTCCGGAACCCTTTGGGTTTGTAGAACCAGGCTAGTTTGCTTTGTAGACCAGTCCCCCCAGAGATCTGCCTGCCTTCCCCCCTCCCCAGTACTGACATTAAAGGTATGTGCTACCATGTGTGGCTTAAGTGTAACTTCTAACTGCATTCGAAGTACTTAAAACTTAAGTCCCACAGATAAGAGTAGCTTTCAAGCTTCAGATGGACTATATGGTAAGGTTCTCAACCTGTGCTTTGTGACCTTTTGGGGGTTGCATATCAGCGTACCCTGCATATCAGCTATTTTACATTACAATTCATAACAGTAGCCAAAATTACATTTATGAAGTAACATGAAATAATTTTATATTTGGGGGTCACTCAACATGGGGCGTTGTATTAAAGGGTCACAGCAGGAAGGTTGAGGACACTGGACTACGCAATGCACCCTCACAGATGCTTTAGATCTTAGGCATTCTGTAAACACTTCTTCTTTTCTCTGTCTCTCAGACGGAAGTACAGGACATGGGAAAAGAAACAACATCCAGTTCTTCCTATGTTTGGTCCTCATACCATCCATGGGCTGTCACACCAGGTGGAAAAAAAAATCTAACGATTCTCAGGGCCATTTTTCCTGAGCAATTGCAATGCTTTGCCTCAAGCCTGAAGAATTGATGATACACAGAATCAAAAAGTACTAACTTGAACCACTTAGAAAGGCCAGGCTATCCTGCCCTGGATTGCTTGCTCTATGTATATCCCGTACCTCCATGACTCAATCCCCCTTTGGATGGACTATGGCGATGGTTCCAACTGTGGTTTGTGATTTTTCTGGGAGATATGATGCATAGGTATGCAGATAATCTGCATACCAGATTACTTACATTACAATCACAACAGTAGCAAAATTACAGTTTACACCCTCATTCTTTTCTATGGGGATCTGATCTTCTACTATTCTTGTCCTGGCATCCTATGAGCTCCTTGGTGCGCTCCATGTTCATCAAGTTATTAGAACTAGGGACACCATGTCCTTCTGGCAAGTGTCCCTGCCATTGTGGTATTCATCAACAGCTTGAAGTACGTTATTGTCTTTCTCAACCCTGGGAAACTCTCTCTTCACTTCCACCAGGTCACGCAAGCCCTTGACTCAAAAGATACTTCACGCGTTCACTAGGTATCCTTGATTCCAGCTTCCCTCTTGGAGTTCCGTTTTCTCATTAGACTTGTCTATCACTCCTGTTGATTTTGAGTTGTCCCTTGATTCGTTCTTTGTCATGTTTTCATTTTCTGGCATCTCTTCTCAAAGCTAGAACATGCCATTTTCCATTTAAGTATCATAGAAACTTCTTATTCCATTTGCATGACTGTATTGACCCTTGCCCCCAGCCTGAGCCCAATCTAGTTTATACAGAACCCAGGATTTTCCCAACACTGCCTTTTCCTGCTCTTTACTCATTGGACCAGAGTGTGTGAGACAAAGACGTGCATCCCATACTGCCTGCTCTACCACTGTGGCATTGGCCCTTGATTATTTATAATCCTTCCATTGCTTACTGCTCTGGCTATCTCCTGTCCACCATGGAAGGAAGCTCTTGTGTACTTTTGTCTCTCCCTAAGTTATATTACGTTGAATGGGTAATGTTTCATTAGAAACCTCCAACCCTCACCTTCCTTCAGAAAATAAGGATCTCATATATCAGTTATATATTCTCTCTCTCTCTCTCTCTCTCTCTTCTCCTCTCTCTCTCTCTCCTCTCTCTCTCTCTTTTTCTCTGTCTCCGTCCTCCATACACCATATACTACTTTCCACCATCTGTGTGTACCTGTTGTGGTTTCTGAATGCATATTATTTTATTTTTTTATATAGTTGTTTTTGTACCTACTAAGTCTCATACCTAGAATCCTGTTTGGATCAGTGTTCAAGGTTTTGTCCAAGAATGCTCTAGATTTTGTCCTTTCAGGCATTTTTTCCTCAGGTTCCCTGAAGAGGAGTGAGTATATCTCTTCTTGGCTCTTATAACATTGTTCCTGAATCATGACCTGTGATGGTTGGTTTTTGTCAAATTGACATAAATCTAGATATATCTAAGAAGACGGAATGTCAACCAAGGAATTGGCTCCATCAGAGGGACATGGCCATGTCTGTGGGACAATTTTTAATTGCTGATTGATATGGAAGAGCCCAGCTCCCTGTAGGCAGCGCCACCCCTGAGCCGGTGGGCATCCTAGGTGCTGTAAGAAAACAACCTGAGTAAGCCATCAGAGCAAGCCAGTAAACAGCACTCCCCCCCCCCCCCTCACTTGTACCAGTCCTGAAGTGAGTTCTAAGCCTGACTTTCTGGGCTGATGAGAGTGCAAACTACAAGATGAAATAAAATCTTTCCTCCCCAATCTGCCTTTGTTCGTGGTGGTTTATCACGGCAAAAGAAAGTTAGCTGAGACCATTTCCTAAGAATGTCTTGTCCTCCACATCTAAGTCAGTGACATCACCATGTTCCTGAATAAACAATTGTACCGGGTTTTATAGAGTTCTGACCAGCTACGAAGACCTGAATATTTCGTCGGTGAAGGAGCCAGTGTGGCTCAAGTTGAATGATTTCTTGGGAATGGAAGATGGAAGTGGAGTCTGGGATGAATGTAGGGGTTTTAAAACAACTTCTATACATGTAGGATTGATGACCAATATTAGAGGTCAAGTCGAGATTCTGTAGCAAGAATTAATGATGCAAACACCATACTTTCCTGTATGAGCTACCAGACCGACCTTTGTAAAGATCAATTAGATGATGTCATTCTCTTCCTTAAAATCTTCAGATATTCCTCATTTCCTTTGGGAAGAAAAATGATTCCTATCTCAACTAAGTACCCTTCCTTTCACATCCTGTTCTTCAGGACCTCTCTAGGTGTGGAAATTAGATCAGACTAATTTCTATGATCCAGGTGGGTCTCGCTCTTACATCTTTTAGTTACAAGTGTCTGTTTCCACTTGAAAACCCTTACCTACGTGTGCCCTCATATTCCATTTACTTGCACCGTTCCTCTGTTGATCCCGTCACCTACTGATGAATGAGGGAGGCTTGAAAACAACGTGACATTGATCAGATAAGATGTGTGTATATGTGTGTGTGTGTGTTTGTGTGTGTGTTTAACTTTTTAGTACCTAGGTATAAACTATAGCTTTTACATTGATCATTTCATCCTTAAAAATGTTACATTTATCAATTTGTCCTATTTTTTGGAGATTCTTTAGGCTTCTCTCTATATATTATTTTGTCATTTGCAAATAAGAGAGTTTTTATTCCTCTTCATTATTATTAGAATGTCTTTTCTCTCTTTTCCACATTATTACAAGTTCTAGAACCTCTAATAGGATATAAAGTAATGCTAGTATACTGTTAAATCTTTGATACTGGGGGGAATGTTCAGTCTTCCATGAAGCTCTTCATCAGAATGAGGCTTTGGCTGTTTTCCATTCTGTACACTTTTAGACACTGACTCATCCTACTTTTGTTATGATTTTGTTTTAAAATTGTGAATAATATTCTAATTGTACAGAATATCATGTCTCATCATGACATTTTATACTTGTATACACATGTCGTTTTGATCATGTTTGCCACCTGTACCTTCCTTTTATACTTAATTTGTTCAGAGATTTTTATCAGGGATGTTGACTTTTTAAAAATGCCTCCTGTGCATCTACTGAGATGATCACATTAGCCTTTGACCTTGATACTATTGGTGCTCTGTACCTGTTTATTGGTTTTTAGACTATTGAACCACCTCGGCACTCCTGGGAAAATCTCCACTTGGCTGGTTATGATGGATTCAGCATGCTGTTATTTTCTTAGGATTTCTGCTTCTCTTTTTGTCAATGGCACTGGCTTGGCCTGTTCTTTATATGTTGTGTTCTTATCTGATTTCGGTAACAAGGTAATTCTAGCCTTCTAGAAAGTGTTTGGAAAAATTCCTTCCTCTTTTGTTTTTGAATAAGTTAAAGAAACCTGACACTAATTCTTCATTAAATGACTGATCTTATTTATTTGCTCTAGGCTTTTCTTTGATGGGAGTCTTTTTATTATTGATTATATATCAGTACTTGATAGTGATATGTTTAAGTTTTCTGTTTCTTCATGGCTTCATCTTGATAAGATGTGTGCATCTATAAATTTTTCCATTGCTTCTAGACTATCATATTTGTTATGATGTATTTTTGTGATAATCTGTTAGATCTTTTGCATTTCTGTAATATCAGTTATAATGTCACTTTGATTTCATTCATTAGATTTATTCATCTTTTTTGCTTATCAAGTTTGCTTCTTCTTTCGAAGAGCAAGCTCCTTTGCTATCTTCTGTAATTTTAGTCTCTATTTCTTTAAAGAATATAAAGGCTTTGACCTTTATAATTTCTTTCCTTTTATTAATTTTGAATTTGTCTTGTACTTGCTTGTCTAGTTCCTTGAGAACATTGTAAGGAGTGAGGGATTCCTCTAGAGCCTTGGTTCCCACCCTTCCTAGTGCTGCAACCCTTTAACACAGTTCCTCCTGTTGTGTGACCCCCAACCATGAAATTATTCTTGTTGCTACATCATAACTGTAAGTTTGCTACAGCTATGAACCATAATGTAAATATCTGTGTTTTCTGATGGTCTTAAGTAACCCCATGAAAGTGTCATTGTAATTCCCAAAGGGGTCACAGCCCACAGGTTGAGAACCATTGCAGTGAAAAGTTGCTCACGGAAGGACTTCCTGTCTCTCTGAGGTGCACCGACTGCATGAGCTTTGCCGTTAGTTTTTCCCTTCTCTGTCTATGTGTCACAGAACTCGAGATGCCATGCTGCACCTATTGTTTCAAGAAAAATGAAAATTTCCCACTAAATTTTTTTCATTCAGCTATTGGCTATCCAAAAGTAAGTTGTTTGTTTTCTATATATTTACATAACTTCCAAACTTTCTCTTGTAACTGATTTCTACTTTGAGTGCACTGCAGTCCAATAAGGTACTTAATATGATTTGTTATGATTTTGTGTTTGTGGTTTGTCTTGGAGAATGTTTCATATACTGATGAGAAAAATGTATATTCGGCAGCTATTGGACAGAAAGTTCCATAGAAGTCTATCTGGTCCTTTTGTTCTGGGATATGATTTCTTCTATTTATTTTTTCATTTTAAGTGTTTTCAATTTAAAAATTAAATTAAAAATTAAATTTAAAAATTAATTTAGTCTTAGACCATCTCATATGTGTATATAATACATTCTGGTCACATCGCCCTCATACCATCTCTGACATCTTTCCCATCTCCAACAGTCCTCTTACCAACAGGTACCTCATGATCATATCTTTTTGTCTTTGTTTTATATCCACAGTGTTTAACCAAGGTTATCCATATTGTATAAGTAAGGAGCACAGACAACCCAGCTGTGACTATACCTCTAAGGACAAAGACTCCCCATCTTCCAGCAACAGGTAGCTGCAATAGTTCCTTGGCCAGCCAAGGGGTCCTATGATTGCTGAGCCCCAGCCATAACTAAATGTTGACTGGCACAGTCTTGTGCTAGCCCAAAGAAACAACCACAGTTATAACTGGCCAGAAGTCAACAGTTTATAACCCTCTTCTCTATTGTCTACCTCTTACCTTCTTCCTGCCCCTCTTCTGTGATGTTTGAAAGGGTGATATGGATGTCCAGTTAAAGGCTGCCACTCAACAGTCACAGATTCCCAGTACCTTAACTAGCCAGAGTCTTTGCATTAACCACTGTTCACTGAAAAGAAGTTTCCCTGACAAATCTGAGAGTAGAACTACTCTATCATTTTAGGAGGCCGTTTAACAACATACCCACATAGCAAAACAGAATCGGTAGGTTTACCCTTAGGTCTACAGTCTCCCCAGACACAGGCTTATGGACAGATTTACAGCACCGGGCATGAGCTTCTCCCATAGAGTGGACTTCATATCTTATCAGAATGATGGTGGTGACATCCAGAACAATCATTTACACCAGTAGGCCTGGGAAATTGGTACTGTAGCAGGTAAGGCCCAGAGCTAGGGATGACAGCTGATGAGTTTTCTTCCTCAGCTGCTCGCATATCGACCTCTATTCTGTGAAAGCTGGGAGTAGGAGGGAGCTTCCAGCTCAGATTCGCCATGATCTTCTCTGTGTCAAAATCCGAAGTATGTGTTATCTTCACTAAAAGATTTTGCTGTCTATCTCTTGTGATCGACCAAGAAGAGTGGCAATAAACTATTGTTTTGAGACCTCCTTGACCAATAGCTCAGAGGGAAGTAACCCAAACCTGGTATTGCTGCTTCCGTTTAATAACATATGGCCTCTCAGATCACGGGCTTTGTATTAAGAACCAAGGCTGCAGTGAAGCTTCCTAAAGCGACTGGGCTGCCAGAAGCACTCACCTTCATGACGCTTTGGATTTTGAACTAATTTTGGTCACACTGAGAATCTTTTCAGAGTTACCAACAATTTTGTGACCCCTACATTCCGTTGTTTACCCTCAAGTGGGGTTGGAAACTACCATTTAAAAATGCTTCTTCATACCTAGCTTCACAGAGACCTAAAATGCCAGGGTCCGAGGGATACGGAGGAGGGGGGACATTCACGTGCTCAGAATAGAAGGGGAGGGGAAGGGGGGAAGGAAGGTGGGAGGTGGTGACTGAGAAGGAGTCCGTGAGAGTTAAAAGTTAGGGTCTAAGGTAAATTGGTAACGTTGTCACTATGTCTTTGCTGATCACCTGTTTAGGATACAATTTAATGCCGCTATTTCTCTGTTGTTTGTCTGGATTGTCTATTACATTACAGTCATTATTTTGTATACTCTTGTTCTTTTGTATACCACTGGTTATGGTTGTGTTGTGTGTAATGGTTATTGTATTGCATATTTTTTGATATTATTGCATATTATTGCAAACTATTACTGTATTGTCATCTCTTACTCCAGTTATATTACTCTCTGCTTCTTGTTGAATATCTCATCACAACAGTGAGTAAGGTAGCTAATATACCTCCTATGGGTACTTTTTGTTACAATTTTAATTCAACCCAGTATATTTTGGAGCTCAAAAGTTTGATTTTTAAAAATTGTTTCCATCTCTTAATTTTCTCAACATATTGAAGTATTTTTTCAGTGTTTGCTTCAAACTCATTGAGTTTCCTAAAAACCATTACACTAAATTCTCTTTTTAAGAGTTCCCCCATGCTGCATATTATCTTGTTAGTTTCCAACACCTTTGTGAGTGAAGTCAAGGTTCTTGTTTGCATAGACTTTGCTGAGCTTAAAGGATTGGGTCCATACTTTTTCTAACTTAGCTCTGTGCTAAGCTTGGGTTTGTTGGCCTTGTGTTCAGGAAGAATGAGAAGAATTAGAAAGAGTGGTCTGTTGCCATAGCAACTCTCTGGTGCCGGGGTGAGTGTAGATATTGTGCTCACAGTTACCTGCCTGTGATCTGACCCAAGATCTGCTTTGCCCCAGGAACAGTTACCATAGGTGAAGCTGCTTCTGCTCCTGTTTGGCCTATATCAATGCCACAAGTGCTACAACCTGTACCACACTCAGGGCCACGACACATCAAGAGCAGAACAATGACACACAGGCACACATGCAAGTATATATACATAGAACCTGCTACATCCACTTTTGTTTATATTCACATGGTTTCAAGGCTGATCACTCTGCACTGGGCAGCCAATAAGGGTGCTCATCCCTGGGAGAGGACAATTCTCCTTCTCTCATCAGCCAATAGTTGCCTGTAGTTCTTTGGCTGGGGTGGGGTGCACCATGAGAATCTCCCCCTCCCATGTTAACATGTCCACTGATATTGCTACTGTTCAGCCTTGTTTATGCAGCCGTTTCTAGGAAAGACTATCCACAGCATCTTTTCTGCTATTCTGGTTCTTAAAATCTTTTCTCCTCCTTATCTGTGGTGATGTCCTCTGAGCAAAGATAAAGGAGCCGTGATTTATACGGAGCCGTTGTGGTTGGTCTCTCCACTATGCATTGTGTCCAGTTACATACACATAAAAATTTAAAAACTTGCTAGAATATGCTAAATATTATGCTTGTTAGTTTTGGATAAGATTTCCCAAAGAGCTCACATAGCCAAGGGACCAGGCACCTCAGTATATGTGAATTAAGAGGAAGACACAAAGATTTTGTTCTGGGAACAAAAATGTGTGATAAATTCTTCTCTCAAGAAATCACCACAGAGGGGATGGGCAATTGGTTTTTGATCAGCAAATAGGATTTTTTTTTTTTTGAGAAAACAATGAAGAATTCCTGCCACAGGGAACTGGAGAGGTGACTCAGTCATTAAGAGCACCTTTTGCTCTTGCAGAGGACCTGGGTTCAGTTTCCAGCATCCAAATGGTAGCTAACAATGGTGTGTACCTTCAGTTCCAGGGGATTTTATACCCATTTCTGACTTCTGCATGCTCCTACACATACGTGGTGCACATACACACACTCAAACACCACACACACACACACACACACAGGCATACACACACACAATAAATCACTGTTAAAATGGAATGTGTTACGGGAGCAGCATGATCATGAAGGTAAACACGCCTACGCAGTACACTGACAGATGTACACCATAGAGGAATGACCAAAGCTGACCAAGCTTCCAAGATTTTAGAGACTTCATGATGTTTTTCCAGAGAGATTAATTCTATAGATGACTGAACATTCCTAAGATAGAGGGAGGGCATTTCTGCGTCACTGCTATCTTTACTTGTGCGTGTGCTTAGTGTGTATGTGTGTACAAATGTGTGCACAGGAGGTGTAAGAGCATGTATGTGTGAGGCCAGAGGTTGACACTGGGTGTCTTCCTCAGTTACTATCTGCTCCTATAATCTGCATGTTGCCGATCCATGGATCCCCCTGTCTTTGCCTGGCCAGCACTGGCATTGTAAGGAAGCATCAATACGCACAGCCTTAGGTGGGCTCTGGGGATAAAAATTCAGGTCCTCATGGTTACATGGAAAGCACATTCCAACTGAGCCATCTGCTGGCCTAACTTCACCTTTCTTTAAATTTCTTCTCATGCTTGTGAACATAGAACATACATTGTAGTGATTCTTTTGGTCTTCCAGTAAATGACCTATGGGTACATTTAAGGATACAATATTCTCATTGTCTTGAAAGTTTAGACTAATACCAAACTGTGCAGTAAGTTCTATACATCTTCAAAGTGCAGCAGAAAGGTCTTGGTCATTAACATTCTATTTTATTATATGTATATGGTATATATATGCGTGTTTGCATGTGTATGTTGATATGTATGTGTATGTGTGTGTGTATGTACATACGTGTAGAGGCCAAAGGTCAATGTCAGGTGTCTTTCTTGATCCTCCTTCACATTATATTTTGAGACACAGTCTCTCTTGTGAGTTCATTAATTTGGCCAGTCTAGCTAGCCATTTGCTAGGGGATCCTAGCCTCTGGTGGTGTTCTGGGATCTCAGGCAGGTTGCTAAGTCTGCCTGGCATTTCCATAGGTTTCAGGAGTCTAACCCAGGTCGTCATGCTAACATGGCAAGTTCGTTACCTATTTACTGAGCCTCTTCGCCAGACCCAGCATTACTCTCTTATATTCTCCAGATAATACAATCTGGAGAATGCTTGCCTCCTTCTCTTGAACTTCTCCACCGTCCTCCTTGTTCTCCTTGGCATCCTCCTCTCCATCTCTTCCAGTATTCCTCTCATTTTGACAAAGTTTTATAGCATTCTGTGTACTCACAAACAAGAAAACAATTTTTCCATGTTTTAGAAATGAGACAGCACACTGTGTCTTCCCTGCCCCTCCTCTTCTTCTTAGCTTTAATCTAAGGGACCAGGACCTAATGGTCATTGCAAGGTTTGGGGCAGTAGGCTCCAGACTGAGTTCTAAGCCTGCTTCCAAAATGGCATTGCCGACCTGGCCTGCAGAGGAAATCCTTCCTCTCTCCTCTTGAAGGTTAGTGAGATCCTTGCCACTGAAGCTGTGGCACTGACAGGAACGTGTCCTGTGAACCGTGAGCCTGAGCCCAAGGAGCCATCTCTATTGTAGCCTGAGACAAGTGTCTCCTCATTCTGGCCATCCCACCACCACCCCAGTGTCAACCTAATGCCATGTTTTCAGGACCCAGAGAGGTTGTGATTGACTGGCCAGGGATTTCTGCCTTAGTAAACGTCAGTGGTCCCTTGCCTGTTCTTTCTGACTGTCATAACAAGGTGGAAAAATGTTTTTTGTGTGTTTGTTTTTGGAAACATGTTTTAAATTTCAGTTCTGCTTTCCAAGTATCACAGATGCATATACTACTGTTTAATCCTCTATGACACTGAGAATTATGAACTACCCAGGCATCTGGGTGATGCAGATATTTTTGTTTTTTTCTGTCTCTGTGGACCACGAAAACACACCACAGGAAGAGAGGGCTGGATACTGTGGGCTGTCCGCCATATTTAACACCTGAACAACTATTTAAAAATCATTGCAAATTCACCAACTTTTTGTAACTTCTGATGAAAAGTTATGTGAGTATAATTTTTTTAAAATGTAAGACTAAGATTTGGGCCTGGGAATAGAACTCAGTGGTAGAGGACATGTCTAACCTGTTCTCAACATCAAAGGAACAGCAATACCATGTCCCCACCACAGAAAACAAAACAGAATTTGTTCGATGAGTAACTGTTTCTCCAATGTCTATTATATACCAAGCACGCTGCCATTGTTACAAAGGTCTCTACAAAGGTTAGAGTGTAGCTTTGAGGCTAGAATGCACAGTGATTTTATAGGAGAGAACTGGTGAAATGTGTGCACACTTTGGTAGCAGGGATAGGATAATGTGATTAACACTGTTAAAGGTGAAGAATTCTTGGACTGGCTTTAAGAGATGGGCTGCAGCTAGCTAGGCTCAGTCTCAGGAGTGCATGTGCAAAAGAACAGAGGCGTGGGCCAGCGTGGCACAGCTGGAACACTTCTCCTCAGTCGAGCTCTGGTGTCTCAGCATAGCCGCTATAGTGTGAAATGTGATTATATATGTAAGCACAGAAATTGTTCTCATTAATAGGACTTATGTCTTCTCAGATATTAAACTAACCATGAAGACAAATATTATCAATACGTGGCACTCCTTTGTAAATATTCCCAATGTGATTGTACCAGCTATTGAAAAGGAGATCCGACGGATGGAAAATGGAGCATGCAGGTGAGTCTACGCACCTTCTCATGTATTCTTAACACAATTTCTTGGTCACTTATCTAGGTTTGATTTCAATCATATAATTTGTAACTTTAAAATGTGTAACCTATTTGATTTAGTCAATTTATTTATACTTTGGAACAGTATAACTTGTTCATCACATGAAATTATGGTGTGTAGTTTTTTGAAACATCTATTAAGAGGCTATGACAAATACTTCTTTACTTTTAAGTAGGATGTTTCCCCATGGGAAATATAAAATCTAAACAGTTGACATTGCTATACATAAGTGTGAAAAAGTATATAGGATATGAAATCTAATAATATATTGTAATAGTGTAATTTAAAATAGTTACCCATAAATGATAGTGTATGTGTGTGTGTAAATGCATGCCCCCCAACCCCCGTGTGTGTATGTGTGTGACAGAATTTTCTTTTAATGGAGGGAAATAACAGAAGTGACAGTTCATTCACATGTATTAAATGACCCCAAATTAGATACTAATTTTCTTTTGGACAAACATTGACCCCTACCACTGCATCAAACAATAGTGACTCGGGGAGATCTAGAAAGTGGATCTGAATCTTCGCTGGGCACACACCCTATAGAACGCTATGCTCCTACCTCACCTAATTAAGCATGTGCTGTGGATTAGTCTGAGAAGGGATGGGAAGTAATGGGGTGAGTGATCACCTTGATGAGAAGTGGTGCTCCTCTGAGCTGTTAAAACATGAATTCTACTCACCTCTGCTTCCCTTTGGATGGCAGCTCATTTTCTGATGATGACAATGGCTCTCTGTCTGAAGAATCAGAGAATGAGGACTCTCTCTTTAGAAGCAACTCACACAGAAGGCGAGGACCGTCACAGAGGTGAGCAGGGGCATCTACCTTCAAGAATGTGTCTTTTAAACACCACTTGAATGAGAAACTCCCTATTCCTTCTAGACAGTGGGCTCGACAAATGCTCTTGCCACTGGAATACCATGCAAGATCTCACAAGTACCTCGCTATTTCTATTCCGTACCTTTGCCCTGTCTTGGAAAACTGCAGGTGTCTAATAATTCACAGTTACAGAGTTCCCAGTCATAACTATACTCCACCATGCTCCCCGAGACTAATGTCTGTTTCCCAGAAACTTTGTACCCCAGTACCTACCTTGATCTGAGCCTGCAGGAATAAGAAATCCAAACAGCAAAGATGTTGAACATGATGATCTGAGATGGGAAATAAAGATGAGAACCAAAGAAGACAAAAGCAGTAGCTGGGACCAGAAAGTCTTGCAATAGCCTATGACTATGCCAAGCAAGCTTATTAAGAAGAATAGCATTATATATTTGTAGGAGGAAAATAGCCAAGGTCAGTAGAGAGCTAAATCAGACAGCGTTGGCAAAGAGAACAACAGGATACCTCAGACAGAGCTGCCCTAGGACTGATCACCACAGCCCAGGGGGACATCAAGTCCTCAGAAACCACAACCTTGACTTCTTCCAGGCACTAGCTCCGGTCTCTGACTGGCCTTACTGGACAGAGACACAGAATAAAGGTCCATTTGTCTTTTCATCAGGACCTCTTAGAAAGTCTTGGGTGCGTTTGGCTCCCCACACTCCCTTGATCTCTGGCTTCTCTTGAATTCATCCTTCAGGGTTCTGAAATAACTACATACGAGAGGGTGGGCTATCATTCTCAAAACTGCTATATCCAGTAGAGCCCACTCCCAGGAGATACAGTGTGGGATTAGGAGAGGGAGGCTTAATACCTACAAGGGTAAATAAAGCAGTCACATTCAAATATGGAGCCTAGAGGACATTGAAGGAATGCAGTATGCTGTGAATCAGGGTTTCTAATTCTATGCAATATTATTTTCATTTTTTTTTATTGGAAATTTTTTATTGGAAAATTTTTTTTACATTTCAGATGTTCTCTCCTTACCCCATTTCCCCCCCTCCCTCCCAGGAACTCACTATCCCTTTCCCCCTCCTACTGCCTCCACGTTGGTGTACCCCCTTCCACCCTCCCCTGTACCTCACCTCCCCACCCTCGAGTATCCCCCCCCCCACACAACGTCCAGCCTTCATGGGACCAAGGATCTCTTCTCCCACTTATATATAGCTCCCTTGCATATAGAGCTGGAGCCATGGGTCCCTCCCTAAGCGCTCCCAGGCTGGTGGTTTAGACCCTGGGGGCTCTGGTTGGTTGGGATTGTTGCTTTCCTCATGGTGTCTCGAATCCTCTCAACTCCTTCAGCCTTCACTCTCTGTCTTCTCCATTGGGAACCCCATGATCAGTTTAATGGTTAGTTGTGAGCATCTGCCTCTGAGTATGTCAGACTCTTGCAGACCTCTAAGGAGATAGCTATATCAGGCTCCTGTCAGCGTGTACATCCTGACATCCACATCAACCTCTACCTTTGGTGACTGCACATAGGATGGATATCCAGGTGGAATAGTCTGTAGACGGTCCCTCCTTCAGTTTCAGTCCTGCACTGTGTCTCCATATTTGCATCCTTGAGTATTTTGTTACTCCTTCTAAGAAGGACTGAAGGCTCCCCTATTTGGTCATCATTCTTCATGAGCTTTATGTGGTCTGTGAGTTGAATCTTGGGTATTTCAGGCTTCTGGGCTAAAATCCAATAATCAGTGAGTGAATACCATGTATGTTCTTTTGTGATTGGGTTACTTCACTCAGGATGATATTTACCTAAAGAAATGTTCAGCATCCTTGGTCATCAGGGAAGTGCAAATCAAAACAACCCTGAGATTCCACTTCACACCAGTCAGAATGGCTAAAATAAAAAACTCAGGTGATAGCAGATGCTGGCGAGGATGTGGAGAAAGAGGAACACTCCTCCATTGTTGGTGGGATTGCAAGATGGTGCAACCACTATGGAAATCAGTCTGGCGATTCCTCAGAAAATTGGACATATCACTACCTGAGGACCCAGCTATACCACTCCTGGGTATATATCCAGAAGATGCTCTAACACATAACAAGGACATATGCTCCACTATGTTCATAGCAGCATTATTTATAATAGCCAGAAACTGGAAAGAACCCAGATGCCCTTCAACAGAGGAATGGATACAAAAAATGTGGTATATTTATACAATGGAATATTACTCAGCTATTAAAAACAATGAATTTGATAAATTCTTATTTTCATTTTTATTATCTTCTCCTTCTTTTAGTTTCTTTCCATTGACTAATTCTGGCTTTCCACTATATTAAAACTATTCTTTCCCATCTTTCTGTCTTCTCTATCTGTGGTCAGTGACATCTGTCTTGGGTCACTCAAGGCCAAGGATAATGCGGAGTTTTTGGTATGTACCATGACCAATAAGCGTTTACTAACTGATTTGGTTCAATGCACCGCTTTCTGGTGATCTGTGCTTCACAGAGGTTTTGTATTTTTAAAATAGTCATCTGGGCAATGTTATGTAGTGAACGGTGGCCATTGTGATAACCTGTGTGCTTTTTTTTTTTTCCAGGGAGCAGTACTTGCCAGGGACAATGGCTCTTTTCAATGTTAACAACAGCAGCAACAAAGACCAGTAAGTACATCTACAGAGGAAAATTAAAGCAAGTAAAAAACTAGCAGTATCTAAACTAGATATATAGCTAATACTTAGCACGTGAAATAATGAGACGACGTTCTATTATTTTGCTAATTTATATCTTGAAAATGCACCTGTCTGTATTCAAAGTAATATGCATATATTTTATTCATTTACTTGGATATATGTTTTTTTTTTTAAAGGTCTGTGTTACGTATGCCATTGCCTGTCCTTATGACAACAAAAGTCAAGAATCCCTGAACAATCAACCTTGGGTCACATTCTCTAGGAGGCAGCCTCTGACACAGAGAGAGTGTGCATTTATTGGATGTGCCCATCAGAGTGATACCTGGAAGGGAGTTAGGGATGGTAGAACTGAGCAGAGGGAGATGTCGAATGTCAGAGAATAGGTTTGATCTTATGAGAGTTTGGGGCACGGATGGGCTTTCAAGCTGCTGTCATCCTCAAGTAACAGAGCTGGGCCTTTGCATCACACACAGATAGTCAATACGAACAGCTATAGGAAGCTGGGAGATAAATTTTAAAATGCTGATTTTTACCATCCAGGCCTTCTTTCCAAGGGATAGGAGAAAGTGTATAGTCAGAAGCCAAGTCTTGGTGTGTGGCGAGTAAGTACCTGAAAGTCATGTGTGACTGTAACCTTGCAGCCCATCTGTGCCCTGCCCAGACACACTCTTTTAGATAGGGAATTACGGGCTGCTCACTCTAACGGTTTGGGATGTTCTTTTGTCCCAGAGAAGTGTATAAGAGGACGGTCAATGGAATGTAGAAAGGTCTCTGACAACTTTAGATGCTTTTGAGGTTAACACAGAAACTCCTTATCTGCTTTTATTCATTCTACAGCCCCCTCCCCACCATTGTGAAGCACTTCTTCTGGTCTAGGAAAAGGCAGCCATTTATCTGGGCATCATGGTTTCCTTTGGACATGGTTACTAGACTTGTACATTCATTATCAAAGACAGGCTGGGGAAATTCCAAAGAATACCGTAACGTGACTCTCAACCTTCCTAACACTGCGACCTTTCAATACAGTTCCTCATGTTGTAATCACCAACCATAAAATTACTTTCATTGGTGCCTCATGACTGTAATTTTGCTGCTGTTATGAATTGTAAATATCTGATGTGCAGGATGTCTGATATGCAAGCCCTGTGGAAGAATCCTTTGCGCCTCCCCCCCCCCCAAGGAGGTGTGACGCACATGTGAACCACTGCCATAAAAGATCATGTGCCTGTCAGATAGTTTTCTACTTTTTCATTGCATAACAGCAGTGTGACCTACCTTTGATGATCAGGACCATAAACATTACAGTCTGGTGAGTCTTCTTTGCTAATTCGTTTCTTGGAATGAGGTGTCCAAAGTGCCAGAGGATAGTCATAGATTAATGTTTAATAGGACTGTAACTGTGCCCTTTGGCAGGAGTATAGATCCCCTTTCATGAAATGAGAATCTCTAGAACCACAGAACCTAGATGTGCAGGGATGAGAAGTGTACTTTTCCTATGTAAACTTCCCCTAATTAAACACCTTAGTTCCTAGACCTGTGTATTCTATCTGTGTATAGGCATAGACCACCACCTAATGACCATTCATGTGTGTATACGTGCATGTATACAGTATCCCAAATCATAGCCACTCACCTTCAAGGAACCTGCACTCTCTGGCAGCATTTCAGTGCCTTCTGAAGCTCTCTCACTCCATACCTGTAACATGTCAGAAACTTCTGAGTGGAGCAACATAACGATAGGACTATCGGATTTTGAACTCAGTATCTGGGCTGGCTACTTTTATGTCAACTGGACACAAGCTATAGTCACTAGAAATAAGGGAGCTTCAATTGAAAAAAAAAATGCCTCCACAAGACTGGCCTGTGGGCAAACCTGTAGGGTATTTTCTTAGTTAATGATTGATGAGAGAGGGGCCAGTCCATTGTGAGTGATGCCATTACTGGACTGATGGTCCTGGGTTCTATAAGGGAGCAGACTGAGCAAGCCATGATGAGCAAACCAGTGAGCATCACATCTCCATGGCCTCAGCATCAGCTCCTTGCCTCCAGGTTCCTGCTGTGACTTCCTTTGGTGACGAACAGCAATATGGAAGTATAAGCTGAATGAAACCCTTTCCTCCCTAACTTGCTTTCGGTCATGGTGCTTTGTCATAGCAATAGTAACCCTAACTAACACAGTATCCAATGCCACATTTCTTTTACTATAAAGTAGACTCAAAGTGATGCTGCATCATGTTCTTTATAGGTGGGTCATACTTTAGAAATCCCTGAACAATAATACTGGTCAAATTTGTGACAAAAAAAGCAACATATACCATAATATAAATCAGTTAGTGTCAAAATATTTGATGTCCTTTCTCTGTTGTCAAAGATCCAATGAAGTTAATTTGCTATCAAATGATTAATTTTCTTAATAGCGAAACACTGGTGTCACATCATAACAGCAAGGTTCATATTTACATTGTACCAGCATTGGGAATACCACAATGGGGGCTGGATTTATCAGCTAGCTGAATCCTGCAGTCTACTTGGTTGTTCTCTGATATAGGATACAAAGATTTTCAAATATTGTGCCCATGGCTCTGTTAGTCTACCTTTTCTCTAGAACTGCTTTGCCTGATCACTCTATCTTTTTTTCCAACTAGGTCATTAATCAACTAGTTAAGGCCTTTAGGATTGCCCTAATGGGCATGAATGCTTGAATCTTCATGTATTCTTAGGTTAGCATATCTTTTTCTATAGAGTATGAGTTGACCACATGGTACTTGAAGCCGTGTCATTGAGGAGATTAATAAACCACTCTGTTTCAAGGCTACCGTCAGATAGTGTCATGGTAGAGATATAGCCTGTTTGGAGTTCCCAGCCCAACTCAGCCATGATCTGTGTTCCAGCAGCTAAAAACTCCATATATGGCCATAGGTAGGCCATGAAGGGTGGGGCAGGTGAAACAGTGGTCAGTGATATGGGGTGGAACGGTGTGCTAACCCACCGTCTCAGCAGCTTCCTTCCCTCCCAACCCCCCACAATTCATGCTGCATTTCAGATACCCTACTTGATCATATTCGGGATTGCTGTCAACCCTCATGACTGGAATGAATGACCATGAAATTTTCATGAATGGTCATGAAATTTTTCCACGAATGACTCATGAAACAACAACACAATAATAACAATGACAAAGCCAATGTTATTTCCTTGAAAGAGAATTCATGATATTTTCATGAGATTCTTGATGTTTTAATTTAACAACATATGAAAATGATATCATAAGCGTTAAAGTAAAAAAAAATCATTATTTTTATATATTAGATTCTGAAGTATACTCATTCAAGGCTGTTGTTTATTAAGTTAGTGAATTTCTTTACATAATTTTCTGACTCTGTCCTTTTCAACTTTTGTTTTCTGTTAACCGGGCATGATTTTGCTTGTCTGTCTGGATGGCTATTTGCTTTTGTCTGTCCTTTGGGTTTCTGAGCACTGAGGCGGACTTTAAATGCAAGGCTGAGAATCCTTGCTCAATAGAGAGGAAAGTAGAGAGCACCTGGGATTGAAGTGACGTGACTATGTGACAGATGCTGTTTTTCTCTAGAGAGCCAAAGGAGAAAAAGAAAAAGAAGAAGGAAAAGAAGAGGTAAGTCAGACTTTACATCAATGCCTCTTTATGCTTGTCTGCTCTTGTGTTATTTGCACATGGTAACTATACATACTCAACTTTTCCAGCAAGGCAGATGATAAAAATGAAAATAAAAAGGACCCAGAGAAGAAAAAGAAGAAGGAAAAGGAAAAAGAGAAGAAAAAGAAGGAGGAAGAGAAAACCAAAGATAAGAAAGAAGAGTAAGTATTTTTTACTGTCATTGAGAACAGACATGAGATTGTAATGCATTGTAGATGTAGGTAAAATTTCCCAAAGCATAGAAAGAGCTTTATAGCAGAGTGCCTCAGATAAAGTCTTTAAATACTTAAGAACAAACATTTTATACAAACTGTTATCAAACTTTTTTCTAGGTTCCCTAAAATTAGCAAGTATGAATTCTCCAATTAAATAATGTTGAAATGTTAGTTAATTCTCTCTCACATGCATCGATGAAGAAACACTTCCCACTAAATATTCAAGTTAGGAATCACTGGGTCCTGAGGCCAAAATTAAAACTTGATAACTTTATTAACATTTTGACAAGTACCCAGAACCACAGTGCATCCCAAACTCTGGCTCTCGAGGAAACTCCTTATCAAGTAGACAAGTGAAGTCTAGACTTTCACAAAGGGAGGGCAAAGTCATACTTGCAAAGCTTTTAAGGAAAATTCTTTTAGATCAAAAAGAACTTGCTCTCTGAATTTAGTTAAACAAAATAACCCGTCAACCAATAATTCAGCTATTTGTGCCTCTTCAGAAAGTCGTTGAAGCTTTCATTAGGAGAAATATTCTTTTTTTTTTTTTTTTTTTTTTTGTTTTTTCGAGACAGGGTTTCTCTGTGTAGCCCGGCTGTCCTGAACTCACTTGTAGACCAGGCTGGCCTCGACTCAGAATCCACCTGCTCTGCCTCCAAGTGTGGATTAAGCGTGCGCACCGCCCGGCAGAGAATATTCTTAAATATATAGGCTTGGTACCAGACCATTTCAAACGTCTCTTTGATCACATGTTTTATTCCTTTATTCTTTATGCCCACCCTGACTCTCAAAGACTATTCCTGCAAACATTTGAGCGAGTGCTGTGCTATTGGTGTGGCATTGCCCTTCTTTATGGATGAGCTACTGAGTCACAGCTCCCTCCATCAACAGTATAGTTAGGTCATTTTCTTCCAGATAGGGAGGGAAGTATAGAAAAGCCACCGTCCTGTTACCCTTAACCTTTAAAAGGTCTGTTGGGAAATCTATAACTTCTTTAATTTCTGCTTTATTTGCACTCCTTAGTTGGGGATAGAATTGACTGCATCATCACAGTAAATATAGGGCTTAAATAAAAGTCGAACAATAGGGTTTATTGTAAGACTGGTGACTTAACTATCTACTCATTCCATACTAACTAACCAGCTTCTTAGGGTGAATATAATTATGAAGATAATCTTCCTAAGTCAAGGGGATTTGTATTATACTACATTAACTATGAGTGGAGGTGGATTTAACCATATTTGAGATGGTGAATACAAATATTTTTGTTCCTTAATAACTGTTTCTTAATAACTTTGCTTTTTATTTCTATCTGTTGCTAGGAGAAGAAAGAAGTCGTTGTTATTGATCCTTCAGGAAACATGTATTACAACTGGCTTTTTGTATCACTTTACCTGTGATGTACAACTGGACGATGGTGATTGCAAGGTTTGAATTTATATTTTGTGTGGACTTCAAAACACTTAGAAGTTTACTGCCAACATACTTTGACCTAGGGCTCTTCAGAGTAAACCACTTTTCTCTGCATCAGGTCGCAAAGGGTGACTGAATTCCTCCTTCCCAGTGTGTTCTCCTGAGGTTAGAATGTCTTTTATTCCTAATGTGCTTGGCCATAAAGTCCTAGGATGGGATGGGGATGAAAGTAGAAGCATTCTTTCAAACTTCTAGTTGTTCAATTACGGCATCTGGACATTGGGAGAAACTATAATTCTTGCGCTAGGAAAAAATAGTGCCCATAGCGAAAAGCAATGAAGGATGTAGAAGCTTGAACATCTTAGTTGTTCAAGAGTAGAAATATTTTCCCTAAAACTTTTTGGGTATAGATACGAATACAAACTTCATGACCAGTGGGCTTCACCCAATGAGATTTGAGTTGTAAATTATTTTTTGTATGTATGTGTATGTGTGTGTGTTTTGTGTGTGTTTGTGTGTGAATGCATACACACATATTCATATGTATGTGGAGACCAGAGGTCAGTCTTGTGTGTCCTATGGATGCTATCTTGCATTTGAGATAGAATCTCTCTTACTGACCTGGAACTAGCCAGTATATCTGGACTGGCTGGACAGCAAAATGGGGTGGGGTGGGGAGGACTGCTCCTCTCTGCGTCTTCAAGACACAAGCTAGGACGCCAAGCATATGACACCATGGCTGTGTTGTTGTTGATATGTTGTTAACATGGGTCTGAGGAGTGAATTCAGAGCACCATGCTTGTGCAGCAAGCACTTTACCAATGAAAGAATCCTCCCAGATGAGACACTTTCTTTATTGTTGTTGATTTTCCAGACAGGTTTCTCTGTGTGTAGCCCTGGCTGTCCTGGAACTCTCCATTTAGATAAGGCTGACTTTGAACTCACAGATCTTCCTGCTCTGCCCTCCCAGTGTTGGGATTAAAGGAATGTTCCATCATGCCCAGTTAATTCTTCTCTGATGTCTATCTAAACCCAACCAGTACTGATGGAAAAGATGTTAGACTTCAGATGTGTGAGAAAATGAACCGTAACACCCAAAGAGGGATTTGGGGAAACTGTGATTGACTAAATGTGTTTTACAGATCCTTCTAGCCTTAGCATATTGTATGTGGCACCATGAAAAACTATACAAAGAGGCCTTTGATTCCAATTTGTCTCCATGTCTTTTATTTATACATTCTTTTCTTTTATAGAGCATGTTTTGATGAACTCCAATCTGATTACCTAGAATACTGGATCATTTTTGATTATGTGTCAGATGTTGTCTATCTTGCCGATATGTTTGTACGAACAAGGACAGGTAAGTAAGATCTGTTTTGGGTCTTCTGAAATTTCTTACTTTTATCTCTGCCACACAATGACATTTTCCAAACCCTACTGTTCTTCACGATAAATTCACAACCTCAGCTGCAAACACAAGTAACATCGTTCTAGTCATTGGCTTAATTAATTTCTGATGATCCAGAAAGATGTTAGTAGGACACTTTACTTTTTTTTCTTTAGCCTTTATTTTTATTTCATGTGGATGGGTGTTTTTGCCTGCATGTATGTCTGTAAACCATGTGCACCAAGTGCCGAAGAAGGCCAAAAGAGGGTGGGGTGTCAGATCCCCTAGACCTGGAGTTGCAGATTGTTGTGAACTGCCATGTGGGTACTGAGACCTGAACTCATCTGGAAGAGCATCCAGTGCTCTTATCCCCTGAGCCATCATTCCAGCCTCCTAAGAAACATTGTTAATGTGGATTGGTGGCTTTCCTTCTTTACCCTATTCATTGGGTTTATGCCAGGCAGAAGAATAGAGAGAACAGAAATATTTAGTCAATATTTGTAAGGGGCGATTGCTGTCATACATGGAAATACTTAAAAGTACACAAAGAAGCGTGTCATTGATTTATAGAAGAGGCTTAATAGAGATTTTAGGAACATAAGCTATGTAGTTCATGGTGGTGGATCAGTCAGTAGGAAGTGCCATCCAATAGCTCTCTAGCAGAAATGTGTTTAGTAAGCAGGTGTAAGCTCACTGTTCCTACACTGCGCCCCACTGTTAATGTAACCGTTACACACAGCACAGACGCCTCTAATAATCACAAGGGATGCTCTCTATGTGTCAGTGCAGTGCTAAGTTGCCAGAGCTTCCTTACAGCTCTGGTAGTCACTATGGGAGAAGAAATGAACTCTCTTTGTACTGCTGCAACTCTGGGTTCAACATAAAAGGCCCACAGTAACAGCACAGAAAAGATGATCCTAAGTGATTAAAGACAGCCTGAAGGCCAGGATTAAGAAGTGAAAACTGGTCTGAAGAGCTATTTCTATCTCACACTTGAAGGTGAAAAGCATAACTATGCAAAGCGGTGAGATGGCAGGGCAGGCACCCGCACTTCTAAGAGTAGGACTTAGATTCTGCCAAGGAGTAGTCTGAGTTATTAAGCATCTATAACACCCACTCCACTTTAATCCGTTCTGAAGCTACCTGGAGTTAGTGAGACTCCACAGGTTAAGGGCTGGGGCTCATGAGGCTCTCCCTGACTTCAGATGTCAGTCACGTGACCCAACTTGTGTTTCTGCACAAATAGCTATACATTATGGTTCCCACAATCCCTCACCAAGATCAGGTATCTTCTAGCATAGCACACTAACCCCCAAAACCTACATAGTAGCTTATTCTATTAACAAAGGGCATGATAAATGGTACGGATGCACAGGGAGATGCAGCATCAAAGAGGACCAGTGTGGAAAGTCTGGAGAGCAAGAGTCTTTGTCCTCATGGAAACTGGTTATGACATCCGTCTAATACTCTGCATTTGCTCTCTCACTTGCCTGCTCTCAGCTCACCAGAGTTGATGGTTTTTAATGGAAGGCTTTATCCTATGGCAGGCGACAGACTGTAAGTTCCTTGCCAGCCCCTCTTCCTCTCCTGAAAGACGTGGGGATGGAATTGGAAATCCCAGGCTTCTGAACATAGTGTATTTTGTGACCAGCCACCCCTAGGAGCCTAACAAGAGTTGTTGCCTCTGTAGAACAAAGACACCCTTATCATCTAAGGAATTTGAAGCACTCTGGAGTTCTGCAGCAAGAGCTGAAGCCAAGACCAAATATTAGAACAAAGATACAGCTAGTACTTTGTTTCTCTCAGGAAATCATAAAAATTTTAACAGTAATATGCCAGAAATTGAGAACAGGAACCAAATGTGTAACTTATCATATAAGACTACTGCAGAATATGAATGCAATTGCAATTCATCAAAGAAAAAATTTTACTTGGGTCCGTAAAATCAATCACTTTATTTATCTAGTTACTTATCTGTATATTACTTTTATGTCAGGAATCATCTAGGATAGGCTGAGGCTAGCTGGTGGCCTTCTTGGAGGTGGCCCACCATTTTTCTTTGCATGGTCTGTGATGGGTGAGCTCAATGTCAAGGCCCAAAGAGACTTCATCTCAGGATTGCTTCTTGCAGCTGATACGCCTTTCCTGTCATTAAACTAAAATAATAATCGCTGGGCATTAGCCCACCCTACTGAGCAGATTTTCTGCAGACCATAATAAAGATAAACTTTCATGAATGAATGCTGTTTAGATGAATTAATGATCCTATAGAATTCCTGAATTGATTCAAATAATTTCAGGAAGTTTTAAGAGATGGTCTTAGTTGCTTTGCAAGAAAGATATAATAAGTTAAAAATCAAGAATAAAATGTGCCCACTCCTCATAATAGTAAGTTATATAGAATTGGAGTTACAGAAGGATGTTGATATTAAGTTCAAAGCAGTGTTTCATTATAATATACTCATTAAAAGACCAAAGCAACTGGTTTTACATGGACTTGCCTTACATCAATGCACACTGTGGATTTATTCTTAGACCTAAATGTTTTTCCTTGAACAAAAATTTGTCTCAATTTATTTCCTTTTTTTAGTGTGATAATGAAAGCTAATAGTAAATAATACGATGAAGTAATTTCTAAAGAACTGTTTAGAAAATTTTATACCTAAGAAGGTATAAAAAGGCCAGAGAAAAGAAATAAAGTTGTTGGTTGGATGGTTTGGCTTGGGAGCTCTATGCTACCCAAGCATCCACCCACCCATCCACCATCCACCACCATCCATCCATCCACCATCCCACACCATCCACCCACCCATCCACCCACCATCCATCACCATCCATCCATCCACCACCATCCCATCCAATCATCCATCCACCCATCCATCCATCCATCCATCCACCCACCCATCCATCCATCCAAATGTATATTTTGTCTGTTCGTACATGTATAGGTATATGTGTACGTATGTAAGCATGCATGAATACTTTGGAGTTGACTGAGAAGACAGTCAGGCTGACCAGAGTGTGAGTGTATGAATGTATATGTGTCTATGTATATTTGCCTGTATAAAGCATTTTAATTCTTTTCTTTTCTTCCTCTTTGATTCACAAAGAGTTAACCAGTCTAGCCAGAGAGGCTTCTGGCTGCCTGGACAGAGAAGGGACTGATAGCATTTTTTTTTTTAAAACTAACCTCCCCCCACTGCTATAGGCACACGTGTTAATTGCCCAAGAAATCTTGACCACAGAGTAAACAAGAAAGTTTTGGGCTTTTTAGAAGCTATCAGCAAGCATTCGGTATGGTTGGAGAGCTGGAAGGCCAGAGACCATCAGTCTTTAAAACCACCTCTACATCTAATGCTGTGTCCCACTTCAAACCATTCAGACCAGGCTGGCTCCTGGCATGTTTACACTAAGAAGTATGATTTTTTTTTTTCTTTTCTTTTTTTTTTTTTTATTTCTCTTCCTGCAGCAGATTTTTCTATAACCACATGTAGATTTGGTCTTATGGGTGATTGTAGCACTGCAGACATACTTATTGAAAAGTATTTTTATTTTGACCTGAACAAAGCTGATTAAGAGCTACTACAGAAAACAATCACAGGGACACAATGAGCAGAAACAGTTCGGCTTGTCTCTCCTCTATTTCAGGTTACCTGGAACAAGGGCTACTAGTAAAGGACAAACTGAAACTCATAGAGAAGTACAAGGCAAACCTGCAGTTTAAACTTGACGTTCTGTCAGTGGTACCGACTGATCTGCTGTATTTCAAATTTGGATGGAACTACCCAGAAATCAGGCTAAACCGGCTGTTAAGAATCTCTCGGATGTTTGAGTTCTTCCAGAGGACGGAAACAAGGACCAACTACCCAAACATCTTTAGGATTTCAAACCTCGTGATGTACATTGTGATCATCATCCACTGGAATGCCTGTGTGTACTACTCCATCTCAAAAGCTATTGGATTTGGGAATGACACTGGGTCTACCCTGATGTGAATGATCCTGAATTTGGCCGTTTGGCTAGAAAATATGTCTACAGCCTTTATTGGTCTACCTTGACCTTGACCACCATCGGTGAAACTCCACCTCCCGTGCTGGATTCTGAGTACGTCTTTGTGGTGGTGGACTTCTTAATTGGAGTTTTAATTTTTGCACCATTGTCGGTAAATAGGTTCCATGATTTCCAACATGAATGCAGCCCAGGCAGAATTTCAGTCAAGAGTTGAGCTATCAAACAGTACATGAATTCCGAAACGTGAGCAAAGATATGGAAAAGAGGGTATTAAATGGTTTGACTACCTGTGGACCAACAAAAAGACGGTGAGAGAGAGAAGTCCTGAGATACCTCCCTGACAAACTAAGGGCAGAAATCGCCATCAATGTTCACCTAGACACGTTGAAAAAAGTTCGCATCTTTGCTGACTGTGAGGCTGGTCTGTTGGTGGCTGGTGTTGAAACTACAACCCAGGTATACAGTCCCGGAGATTACATATGCAAGAAAGGGGACATTGGACGAGAGATGTACATCATTAAGGAAGGCAAACTTGCAGTGGTGGCGGACGACGGAATCACACAGTTTGTGGTGCTGAGCGACGGCAGCTACTTCGGTGAGATCAGCATTCTTAACATTAAAGGCAGCAAGGCTGGCAACCGAAGAACGGCCAATATTAAGAGCATTGGCTACTCAGACCTGTTCTGCCTCTCCAAAGATGACCTCATGGAAGCTCTTACAGAGTACCCAGATGCCAAAACTATGTTGGAGGAGAAAGGGAGGCAGATCTTAATGAAAGATGGTCTACTGGATATAAACATTGCAAATTTGGGCAGTGACCCTAAAGACCTGGAAGAGAAGGTCACTCGGATGGAGGGGTCAGTGGACCTCCTGCAAACACGATTTGCCCGCATCTTGGCTGAATATGAGTCGATGCAGCAGAAACTCAAGCAAAGGTTAACCAAGGTAGAGAAATTTCTTAAACCGCTTATCGAAACAGAATTTTCAGCTCTTGAAGACCTTGGAGGAGAAAGTGAGCCCACAGAGTCTCTACAGGACTGAAAAGCTGGTCAGTAGCAAAACCTATGCACGTTGTGTGATCTTTTGAGTGTTTGACCAGAGACAACTGAGAACTGGGAGGAAAAGAGTCATCTGGGAAATTTTTCTAGAGCAAAAAATGTGGGTGGGTAGATGACACAAATCCTGTTGTGTAATATGGCAACAAAAGTATCATCTTATCCCGGACTTTTCACAGTGGACACTGTGCAAGGACATGAACTGATTAAAGTGTCTGTGTCAGGATCTGCTGTTTTTCTTTCCCACAGATGCTCCGTTTATGTAATAATCCATAAAAGTGAACAAGTTCTCTCATTCCCAGGCCACTTGCACTGTTGAGGAGTCAAATGTATTCAGTCTAACTGTCTACATTGTGTTTGAGACACAGTTATCAGAAGAAGTAGAATGCAATAAAGTGAAATTGATTACAATTACAAGCCAGAGTAAAAACGATTTATTTGAAGATTAAGTAGGGAGTAAGTAGTATCTTGCAGAGCTTCAGGTCATTTTACGGAGACTAGCCTTGTGGGAATGTAAATCTGGGTGATGGAGGGAAACTCCTTACTCTTAGAAGCAAAATGAATCATGCTATAAGATAAGAATGATATACACATATAAATATTAAAGTGTTTATTGCCATTGCAAGATGATGTAGGAGATGTTAAATTTAAGCAGATCTCAGAATATTAAGGCCTGAAAAGTGTGACCGTTATCTTCCTTTTATGTCTAACCAAGTAAGAAAAATAGACAAATGCAATACTGTTGGATGATTAACTAGGTCAAATATCTATTAGAAAAGGAGACCTGAATGTTCTATGAACCAATACAAAGCTTCTTAGAAAGTCAGAATATCATGGCTTTAACTCGGTGGCAGAGTGCTTATTGGTGAGCACAAGGCCCTGGGTTCTATTGCTAGAATAATGGGGGAGGGTGAGGAGGGAAGACAGGGAGAAGGAGGGAAGGGGAGCTAATCTATTAATATTATACCTCTGCAGTCGTACATTTCCCTTCTACATTTTGTGTGGCACCCCTTCAGTATCAGCCCACATATGTTTCTTCACAATACAGGAAATGTCTCACTCTCAAAGAAATATATTATATATGATATGTAACCCGGTTTCTACCCGAAATATGTCATCCCCTTTACGCTCCTTTTCTTCCTCTTCCTCTTCCTCTTCCTCTTCCTCTTTCCCCTCCTCCTCTTCATCTTATGGTAGTATAGGAACAAGTGCTACACTCCATGTTTCTGAGAAGCATGGCCAGCATCAGGGTAAAAAGATGCTTTGCGTCTTATCTGGGTTAGCAATAATGCCAAGGGTTCTTTGGATAGCTTCAATCTCAAGCTGATGTCCCACCTTGGACCGCTGATGGAATGTGTGGTCAAAGGCTTGAGGTAAGGAAGTTATGCAGCAACTTTCTCATGACTCTTCTAAGCAGAGGGCTCAGACAGGCTAAGATGCTGGTGGTGGTTTGGGTGTGACACCCGAAAGAGTGGTACTGCCAAGGTTCAACCGAGGCTCAGCATCATGTGGAGGTTAAAAGAAGACAGGACCCATGTGGCTTTGGGAAAACTCTTTTAAGAACCTGGGTGCATGTGGAGGCTAAAGCATGAACTTGCCCCTTAGCTAAGCAGAAATCAGTCACATCTGGATATCAAAGCATCTTAACATTAGAACAAGGACAGATGTGGCATGAAGATGATGGAGTTCGAGACAATAGAGAGGGGGGCTAAGGTGGAAGTTGGCATGTAGATTCTGATGACAGGTCAGGAAGGGGCTGAGAACCAGAAATTGAGTGTTTACCATGTCCCAACTCTTTTATGTGATGTTCACAGGAAGAGACAGTTTTGATACATTAAGAAAATCCCCAAACCTGAAGCTGCACAGTTTCTCTTTCAGAAACTATCTAGAGTATAACCCACCCCTCTTGTGCTAGCTAATTCATGTCAATTTGGCACAAGCTAGAGTTTTTGGGGAAGAGGGAACTTCAACTGAGAAAACATCCTTACCAGATTGGCCTGTGAACAAACTTTGGGGCATTTTCTTGATTGATAATTTTTGTGGGAGGGCCCAGTTCACCGTGAGGGATGCCACTCCTGGGCTGGCAGTCCTGGAGAGTCTGAGAAAGCAGACTCAGCAATCCAGGAGGAGCGTGGCCTCTGCTCCACTCTCTGCCTCCAGGTTCCTGCCCTGAGTTCTTGTCCTGGCTTCTGTTAGGGACGGACTTACAGCTGTAAGGTGAAATAAAGCGTTTCCCAAAACTTGCTAATGGTCATGGTGTTTTACCAAAGCAACAGGAACTCCATCTAAGATGCATTATTAGTTACTTTTTATTGCTGTGATAAAACACTGTGACTGTAGGGATCAGAGGGAACTCTGAGTGAGTGTGTAAGGAGCAAAGGAAGTGAGTGCTAAGTGAGTATGTGTTGTTGATATAAGCAGAGCCATGTCAAGGATACCAATATCTCAGACTCACCACAATGCCAAACGCTTTCCTGGGTCAGGCTCAGGGTAATCACAAGTCCTTCTCCTGGTCTATGTGTGGATGTTGACAGGATGGGCAGAAGATGTGATCACAGTTTCCTCCTATGAGATGTTTACATCCTGAGACTGCTCCCCTACACAGATTCCCTATAGACACTAGTTAAGCCCACCTCTCTGTTCATCTATACACAGTAAACCCACCCCCTTATCTAACTATACGCAATAAATCCACCTTCTCAGTTCATATTATAAAACAAATGCTTTGAGTTTTGGGTTTGCTGCTGGCATATTTCCATCAGAGTGAAAAGCCCACTCAATCCCAGCTTTTCTGTATGCATGTCTGCCTTTTCTTTTTTTTTTTTTTTTTTTTTTTGGTTTTTCGAGACAGGGTTTCTCTATGTAGCCCGGGCTGTCCTGGAACTCACTCTGTAGACCAGGCTGGCCTTGAACTAAGAAATCCACCTGCCTCTGCCTCCCAAGTGCTGGGATTAAAGGCGTGCGCCACCACCGCCCGGCTATGTCTGCCTTTTCTTTATCCCTTGCTACCCCAATTAGGTCAATCCTCAAGCTGTGTAGGTCATGACAGTGACCATGGCAGCTTTGAGAAGGAAGGCTTTATTTGCGCTTACAGTTTCAGAGGTATAAGAGTCCATTAGCACCCCAATAGGGGAGCAGGGCAGCAGCAGCCATGGCAGCAGAACCAGCTAAAAGTTCAAATCACAAATAAGAAGCTGAGGGAGCAAATTAGTAATGGTGCCAGACTTTTGAAACCTCAAAGGCTGCCTCTAGTAACACACTTCCTCTGTAGGCGGCCGAAGAAACGGCACCGGTTTCCAACATGGCTGGCGCAGTGTCCTGTATAAGCCTACTGCGCATGCGTCAGCCTCAAGCCCCTCCCGAGAGGGCTTATGCAAATGAGGCATGAGCCCTAACCAATCACGGGGCTTATGCTAATGAGGTATTGGCCCTAACCAATCCTGAGAGAACAGGCCGCCTGGCCTGCCCCCTTGGAAGGGTATATAAGCAGTGCATTTCTGCTGCTTGGTTCCCCTTCGTTGAATGAAGATTGCCTGGAATAAAAGAGCTGTCAGAGAAGAATCCAGGCATGTTGTGTCTTACTTGCCGGCTAAGAAGGACGCAACATTCCTCCAGCAAGGCTTTACCTCCCTAAGCATCCACAGACAGCGCCACCCACTGGAGACCAAGTATCCAAATGCCTAAGACTATGAGGAACATCTTATACAAATACCACAACCCCCAAACCTTCATCCATTGTTGTTAAACAATTCATATCTTTACAAGTTACTTCATGTTTTAAAAACTACAGAAAACTTAAGGGCAAATTTACCTGTAAAAATCTAGCTTCCTTAGGGAATGCATGCAAGTGACATTTAAACAAAAGTCAGGAAGGACTTTCTGACAGGAGAGAAATCACTAAGGAAGCCATTCCCTCCAACACAGGAGGGGACCAAAGCATTAGTACCTTCTATGCTAGTCTGCCTTCACTTGACATATTTGTATTTTGTTCAGAAAGCCAAGTGCAAGATCTTGATGTGCTTGTCAACTTCTCCTAGTTTTCTTCAGTAAGTCAAGACAAGCGTCCATGGCCATGGCCACTCAAAGGCATAGAAACATTTCCTTGTGTCCTTTTTCAGTGATCATAACATAGACTCTTGTTTTTTTTTTTTTTTTTTTTTGGTTTTTTGAGACAGGGTTTCTCTGTGTAGCCCTGGCTGTCCTGGAACTCACTCTGTAGACCAGGCTGGCCTCGAACTCAGAAATCCGCCTGCCTCTGCCTCCCAAGTGCTAGGATTAAAGGCGTGTGCCACCACCGCCCGGCTAACATAGACTCTTGTAACATCAACATTGCTATGCTGAGTTGAAGCAACCAGCAAATAAAAATGAAATGATTGAATACAAATTAAATAAAAATTAAGGAAAAGAAAACATTACAGCTACACACACTCACTCACACACACACACACACACACACACATTTCCTTCAATTTTACGGATGAGATCTTGGCTTGGGAGTAATGCAATTTAGAAAACAGTAAAACTCAAAAACAAAACAAACAGTTGTCATAGCAACCCATGAAGATGTCCTTAAGTTACCCAGCTACAGCTCCTATGCATATATGCTATCTGGATTTTCCTCTAAAAAATGTGGTAGCAATAGAGCCAGCTAAAGAGATGGCTCAGTGTCAAGAGCACTCGTTGCTCTTGCAGAGGACCCAGGTTTATTTCATGGGACCCAAAGCAGGTGCTTATAACTGTCTATAACAGTTCCAGGGGATCTGACACCCTTGGTCCTTGTTTGGTGCCTGCATGAATACTCTGCACATAAACTCATGCAGACATACACACATATACATAAGTAAGAATAATAAATATTTTTTAAAAGCTGGCAGGTAAGTATGAGCTGGAAGAGCGACAAGCCACACTGAAGCGCTGTGGTGCTGGTTTGTATTTTAAAGGGTCTAACTAGATTTTTCAATATTGTCTCATCACATACTAACTCTTTCTTAATGATCATTTCTGAGCTTTCTTTCCTAGCCTTGCTACCAATGCTTGGGTGCAGAGACTACATCATCTTCTCAACTGAGTTAGTGACTCACGTGTGACGGATGCTCAAAGAAGTGGAGAGTTGATATTATGCGTGAACCTTTCAGGCAAAGGTAAAAGATGGCACACCTGGTGCGTTTAGCCTGTGATGGTAGATGGTCCTTAAGAAAGATGTGGTGAACAGTTTTATAACAATTTGACATAAACCATAGGCATCTGACAGGAGGAAACTGCTATTGAAAAATGACCCCATAAGATTGGGCTATCAGCAAGCCTGTAGGGCATTTTTAAAATTAGTAATTAATGGAGAAGAGCCCAGGCTTCTGTGGATGGTGCTCCCTTAGGCTGGTGGTCCTAGGATCTATAAGAAAGCAGGCTGAGTGAGCCATGATGAGCAAGCCAGTAAACAGCTCTCTTATTTTGGCCTCTTGTTTTAGTTAGGGTATTACTGCTGTGAACAGACACCATGACCAAGGCAACTCTTACAAGGACAGCAGTTAATTGGGGCTGGCTTACAGGTTCAGAAGTTCAGTCCATTATCATCAAGGTGGGAGCATGGCAGCATCCAGGCAGACATGGGGCTGGAGGAGCTGAGAGTTCCACATCTTGTTTGGAAGGCAGTTAGCCTGGGAAGACCGGCTTCCAGGCAGCTAGGATTTAAAGCTCAAGCCCACAGTGACACACCTACTCCAACAAGGCCACACCTCCTAATAGTGCCACTTTTTGGGGCTAGGCATACTCAAACAACCAAACCTCTGCATCACGTTCCTGCCCTGCTGGGGTGACTTTCTTTGCTAATGTCATTAAGAATCTGGTTCTCATCCTTCCAAACGCCTCAGCCCTTTAATACAGTTTCTCATGTTGTAATCCCAAACCAAAACATTATTTTGTTGCAACTTTATAAATGTAATTTTGCTACAGCTACGAATCATAGTGTAAATATCTGATATGTAGGATATCTGATATGTACCCCCAAAGATTGAGAACTGTTTGTTAATGAATACTGACATGAAAGAGTAAGCCAGATAACCCCTTTTTTTTTTCCCTCTAAGTTGCCTAGGTTATCATGTTTCATTATAGTAATAGTAACCCTAATTAGGACATGTGAATAAGGAAAGCTTTAACCAGAAATATAGAATGCTGGCAAAAATAGTTAGCACAAGGTAAAAATGAGTCAAATGCTTTATTGAAGAGAGCTGATGCAGTTTGCCCAGGCTTCTGGCTTGCTTCACCTTAGAAGAAGGGAGAACAGAGGGTGGAGCTTCTTAAGCCAAGTGGTGGTGCTGGTTTCTTACATCATGTGATCTAGCAGAGAGTTGTCCATCATTATGAAGTACCTGACACTCCCTGTCTTAGTTAGGGTTTTATTGCTGTGAAGAGACACCATGATCATGGCAACTCCTAGAAAGAAAACATTTAACTGGGGTTGGCCTATAGTTCAGAGGATTAGTCTGTTGTCATCATGGCAGGAAGTCTGGTGCTGGAGAAGGAGCTGAGCGTTCTACATCGGGATCAGCAGGCAGCAGGAAGACAGAGTGAACTACTGGGACTGACTTGAGTTTCTGAAACCTCAATGCTCACCCCTGGTGACACATTTCCTCCAACAAAGCCACACAACTCCTAATAGTGCCACTCTCTGTGAGCCCGTGGGGGCCATTTTCATTCAAACCATCATACTCCCAGAAGGCTACTTTCTTTTTTTTTTTTTTTTGTTTTGTTTTTTCGAGACAGGGTTTCTCTGTGTAGCCCTGGCTGTCCTGGAACTCACTCTGTAGACCAGGCTGGCCTCGAACTCAGAAATCCGCCTGCCTCTGCCTCCCAAGTGCTGGGATTAAAGGCGTGCGCCACCACCGCCCGGCTCGAAGGCTACTTTCTTACTGTGTCAAAAATGTCTGTTTTCTGGTAGAGTTTAAAAACATTTACTCATGCCTTATTTCAATTTAAAGTGGAAAAAAACGATTCAGTTAATAGAAATAAATCCTAAGTAGCAAAATTAGTGTCCTTTGGCAACAATGATTTTTTTTCTAACAATTGGCTAGTTTTAGTATAGAAATTATGACACATTTAGGGGTCAACAAGATAGCTAAGTGGGTAAATATGCTTGCCATGTATATAAACTCATGACCTGAGTTGATTATGAAAACCCATTGTTGAAGGAGAGAACTGACTCTCAAAGGGTGTCCTCTGACCTCCACACATGTGCCATGTCATGGACACACCCATATTTACATAGCTTATTACACAAACACACACTGCTAATAATCAAAATGAAAACTTTATAGCAAAATTTTACATGAGTGGTCTTATTAAAAAATATGTACTAGTCAAACATGAAAACATAATCAATCGAATAGATGTTGATGTGTACATTTAATGAACAAAATAACAAATCAATTGGAGCATTTAAATGCTTTCCAATTTTAGGTCATTCACCAAGGATATACTAATAATTATGTTATAAGAAGCTTTTTGCTAGTGTATAAGACATGAATGAGAAGCAAAGTTGGGCACCTTTACTTTTGAGAAGTTCATTGCCTTAAAAGGTAAAAAAAAAAAAAAAAAAAAAAAAAAAAAACACCTAACCATTGTTCTTAAGAATGATGGAATAAGCCTAGGTAGGATACTATCAGTTTAAGTAGTAATTTTCCCAATAATTCTTGAGCTGCTATTATTCTTACATCCAAGATTAAAGACTGCTAAGAGTAACTGATGTCACACAACAATACTCTGAAGATACATGCCTTACAGGTGGGAGGGCTTTATAAATATTCCTTCATAAATTATATCGAATCATATTTTCTGCTTAATGGACAAGAAAATGGATGTGCAGAGAGATTAAGTCACAGGATCACAGGGAAGAAGCAGAACAACAGCTCTTTGAATCCAGACAGTGTCTCTGATCTTAACTGCTTCACATGGAGTAATACTGTCGATATCAAATCACAAACACAAGACACAATATGCATTTATATTTATGGTGCATAATACATTGTACATATATGTTTATAGGTAGAGTCTTAATGTAATAGCCAAGGGTATAGTAGACACCAGAGACCAGAATAATGGCTACTTCTCCTGTTGGGGACAGAGGACGTAGTATGGAAGGTGGCAAATGCATGCTTCAACTGAATATACTGCTTTTTCATCTTTTAAAACAAACAGATGCCGATGAAAACTAATACTGAGGTTTGGCAGAGCTAGGTACAGATCTGTGGTGAGCACTCACAATAATCAAATATGGGTATATTTGAAATATTTTGAAAGAAGAGGAAAAAGAAGAAATATGGGAGAACTATTTATAAGCCCATACAGCTAGCTTAGTGGCTGAGTCTGGACTTTTGACACAGGTCCAGTGTTTGGTCTTTTTACAATTATACTTTGCTGCTTCTTCCACAGATCTGAGTGCTTCCTGAGCTTCTGCTTGATGATAACGTAGCATTTATCTGCATATTTCCACTTTAGGCTTGTCAAGAGTGTATGCTGGGTGAATCTGAGATGTTTTCTAGAATTATATTTATGTCTGGCTTTTGACTTCCTGACTAGTTAGGAGGGAAAATAATGCATTTGTTTCCACTAAAATGTTCCCTTCATTTCAACACAAAGTTACTCACCAGCCTGACAATGCTGGCTTTTCAGAGGGGCTGATACTGGCTATCTTGTCAGATTGCCAACTTCTCATCTTTCCAGCTAGGCTCACTTTTGCTTTATCTGGGTAGAGCTCCTCTCAGTGGACTTGATCGAAGGTGTTTCTTGGATTAGTTCTGTAGAGAGCAGGATGCTCATTCCCTGGATTTGTCACAAAGATTCCTGATGCTGAGGAGCACAGGTATCTGGTAGCATGAGCCTCCAAACTGTATCACAGTTTTCCTCAGTGAATTCCCTACTTAGTTTTCCTGGAAAAATGGATACATGGCATCTAGGATTCAAACTTTCGATTACAGCTCCAACAAGGTAAGTAGCTGAAGATACTGGATCCCAGACATAGAGTTACAGTCTCTAATGGTATCACATCTTAAAGACAGATCTGAGAAAAGAGCCAGGGCACCAATATATTGCAGTTCTCTGCTCTCAGGGGACTGTAACCAGAGGAAGATCTCATCTGTGCATTATATTAGATCTTTGGGGCCTTTAAAGATCATTGCATCATAAAAAGGGACCTTCCAGTGCAGTCCTCAGGATGGGGACAGAAAAACACCATGTGTCTATTCTCAGCAAAACATCCTCCCATGTATCTGCTTCAGGAAAAACATCCTCTCATAAGACAGTTTCCAATAAAAACATTACATGACACTACTCCAAATTTCTCCAAAGAAACCAGAAATTTCTACTTTAGATGCATATGTGAAAGATAACTACATTTGAAGAGTTGAGTGTAGATACTCTGACGAAACCAATCCCAATAAGAACGGTATGTCAGGATTACAATTAAATTGCATTGCCAAATGGCTGGCATATCCAGGTATCTCATTTCTCTAATTTCTCTAGACTTACTTTAGAATCGTTTTTTAAAAATAGAGGAGTAATGCTTGTACAGTGAACGGTGCATGTCACAAATACATAACTGATGAGTTATTATGTCTGTACATGCCCATGAAACTGCTCATTTTATCAGGACAAAACATTCCCACACCCAGGATAACCAGTCTTCACAGTTGAAGCCTTCCTAATTCCACCAGAAGTGAGCACTCATCTGCCTTCTAGCACTTGTTCAACAGTTCCATAGAAATGAAACTACTATAATGGAAGTTAATATATACTTTTAACTATATCCTGTGTTTGTCTACCTTGCTACATGCGTCAGTAGGATTTTTGACATGGCATTCTATCATATAAGACCCTATACTAGTTTACTTTTCAAATGTCTGATGACATTAGGGTTGTGCTATAATTAAAGTGTGCACCCCAAATCCATATTTAAACTTAACACCTGGGTTAGTAGTTTGATGGTTTTTAGAGATGAAACCTTTGGGAAATAATTCTGGCTAGATGCAGTCACGAAGGTGGAGTCCTGTGACAAGATTAATGGCTTTAAAAGAGAGAGAGGCCAGAGCTTGCCTTTCTTGTTATCTAGCAATTTAATGTCTCCTGCCATATTACGACACATCAGGAAATCCCTCACCAGCTTCTAGCACTTTCCAAACGGTAAGAATAAATCTCTGTTCTGTTAAGTTTACCAAGGCACTTATAGTTACCCATAATATTCAACTGTGACTCATGTATTGTTATAGCAACAGAAAACAGACAGAGGCCAATTTCACATTGTTTCTCGTTCGAGGGTATTTTGAATACAATTCCAACAAATTCATGTGTATGCATGTGTTTGTAGTTATGTTTTGCTTGCTTTGGGTGTATATCCAGAAATGGAATTTCTTAATCATAGTTCTTTGGTCGTACAACAAGTCCAATTTTGACTTTGAAGCATTTTCCACTCCTATCAAAAAACATGAGTGCTCCCAACACTTAGGACTGTCACCTTAATAATCTTTTCTTCACCTTATTAATTTTTAAAACTTTTGTGGGAAAAGGGTTTTTTAAATTAAAGTCAAATACAACCTCACAATTATATTTCTCACTCTCCAAACTCATAGCCCTTTGAAAAACATCAAAGAACCCTTATTTCTGTTGCTGTCTGAAATTTCACAGTAAACATCAAAGCAAGGAAAATTTGAAAATGTACTCTCTACTTACACATGCTCTTGTGTTGTTCTGCATGGTCAAGACTTATGATGATAAAGTGTTTGTTGATGTAGTGAGCTCATAACATTCTATTTGATGTCAAAGTGATTATCATTAGAAATTCTCATTACATTCATGGAAAATTTTGAGTAGGTGAAAAATTTTGCCTTTTTCAGTGCTCCAATGTAATTGGAATATCCATATGTGTTTTCCAGCTTTCTATGAACCGTATGAATTCCAGAAAAGTGTATTTTGGTCTATGGGTTCCCAAGGTTTCAATCTTAAATGACTGGTCTCACTGATTTGTATTTGTGGTTAGACAATATATCATTCTAGGTATGTGTGGTTGGGGCCAGATCTCATACCTCCAGCTGAGAGAGAGAGAGAGAGAGAGAGAGAGAGAGAGAGAGAAGAGAGAGAGAGAGGAGGGAGGAGGGAGAAGGGAGAAGGGAGAAGAGGAGAAGAAAAGGGAGAGGGAAGACGGGAGAGGGGAGAGGGGAGAGGGGAGAGGGGAGAGGGGAGAGGGGAGAGGGGAGAGGGGAGAGGGAGAGGGGGAGAGGGGAGAGGGGAGAGGGGAGAGGGAGAGAGGGGAGTCTCCTTCAAGGGCACACCCCTTGACTTAAACCTCCAGCCTCCCATTAGACTCTGCCATTGACAGGTTTCATTACAAGGGCTGCGGACCAACTAGTCACCACATGGCTTATGAGGACATTGCAGATGCGAATATTAAAGTTAGTAGTTACACAGTCATCATATACCTAAGAGCGAAAGCCAGGAGTCACTCCACCTTGTTACTTTTTTTTAATTTATTTTTATTTTTATTTATTTTTCTTCTTCTTCTTCTTTCTTTTCTTCTTCTTTTTTTTTTTTTTTTTTCGAGACAGGGTTTCTCTGTGTAGCCCTGGCTGTTCTGGAACTCACTCTGTAGACCAGGTTGGCCTCAAACTCAGAAATCCGCCTGCCTCTGCCTCCCAAGTGCTGGGATTAAAGGTGTGCGCCACCACCACCCAGTCACTCCACCTAGTTACAACCCAGGCTCTGCTGGAGTGTTGAAAAAGATCTTTTGTGTTATTTATTTATTAAAAGTTGGTTTCAGTGAGGAGACTCCACATGTTATTAAACAGGTAAGTAAAAGAAAAGGATGAAATGCTTGCATGAAGCTCTCAATAAACACCAGAATAGTTAATAACTAATGTTTGGAGGAATGGAGGGAAGGTTCAGTATGGAGATTTGGACGAGCTAGCACAGATATGTGCTACACACCAAGGTTCTATGAGGGTCTCCTCCTCATCAGCCACCTCAATATTCCTGGACATTTACTGATTTTTGAATAAAGTATAGGCCATGATGTAATACCTATGTGCAAGAAATTAAAGGCATGATAGAATTAAAGCTTGTTTCACTACAATTACTTCTCTATGCTTCAGTTTTTTCCCAGTGGTAAAATTGGAATAGTTAATAAGGTTATTTTGAATACAAAATTTATTAACACAGTGGGCATGATGATGGAGGCCTGTAGCCCCAACAACTTCAAAGGCTGTGGTGAGAGGATCATGAGTTCAAGGGCAGCCTAGATAATTAAAAACTCATCTCAATAAATTATACACATAAAACTTTATGTATGTGCAAATATATATATATATATTATATTTATATATATAAAACATGTATAAATATTTTGTACACTCTCAGACACATTAAATGGCATCTAAATATATTTGTGGTAAATGTTGGGAAATTAACTAAGCTGAAGGGTAATTTAAGGATTGTATAATTCCAAATATCAACCAGAATTCGGCTCCTTTCCCAAGAAACCACTAAATGAATTTCTGCAATCTATACATAAAGATTAGCTGTTGGCTTTCCGTTATTTTCCTTAATGAATCTACTTGAGGAAGCAGTCTTGAAGGGAAAATAAGCAGTCTCCAAGGGAAAGCTTGTTTTAAAGTATAAAAGGTGGTAATATTAGGGGTTGGATTTCATTGGGAGTTCTGAGAGTTTTCTCCACTCAAACCATTTTTCCTACAATGCTCATGTTGCTTTCCTGACCCTGTTCCCCATGGCGTCTTCTGTTTTCTAAGAACTTCCTAGACGAGGATTTGCCCGCTACCTACAAGCAGCAAGACTATGGCAAAAATAACTTTATGTCGATTTTGTCCTCTCTGACTGAATCCTGACACCTTGCGTATTTTCGGAGAGCAGCCGCTAATGGTTGGGTTAAGGGCATGCCTGACACGCCCACTAATGAAGTGTCCACTTTTCACGAGCCCCAGAGTACTCTGGGAAATATAGTTTCCAAAGGCCGAGAACGACCGCGGAGGCGCAAGCGCATGCGCGCTGAGAATTCCTTGGCCTCTTCCGGATAAGAAAGCGGCCGCGCTGGCACGCATTCTGCGGTCCGCGGGCGGAGGCTTCTGGGAGTTGTAGTCGCTGGCGGTGGGCGCCGTCGGTAAGGAGACGTAGCTTTCCGTGTGGTCCACTTGAGCAGTTGGATCCCGGCCGCGGTCGCAGTCAGTCAGCGTTTCTGTGCCCACCGCACTTCTCCTGAGGCTGAGGAGAATTTCCCGTGGCTGGGCTTCTCCTGTCCCGGGTGGGCTCCTCGTGGCTCCGTGGTTCATTTCTGACCCCCACCCCGTCCTTTCCCTCCTCGTCCGTCGCTCGAGCCTGGGTTTGGCGGGGACTCGCCCTCGGGAGACACAGGGCCGCGACTTCCTCAGACCGGGTCTCCGTGTCACGGGGTGCGTTCGCACCCAGCCCCGACCCCACGGTCCCACGGCAGCTACCCACAGTCTCGGACGCCCGCTCACGCTCCTTCTCCTCCCTTTTTTATTTCTCCGCTGCAGGGATGGACGCTTCCTGGCGCCAGGTGACCGCTGGCCGAGGCCGAGCCCGAGGCGGGCCACCGCAGTGCCCCTCTCAGGAAATGGAGTCCCTCTTGGCGGCGCGGGAGGAGGGCGAGCCAAAGGGTTTGGGGGCGCGGTGCCGCCAGGCCCGGGCCCGGGGGGAGCAGCAACTCTGGTCCCTGGGGGTCGCAGCAGGCAGCGCTCCTCTGGAGGCGAAGCCCCGCAGCCCCCGAGGGCCCGCGGTGAGGATGGCTCAGGTGAGGATGGCTCAGGTCTCCCGCCCCACCAAACTCCCCAAGTCACTTCCCTACGTCGTTGGCTGCCGGGGGTTGGGGGGGGGGGCTCGAAGTCTCATTCACTTTTTAACTGCTCAGGGAGTTTAGTATCTGGGACCTTCTCAGATTCAGGCAGATTTTCATCTCATCTCTTTTATCCTCATTTTAATTGATACTGCCTTTGTTTCTTACCTTCCTGAATTGTGTGCAGCTGATTTGGTTAACTCCGTAAAGGGTGGGTCGCCAGAGTTTTGTTTTCTTTTTCAAATCTAAAATGTTGAACATCTGTTAGAAATTATTAAATGCTTTCGGCATCTTTGTGTATGCTAACAGCAAGCTAGGCTAAGGTCTCAGAATCCCATTTACAAAGAGATTGGGAACCCCATTCTTCACTAATTAACTCTACTTTCAAGACTAGCTTTTGATCTTTACAGGCTGACTTTTTGGACTACCTTAGACCCTGTAATCGCTTTGGTTGTTTTCCGACTGATCCCTGTTCATAAATTCCAAGGCTTTCTATGATGTATCAGGTGTTGCCACCGTGGATTTGCCAAAGCCTTCGTCCAAGATCTTGTTTTAGTGCAGCGCTGAGAGTTTTTCTACGTAACTGTGCCTAGATAAAAGAGAATGGTCCCTGAAAGCATTTGATGTTTGGAATGTATTTTCAAAAGACGTTTAAAAATTTTCATTTCTGATATTATAACATAATTGTATCATTTCTCCCTTCCTGCTAGGAGCAAAATTGAGCCTCTGCTTGGGGTTTCTCAGGGTAACTTGAAGTTTGCGTTGATTTTGCTTGCAATGGGTCAGTTTATCATAGAGGTGCAGGGTACTGTTTAGAGACCTATGAGCAAGTTGGTAAGTTTGCTTGGATTTGTGGTAGCAGGAAAGCAAGCATCTCTATATGGAACAGTTGACATTTGTGTTGAAGGAATAAGGTAAAAGACTGCCTGGTCACTTTGTGTGTGACATTCCTCCAAATGGTGCGTAGTACATATATTACCAGAGTCTAAGTGTTTCTATCAATCTTCCCATTTCAGCTTTTCTTAAGCCTCCCCGCTTACCCCAGGGCTCGTTCCCAGAGATTAATGGCATCCTTGTAATCTTGAATGTCTTACGCAGTCACTGCTTTCTTCTGTGTTCTCAAAGATTTCTAAAGTAAGCATCATATACATTTTCTTCCATTTTTACCTGAAACAGTCTTGGTTGATAGTCACCAATCAAATTAGCTTTGATAAGAAAAGGAAAAAATTTCTTGGGAAATAAAGGGTGAAATATACAATTAAGTACAGTATATACCAACTAAAATGAGATTATTTTGATAATCTCATCAGTCTGACTGTGAAGTACTTTTTAATTAGTGATTTAAAATAGTAAATTTAAAATCCTCTTAATATGAGCACCGATGCATACAATTCAGCTAGCTTGTGAAGTCTTTTCTTAAAATACCACTGCTGTCTATTGCACTTGTTACTGGAGTACAATTGCCAGGATTCTTAATCTCAAGAAGCTGAAGTCTCGTTGGGAACGTGTCCTGGGAAGTTATCTGGTTCTGTTTTGCATTATTGTGTAATTAATTAACAATGAGAAGTACAGAGTGTTCTGGAAATGAGAAGCTCTAACTCAAACGTTATTTATCATCCCTTTTCTGGATAATAGTAGAAGAAAACTCAATACCATTTTACATTGCTTTTTGGAATGAAATTGTTAGAAGTATGTTTTTTGTGTTACCATTTTGTGTGACCACAAAAATGTCACTTTCACCTTGAAGGCTAGACAGTTTTGAGCTTCCTAAGACGCAGCTAATAAACACAGTAGATAGACCGTGGATATTATCACTGTTAAGGTTGGGTTCCCGAGACTGGTTTGAAGAAGCACTACCTCCTGTCATTCTGTGTGCTTCCAAAAAGTCATACTGTATAATGTATTTTAGTGATTTTTATTATTTATTTTTGAGACATAGTAAGACTATCTCACTATGTAGCTAACCCTGGCTGGCCTTGAACTCAGAGATCCACCTACTGACCTCAGAGGTCCACTCGCCTCTGCCTCTGGAATGCTGGGATTTAGAGGCATGTGCCCCATGCCCGGCTTGTACAATGTGATTTAACATCTCATTTCCATTTATTTATTTATTTATTTATTTATTTATTTATTTATTATTTATTTATTTTTAGTATTTTTATTTTGAGACTGATCTGAAGTGTTGCACACCATTACTATATTTTAGAATGTGTCATTAGTTTGTTAGTCTCTGTGTCTATAGCACTCGATTCTTCTGGGTAGGTTACTGCTAAAGTTAGTGTTTATTGTGTTGTTTTCTTTGGTTCTGTGGTAAGGAATCAGATTTTTCCCCCTCACAATTTTTAAGAAGATAATGATGTTGTAAGGGCGACTTTCAAATATGTGCTTAAAATCGATAGAGTAGTCAACTAAAGAGTAGTCAACTAAACTGGAGTCTTGCTGACCCCCCTCCCCCAAAAAAAAGAGGTGTCATTCTACACCATGCCATGGTTTGTGAGGACACTGATTTGCAGAAATGAAACTTGTTTTCTGTTTGTCAAGCAGAGCTAATGTCCCAGCAGAAATTTGAGGAGATTAAGAAGGCCAATGAAGCTGCAGCCAGAAAGCTCATGGAGGAACACTACAGCTCTTCCTCTGAAGAAGAAGGGGATGAAGATTTTGAAGGAAAACGGGGGACAATTGTTGCTAATACATTCATAACATACACGACTCACACAGGTATTATTTCCTGGTGGGGACATTTTCACTATAAGTGGGGTGTTTCTGATGTTGTTTAGTTATCATTTACTATATAGGGTCACTTTTAGTGTGCTCAGCTTGTGAAGCTGAGGACATTTTGGTTTTTAAATTATATGTTGTTAATACTAATCTTTGTATAAAGTAGATTATATGGCAAGTACCCTTTACAACCCTAACTCCCAGAGAAATAGGTAGGTAGGTGGTTACTGACTGCGATTCTGTTGGGCTACAAGGCTTTCAGGGACCCCTTCAAGGTAGTCTCCATGTTCTTCTCTTTTTTATCACATTAAAATTGCCTTAAAGTCCACTTTGTTTCTTGACTTTATTATTGTAGTGTCGTATCTTACTTTTGATTTGCATACTGTTTTTAAAAAATTAAATCTTTTAAAGGTCTGATGTGGATATTCATTATCTGTTGTATATCTTTGGGTTGTGTTTAAAGTGTGCCCCCTCCTTATATACTTACGGTTTCTAAATTTTATACTCATGTCATTAAAAACATTAACATTTCTCAGTACTTTATATGATATATTTCATGCTGTTTATATAGTCTTACTTTAGTTACTATATGGTTATCGTTTCATTTAGTTCTTTAAAATCTTGTTGGAGCTAGAAAAAAAAAAAAAAACAAAACAGAAAATTTCTAGAAAATGGCTCTTCATAGTAGAGAAGATTCTCCTAAAATTACACCATTAGTAAATGGCAAAGTTGGCCTAAAGGTGATTTGCTCAGCTTTTGAACTTTTATTGGGCTTGTTGTGTTTTCTGTGTAAAAGCGGGGTGATTCTGAAGAATATAAGATGACTGTTCTTGGACTTTTTGATGGGGGAAAATCAGGAGACTGGTTAAAAGGACATCTCACAAGCCAAATTAAGACTTGGACTTCAGCATTGCTTGTGTCCAATTAGTGTTTGACACATTGATTTTAGCTCAGGCTTTCTCTCTTCTGTGAGATGTGTCAGTGGTATAAATGCGTGGAGGTTGAATGAAGTAGCACTGCCTGCAGATAGTGTGAGCTGTCTACTGAGATGTCTAACACATTTTGTATGCTTGGATATTAGAGGTTTTCTACTATAGCTGGTTTTCCTTCTTTCACTGTCTTGTAAAAGGATTTCTTCTGTTTAAAAGCAAACAAACAAAACCTGTTTTCCTTTATGTATAGGTTTTATATCATAAACTCTACATCAGCTCTCTTACGTTTGCCTCTGATTTGTTCCTTAGTTACTCCATAGTGCTTCACTGAGAACAGGACTGCTAGTACAACAGGGTCAAGCATAGCAGAGTTTGTATGTTAGGTGGAATGAAGGTAGTTTTAGGATATTAGAGTTAGTAAGTCTTCAGGCTGACTCCTGTAGAGTGCCGCCATCCCCACCCTAATGTATCTGACTTTTGTTGCTTTGTGAGTTACCTGCATGTACTGATGAAATTGCAAAGGTTGCTAGGCATTCTCTAAGAAATGCACTGTATCTCTTGAGCTAAAATGTCAAGCCTAACAAAATAAAAGCTGATGAAAGCAACTTTAAGGCTAGAGAATTTCCTGTTTGTGGATAACTTCCTAACTTACTTCAGTTTCATGGCTAAGAGGAACTCACTTCAACCATTTGAGGTAGAGGAAGGCTGCTGTCTTAACATAAGTAGTAGAAAATAGTACCATTTGCATGCTTTACAAGATTTTTTGTGTTGTTTTCTTCTCAAACTGATTTTTGTATCAAATACATTAATACTTTGATTCTTATTCCTGTATATTCTTTACTCTGCATGTAATAACCTAAGGAAACTGGCAGCTATGTATTTTAATAAGTACAGAGTAATGAGATGGTGTCCATCTCCCGCTGGTGAGTTGAGCACTCGTACATTCCCAAGAACCTCTCCCATTTTTCAGTCTCAGGCTTTGCAGTTCTGTGATTCTCCTCTCTTCTTGTGTGGCTTTATTCTAAAGAGAATGTCACCTCACTCATATGCACCTCACCTCACGTCAGAAGAGATGACTTTCCTTGTTTTCTTACCCTAGTAACTCTCCAGTCCTCTACCTCAGAAATGTATGAAGAGAGTGTATATACATGGCATGAATGAAATCAAGTCTAATTGTTACCAAAGCTTCTAGATTTTACTTGGTAAATTTTAAAATATTTATTTATTTTTGAAACAGGGTCTTGTCATGTAGCTCTGTCTGACCTAGAACTTGCTGTTTACTCCATGTTTACCTCCTTACTCAGCCTCCCTCTGCCTGATTTTCAGTATCCCCTTTTCTCCCTCTATACTGGCTTTACCTATACCGGCCCACATTACCTACAATATGGCTTCTGTTAACATTCACAGAAGAAAAAACAGACACATTAGATAACTTGCCACAGTTCTAGCTGTTTGGTTTGCTCTAACTGCCTTCATCTGGTACTTTCTGCTCATTCCAGTCTTGACCTCCTCAAACTCATGTTTCCTTACTTGCCACAGTGGTCATTTTAGAATATGTGACTTCTAGTGCCATGCTATCTATGTCTATTGTGACATGCCTGGTAATGCACATTATTGCCATAGCCAAAGTATAATACAACTTTCAAAGAAATATTACCTGAATTTTGTAGAGATAAACTAAGACTTTAATTTTGTAAGACTATACCATCATATTTTAAATTTAACTTGTATGAATTAACTGTTAAATTGTATGAATAACAGAATACCATTTGCATGCTTTAAGCATGCAAAAAGCTGATGAAATTTAAAATGTTACAGATTTTTTTAAAAGCAAGTTGTACTCTAAGCAATATGAGCATACTGAGTATAATTATTCTGTTTAAGGATATTTTAGAAAGTTAAATGCCAATTTAAAATAAAACATTTGTCTTTAGTAATTTTGTAGGTTTAGAGTGCTTTACCATTTGTTCATTACCACTGTAAATGACATTTCTATTTATGTTGTGCTAGGGCAGATGTTTGTTAAGTTCTGTATTAGTTAGAGGATTTTAGAAAATGAACTAAGTTTCTTATTTATTTAGTTAGACTTTCTGGCAACAAATTTTGATTTGAACTAGATTATTGCCATGGTAAATTTCTATAATCTTATATGATTGACCTACTTTTCTTGGAAATTCAGTCAGTTTGGATTGAATCATTTTAGTTTTACTAAAGGCATGTAAGCTTGTTTTTCTTACATGAATATAACTTGAATCACAGCCCTTTTAGTGTCGACTATACTTTAGAGTGCTGCTCTGTTGTTCTTTTAACTTTTCTTTCTTCTACCTTTTTCGACATAACCTCAGTAAAGCACAGAGTAGGGATTGAGGACTCAGTAGACAAACTGAGGTCACTGAAATGTTCTGTCTCAGATAATCTCGTGTATAGCACTGACATAATGATAGTTTATCCTGCTTGGGAATAAATACTTACTACTTGTGTGAAGGACATACAGTCCTTTAATGTTTTTTTCCCTAAGGAAGCTTTTTCTACTGTTTACAGCAGGAGTAGAGAGCACAGTTTATGCAGCATGGCTGGCTGTGGCACTAGTAATCTTAGCGTCTGTTCTTGCACAAGATTGATTATGAGTGTTATGTGCTAGCCTTCCCTTCAGCAGTTCTCTTTTCGTTTTTCTTCACACTTCACTTTCTTTACATTCATTACTTGACATATATTGGTTTTGCCAGTGGTTCTGCCTCTACAAATTTGTTAAGGACTTGAAGCAGAAAGCAAGCTCAGAGAGAGCTGAAAAAGCGTTAAAATTTTGGACCCGGGGAACCCCTTTTCAGCTATTGATATTTGTTTTCTTTTGTTAAGCTTTTGAGGTTTTAAGTTTTAAATTTTTTGCAATTAAAAATTTCTTCATTTTCATGAAAAATAATTGTTGGTGAAGTATGTTTTTTTTCAGGTTTTTTTCTGTGATGTTTTCCCTTCTAAATTTAAGATGGAGATATACATGAATTAGACGAACAAAAAAAATATCTGAATGAGGGTTTTTCCAGCAGGGGTAGACAAGCCAATTTGTATTGCTTCATGAAAAAACCGCATAAGTCTTTCTGTTATGATCCGTTATGTTTTGATAATACCCCCAAATAACTGTCAAATTTTCAATACTAGCCATTTAGATACTTTTCCTTTTTTTGTCTAAAAATTCTTTATTTGACAAGTTTTTGTAATTAATCTTCATTTTGTTAATCTAAAAAAAAATTTAAAGGAATTATCTTAGGAAACTTTTTAAGATCTTTAAAAATTCCCGCAATCTATGTTTTCCGTGATCTAGCCAAATAGCAGCTAGGAAATGGGTTACCCCTGAGCTACTATTTTCAGGGGTTTGAAATAAAGGGAGTATGTTTAAATATAGATGACTTCGAGGGAAATAAAAATGATATGATTTTAAGTTTTATTAGCTTCTTCTAACAAAGTTTAGAGCATTTGGGAAGTATCCCGGGCCCTTGCGGGAAAGACAGGAGACAAAAAATTCTTTTATAAGGGCCCTTTTTCCTGATTGTGAAGCCCTCAAGATTTAAAAAGGGACCAAAGAAACAATTAAAGAGAAGTCACAACGAACTTGATAGACCAACTTTAAGACCCCATATTAAAACCCCTTTTTTGGTGAGTAAAAATTTAAAAAAACCCCTTGTTTTTTTTAAAAGAAAAAGAAAAAATTTTTTTTTTTTTTTAGGGGCCCGGGGCATAACTCTAATGCCTCTACGTTTCTTTTGTTCCTTGTTACTCCATAGTGCTTCATGAAACAGGATTTGCTAGTACAACGGTCAAGATAGCAGAGTTTGTATTTAGTGAAGAGGTAGTTTTAAGATATTAGAGTTAGTAAGCCCTTCAGGCTGACTCCTGTAGTGTGCGCATCCCCACCCTAATGTATCTGACTTTTGTTGCTTTTGAGTTCCGCATGTATGATTGAAATTGCAAGGTTGCTACATTCTCTAAGAAAGCACTGTATCTCTTTGAGCTAAAATGTCAAGCCTCAAAATAAAAGCTGAGAAAAAACTTTAAGGCTAGAGAATTCCTGTTTGTGTTTACTTCCTAACTTACTTATTTTTCATGGCTAAGAGGAACTCACTCAACCATTTGAGGTAGAGGAAGGTGCTGTCTTAACATAAGTAGAGAAAATAGTCCCTTTTCCCATGCTTTACAAGTTTTTTGTGGTTGTTTCTTCTCAAACTGATTTTTGTATCAATACATTAATATTTTGTTTCTTATTCCTGTATATTCTTACTCTGCATGTAATACCTAGAACGGAGCTAGGGTATTTAATAAGACAAGTAATGAGATGGTTCCATCCCCGTGGTGAGTTGAGCACTGTACATTCCCAAGAACCTCTCCATTTTTCCAGTCCAGGCTTTGCAGTTGTGTTTCTCTTCTTCTTGTGGGGCTTGATTCTAAAGGAATGTCACTTCATCATTCACCTCACCTCATGTCAGAAGAGAGGGACTTTCCTTTTTTCTTTACCCTAGTAACTCTCCAGCCCTCTACCTCAGAAATGAATGAAGAATGTATATACTGGAAATGAATGAAATCAAGTCTAATTGTTACCAAAGCTTTCTAGATTTTATTTGGGTAATTTTAAAAATATTTATTATTTTTGAAACAGGGTCTTGTCATGTAGCTCTGTCTGACCTAGAACTTGCTGTTTACTCCATGTTCACCTCCTTACTCAGCCTCCCTCTGCCTGATTTCTTCAGTATCCCCTTTTCTCCCTCTATACTGGCTTTACCTATACCGGCCCACATTACCTACATATGGCTTCTGTTAACATTCAACAGAAGAAAAACAGACACATTAGATAACTTGCCACAGTTCTAGCTGTTTGGTTTGCTCTAACTGCCTTCATCTGGTACTTTCTGCTCATTCCAGTCTTGACCTCCTCAAACTCATGTTTCCTTACTTGCCACAGTGGTCATTTTAGAATATGTGACTTCTAGTGCCATGCTATCTATGTCTATTGTGACATGCCTGGTAATGCACATTATTGCCATAGCCAAAGTATAATACAACTTTCAAAGAAATATTACCTGAATTTTGTAGAGATAAACTTAGACTTTAATTTGTAAGACTATACCATCATATTTTAAATTTAACTTGTATGAATTAACTGTTAAATTGTATGAATAACAGAATACCATTTGCATGCTTTAAGCATGCAAAAAGCTGATGAAATTTAAAATGTTACAGATTTTTTTAAAAGCAAGTTGTACTCTAAGCAATATGAGCATACTGAGTATAATTATTCTGTTTAAGGATATTTTAGAAAGTTAAATGCCAATTTAAAATAAAACATTTGTCTTTAGTAATTTTGTAGGTTTAGAGTGCTTTACCATTTGTTCATTACCACTGTAAATGACATTTCTATTTATGTTGTGCTAGGGCAGATGTTTGTTAAGTTCTGTATTAGTTAGAGGATTTTAGAAAATGAACTAAGTTTCTTATTTATTTAGTTAGACTTTCTGGCAACAAATTTTGATTTGAACTAGATTATTGCCATGGTAAATTTCTATAATCTTATATGATTGACCTACTTTTCTTGGAAATTCAGTCAGTTTGGATTGAATCATTTTAGTTTTACTAAAGGCATGTAAGCTTGTTTTTCTTACATGAATATAACTTGAATCACAGCCCTTTTAGTGTCGACTATACTTTAGAGTGCTGCTCTGTTGTTCTTTTAACTTTTCTTTCTTCTACCTTTTTCGACATAACCTCAGTAAAGCACAGAGTAGGGATTGAGGACTCAGTAGACAAACTGAGGTCACTGAAATGTTCTGTCTCAGATAATCTCGTGTATAGCACTGACATAATGATAGTTTATCCTGCTTGGGAATAAATACTTACTACTTGTGTGAAGGACATACAGTCCTTTAATGTTTTTTCCCTAAGGAAGCTTTTTCTACTGTTTACAGCAGGAGTAGAGAGCACAGTTTATGCAGCATGGCTGCTGTGCACTAGTAATCTTAGCGTCTGTTCTTGCACAAGATTGATTATGAGTGTTATGTGCTAGCCTTCCCTTCAGCAGTTCTCTTTTCGTTTTTCTTCACACTTCACTTTCTTTACATTTCATTACTTGACATATATTGGTTTTGCCAGTGGTTCTGCCTCTACAAATTTGTTAAGGACTTGAAGCAGAAAGCAAGCTCATGAGAGAGCTGAAATGCTGTTAATTTGTGGACGGGGTAACCCTTGTCAGCTCATTGAGTATTTGTTTTCTTTTGTTAAGCTTTGAGGTTTTAAGTTATATTTTTTTGCAATTAAAATTGCTTAGCATTGGTCATGTAACATAATTGTTGGTGAAGATATGTTGTTTTCAGATGTTGTTTACTGTGATGTTTTCCATTTCTAAATTTAAGATGGAGATATACATGAATTAGAGCGAACAAAACAGTATCTGAATGAGGCTTTCCAAGCAGGGGCTATGACATGCCTAATTTGTATTGCTTCAGTGAAGAGGAACCAGGCAGTAAGTCTTTCTGTTATGATCTCTCTTATGATTATGATAATACCCCCAAGTAACATGTCATATTTTCAATACTTAGCCATTTATGATACTTTCACTTATGTTTGTCTAAAAATTCTTTATTTGACAATGTTATATGTGAATTAATCTTCATTTTGTTAATCTGAAAAAAATTAAGGAATTATCTCTAGGAATCTTTTTAAGAATCTTTAACATTCCTGCAACTACTATGTTGCCGTGATCTAGCCAGAGTATGCATGCTAGGCAAATGGCCTACCACTGAGCTACATGTTTTCAGTGGGTTTGAAATAAAGGTAGTATGTTGAAATATAGATAGACTTCGAGGAACTAGAACATGATAGTGATACTTAAGTTTTATTAGCTTCTTCTAACAAAGTTTAGAGCATTGTGGGAAGTATCCAGGGCCATTGGGGGAAAGACAGTGAGACATAACTGATTCTGTTATAAGGCCTTTTGCCTGATTGTGAAGCCATCATAGATTTAAAAGGGTACCAATGAAGCAATTAAAGAGAAGTCACAACGAACTTGATAGACTTAACTTTAAGACCTCATATTAACCCTTTCTTGGTAGAGTAACATTGTTAAGAGAAAGATGAGGTCCGATAAAATGTTTTGGTAGTGTAGAGAAAAGCAGAATTTTAATATACTGTGGTTGTTGCTAGGACAGTGCAACTGAGCAGGTGTTGTCATACTCAGGGTCACATCTTGGCTTCCTGTGATTTCAGCTGCAGGGTGAGCAGTGCATCTACAGGAAAGCTGGGTCTCTGTAGGTTGCTTCCCTGTCCCCCATCTGTTCAAGGTTGGTTGTCCACCTTGGGAACTGACTCAGTCAGTATTCAGGAACAGTGCAGCACTGAGTCCTTCATGTCGCCTGGAACAACATTCTCCTGGGGGATTGGTGAACAACCCAGTCTCCTTAGGGTGTTGGTTAGAGTTAGAACAGCATGTTTGCAGGGTTTTTTTGTTTTGTTTTTTTGTTTTTTGTTTTTTTTTTTTTGTTTTTTGAGACAGGGTTTCTCTGTGTAGTCCTGGCTGTCCTAGAACTCACTCTGTAGACCAGGCTGGCCTTGAACTCAGAAATCCTCCTGCCTCTGCCTCCCAAGTACTGGGATTAAAGGCGTGTGCCACCACCGCCCAGCACCAAATAGGTTTTATAAAGATCATCTCTTCTGTGATATTGATTGTTTTGATTTTTAGTCTTTAGGTAACTTTTGAAAAATAGTTCAGTCTGTGATAATCATTTTAAAGTATTGTATAACTGACAAAAATCATATAGACCAATTTTAACACCTTTGTCTTAGGTTTGGAGCTGTTCAGGATGTTTCTGTATATTCCATATGCCCTGTATTCAGAAGTGGGCTAAAGACAGCCAATTTCTTGTGTCTTCTGTGACAGATGATGATTTTGGAAAGAAAGATTATCCCTGGCCATGGTAATTTTTTTTTTTAGTTCATTGGATTTTAAATTGTAGAATAAATAAATACATGTAGAACTTTATATATCAGAAGTTGTATTGTTTCCTTTCCAGTATTTGTTTAGTTTATGAAGATGGAGACCTTGGTAATGTTCTTCTCCTTTCAGTTTTTATGTAAATACTAGTATCTGTCAATAATTAATAAATCATCAGTCTATGTTTTTCCTGTGAAACAGTCCTTCAGTTATGCTTCTAAAGGACTTGTCTATGAGGTGGAAGAGAATCATTCAAATTTGTTACCTCTCTCCTTGATTTCCTGTTAGTACACACTAGTGTGATATTACTCATCTAATATATTATGATTATATGGTTTCCAGTTGTGTTTTCAGTCTCAAAATTACGTTTATGTATTATATGGTATCATTAATTTAATGATGTTGATTTTACCAACTGTGTTTATTGTTGCTGATTATTGGACCTTTGTCTTCTATTATGTTTTGAGATAAAGTGTAGAAGTTAAATCATTTGTCTCAGCTAGTCAAGAGTGGTAGATGCATTGTTAATGTAATTAAACATTAGCTAGGGGACATCATATGCTTATAATTTTTGTAACTGTAATTTTTTAAATTCAAAAGGTAATGTTCTTTTTTTCTAATATCACCCAACTTGTATATCTTTAGGCCTAATAAAATCTGGTTTTTAGTCACATCTTCCATAATTATCATAAATACCATGATATTTGTAAAATTGCAATATAATTTTTAAAAACATTTTAGACGTGGACATTTCTTTCTAAGAAGTAATTCTTGGCAGTCTTGAGATTTTGTCCATTTCCCCTGAGGATGCTGACGTAGCTGCGAGCAGCAGTGAGTTCACACTCCTCTCACTGTTAAGAGCCAGAGCTGGAATTTGAAGCCTAGGATTTATTCTTTTCAATTTAGACCTTTTGTATTCACCAGTTGAGTTCAGGTGGTAGACTGCTTTCTCTTTGAGCACATGCTGCTGAAAGAGTGTAAGTTACAATCTGTTCTTGCTTGTTGCTTATGGTGGAGGGATTTTAGTGTTGAGTAGGTGTAGAATGAAGCTGATATTTAGAGCTGTTTGTTTTAGAGATCTGAGTGCCACATGTACCTATTCTCACTTTTGCTCTATTCACTTCTGTTATAAGTAGAGAGTTTTCCGTAGAGGAACACAGTGTCAGCCACCAGAATAATGAACTGCTGCTTTTCTTCCAGACCTGAAAGAATAAACATGTAATCTTCTGTGTAGTTCTCCTTCCTTTACACAGCTATTCTGAGTATAGTAAATGAAGATCAGTGACTATCTAAGTTAAGAACTTACTCTGTTTACTTCTTGTCTGCCAAGATGTAACTAGAACCTGATAAAAATTATAATAAGGTATTTATTTCATGGGAATGAACTTACACTGTGTGTTTCTAAAATAAGTGCTTATTGACTAACAGGATAAGGCCTTCGCTGGTTGGTACTCCATCATTTAAATAAGACACATGTGCTTCTACACATCAACCCTCTCAACGTAGGTCTGTGTCATGCAGGCGAGCAGTGTAGCACATTGTCAGCTGCCTGTTACCTAAACACATCTTTTTTCATTGTAGCTATAACAGTCATTTTTCTTTAGTAGAGGGCAACATAACACTTTAAATAAAATGTCAGCTATTTATAAACATGAGGTATGGCATTGGTTTTCAATTTTTACTTTAAAAATTCATTATATTTAAGTGTGGAGTTGTACATTTGTGTATGTTGTTGGTCTCTATGGGTATGTGCACATAAGTGCTGGGTGCCTCTGCAGAGGTCAAAGGCATTGGGATCCCCCTGGACCTGGAGTTACAGGCTATTGTGAACCACATGATATCGGGAACTGAACTCAGATCCCTTGCAAGAGCAACTGAGCCTTCTCTCCATTCTTTGTTATTGAAATTTGATTGTGACAACAAATATGTCTTGGTTATTCTGAACACATGTGTGGTATTTATTTGGAAGTATAGCATGCTCTCAGGACAGTGAAAATATATTGATTTTTATGCAGAACAAATTTTTATGGTGGTCTGCAAATAGCCTGGTACAGAATATTGACTGCACTCAGTTGTTTGGGAAGAGACAAGGCTTAGAACATATTTTAGGAAGTGGCCTATGATGGTTTTCAAATGAATTTTTGATAGACTTGAATATTGTCATTCCTATCACCCAAATTTACTTTGATGTTGCAAATTACTTTGATGTTGTCATTCTGCTTTAGCAGAGAATATAAAATAATATTTAAACTTTTCCTTGACATTAGTGAACTTGAAATAAGTGTATTTTGTGTTAGAGACTGAACATTAGGAAGTTGTCAGAGCTGGAGAAATGGCTAGTGTTTAAGAGTACTTACGGCTCTTGCAGAGGACTCAGTTCAGTTCCCAGTACTTAGTGTGGCTCACAACTGTTTGCAACTCCAGTTCTAGGATATCTGACATCTTTGGGTCTCTGTAGGCACCAGGCATTTATGTAGGCAAGCTATTCATAAAATAAAAAATAAATACACCTTTTTTAAAAAGTAAAAATTGCTTACATTCAATTTTTTTCTCTTCATTTTAGGATTTTGTTATTTTTTTTTCTTGCTATATGTAGCCTGTGCATAACCTGATTGCTTTTTCCTTTTCTTTTAGAAATATTTTTTGTTTATTATAGCCTCTATAACAAAACTTTTAAAACCAAGCCTTATATAAATCTGAGCGAATATTGCAGAAATGTAGTTTGTAGAAGTTTTGGTTAAAAAATGTTGGCTAGTCGAAAACTAATGTTGCTTTGTCTTTGTGGTTGTACTTTGATATCTGTGTTAATGCATAGCAGCTAACTACGTGTGATAGTCTCAGTCTGAAAAAGTATAGATGTGAAAGAAGGGTGATTGTTGCCAAGTTCTATACGTAGCCTCACCTCACAGACCTTTGGTGTGTGCATTGGAGAGTGTGAGTATAAAATAATTCCATATTTCAGAAAGGTGTATTTGGCAGAGATTTCAGTAAGAATTTATTTTTTTTACTTAATGAAAATTTAAACTATAATCTTATTACTGTTGTGTCATGTTGCTTTTAATAATAGAATTAATATTTTATTTTTGTAGCCCAAAATGTAGATTTGAATACAAAAAATCAGAAACACCTAGTAGATATTATTGCTACTGTGGGAAAGTAGAAGATCCACCTTTAGATCCGTGGCTTGTACCTCATTCGTGTGGCCAAGTATGTGAGAGAGAATTTAAACCTTCATGTGGTCATAAATGTTTACTACTCTGCCATCCAGGTGAGTTTCTTATTATATGTGTAGTTGTTTCTGGGTGGCTTTTTCTTCTTGATGTTGAAGCAAACAAAATTATTCAAGTTGAATTGAAGTTTGCTGTGAGACACTGTAAGAAAGGATTACCCTTTAAAGTAGCACTGAGGAGAATGGTAGAGAAGAAAATGTAAAACTTAGAAGTTTCTTTACTGACTTTTAGTCACGCCAGTCCCCACCACTTTGTTGCATTCTAGGTCCCTGCCCTCCTTGTCCAAAGATGGTCACAACTACTTGTTACTGTAAGAAAGCAAAACCCATCCCTCGGAGGTGCAGTGCCAAGCAGTGGTCCTGCCAGCTGCCGTGTGGGCGAAAGCTGCTTTGTGGACATCACAAGTGTGAAAACCCTTGCCATGCAGGTAAGGGTCATACGTGAGAAACTCTGACTTTAAATAGAGCGGAGCTGGTTTTGTTGCTTTTGATATTTGCGTACTAATTTGTGATTGTTATTTTAGGAAACTGTCAGCCTTGTCCAAGAGTTAGTACACAAAAATGTGTATGTGGCAAAAAAGTAGCAGAAAGAAGTTGTGCGAGTCCCGTGTGGCACTGTGATCAAGTGAGTGTTGTGTCTCTGAGGGTGGGGAAAGGGTAGAGACAGGCAGCTAGGAGCACAGTACTTCTGGGGCAGTTGACCAGGAGGGAGGAGGGAACAACAGATACAGCTAGTTTCCAATTTAACACCTTAATTATTGGAGGAAAAGTTCTTTTCCATTAAAATAAGTTAGTTGCTGAATTTTTAATTCAGTGTATAAATTTACCCCTTGGCTTTCTCTTTTTTGCTTCATCTCCCACCATGTTCCTCTTGAGATAGTGCCATTGAGAGAGTAGAATTGTTTCTGTGGTTTTACTTTTCCTAGGTTTGGAAGGGGTTTACTACAGGTTTGAAGTCTGGTGGGTGTTCATACTAAGCTGAGTATACCTCTGTCCTTATATTTTTATGATACACTCTTTGGTATACAGGAACTAAGTAGCATATGTAAATATGAGCACACATGTGTATGACGCCAGTGTGAGACATGCAGCATAATAAATGAGGAGCGCATAAGGACACTGTTTGGGATCGCAAGTGGGTTATGTTTTATTCTGCCTTTCTGTGTAGTTTCAGTCTCTTGATGAGTGCTTTTATTTTAGGTCTGTGGAAAGACACTGCCATGTGGCAATCATACATGTGAGCAAGTTTGTCATGTTGGTGCTTGTGGAGAGTGTCCTCGGTCTGGGAAGAGATCCTGTCCATGTCAGAAATCAAGTAAGACTTGTTTTAAAGGCAACATGCTATTGAGATATTAGAAGATATGGAAGAAATGCTAATGTTTATTACAAAATGAAACAAGCTAATTTTAAAAAGCTGTATCCTGTGGGAATTGAAGTACATGACTTTATGGAAAAGTGAAACACTGACAGGAGTCGGGCCTGGAGAAGGAGGGGTGACCAGGCTGCATAGAGGATTGACGGTGGTGGAACTCCTGTAGAGAGGTTATGTAGCAGTCACTGTACTGTGTCTGTGTCCACAAATAACCACACACAGAGTGAGCTGTCACCTCATATCAACTGATTTTGAGTGATTATGGTGTGTCATCAGAAGGTCATCAGTTGTAACATTTCATCTGCTGGTGTACATTGGGACTGAAGGAGGCTGCCTGCTGCTGTCACTAGGAATTAGCTTACCAGATGAACTTAGTTTTGGTTGTTTTTATGGAAGAGTGGGATTAGTTGAGTAAACTTTCTTGACTCTCCAGTAGGAGTCATCTGTAGGATTGTTTTTTACTACTTGTCATAATGTGATTGTTAAAGGTGAGTTTTATAGTGTTTTAAAGTTTATATTTTTTCCATACTGTGAGATTGAACAAATTTAAAAAGAAAGTTCTGCATGTTGTGGAAATCCCTTAGTTTTATATCCTCAAACTCATCTCTCTACATAACAATTTCTGAAGTAGTTTGCTCATATAAGTGTTTATTGTCAGTAACTTGAGTGTCAAATTTCTTTTTATGAAACATAAGCTTGCTGATTGTGGTGATACACATCTTTAATCTCAGCATGTGGGAGGCAGAGGCAAGTGGATCTCTGAGTTGGAAGCCAGCCTGGTCTACATAATGGGTTCTAGGACAGCCAGGGCTAAAATAATAGACATTGTCTCAAAGGAAAAAGAAAAAAAGAAAACAATAAAAAGCTTGGCAGTTTTGGCATTGGTTGGGAGGAATAGGTAAGAGAATTTTGAATTTGGGATTAGTCAGAAATATTAGGAATTATTTGTATTAAGGTTATTTTTTTGTCTAATATGGTTATAAAAGTTTTATAGTTCAAAAGAGCTGTCATTCTTCACCAACTAAAGAACAGGGAACTTTGTTAGTGATTCATAATAATGTATTGTATTTAACATTTAACATTTTGTCTGTGTTTCAGAGTTTTCTTTGCCTTGTACAGAAGATGTACCAACTTGTGGTGACAGCTGTGACAAAATTCTTGAGTGTGGAATCCATAGGTGTTCCAGCGTTGCCACCGAGGTCCTTGTGAAACATGCAGACAAGTTAGTTGTGCCCTATATACTTTCTTTCAAGAGCTATGCAGCAAAATATGTCAGAAGAAACTGTTGTGTGTTTGTCATTGCTCCCATAACAGCTATCTCATAATCAGTTTGTGTTATCTAATATTTATATTACTGATCTGGAAATCAAATCTGAACATTACCCTTTATTGTTTTCCTTGAGATAAGTTACAGTGTTCTCATTTGCATAGTGCTGTATGGGGTTGTTTGCTACCAGAAGATATTTAGAACTCTGATGAATTCAGCCTATATACAATGGAGACAGACATATCCAGATTTGAGACTTTAAGTATATGCATAGTGTGGCTTCAACCACACTACTCCATTAACCAACTAGGTGGCTAACACTCCACTTGTCTTGTACTGAGATTAGATGAACAGACGTTATGGTTGGAACTACATATAAATTGGTTTGTTTTCATTATTTTTACTGTTTGATGCCTCTTAGTTCGTATGTGGTCCTATTTGGAGGAATAAAGTATAACAAGTATTTTAGGACATTCAGTTTTGGTTTAGTTAGTTCTTCATACAAATTTGTTACTAAGAGTTTTGTCCTTTTAATAATTATAGAAATTGCAGTGTGGAGAAAAACATTAACATTAGTCCGTTTAACATTGCTTCTTGGTGCTTGGCCTAGGAAGTGGAAAAGCAATGTCGCTGTGGAAAGCATACAAAGCGAATGCCTTGTCACAAGCCTTACCTCTGTGAAACAAAGTGTGTTAAAATGCGGAACTGTCAAAAGCATCAATGTAGGAGAAAGGTATGTGTGATCGACTTGGGAACTGAAGTTAAAAGTTGTAAAATTTTTCCTTTTGGGAACCCCCCCCCCCCATATATAATATGGGAAAATAAACAGTTAAATTGTTTCTCAAGTATTCAGGAATGTTCTTTGTTTTCTGTATCAAATACTAGTAAATATTCTAGATTAACATTTGTTGTTTGTATTAGCAATAATTCATGCCAGTTTTTGGATATGGTGGCACAAATGGGTAATTCAGGGGTTTGACTCAAAAAGATCTTGAGTTTGAGGACAGCCTAGGCTAATATAGTATGACTTTGTCTTAACAAAACAAAACAGAACAGAACAAAGCACCAAAAACTATATGTAGTCTCTTTTCCTCACATACTAATTCTCAGTTCAGTTTTTGGACTGTTTCTGTTTTCTGATCGAAAATGTCCTTAGTGGTATTAAAGTGATAGTTATATTGATGGTTGACACCTAACAAAGGTGAGATGATAATAGAAGTTATTGATGCTTGGCTTGGAGGAAATCTGACTGGAGTATTTTGTTGGGGTTATAGAGTTGTGGCTCTTATGAATAGCCCAGGCTGTCCTGGAACTCACTCTGTAGACCAGGCTGGCCTCTAACTCAGAAATCCGCCTGACTCTGTCTCCCAAGTGCTGGGATTAAAGGCGTGCGCCACCACCGCCCAGCCGAGAAAAGTGCATTTCTTACAGACAGCATTTAGATTTCATTTAATTTGTGGTAGCAGTATTTGTTATTTAATTTGGCTACATATTATTTACATTTAGTGTGATTATTTAAGTCTGTTTACCATCTTTTTTGTTTGTTAGTTTTGGGTCGGGGACTCAGTATGTAGCTCAGGTTGTCCTAGAACTCACTGGGTAGACCAGACTGGACTCTCACTCACAGATATTTTGCCTGCTTCTGCCTCTTGAGTGCTGGGATTAGAGGCATCCACCACCATACTTGCCTGTTATGCTAGTGATTTTCTGATTCTTTATTTGTTCCTTTCTCATTTGTCTTCTCTTTGACCTGTTTCTCAGTGATTCCATTTTATCTACTTTATTTGCTTATTAGCTATGATTCATCTCATTCTCTTTCTTCTCTCTCCCTCCCTTCTTCCTTTCTTTGAGTGGTTACTGTGGGCTTCAAATTCTTTAGGAATTACTACTATATTACTTGTTTGGGTGTAATTTATGACACCCCGATGTATTATAACTATGTGCTTTAGAAACCCCAAATATGTTGCTTTTATTGTTTTAAATAGTTATAGTTTTAAAGGCTTAGTTTAGTTTTATTTATGCATGATGTCTGCCTGCCAGGTGAGTGCAGGTACCCTCAGAGACAAAAGAAAGCATTAGAGACCTTAGAGCTAGAGTTAGATGAAGTTGTGAGCCACCTGACAGACAGGTGCTAGGAACCAACAGCAAGTGCTCTTAACTGCTGAGCCATTTATTCAGTCTCAGTAGTTATTTTTAGAAGTGTTTAAAAGAATACCAAGTAGTTCTTTGTTGTTGTATGTGTTTAATATTTCTTTTTGTTTAGATACAGGTTTTCTAGCTTCAGTTTCCTTTTTTACCTCACGGACTCCCTTAAATTTTTCTTGTGCTGGCCATTTTTTTTTCCATCTTTATATCTGAGAAAATGCCTTTTTGAAAATACATTTTTTTTTTTTTTTTTTAACTGCAGAACTCTAGTTCTATAGTTTTGTCCCCTGTACTTAATGAATGTTACCCACTGCCTCTTAGCTTGCTTTTTCCTAACAAGAGGGTATCAAATCTCTCTTGTGTTCTCTGGGTGATTTTGAAGTGTTTTCTTTATCAGTTTGTAGTAATTCTTTCCCAGTGTTACTTAGTGCAGTTTTTTCATGTTTCTTTAGCTTAGTTTTCATTGCGCTAGCTTCTAGGATTGAGAGTTTGTACTTCTCATCATATTTATAGACTTTAAACTTGATTTTCTTTCTGTTATCTCATGGTGCTCAGTGCTTCATGACATGCATGCTCCGTGAAGTCCCTCAGCTCAGCAATGCTGTTTTCATTTTTTCATGCTTCTTTGTAGTATACGGGATAGGTGATCCAGCTTTGTCTTCAGCCTCACCAGTTGCTTTTGTGTTTTCTATCTTTCACACAGTGTTTTGTTTTAGGTGTGTGTTTTCACCTTAAGGAGGTGATGGAACTTGGTACAGCGTGCATGTTTCTCCTCTGCATGCTTGCTTTTTCCTATATGCAGACGCCTACCTTACTGTGCTTGTCTGCCAGGTCTACCAGTTCCCATTTCTGCGACTTTCAATTGATTTTTCATTAACTCTTTTATTATTATATTTTCCTGATTCCTACCCTGTTAAGGAAATTTTCTATTGCTTTTTAGATATTGCAGACATTTTTACATGCCTTTTCCCCTTTAATTATTTACCTTTCCTTTGCTTCCCCTTAAATACTTTTAAAGGGTTGCTCTGGGGCAATAAGTTACTCAGAGATCGTTGGTTCCTTCTAGGCTTCATGTCTGGGGTTGGTATGGTCTCAATACTAAGGTCATAACTCTTAGCATTCTGCTCATGCCTGCATATCAGAAAGTTCTTCCACACTGATTGTAAGGGGCATAAAGTATTCCTAGTCCTGTGAACTCTAGATATTGTTCTGCTTTTTTCCTTCCTTAGTGCATTGCTTTCTTACTATAAGTTGTATTATACTAGCCTACATGAACTATGCATTTATCTGCTCAACTCATATCACCAGATTCTGCTTGCCATCAGTCTTCTTGTAGAACAGCCTGGAAGCCTCTAGGTCTAGGCTAATGTCATTGTGAGGTTCGCCCTCTGTGTTTCCCTTCTCAAGGACTGTTGTCTTATGCTGCCTGATTAATCTCTAAAATCTATAACTTCCAGCCTATTGTCAAGTTTTTTAGGTGTTTGGACAAGAGTGTATATCTTATTATTGTAACTTTATCATGCTTAGAAATGCCAGTTATGCAAGTCATGGACCATATAACCTTTTTTGCTACTGCTACTAAAACCTTTATTTCCATTGCTATTAAATGATAGACACATTGCTGCTCACAAATAGCTGTTTAATTGAGTTTTGACTAATTAATTGATTAATTGCTTTTTAGTAATGTGTATTTTTGTGTACTGAAACTTGTTCTTAAGTTGACAGCCCTAAGTGTCTATAAGATAATCACAACCTATGTTTCCTTTAAAAACAAAACAAAAAACAAACAAACAAACCCAACTGAATATGAGAAAAGTTATGGAAAGAATTAAATTGACAATATAGATTCTAAGTAGCTGCCTAAAATTAATGAATGAAAATTCAGCTAGTTAATATTTGTTTCTCAGAGACTGGAAATGAAGGAAGTGACAGGCTAAGGAACTCAGCTTTGCTTCTTTCTTAGTTGTTTTAAGATTGAATCCTTGGGATAATGTAATTGTCTGCATAGAAAGAAAGTGATGGAAATATTATGGCGTAGAATAATTAAGAGGCAAGGACATTTAGCCTGGTTTTATTAAACTGTCATTTTCTACTTAAACTTGTAAATTCTTAATATAATGTAGTATTATTTACTAGAATAATGTTGATACTCTTGAAAATTTTATCCTTAGAGTGAAAAAAAAGTTTTGCTTTCTAAAATTCTATAAATGACTAGGAATAAAGTGCTGTGTGTGGGGTTCATATTACTCTTCTTTACATATTGCTTTCTCTCTAGTGTTGCCCTGGAAACTGTCCACCTTGTGATCAAAATTGTGGACGGACTTTAGGATGTAGAAATCATAAGTGTCCATCTGTCTGCCACAGAGGTAAAATTTCACAGTAGATGTTATTTTATGTTTGTGTTTCCTCAGTCCTTTAGAGTCAATAGAGAACTTTCAGATTGTTATCTTATTTGGGCCTCCTAACACTCTGGAGAAGGTAGGACAGTCACTATATTTCTATTTTTAAACATGACAATTAAAGTTAAGTGACTTAGGGAAATGCCCAGAGCAGGGTTGTAGCAAAATTCAAACCCAAGTCTGAATGTAAGTTGTATTGTTTTTGTAATACCATGATGATAGAGCTTACTTTTTTTTCTTAACCTGCCCTATGGAGACTTTTTTTTAAAAGTATTTATAGATTTGGTTGTAGTATAAATTTTTTATACTTTTATGAACTTATAAGTAATAAGGGTTATCTTATGCTGGTGATTCTGGGAGATTTTAGTCTCAGGATTCCTTATTCTTTTTGAGACCTTAAACATTTTTCTTAATGTGTGTGTTTTATCCATTTACATTTGTTGTATTTGATGTTAAAATAAAGTATAATCATTTTAAGTGGTTTATTTAAAATTATTTTTATATAAAATAATCCCATTATACTTTGATACATATAGCATGGTTTTATTTTTGGTAAAGAACTAAGTTTCCTTCAGAAATGCTAATGAGTATATTATTTTATATTCTTGTAAATATCTATCATGTCTAGCTGGTGAAAACGTAGCTAATTCACAAATCTGCTTCTGTAAATTAGTCTATTTTAATATTACCTTGCTTCTCTTCTATTTTAATATTACTTGTCAGCTTCTAGAAAATTCTAAACTTGTCAAACTTTGCATACCTCTCCAAATGGGTCTCAAGGACTCCAGGGTTTCTGAATCACTCTTTGAAAACCTGTGCTCTAGAGTATAGTGATATTTCAAAGTTTTTGCTCTTACAGGCTAATTTTTTTACTTCCCTGCCTCAGTGGAATATAGAGAAATTAATGTAGATGTTACGTAGTAGCAAGCAGAAGAAAATGAGAGTAAAACTAAAGATGCTGTGTATTGTTTTAGAACTTACTAAGGAGAGGGCTCTGAAAAGGTGACATTTGAGAGTAGACCTGAGAAACAATAGGATTCGTGCCACCTGGAAATGAGAGTCGTCTAATGCCCTGGATAGAAAATGTAGCGCAGACTGCTCAGAGAGACATCACGAGAGGATGTGATGCCAGGGACATACATGCTGGGTTAAAGAAATGCTGAGGAGAAGGTGGGGCTAGACAGATGCCTCAACATTTATGAGCACCACCCCCTATTCCAGTCTTGGGTTTGAGTCTCAGCACTCACTTGGTGGCTTATACCATTTACTGTGGTCTACTGGGGACTGGATGGCCTCGGCTGGCCTCTACAGGCATTGGGCATGTACATGGTGCACAGACATACTTGCAGGCAAAACACCCTCCCACCCAGACAAACAAGCAAGCAAGCAAAATAAGTAAGTAAGTAAGTAAGTAGGATTTCTAGGGAAAGAGAGTGTGGACAGGGCCATGTAGGTTATGTTTCAAGTGATGGCTTTTATGTGAGCAGTCTGACTACTATGAGGATTGGAGAATAACCAGGAGCATAACTAGGCTGCTTGATTTTCACATGATTTTTGACATGGCTCTATAAATCGGTTTGTATTCAATGTCTACTTTATACTATTTGACAAGAAAATAAGAACAAATTATAGATGAGTCTAACTCATGAATGTGTTTGTAAAGCTTTAGGCGTCCTGTCATCCAGTTCTATAATATTGGATGTCTAAATCATCAGTGTGTCACAGTGAGTTGGATTTATTCCAACGTTAGAGATTTTTTTTTTATCCAGAACAATTTGTGTAGAAAAGGAAGAGAGCATACTTTGTGAGCTAAAGGGTATCTGTAGGAAGGCTACAGCAAGCACCACTCTTAGTGGGGCAATCCCAGATGCACTTCTCCTATCATTTGAAGCCTACCTATAAATACATATTCATATCTGAAAAGTGAAACATTTGGTGTTGAAATTCTTGTGACAATTTTTATTTGATTTCTGATTCACAAGTTATATAAGGATGGTATGCCCTCTGATACTGAATGATAGTCTTTAAAGCTGTCATTTCCTTAATTACTGATTTTTTAATGGCTTGTGATTTATTTGAAGAAATTAAGTAGCCATTTGGTTTCCCAGTCTGGATTTTGTAGATTGCCTCTCTGGTGTTTTTTAATATTTCTTTATCTTCTGTATTTTCTGATAAGTTGTTCACTCTAGAGGTTTGATTAGATTCATGTTTTGTATTTTTTTGTGACTTTGGTTATTGTGAAAGTGCTTATTAGCTCCCAGAGAATCTTCCTAGAGCCTAAAACGATTATTTAGAAGATGATTGTATCACTCTGAACATTAGTTTAAATCAGTTTCAAATGAGAATCATTATTTTATACCGTCTTCATCACTCTAGTTGCCTTCGTAATCAGAATTATACTGAACCTCCTAGGGAGCGCATCTTCGCTGCACACTGATGGTGACTATGTGAGACTCTGATACACAGTTCATTTATGTGCAAGGTTACTATGTGGTTCTGCAGTTACTGGAAGCCTGCCCATTTTGGCTGTTAACACACTAGTCATTATTTGTCTGCTTTTTAGTTTTGAAATGATAATTGCTGAGACTTAATTGGCCTCCATACCTGTCTCTGTAATAAATTCTTCTGATCAGTAGGAAGACTGCTTAGATAAATTATTTCTTATTGTCTTCAAGCTTTGATTTTTCAAAAGCATTGCTGTAATTTCATCATGCCAATAAGGTTGTTAAGTTCCTCTCTGAATTGTTGAGTGTGGATTAAAAACTACTGTTAAGTACAGGTACTGACATGATATGCTAAATGAGAGCTGCTCAAATGTCCCCACTAATTTGAAAAATATAACATTTTTTGGAAAGATCAAAATAAAACCTGGTCATGTAGATGAGAATAATATAAATTGTTTTATTGCCAAGATTGAAATTTCACTGGATTATACTTAGAACACTGAAGTATAAAGTAAATAGTTTTATAGCAAAACATTTCCCTGTGATGCTTTTTCTTTTCATTTTCTCATTATTTAAATGAAATTGTTAAATCATTTTGTTATAGAGTGATTCTTTTTTAACTTCTAGAGTTATTACACCAGACTATTTTCTATTGATTTTTTTTTTAACCAAGTTAACTACTTTGTAGTATTTCTTTTGATCCTGACATCTGAGAAATAATTTCTTTAACATTTTCACTCAATTAATTGAGGACTTTTTTCTTCTTTATTATTTCATTTTGGATGGATTTCTATTCTGAGAAAACTAGAATAGGAAGAAAGTCATTAGATGATGTTAGAGATTCTTAGGGAAGAATCATGTAGGTTGTGTGGAAAGGTTTCTTTCAGGTTGGGCATGTTAGCATACATAACTATAAATTCAGTACTGATGGGGCTGAGGCCAGTTTGAGGATCTAATGAGACCATCCCATGCCCTGCCAAAGTAGAGTTTTCTTTCATTTTATTTTTGCCTATTTTTAACAAGATAAAATAAAAAGTAAAACCTAGTAACTCTTTTTTTTTTTTATTTTGGAAATGTTTAGAAGAAAAATATTTTGGAATAATGTCCTAAGATAAATTTTCAGAATTTAGTTTTTTTATGAAGCATAAATAATGAAAAAGTGACTATACTCTCTCATTAATAGCCAACCACAGGTCATGAGAGAAAAGTTGCTGGGTTTAGGGAGGTGGGATTTATCAAAATATAATGTTCTTACATGTATGTATGAAAACAGGCCAAAAGATAATTGTTAGTGTTATATTCTTCAAGAACTACTTGTTTGCTTGATTTGGTTTTGAATAAGTAGCATGTTAAATATATTATTTAGAACTGGTATACATAGGGAAGGGTATGCAAATCCTAGGTGTGCAGTGTGTTGAATGAAACCTGTAAATGTAACTGTGTGCTAAATCTAGATCATTAAACAGAACCTTACCAGAGTTTCCCAACGCTTGTACCCTCGGAGCTACTCCCTTGATGTTGAACAGCAGTTAGTTTTTCCTATTTCCTCTGTATATGTGGAATCAAACACTGAAGCACATAACCTTTGAGCATAGCTTCTTTTGCTTAATGTGCTAAGAATTGTTCATATTACACCTATGCTCCGGTGCCATTCCCTTCCCCACATCCTACCTTTTTGTGTTTATAACCCCTGTGTAAATAAGTAAATTATGATGTGATTTAAAGAACTAAATAAATTTAAAAAAAAAAAAGAATTGTTCATATTATTACTGCTGCTCTCTAATGGCAGGTGATGGTGTTGTGCATTATGCAAGAGTACTTTATGATTAGCCATTGATGGCATTTTGGTAAGTTAGTCACTGTGTTTTTTTCTTCAGGCAGTTGCTATCCATGCCAGAAACGGTAGACGTGAAGTGCAGCTGTGGTAGTGCAAAGGTGACAGTGCCCTGTGGCCGAGAGCGGACCACAAGGCCACCCAAGTGCAAAGAGCTGTGCAGGTTGGTACGAAGTGTCCCACAGCCTGGTATCTGATTTTTGATTGTGTTCTAATTTTATTTTGTGTAAGTGTTTTCAAGTAATGTTCATAGTTGTTCCTTCTCTATGATTTCAGAAGGTATTTAAAATAATTGCACTGTAGATGTATTGTTCAGTTGTCAAAGGTAACTTAAAAACTTTCTGATTTAGTCGACCATCAACATGTCATCATGCAAGTCAAGAAAAACACCGCTGTCACTTTGGCCCATGTCCACCATGCCATCAGCCTTGCCAAAAAGTTCTGGAAAAATGTGGGCACTTGTGTCCCGAGTCATGTCATGATCAAGCATTAGTAAAGCAGACTGGCAGGGTAAGGACAATGTTGTTAGATAATTTTTTTGCTGTGGGGTGTGTTTTCTTCAGTGATTATTTAACAAGTAAGGTAAAGGTGTCTTTAGAGTACTAAGCACCTGCTCAGACTGGGGTGTGAGGAAAACAAGACTTGGTTTTTTATCTTGAGAAACTCATGAAGACTGGTGTACTGCTCAGTGGTGGGGACTTCCCCAGTATCTCCATGACCCTGGGTTCATTACCCAAGACTGGAAGGAAGATTGGGGCTGAGGGGAGAAACTAATTAAACAAAATATATTTCTGGGCATGGATATATTTACTGTATTTGTAAATATAGCATGATAATCATATTTAGATTAATTTGCCAGTTTTCCTTCAAGTATGGCTAGAAGTATAGATATTCTTCATTTACTTTGTTGTTCATTTATTCAGTATTTATTGAGCCTTGGCTATATGTCAGGTCTAAGTGATGAGGAATATATAGGAGATGGCATTCAGTGGGTGGATGCTTAAGTTTTAAGTGTTTTTCGTTAGCTTTTGGCTTATAAGAGGTTAAGGAGGCTCTGCTGCCTTAGCTGTAGCTTTTAATCCTGGCATCTGCCTCAGTTTTTAATATTGAGTGTGTATGGATAGGAATGATCTTTACATGCAGACGGAATAAAATAATTCAGTAAGCACAGTTAGTTGAGTACTTGGATGGGGTTCAGCCTGTGTGAGCAGAAAGTCTATTTCCCTAGATTCTTAGGAAGGCTATATGGGACAGGCCTCTGACTTTACAGTGTTTGTGTTTTACTCCTAGCATCAGCCGTCAGGCCCTTGGGAACAACCAGCTGAGCCAGCATTCATTCAGACTGCCTTGCCTTGTCCTCCGTGTCAAGTTCCTATTCCTGTGTAAGAACTGAATGTGATATAGTATGAACTGTGCCTTCTTTGCCTTTTAGGTTTCATCATCATTTTAGGCTTGACCTGCAAGCTAGTCTCCATGTTCTAGTTCATTCTTTCTTAACTGTGTTTGCTATGATACTTAAACTTCCTATGCATGTCTGGTTTTATGTGTCTTCCGTTAGTGCTTTCCAATAGCAACAGGTACTGACAGTTATGACTTCCAAGAAGTCATTATTTGTTACTTTTCCTGGTGACTCCTACACTAAAGTGTGATATTTCTTCAGCCAGGTTTAATGGCAAACTAGAAGTGTAAAGGAAGCATTGGAAATCCAAGAAAAGTTTCCTGGATTGATCAGGGAGGGATGGAGATTGAGTTTTAAGGAGTCGAATCTGGAAGAATAGAAGAATGGCAAATCATTGAATGTTTCATACTTTGAGCAGAAACTGTGGATCAGAGAGGAAAAAGGAACAGTTCTGAGAAGGGACATAATAGTAGAAAAGGGGGTTGTTATCTACAGCTTAGGTTCCAAATCAACAGTTGGTACATCTTGGGTATTGATCTTTCAAAGACAGGATTCTGGTTTTCTTTATATCTAAAATTCATTTTTCTTCTGCAACTTTCCTTCTACTGTGTTGTGGTATATAATCTCTTTTACATGGTGCTGGATTCAGTTTATTAGTATGTTAATATTTTGAACAGGTTGGAGAGATAGCTCAGTGGTTAAGAGCAATTCTCTTCGCACAGAGGACCTAGTTTTGATTCTCAGCACCCACATTGCTGCATATAACCATAACCATCTCTTAACTACACTTTCAGGGGATCTGATGCCTCTTCTGGCCTCTGTGGGCACCAGGCACACACATGGTGCATATGTATGTCTGTGTAAAATACCCATACACATAAAAATTGAATAAATATTTGAAAAATACTGTTTAAATTTATGTGTAGTAAGCATACCTGTAATCCCAGCATTCAAGAGGCTGAGGCAGAAAGATTACAAGTTTAAGGCCAGTTGGGGCTACCTAGTGAGTTGAGGTCTAGGATAGTCTGGGGAGCAGGTCCTGGTGTTTTGTTTTGTTTTTATACAGAAGAAAAGAAAAAAAAAACCCAAAAATTTCCAATAATTTTGCAATATTAGTATTATTAGCTTGTATTCTTATGAGGTCCTTTTTTTCTTTCTGGGTTTATAATCATGGAAATACTAGATTCCCTGAAAAAATTGGGAACTGCAGATTAGTGTGAATTCTTCAAGTGTTTGCTAGAACTGTAGCTGCTTATCCTGGGCTTCTGTGGTTGGCTTTGTCTGCTCCAGACTGTCGTACATTGTAGTTGGAGTCATGCACTTTGAGGCCTTTCCATACTTAGCTTTTTTCACTTAGCTTAGGAAGTTAGGTTCCACTGTATTTTTTTCATGGGTTGATAACTCAATTTTTTTTTATCACTGAATAACATTATTGCACTGCCTGGACATCTCTTGTTGACTAATTTTTAATATGTCATTTTATTCTTTGAGAACTTTATGGATTGAATTTGGATGCTATTCAGCCCTTTCTCCCTTCCCCAGCTCTTAATAGATCCATTCCTGTCTTCCCACTCACTCTCAACTTTGTGCCTCTTTTTTCCTTACTAACTCACTGGTCCATTTTATTTTGACCATATACTCATGGATGATTCCACCCATTCACCTGTTGACATTTTGGTTGCTTTTAAAAATAATGCTGCTATATATGTTTATGTATAAATTTTTGGGTATGTATAACTTTAGCTCATTTAGATAAGAACTTAGGCATGTAACTGCTGGGCCATATGATGAATTTGTGTTAGCTGTGTGAAGCTGTCAAATTGTCTGCCATGTGGCAATTTGCATTCTCATCGACATCAGAGGTGGTTTTCTTTCTTTGTATTCTGTTAGTGTAGACCACTGTTGGCACATTAGCTGTTTTGTTAGATGCATGGAGGTATTGCTTGTTAATTTACAGCTTTCTAATGACCTGCTGCCCAGTGTCTTTTTACATGTCGCTTTGGCATTTTTTGTTGTTTTGATAAGGATTATCTTTTTTTTTTTTTTTTTTTTTTTTGGTTTTTCGAGACAGGGTTTCTCTGTGTAGCAATAAGGATTATCTTTTGCTCAGGTCTTTGACCATTTTTCTAATGGGGTGGTTTGCTTTTTGTCTGTCGTTAAGCATGAGTTCTTTGTATAGTTTACCAGATATGTTTTCTAAATGTAGTCTACTCATCTGTGTCCTTCCTTCCTTCTGTAAAGTTTAGTAAATTAGAACTTTTATGGGTTATATTTTTGGCATTGTTTCTCAAAAGGTATCTTGACACCCAAGATTATTTAGGTCTTATCCTGTGTTTATACTTTTGTGTTTTGTATTTAGGTTTGTAATCTGTTTTGAGTTCATTGTGAAAGGAATAAGGTCTGTTTTTTTAAGTGGACATATATTTGTTCCAGCACTATCATTTGTTGAGAAGAAACTGTAATTTCCCTTTGTTTTTGTCACAGATGAGCTGATTTTATTTGTATGAGCCTAATTCTGGGCTCTTTGTTCTAGTTTATTTATGTTTCTGTCCTTTCATCAGTACCACATGGTCTTGATAACTGTAGTTTTGTAGTGAGTCTTGAGTCAGTGTATGTTAGTTCTTTTCCTTTGTTCTTCCTCATGATTGTGTTGGGTGTTTCATGTCTGCTGTTGTTTTTTTTTTCCACATAGACTTTAGATTAAATATTAGAAGTTTGTCTGTTTGTTTTGGTTTTTGAGCTAGGGTACCATGTAATCTTGTAGCCTTGACCTTGCTTTGTAAGAACTCATATAGAGTTGAGGCTGGCCATGAACTTTCTGCTGAGTCGTTCGTCTGAGTAATTGTGTTGAATATAGATGAAATGGGGAAGAAATGTGACTTTAAATTATAACACACACACACACACACACACACACACACATATATGTGCATGTGTGTATACACACACACACACACACACTCACACTCACACACACTCACACACACTTTTCTGTTTTTAACATGGAATCTTTATTTAAACCCTTCAGTTTCTTTTCAGCATTTTATGGTTTTTATCTTTTTTTTCCCCGCCCCCCCTTTTTTTCTTTTCTTTTCTTTTTTTTTTTTTTTTTTATTTTATGGTTTCTAAAAGTCATGTCATTCAGTTATACAGTTAGGTTTATGCCCATTTTATTTTTGTGTCTGCTGTTGTAAATAAGTTGCATGTTCCAGTTACTCACTGATAACTCTTTTGCAAAGACTTGACCCATGTGTGTCAACTTTATATTCTGTATTTACTATAATTACTTATTTCTAAGTACTTAACTTTTACTTAATAGAAGTTAGTGTAGTTAGCATATTTGTTTTAGACACCCTTCTTAAATAATCTGTAATATTTTCACTTTATTTTTTTCTTGCAGGGAATGTCTGGGGAAGCATGAGGTGAGTTATTGGTATAATCTTTAAGTTTAGCTTGTAATCTTAGTCACTTTTGTCCTAGAGATGTTAAGAAATAACTTGTTGTTTCTCAATGTTATAAGGAATGCACATGGTTATTAATTTTAAAAAAGCTACATTGCTTTTATGTGAGAATTAGCTTTGTGTGTTCACTATAGAATCATATCAGATTTCTATTTCAGTAATACAAATTTTCTTTCTGGCATCTAGTTTTAGAGGAATGCTTTGACAGGTACTTAATTTTGATATAAATATTATTAATGGAGACATGTTAGACCATTGTGAAAGCTGATCTCAAATTAGTCATTTTAGATACATAAGTGCAGAACATTTTGTGTATAGATGTGTTGTGCTAGTTAGCTGTTTTTTATTTTCATTTTTAAGGTGAGCCCATTACCATGCCATGCTGTAGGACCCTATTCTTGCAGGAGACTTTGTGGAAGAATGTTGCACTGTCAGAATCATACGTGTATGAAAGAATGCCACAAAGTTACTGAAGTTGATGGGTGTACTGACAAAAATAAGGTAACATCCTTAGGACAGAATGCTGACTATATTCTTGAAACACTTCAAAAATGATACCACAAGTATTTTAACATCCACATTAGATGCTACGCACTTTCATTTTTGAGACATCACTCTCACTGGCCTGGAACTCACCAAGTAGACTATAGAGTGACTGTCTAGAGGATTCCCAGGGTCTGCCTCCCTCTGCTTCCCCAGTGGTGGGAGTCTGAGCTTGGGTCACTGTGCTCAACTTTTTATGTGGGCTCTAGGGCTGGAGCTCAAGGCCAGCACCATCTACATAATGAGCTTCAGGCTGGCCACAGCAACATGAGACCTCAAAAACAAAACAAATAGAAGACATTTTTTTAATAATTTGAAATGTTCTTTTTAAATTCTAAATAACAAAAATGGCTTTTTTCTGAAAAGGGATTTATTTTTTTAAGTTATGCATGTATGTATATGTTTCTGTGTATGGATATATGCTCAAGTGTGTATGTTCCCACTGAACTCCCCCAAAAAGTGTTGGATCCCTGTGGCTGGAGTTACACATGGTTGTGAACTGCCTGATGTGGGTGCTGGAGACTGAACTGAGCCTCTGGAAGAGGAGGAAGCCCTGATCACTTAGAATTCATTGATAGCATTGTTATAATTATGACTTCATTTAGGACATCGTAAAAAATTCTTTTAAGTCTTTGTGTCTATATCTGTTGCTGTTTTACAAACTTATTTCAATATAATACTTGAAAATAATATCTGACAGTTAAAATCTTTAACCTTCTTTGATAGACGCTATCCTCAGTTATATGACTACATCTTTAGAGCAGAGGAAAGTGTATTGTTAAGCTATATTGAGCTATACTTTTGAGTATATACTAAACTTTATATATTAACAGTTTATTGTTTCTGTAGTTTAGTGATGATTGTATTTGTTGATTTAGAATGTATTGATAATTTTTTATTTGATGTTTTGATGTTGGTAGTTATTTCTAGAAAGCAATTTGTAGTTTTTGTAGAAATACTTTGTATGGCCAGAAATGTTGTACAGGTGAGGTAGATTGACTTGAAGTTTATAGGCATAAGTATTTAAATGATACTAATCCTGTTGACAGTCTTGTTATTTTTATCTTGGTTGACTTTTAAGATTAAGAACAGGTATAATTTTATTAATAGATTTTTTGCATGTCTGTGTATGCATATATGTCTGCAAAAACCAGAGGCCAACATCAGACATTCTTTTCTATCATTCTTCACATTGTTGTTTTGGGACAGGGTATCTCACTGAACTAGGAACTTTTTAGTTGGTTAAACCAACTGGTCAGCAAGCCCCAGGGCCCCTCCTATCTCTTCCTTCCTGGTTAGTACAGGTGTATGCCTCCATAGCTGGCTTTGGAGATGGCTCCATCTGTGCTGGAGATTGAACCTGGGTCCCTGTGCTTAGCAGTAAACATTGTACCTGCTGAGCAATCTCTCCAGCCCTATTAATTGTACTTCTGGGGCTTACAGGAGTACTTTGTTCTAGTGGGGTATCTACCTTTTTAATCTCAGTATGTGGAAGTGCTAGATATTCTGGTGATTTATTTCCTGGTTACTTTTCAGGCTGGCCCAGAATGCCTTCAGTGTGAAGAAGGGTGCTCTAAGTCACGGCCTGCAGGTTGTCCTCACCCTTGTGTTTTGCAATGTCATTCTGGAAAATGCCCTCCTTGTGTCCAGATGCTTAGAATAAAGTGTCACTGCAAGATCACAAGCCTGTATGTGGAATGTAGGTAAGTAGACTGCAGAACACTCACTTTACTGTGATTATTAAGTGACATCTCTGGAAGAATCTTGTGTAATATTTAGACATCTGGTGTTGCTGAGATGCTGGAGGCTGAGCTTCTCAGCAGGGACTTGAAAGGAGGAGGTGCAGTGTTACCTTCCAATGCCAGACTCTGCTTTCTGGGGGTTTATAGAAGATTGGCTAGGTTAAAAGTTACATCACTGCTTTCAGAAATGTGAGTACCCCTATAGTAGAGCATTTACATGATGGTGTATAAACCCAGAAATCTTCTGGATAGAAATTTGACTTGTTGATACCTGCTTAGGTATTTTTTTTTTTTTCTCTGAAATAGGGTCTCTTTCTCTTTGTGTACTCCTGGCTGTCTGAGAACTCGCTTGGTAGACCAACCAGGCTGGCCTCAAACTCTAAAAGATATGCCTGTCTCTGCCTCCCAAGTGCTAGGATTAAAGGAGTGCGACATCACTGTTTGTCTTTTTTGTTTTGATTTTAATTTTTGAGTTATGTTTTAAAAAGTAGATCTGTATTATTATAAAAAAAAAGTTCTTGTTACAGAATTTATCATAGTGGTATCTGCTTTGTCTGTTTTCCTTACCTAAAATGTATATTATGTAGAGGGGACAAATGCCATTGTCTTCTTGATAGATCTAACATCATTTACCATTTATGGCTGTCACTTTTAATTTAGGCTTCTGGAAATTAGAGGCTTTCGGGAGTGTCTTCAGACTCGTTTCTGTCTCCTTTGGGGATGTTTCCATCTGGTTTTCAGTATTTTCCAGCTTTTTGGAATAATAGGAACTCATGGTTAATTTTGGAAATATGTATTTTGCTTGGAAATTGCTTGATATGTTTTTAAGTTTAGTTTTATAATAGTTTTTTCAAAGTAGTTGCATATAATTTTTAGAAATCTAATTTTTTTGTTATTGAGTATTTTTATTTTCTCTCAGAATTTTTTTTATTATTTGTGTGTGTGTACACGCGCATTGCACACCAGGATACATGTGGAGATCAAATGACAACTTTGTAGAGTCAGTTCTTTCCTTCTACCTCTAAGTGGGCTCTGAGGATTGAGCTCAGATTGTCAGGTTGTACAGCAAGTCCCTTTACCTGCTGAGTCATCTCACCAGCCCCCATGGCGACTGAGTTGAGAATAATTGTTATTGAGACATAATTGAAATGTTCTGGGGGGGGGGAGATACTTTTGTGGGTGTGTTTGGAATTATGACCACTTAGAAAACATATCTGGATTTGGGTTTGAATGTTGTCAAAACTTTCCTATTTTTTAGAAAAATAACCACAGCTGATATAAGTGAAAAGAATCTACTCAGTTGTTGCAAAAACCAGTGCCCCAAAGAGGTAAGCTGGGGTTGTTGTTTAACGTGGGAGTTCTCCTTGTTGTTGGATGCTCTAGCCGGGTCCTTTGTGGGCTCACTAGAATTGAGCTGTTTGTAAATGTTTCACGAGATGCTCCTCTCTGCTGACTTGGGTGGTTTAGGACTGGAAGTGACCCTTTGGAGGGATTTTTTTCCTTTTTTCTTGAGAACAGTGTTAAAGCTAGCTTATGAATTTTATTGTATAAGATATTGACTCAGTGCTTACTATCTAAAATAGGATTCAAAATATAGATTTAAAACTGTTTCACAGGCAGCTAGATGGTAGATTATTAAAAACAAAGCCAAAAAGGTGCAAGTGTATACATGAGTATGTTTGATTTTTTAAAAGTAAAATATGAAGGTCAAATATAAAGAAAAAGAGAAGGAGAAACACTAAATATGAAGGGCTGTGGCTCCTGAGTGAGGATGTGATCTTGTTCTTTGTTTTGGGGCTGTATAAGCTCACAGCTTCCATTTCACATGCTAATTCTGTTTATAAGTCCATTAAATTGTATAGACTTTAGCTATGATTAATTTGGGTGTGTGATGTTTTACTTATTTGCAGGTTTTTAAAATAATAATGTTTTCAAAATAAGATGTCACTTGTAGGCTTAGTTTTCAAAACCTACTTTAGTAAGGATTCTTAAACACTTTAACCTCTCTTATAGCCCACCAACCAAAGGTAGGGGAGGAAAAACATATATGTACATAGCATATATATATTATTTAGCACAGGAAGTCAGTATTCTATTATTCTACCTCATTAAAAACAACAACAATCTTAAAAAAAAAAAAAAATCAAAGCATTAATGCTATCTCAAAAGTCTATCAAAGTCTTGGCCTGCATTTCTTTCTATTATAAATGTTACCACCACTTTATATTTTTTAAATTTTTTACTGAGTTGCAGGGGATGCTTGTATGCCATGGTGACAGCTCTGTGGCATTGGTCTCCTCCACCTTTGTGTGAGTTCTAGAGATAGACCCAGCTTGTGAGGCTCAGTCATGAATCCTTAGCAGTTTGACTTGCTGAACCATGTCACTGTCCCCTATGGTCGCCTTGTACTTACAGCTTTGGCTGCAGGTATGTGTGACTACATACTGCCTACTGTTTTAAAAAGCACATACTTTGTGATTTCCTTGTTATATTTGTCTTTATTTTATCATATTAGTACTCTATAGTTTATGGATAAATATTTGCGTTATTTCTAGTTTGGAGTTACCAAAAATAACTGCTATGTATACTCACTGCTTTTGTATATGCACAGATTCCTGTAGGCACATAGAAATAATGAAATTCCTTGCCCACAGGGAATGCTTTTTTTTTTTTTTTTTAATTGGATATCTTATTTATTTACATTTCAAATGTTATCCTCTTTCCCAGTTTCCCCTCTGCAAACCCCTTATCCCATCCCCCTCTCCCCGACCCCCTGCCTCTATGAGAGTGTTCCCTTTCCCACCCACCCACTGTCACCACCCTGGCATTCCCCTATACTGGGGTATCAAGCCTTCCCAGGACCAAGGGCCTCTCCTCCCATTGACTTCCGACAAAGCTATCCTCTGCTACATATGTGGCTGGAGCCATGGGTCCCGCCATGTGTACTCCTTGGTTGGTGATTTAGTCCCTGGGAGCCATGGGGGGTCTGATTGGTTGATATTGTTGTTCTTCCTATGGGGTTTCAAACCCCTTCAGCTGCCTTCAGGCCTTTCCCTAACTCCTCCATTGGGGTCCCTGTGCTCAGTCCAATGGTTGGCTGTGAGCATCCGCTCCTGTATTTATTTGTCAGGCTCTGGCACAGCCTCTCAGAAGATAGCTGTATCAGGCTCCTGTCAGCAAGCACTTCTTGGCATCTGTCTGGGTTTGGTGTCTGTATATGAGATGGATCCACAGGGGCAGTCTCTGAATGGTCTTTCCTTCAGTCTCTGCTCCACACTTTGTCCCCATATTTCCTTTAGACAGGAGCAATTCTGGGTTAAAAATTTGGAGGTGAGTGGGTGGCGTCATCCCCCAACTGGAGGCCTTGCTTAACCTCTGGATATGGTCTCTACAGATTCTCCCTCTGCTTTGTTGGGTATTTCAGCTAATGTCCTCCCTGTTGGGTCCTGGGAGCCTCTTACATTCCTGTCATCTGGGACTTGCTGGTGGCTACCCCTAGTGCCCCATCCCCCATTGCTACACACTTCTGTTCAGTTTCCTGACCCTCCCCGTCTCGGCTCCTTCCAAACCTGATCCTGCCCCGATTTTCCCCTCCCCCTACCCCTCCTCTTCTTCCCAAGTCCCTCCCACCCTCTACCTCCTGTGAGTATTTTGTTCCCTCTTCTAAGAAGGACTGAAGCATCCACACTTTGGTCTTCCTAGTTCTTGAGCTTCATATGGTCTGTGAGTTGTATCTTAGGTATTGTGAGCTTTTGGGCTAATATCCACTTATCAGTGAGTGCTTATCATGTGTGTTCTTTTGTGATTGGGTTACCTCACTCAGGATGATATTTTCTAGTTCCATCCATTTACCTGTGAATTTCAGGAAGTCATTGTTTTTAATAGCTGAATATTCCATTGTGTAAATGTACATTTTCTGTATCCATCCCTCTGTTTAAGGACATCTGGGTTCTTTCCAGCTTCTGGCTATTATAAATAAGGCTGCTATGAACATAGTGGAACATGTGTCCTTGTTATATGTTGGAGCATCTTCTGGGTATATGCCCAGGAGAGGTATAGCTGGGTCCTCAGGTAATACTATGTCCAATTTTCTGAGGAACCGCCAGACTGTTTTCCAGAGTGATTACCACAGGGAATTTCAACTTCAATGAATCCTATTGAATTGATTTCCAAAATGGATATACCAATTTATAACCAGTGAATTTTCCAATTATGGAAAATTATCAGGTTTTCCTACTTTCATTATGCAAAAGTTTCTATTATTGTCCTTTGGGGGGCGTATCTTAGGATTTTACTCCTGATCAATAGTGAGTGAGTGTCTCTTCAGAATTGTGGCCACACTTTGCCTTTGGGTGTTTGGTAGACTTACCAGCACAGTGTACTAGTTAATATGTTTTACTTCTAGTTGCAAGCTATAGAACTAACTTGGAGTCACTTATTGATATATATATATAGATGGTATCTTAAGAGAGGTCATTGGGCATTGGTGTACAATGTTTAAAGGAAATGGCTTACAGCCAAGTGTTCAGAAGGGTAGGATCTCTGCACCTGACAAAAATTGGCTTCTGCAATGAAATGATTATCCTGCCTCCTTTCCCAGACTGGTTGACCTTAGGTTAAAGGACTCTGTCAAAGACTATCTTCAATATTCAGAGTAAACTGAGGTGGGGCAGAGAGTCAGTGAGTGACTGGGGCCAACAAATGCTCCCTGAGAAGGTGGCAAAAAACTCTTTTTGGCCTGCGAGAGACTCCTTGGAGGCTGGTGAAAAAAGAATAGAAAGTGGGGAAAAGACATACACACACACACACACACACACACACACAAACACACTATAATAACTGGGTAGATGAAGCAAGCTTCAACAAACTCCAATAGCTTCATACATACACATACATACATAATACATATATACACCTACATACATATATACACATACATATATGCATTCACACATTGGGTGGATGAGCAGAGCTCCAACCACTTTACATACATACACAGGCATGCATTTGTGGATGGATGGAGCAGAGCACCATGGAGCAAGCTCTAACAGCTCTAGTGTTTCTCCCACAGCTTATATATCATAGCAAAATCTTTTAAGAAGTCCAAAACAGTCACAATGTGGTTACATTCTGTTTTTCTCCTAGTTAATGATTATGAGTGTATGTAAGAAAAAAACACATTCCCCAATACTCTCACGTGAGTAAACATTTTATGTCTTACAAGTGAAAAAACACATTTTCCCAAGAACCCACAGACATTTATAACTAAGGAACTTGTTATAGATTAACAAAGTGTAACCAAGCAAGGTAAGATTCTCAGCCAGTTTCTCTTACTGGCAGGTTGCAATTTGCAGTTATGAAGAAAGGATCTATTATTTTTTATTATTTATCTTAAAAAGTAATCTTATAAGAAAATCTTAAAGGAATCACAAATCTAAACTTCTCCATTAAAAAAAACCAGCCATTTCTACTTTAAATCCTCAGGGTATACATTTACTCATTAACAATTTTTTATTAAATCATATCAGGAAACTGAGGGCAAAAATGGGTACAAGAAATTAATCATCATCTTGATTACAAGCCCATCTTTATCAAGAAAGGCATAACAGTTGGTACTAGTTAGGCTGCCATTGACCTCAAAAATCCCTAGCTCAACTATTAAGAGTGTACCTTTCTGAGCTTAGAAATGTTCCTTAAGATTTCTACATCAGCCATTGACAAAAACAACTGAGCTTTACTAACAGCCTACATCTTCAGCTTCTAAGGATGGTGGTCATTGCTAACTGTTTTTTCTGAGGGTGATGGATGAATCATTAATCTGCTCCAGCAGCAATGCTTGAAAAAGATCAGTCATTATTATTGTAAGTGCCAGTGAAGGGCTGGAAAACCCCTTAGAGTTTTCATATAATTCATAGATTAGAAGGGACGAGAGAGCAACAAGCAGAGCAAAACTCCACAACAGTATGAAGTCTTCGGGTTTCTGTCTCTCTGAGGCACACCCATCTTAGTTATCTAACTGGTAGGCCTCGTTCCATGTGTTCCAAAGCTGTTTGTTGTTCCTCTTGCACAGCCCCTCAGGATTTGTCTTGACCTAGGCTTATCTTGATATAGCTACAGACATAAGGCAGGAAGCTGGAGTAGCCAATGAAGCCGTGACTCTGACATCAACTGTGAAGTGGAGATTGAAAATAGTAAAAAATTCTAATAATATTTTATATAAATAATTGTAAAAGAAATAGGAGAACTGGGTGGTCCCTACTTCATGACTCCTGTCAGTTCTTACTGGGGAAAGGCAAGAGCATTGCAGACTGATAGATCAGATGGCAAGGTCAAATAAAGAATTTGAGGAAGACATGTATAGTTTGGGATCAGAGCAGGAGACTCACATACTGTCAGTGGAGTTCTGAGAAGTATGGGGACTGAGGATCAACAAGATGTGATATAAGTTTGGTGCTTCTCACTTTTTGATTAACCTCCAGTGCATGTACAGTGACGGGTGAAGGGTCGCACTGTAGTCATGATTCCTTCAGTGGGTTTTGTCTACCTTTATTCTCTTTCGCATTTAGAATCACTGTTCTCAAACTGAAGTATGAGATGTGAGTAAAAGAGAATGTTCCATATGAAGACTCAGGTTAGAAAGATAGGAAATAGGTAAAGAAGGAACATTTAAACATCATGGCAATTACTGAGTTGTCTTGACTATCTATATAATAGGTGTTAGTCCAGTGTCAGGGATAAATGTTTTAGAGTGAAAGGTAAAGCAATCGTGATGGTGACAAGAAAGCTTCCCTTCACAGGTAGCAATAATGTAAGGGGGGGGTGTTCCTGAGCTCCATGTGTTAGCCAGGCTGACTTGTTCACACATGGTTCTACTACTGCTTCAGGTCTCCTCATTTCCAGGACTGGGAAGGGAACAACAGAAATCCATTTCTGAGTGCTTGAAGGCATGCATCACTTATATTGGTTTCCCTTCATTGGTTAAGTCACCTGGCTGTAATGACAGCATGTCACTGTGACAGTAACATCTATTCTTGAAGATAGAGCTTCAGAATATTAAAATTTTCTAATAAAAATAATTTGTATAAATATAATAATCTGCCAAAAGAAAAATGTTGAAGGGCCAGTTATCTAATAGGCACTGTGTGTGTTGGATTCTGTGAAAACAACCATTAATGAGGAAAGAAAATGACCAATTGCTTTTTGTCATGTTAGCTTCCTTGTGGCCATAGATGCAAAGAGATGTGTCATCCTGGTGAATGCCCCTTTAATTGCAACCAGAAGGTAAAACTTAGATGCCCTTGTAAAAGAATAAAACGGGTAAGTATTTTAAATGATAGAATTCCTGTGTGTGTTGCTAGCTTTTTGGCTTTAATTGTAAGTTTTTTTGTTTTTTTTTTTAATCTTTTTACTATACTTAAACTAAGCATAGTTGTTTCTATAAATCCTCATTTTAAAAAAAATCAGCATTGGCAGTCCAATTTTCTGTAACTTCACAACAGAAAAAAGATGGTTTTCTGTTGAATCAAGCTTAAGACCCTATTGTTGGAATAGTAGTAGTGAGTTCTAAATTGAAGTCTTTGAGCAAGGGGCTGGTATGAGTGATAAGGTGAGTTTTATGGATTAAGAAGTGGTCTGGAATTAGGCTTGTTGTCCTTTTATATGAAGGTTTTATTTGCTATTAGTATTCTCCTTTGAAAATAATTAATTGAAAAGACTTTATAGTCACAACCTCATATAATAATACAAACCTAGAAATAATAATTTTAAGATTAAAAACAGTTACTGGAAGAATAGAGAGTGAAAGCCTAAGGACAAGGAAGACATCCAACAGGAGTTGAGAGGGAAAGGAGAGTTCTTCACCCAGTTCTCACCTCCCTGGACTTCAGACAGGCGCTGTGGGCTGCTTGGATAGGCTCTTGTTTGCCTGGACCGACTGTGCTGCAGTTAGCAGTTACACCATGCTCTGCCATATTCTTGTGGTCATTTCCTAATTGCTTTCTCGTTGCATTAATTCTTCATTCTTCCATGCAACAGACATTTATTGAAGCTATTTTTATGTGACTCTTATATTTCCTTTATTTCTGTATTTTTTCACTATAATTTTCCTATAGTAAGTAAGTTAACTATTTAAATTTGTGTTTAGTTTGTATTTAAATTGACCACATTTGCATGAAAACATTTGCCAAGCTATTTTCAATCTGGACGACTCTTCAGTTTTGTGAGATATCATGTCTTGTCCAAGTGTAATTTCCCACCCATTAGTACTTAAGCAGTCAAGGATTTTTATAGGAACTTTTAAAAAAATGTTAATAGTTGAAAGAAAGGTATATAACTCTTCAGGACAACTCCAGACCTTGACTGTTGGGGTAGCAGCACTAACTGCATAGTGAGGTAGCATGAGGTACTGTTGATTTGTCTTCTCAGTGCACTAGTCACACTAGAGCACAGTCAGCATAGGTTAGTTCTGCTGTACTAGACAGCTGACAGCATTTCCTTGTCTCAGAAAGCTCTGTTGGATAATACTGTTCTAAAACATTCCAGAACATTTCCTGGAAGCTTTGGAAGAATAACAAGAAACAATAAATATAAATGATAAAAATAAAATTCAGCTGAGTTGACAGAGGCATATAGTAAATTATTAAGTTGATTGTTTTAATTTTATGGTTTTTATTATCTTAATTAAATAGACTAGGGGAATCCCTTTAATTTGGCTCAGTGGTTAAGAGAGCATATTGCTCTTGCAAAGGACCCCAGGCTAACCACTTACAATATCCTGTAACTCCAGCTCCAGGGGATTCTGTGCTGTTTTCTGGTCTCTGTGAGCACTGCATTTATGTGCACTTACCCCCAATTAAAAAAAAAAAACAAAACTAGCTATCTATTGATCGATTGATAGATAGATAGATAGATAGATAGATAGATAGATAGATAGATAGATAGATAGATAGGAGAATGATAATTTTTTTAAAGAATACAGAAAATAAAGGAGTAATCATTTAAACCAAGATACACAATGTTTACTAAATGCAACATATTGATAACCTTTACCAGTTAGGTTATTTGCTGGTATACAGTTGTAATTTGAAAGAAAAATTGACTAAGTTTTTCAATTTGGGTTATTTGTAGGAATTGCCTTGCAATAAAATACGTGAAAATCAGGTTTCACTGGAATGTGATGCAACGTGCAAGGAGATGAAACGGAAAGCATCTGAGGTGATGTCTCATTGGAGTTCGTCCTAATGTGCTAAGGGCCTTTTCTCTATTTGTTCCTATTTTGCATATGCTTATTAAAGCCACTTGAGCTTATATAACAAAGGCTGCTTGTATAGGTCCATTCTGAGCTCCAAGGTAGTTTTACTGCTTGCTGTGTGTCTACACTTTTTGTCTTTTACACCAGTTAGTGTATTTGCCCTGGCCTTAGCCAATTGTTTTCATGGTACAGTAGCCTCCAGAAAATTAGGCTAAAATATGCAAACATAGATCTGGGGTTGCATTATGGTTTGAGGTGTCTTTAGTGTTGACTCTGCCTACTGCACTGACTAGTCCACAAATAATTGGTTTTATTGATTCAAAGTCTTGCCTTCAAGACACTCATTTGAAGGAAATGATCAGTTTCTACTCTAGGAAAATGTGGTATCAATAATTGATTTTAGATTCTTAATATGGTAGCTTAAGAGGAAAAGTTAAAAGTGTTTAGTTACAGATTCCTAATGACTTGAATTGTGATATAATCTCTTACAGCTGATAAAAGGAAATGTTTAAATTTTAACAAGTATAGCACAAATACAAATTATTTTAACCATCCTGAATCTATTAGATGGAACCTTGATAAGACTTCCCAGTATAATATTTACGTTTCTTCATAGACTTTCCAATGTAAAATTATCAAAAATTGCTATGGATTAGTAGAACTTGGGTGGGAAGATGCCAAAAATCTACCAAAATTTGATATCTAATTGTTAATTTACTTTTAAACGTAAATAGATTAAAGAAGCAGAAGCCAACGCTGCTCTGGAAGAAGAAAAACGAAGACAGCAGGTACCTCAGAGATGGGCAAACTTGTCTCTTCTATAGTTGTCCAACCTGCAGTATGGGTGGTCTAGGGTAACCGAAAGCAGCACGGCATCGAGTTTGTTCTGTATACCAAAGTTCTCTTGAATTATTCTGATTTGTTCTGTTGACAAATGTCATTTTATATTAAATTAAGTTCACCGACAGATAGTCTTTAAGAGTAGCTTATGACTACAGTAAATGGATATGTTAATGAAAATATTTATTTTCTTCAATCCAACTATTTTGTGTAGATAGTACATGTTTACTTTAGTCAGTGACTGTGCACTGTTGTGCATTATTATATTATCATTGTATAGGAACTTAGTGCTTGCCAAAGGATAAAAGATGACATTTGACAATGACTGACGCTCCAGGTTGTCTTCTTTTACAGTCGGTTTTTATTCCTCCTAAAGTAATCATTTGCATTAAAGCATGAAGCATTTTCCCCTAAAGAATTTTTACTGTATCTTAAAAAGGGACATAAGGGGAAGAGTTGGGTCATAGTTGATAAAGAAAATAATCTAGTTGAGGCAGCTTTTTTTTTACTCATTTGGATTTCTGTGCTATATGCCACTAATTCTTATTTCCTACATTATAAAAAGGCTAAAATTGTATGTGGAGCATCTTTGCCTTTGTAAGAAGGTGCTCTTGGGCTATAAAATAGTGTTAAATTCAAAGCTGTTGTATATTACATGTTCAGTATCAAAGACAGGCTTGCAGTATGAAAGGATGGCTTCATTGTACTCAGTTCTGTTTGCTTACCTAACTACATTCCAGCATTAGTTGGGTATAGTCAGTAATGGATGAGAAGTTTTTTGTTGTTTAAAATCAAATTAATATATTTATTATACTGTTACTATCAAAACCTTTCTCAAATTGTTTTATTTCCATTTAAATAGAGAGTTGCAGATCAGTGTATTCTTTGACTGTAATACAAATGAAACTGTTTTGCTTCAGGCTGAACTGGAGGCTTTTGAAAACAGACTGAAGGGCCGTCGGAAGAAGAGCAGGAAAAGAGATGAAGTGGCTGTGGAGCTCTCGCCTTGGCAGAAGTATAAGTCCTACCTCCTTCCAGTGTGTGCAGCTGTGGTGGCAGTGCTTGTGTGGTACATCTTCAATGTGTGGGTTTATGACCCTTTAAATCTTCTGACATACCTCAGACTGGAGTTACAGACATGTTCAACTTCAGATGTTAGAAATCGTGCACTGTAGCACATGATACACATTCACATTCCTCTCTGTGTCCCTGTCTGGCTATAAGTAGGACAGGATGTTTTGCATTATCTGAATCTGGACAGTCCCCAGGGGCAGTGAGATGTTGTCTACAGTCAGCATGACTGCAGCTATAAAACAGGTCAGAAGGCCTAGCTTGTATCCTTGTGCCTCTGTGTATTAAGTTAGTCTTTCTCATCAGATATGTCCATATTCAGAGATAAAACTGAGCCATATGTGCAGCAACAGGGATGTTTCTCTGCTCCCTTACTGGGTACTTTTCTTGATCATGTAACTTTCTACTTTTTTAAAGAAGTGATTCTGTAAAAGAATCTTAAATTCTAACAGGAAGCTTTATAGTTAGATTTCAGGTTAGTTTATCAAAGAGGAATTTTTATTGGTCATTGAAGCAAATTTTATACTGCATATTCCTCAGAAAATATAAACAAGTGCCAGACTAAGTTTCTTTTAGGAGGTTGTTTTTTTTTGGGGGGGCTTTGTTTTTCTTGGAATTTTTTGTTTTCGTTTTTTTTTGTTTTTTTTTTTTTTTTTTTTTTTGTGGTGTAAGAAGCTTTAACTGATGTTGGCATGTTTTGTAAAACTTGTGTGTATCTTTTTATGATAATAATAAAGGAAAACTAATATTTATGAGCAATATGTGCCGAGCGCAGGGCTTGTGGGCTTTATGTACTTGATTCCATTTTTTTTACTGTAATTCTTGATATATTATAGCTGAGAATAATCCATTTTGTGAAATCAAACTGATAGAGAAATAATAAGCCAAATTTCATAGATTTGTATGTCATTTAAAGTAGTTTTGCTATTTAATTTTGATTGTTTTCATTAAAAATTTTCATACCAAATTTGTGATAAAGAATATTTATTATTATTTAAGACACCCAGGAACTCCTGATTTCAGGCTAGACATTGTATTGATGGGCAAAACTCGAGTGATGTTGCAGAAAATGAAACCACTACAGTAGTAGATGCAGGTTTTCAACATCACTCCAGAGGAAGGGGGTGAATGCGCATATGAAAGCCAGCAAAGAGCAGACTCAGAACTCAGAACTCGTGTGGTTTCATCTGATGAGTGGCATTGAAAAGATACGAAGTGGGGCTGGAGAGACAGTTCAAAGGTCAAAGCACTGTCTGCCTTTCCAAAGGATGCAGATGTGATTCCTGGCACGCACGTCGCACATGAACATGCTCCAGCTCCCTCTCTGTCCCCCGACAAAACACATGCATGCATAAAACAAAAATAAACTTGTATTAAACAACAACAGCAGTCTGGAGAGTGATAGACAGGTGGAAGTGCAATAGTTCGTTTAGGTGAGAAAGTCTCTCAGAGAGAGGGGTGTTGGAGCTGTGACCTGAAGGACCCTATCGGAAGACTGAGGGAGAGCTGTGAAAAGAGAAAGCAGTAAGTACAAAGTCATTACAATTGGGACTTAATGCGTTTGTATGGCTGAAGGTCAGAAAAAAGGGCTGAGGAGTGATAAGTTAAATTTAATTTGAGAAGGGGCAGAGTCTAGGCCAGTCCTGCTGCATGAGAGACTAAGCTTAGGACTGGGGTTTTAGTCTCGTTGGAGTGGACAGTACTGAACAGTTTTAAACAAGGAAGAGACCTTTGTTTTGGTGTTTGCGGTCTGGCTGCATGGAGAACAAAGTTTACAGGGTGTGGTTCGGGGGTGGGGCTTGGTGGGACAGAGGGACGCAAGCCGTCCAGGCTGCAAGCACAGGCGACTGATTCAGTTACATGGGACTCTAGCGACTGGCATGAAGTTGCTGCAAAAGCTGTCTGAGAAGAATGGAGAAATGCAAGGAGAATGTGAGAACTTTAGTCACAGTCAAGGTGAAGTCACCTTTTGTCTAAATTCATGAAGTAGAAAGCTGTCCTTTTTGATTATGGTGTTAGATAACAAAATAAGGAATGAGAAAAGTTAACCAATAGTCACCAGGAATTACAGAGGGAAACTTCATCTCATTCTACTTTTACCTTGTGACATTAACAATGTAAAACAGTTAAGTTTTCTGTTTAAATTTGCGGTTATAGTGGGAGTTTTGAGATTTGGTTCAGTGTAGACGCGCCTGTCTCCAACACCTAGTGTTTGCATTTCCACTGCTTCTACTCTTCACGTGGGATGCAACTTAATCCCAGCCGGAGTCATTGATACGGAAGGACAGCATCAAAGATGTTTGCTTTTTGTAAAGAAATTTCTTAGTTCTGGAGTTTTGTGGCTATTAACGTTAAGGATTTTAAACACAGGCAAGTGTTCTCTGGACGCGTGTAGAATTTTAGTATCAACTATGCAGAGCTTTATTTTGTTGCCTTTGAAGAAGTACACGTTTGACGTAGATTCTCATCTCGCCTCTGATGTTCTTAATTGATGCTCACAGAATCCTTTGTTTTTCTGAGACCCTGATACACTGAATAGCCCTCCCCACCTGTGTGCTGGCTTGTGGCTTCCTCCACCTAAGCAGACAACAAAGGAATGATGAGCCGGGTTAAGATACAGTAGGGAAAATGGCCCCTTTTAAGAGAGAAGCTCAATGCTGAAGGTGATTTTCTCAGCTTCAGGCCTTTTATAGTCACAATTATTAAAAAAACCTCAAATACTCCAGGGTCCAGGGCATGTGGTGGTGAGAATTATACCATCACCCAGGAAGCCGAGAAAGGAGGGTATGAGGTCTAGACCAGGCTGGGCTATAAGAGGTGTCTCAAAACACTAGAGGTACAGCGAGAACCAACATTTCTGGGGCTAGTTAAGGGTAGTCAGGTGACTCGTGCTGTTAGTCTTCCTGTTCTGGGAATGGAAAGTAGGGCAGACGGACAAGCTCTGGAGCCCAAGTTGACACAAGAGTCTCTCTGTCCTGTGGAAGTTGCCCACTGTTGAGTAGCAGTCATGGAGCCACCTAACACTGGGCTTTGAGTCCTTGTCACTAACAGGTTTCATAGACTGAGAAGCAGAGCAGGGCTACTGCCTCCTGGAAAAGGGAGACTTGGGAGAAGTGGGAGGAACTGGGAAGCCACTGTGCTCTCCAGACACCTTTAAAAGACCCCAAACGAACAGCTATCCATCTTGAAAACCATTTTTATGCATTTTAAAGCCATAGTTTTTGTGAAATGCCTGGCAGAGTGCTTTAAGAACTTTAATGTGACTGATTCCTACCTTTAAGACTTCTCTAGTAAACCTCAAAATAACAAAAGAAGCTCTGGAAGTGGACTCACCGCACATTCGTCTTTTTCCTTTTATTGAAGACATTTTTATCCTCACATAATATATTCTGATTATTGTTTCCCCTTCCTCTGCTCCTCCCAGTTCCTCCTTAACTCCCCTGTGATCTGAATTTTCTTCCTTTCTGTCTCATTACAAAAAAATCAGGCTTCAAAGGAATAATAATAAGATAACAAAAACTCACATCAGAGTAGGACGAAACAAGGGAAAGAACTGAAGAAGAGAGACAAGAAACAGATGTGGAGAGCCGGTCACCCACACACTCCGGAAGCAAGCACTTAAAACACTAGCCATAAGCCATAATACATATGCAAAGGACCTGCAGGGTAGAAAGGAAGGAGGTCCTGATAGGTCATGGTGAGAGAAGGAACTTCCAAAGATACTGAATTCATTTCTTGTTGGCCATCTACTACTGGGTATGTAGTACTTTGTTTCCTCAGTGAGACTCCCCTGGAAAAACTAAGTTTTGTTTGCTAGGGGTTATTAGTTGTAGGTAGGCCTTTTGTATGCTGCCTCAGTCTCTGAGTTTATATATTCATTGAGGCCCTAGATTTAGAGGCCCTTGTTTCCTTGGTGTCCTCCATCCCCTCTGATCTCCTTTTCTGCAGGGTTCTTCAAGTCGTGAGGGAAGGGATTGGTTGGAGGCATTCTGTGTAGAGCTGAGTGCTCCAATCCTCTCCATATATCTGGCTGTGGTCTCTATCTGTTCCCGTCTGCTACAGGGGAAGCTTCTCTGACGATGACTGAGCAAGGCACTGGTTTATGGTTTATGAGGATAGCAGAATATGCAAAATCATTTTATTGCTACTTTTTTCTTTTTTTATGAGAACAGTGGTGTTTGGGTACTTGGTGTTACCCTAGGTCATCAGACACTCTAGTCTCTGGTTCTTGGAGATATAGGTTCCATCTTGTGGGGTAGGCCTTCACTCAAATCAGATATTAGTTGGTTACTCCCATAAACTTTGTGCCACCGTTGCCCAAGCATATCTTCCAGGCAGGACACCATTGTAGATCAAAGAGTTTGTAGCTGCCTTGGTGTTTTATGTTTATCTGTTTTGTAGCATGCAGAGGACCTGCCTGTACCAAAGACTCTAGAAACACATGGGTGAAGGCTCTGTGTAGACACAAGCTTGACTTCATGTTCAGTGGGTTGCGTGTGTGTTGTCTTCAGCAATAGAGCCTTACTGTCAGTTTGTGGAGGGCAACCTATATTCTTGGCAACAGCCAGGGTGATTTGGGTGTTCCCAGGGGATCCCTTTGGCCACAAACTCAATTAGATGCAACCCAGTCCCAGTACTGAAAGCCTTATTTGGTGACAAGAGATGGTGACAGTTGGGTCTCTGTCTCCACCATTATTTGGAGATTGTGTTTAGATCACCCTTATAGATCTACATGTTTTAGAAAACTTCTACTATGTCAGACTTCCATATTACTTAAATTGCCCTTAATCTTAGCTGTCTCTCCCCAGATCCCCCCCATTCCCTTGCCTCTTCTCTTCCCCACTTGATCCTCTCGTTCCAGCCCCCACCTCCATCCAACCATAACTATTCTATTTTTCCTTCCTAGGGTGATTTGTTCCCCCTAGTTTCTTACTCTATACCTAACTTCTGTGGTTCTTGTACCCTGACTTAAAAATATCCCTCACTCAACTATCCAGATTGTGCCTTTCTGAACTTTAAATTGTTCAAGATTTTCTACATTAAAGCCACTAACAAGAACATTTAAGCCCAACAACACTAACAATTTACATTTCTAAATTTGTTCTGAGAGTGATGGTTGAATCATTTATCTGCTCCAGCAGCAATGCTTGGAAAAGATCAGTCATTGCCAGTAAGGGGCTGGAAGCCCCCTTAGAGTTTTCATACAGCTCATAGTTTACAACAAGCAGAGCAAATCTCCATAACAGCATCAAGTCCACAGGACACTCTGCCTCTCAGGAAGACACCCAATGTGACTATACTAACCAACAGGCTGCCTTCTGTGAGTTCTCACAAGGTCCCTGAAAAATACTTCTTTATGGAAATACACCACATTTTCTTTATTCATCTGTTGAGGGACAGCTAAGTTTATGAATGTCACTTTTATATCCTCAGATGGAGGGTTGAGATGAGAACTGTCCCCAAGCTGGGCAATTCTCTGTTCTAACTATCCCTAGGCCTAGGCTTAGAATCTCTAGCCTCCATACAATTTAATCTTCCAAGATGACTGAATCAATCTGACTTCACTTGGCTTCTGTCTGAATTGCTCTGCTTGCCTTGTACTAACTTTGGTAATATATTCTAATCTTGTGGCTCCTCATTCTCTGGCTTGTTCTGTCTTCAGTTATATCTAGCTTGTTCCTTCTGCAACCTGTCTCTGTAAAAATGTCCAGTAAAACTGCCTCCCCACTTTTCCCTCACTGCTCTTAAGTAGCCCCTCTTTCCTGTACTATTCTCATGAGATGGGTATATCCTATCTCTGACTCATTCAGTCAGATCTTTCTCTGATTTGTCACTTTGTCGGCCCCTCGATTAGATGTCAGTTTCAAACATGGCTGCTTCCTTCTACAAACCAACCTTACTTTTACTGTTAGGAGTTAAAGGTATGTACTAAGGACATGTCTGTATTCCAGCCAGATCATGCTCTCAGCCAGGGCATGTCTGCTTCTGGTGGATCATATAGATCTAGAAGGTCTTTGGATACAATCTCTTGCCAGAGCAGCCATGTAGCTGCATTAAAATTCCTCCACATAGGATATATCTGCTTGCTGGCTATTATGAATAAAACAACAATGAACATTGTTGAGCAAGTGTCTCTGTAACAGACACCCGAGTACATACCCAAGTGTCATTCACATTATGCTTATTGGTCATCATCCCTCGAGGAGTAAAGAGGATGCTTGCCAAAGATGAGTGCATTTGAGCAATACGATTGCACCTGAAGCTCCCGAGTAGAATGAAGCGTATGAGTGTGCTAGAAATAAAATTCTTCTGAGATTTCCTTGTAGGCCAGGTCTTAGTGTCTTTGTCTCAAGTGAGAACCATAGTGTATTAGAGGATGGTGACTCAGAAATATTAGTCTGCACACAGCACTACACATCGTCACTGACGACCTCACTACGTGGTAGATTATGACAGGTGTGTATTGTTTTTTTTTGAGACAGTCTTACTATGCAGCTCTGACTGGTCTGCAGCTCTCCGTAGACCAGGCTGGCCTCAGACTCAGTGTGCCTCTGCCTTTGGGATTAAGGGTGTGTGTCTCCACTCCTAGCATCTTTCTCTCTTAAGGTAAACTCACCCTCCTCTGTGATAAAGTTCCAGCTTGCCTGGGTTTTTGCGCTATTTAATTTTGTCTCACACTTTTGTGTCTTTGTATCATCGATAGTGTACTCTGATGATTTAACACCCTTCCCACACTATTTGCAAATATTTTCAAGAGCAGAAATGTGTGTGTTCACTTCATTGTTCATTTAGTTGTTGCACTGGAATGATGTTCTCTGAAGGCATGAGCTCTGGCAGCTAGCAAACCATGATCTGTTTCATTGAATGAATGAAACAGATCACCAAGTAGATAAGCAGTGGTGTAGTGTGACACTTGTTCACCATCATGCTGAGATGCCAACCTCTTTGCTAAGAAAGCCCCCCCCCGCTCCAAAAAATTGCCTTCATTTGTAGTACTAAGGGATAATTTACCTATAGTTATGTCATGGCCAAGTTACTCTGTAAAGATCACTCTGTCTAGAGACATACTTCTTCAAGTTAATTTCCATGAATCTCTTTTCAAAAAAAAAAAAAAAAAACTATCAGAATCATTTGTTTTTAACAGTTTGAGATATGCGGTATCTAATTCTTATCTATGGTCAGCATACCTCAAAATATCACACCAAAACTTATGCATTCTTTTTGCTGTAAGAGATCCTTAATTTTAGGGAAGGGTTCTATTTATTCATATGACTCAGTCAAAGAGGATGAAGGCAAGGCAAATTATTTCTGTGACTAACACACACATGAATACTTTGTCAGTAATCCTCATAAATCTCTTCAATGTTTGTGTTTTTCTTTTAAATTATATGACTAGTTTGATATAGCTTGAAATGCTAGACAATAAAACTTTCAGAATGGTACCGGAAATGTTAATTTTTTAAAATTAAGAGCATGTTAAGACACTGGTCAGTGATTACTAATTTTTTAATAAATTGATGGTCGGAGAGCCAATTGTAGAGCACTTGCCTAGCAAAGCTAACGACCACAGCTCTAATAATGTAAGTTTAAGTATGTGATGTGATTTTTCTAAAAAGAATAATTCCAAAGTGATCATTGAAAAACCACTTGTGAGCATGCTTCATAATTAAATTAACTTGAAAATAAAACATGTTTGATTTCTTACAGTACTAAAGTTAATTACAAAGTCTGAACATAGATGTTCACCTCATTTCTTATACTGTGCCCCCAAGCAACAAAAAGTACCTCAAGTGCTGGTTCTGATTCTCACGGCAGCTGGAGCTATTAGGAGGGAGTCTTCGGAGCGTTTACCTTGTCAGTACAGTGAGCCTTAGGAACCCAGGATGGAAGAGCAAAGGAACACCGTGAAGAATCTACTTAGCTATTTCAGGTTCATAGTTCCCACATCATCTCCACCAGGGGGCAGAATTCGGAAAAGAAAGAAACTCATCTGCGCCTTCAAGATGGGTGTACACACACTCACTGTTTCATTCACAGACTGCTTAACTCTGGCCCTTGGGGTGGAGCTGGCAGATGTGTCTCCGGGGCTCTGGGTTCTCAGATGGTAGTCCTGTGGGTGGTGCTGTGTGCTGAGGCAGTGTCTCAGAAAAAAACTCAGTCACAAAATGCTACCATCTCTGGGGAATGTCAGGTCACTGCTGACCAAGATGACCTTAAGCTGGTTACTTCAGCTGCCTCTCATCTCTGAGTTAAAGAGGTATGTGTAAAGTCCTTAGTGCAGTGCCTGCCGTGCCGGAGCACTCAGGGTGTGTGAATTATGAAACGATTATTAGAAATTGCATTCCTCACTGATGCTGGAATAACTTGAAGTCACCGTCCCACGTCTTTAAGTGCACGTAGCACACTGCATGTCTTTTCTGAAGCAAAGTACCCATTACCACTCCCTTCCAATTGTACAAATGTGCCTTTGTCCACGCTATGATACTCAAGGGGCAGGTTTTATTGTCTGCTTACTGTATGTGGCCTTCTCTAATGGAGATGGGTACAGTATAACCTCAGTAAAAACCTCAGTTATTGAAATTTTGAAGGTTTTGATTTAAAATGCACTTTAAAAATCTGTCTAAGAAAACTTAAATCTTTGTGATCCTTGGGTTTTTTTTTTTTTTTTCGTTTTTCATTTTTCGATAAATATTTAAGATTTGTCTTGGCCTTCAATACAACCCTTGCTTTGTAATGTCTACACCGCTCTCCCTGCTGCCATAAGGAATGTGGCTCCCTGTCTAACAGGCACGAATTTGCTGGCCCCTGATTCCAGCCTGTGGATGTTCTTGTCGGACAATCGCAGGCTATCGTTCTCTGGCCCGTGGAGCTTAAGCAGCAAGGCAGTCTTGCAAAAAGCAGCTTGAGACAGATTTGCAATTTGTGGAACGCGAATAATGCCTGACTCCGAACCTTACATCTTTTCGAACACAACAAACTTGACATTGGCTTGGCAGTGCTTGAAGGCAGTCATTTTGGTACTTGCCTGGCTAGAATTCTGTTTGGGGGGATAGGCGGTTCTAGATGTGATAATGAGAGTTCGGAGGAGAGCAGCTCTTTTCACTGCCCAACAAAGTTCTGGCCTCAACAAAGCAGCAAAGGCCAGAAGCTGCTGTCCCACAGTTTAAGGGTTTGTTTTTTTTTCCTCTGATGTGGAGGATGGGGGCAGTAAACTCTTGGCTCTCCATCTGCCATAGAAAAATAACTTTTTTGAAGGCAGGGGTGGGTATGGAGGAACTATCTCATTAAGGGTTATGGGTAGGACCCAGGGACGTGAGTGAAGGGAGGGAGTGGTCTGCGGGTGGGGTCTGCCCAGCCGACAAAATATGGGGCTCCCATCCCCTGAGTATAACTTCACTCCGAGTGAGGAGAAAGATACCCGTAGTGGCTCTCCTAGAGATCCATAGAGCAGAGAAAAGCGACCGAGATAAGAGTGGACAGAGGAGAAAGATATGTTCACGAAACGGCCCCCCGCCCTTGCTCCGGAGGAGCACAGTCGCCGAGCTGACGCCCCAAAGAGGGTAAGATCCACCCTCCTCGCTCCACCAGCACACAGGTCGCGTGGCCTGAGTCCTGGTGACTTCAGAGTCAACCTTTTCCTCCCTGTCCTTTCCTCCCTTCATCGGGTGCCACCTCCTTCCCGTCTGTAGGTCAGTGAGCACAGATTCTCAGTGGCTCGCTCTAGTCCCCAAGCGGACAGTCCTTCACTCCTGTGGCTTGGCGTCGGAGACGCTGGCAGTCATGGGCAGGGTTTCCTTCAGCGTTCGGGTCAGCTCGGTGCGGAGAGCCCGCTGCTCTTGTCCGGGCGATGCTACCTCTCCTGCAGAGTCCCTTCAACCACCGCCCTCCAGGCACTGAACCGGCTTGGCTGCGCGGGGGTTCCGGGGGAGACTGCAGGTGGAGCCTTCGGACCCGGCCCCTCGGGGACCGTGGCTTCCTCTCCGGTCCAACTTCCAGGCTTCAGGCAACTGGAAGGATTGTTTGGAGCCCCGCCTGCTCCAGACGTAAGCCTGCATCCCTACTGCGCGCGGCCCTGCTACTCGCTCCGAGGCTAGGTCCCATTTGTAGTAGTGTCCTCCATTGAGGAATAAGTCAATGTCCCGGGATGGCCCTATCCATTGGCACCGCACAACTAAGAGCTGGGAAAGCCGGGTTCCCTGTTCGCGAACTTACTCTGGGATGGGTACCGGCCCCAAGCTCACCGAGCACCGTCCGCGGTTTGCGGCGCATGATTTGAGCTGCTAGGGTTTGGGACGGTTTTCCCATACGCAGTCCTGGGAAGGGTTAGCCTTGCTGCCAAGATCTGCAGAGAAAAGGAAGGGCACTGCAGAGGGTCCCCCTGACCTGAGCTTCAGGAAACCCAGTCTATGTTACAGCCATCCTTGTCTGCTGGGTCGTTAGAGTCTTGGAATCTGCTGGTTACCTCCAGGATCCCACTTGCGCAAAGGCGGACAGGACCAGTCAGTGTCAGCAGGGAGAGAGGGGTGGTAAGGAAGGCGCCCCGAGGCGGTGTCCTGCCAGGTTCTGCTAGAGTTTTCAGTGCGGGACTTCCGTGCAGGAACTCTAGAGGCGGGAGAACGACAGTGGGCGCGCTTTAGGCAGCTTCCCATTTGGGGGACCGAGGTGGGGACTCAGTTTCCAGATTCTCAGGAAAGTCATCCCAGCAATTCCCTCCCACTGAAACTTCTCAGAAACTTCGCGCCGCTCCGTGAAGGCTTACAGAACAAGGCTCCAAGAGTCTCTGCGTCCATGTCTGTGCTTTATAGTTATTCCATTTTTAAGACAGGAAGAACTCTATTGATGGGCGCCAAAGTCCACAACAGAACACCAGAGTGCCACCGGAAAGGGAGCCAAGCTAAGACGCACTGCTGCTTGTTGTTCAAGGGCACGTTTTGGCAGAGTTTTGAAGTTAGAAGTGCTGCAAACATTAATTTTGGCAAATCTCCCAAACAAACAACAACTAGGCTTTTGGAGGTGTGTCACAACCCCCAAATACCCACTAGTCTTGTATGAGATAATGGTCAAAATCCGTTTCTATAAATAGGGTCCTGGGGTTGATGTCTGCGTCGGTGCTCAGCTGAGCAGTTGGGACCTGCAGACTCCTCCTGACAACAAGAGCTTGTATTGTATGAAGTATCTTTAGGGAGAGTAGAACTTGGAGTAACCAAATCCTCAGGAAGCTGTGAAGCTTGTGTGTGTGTGTGGGGGGGGGGGTTGGCGTTGGGGGGCGACCCGGAAAGTTCCATGTGGGATAGGGTTACAATACAGATAAAAACCTAAATTGTCCTTCCAGTGAGGTAAGGAGACAGAAGAAATGCTTTATTAATCTCTCCATGTAGATTTCCAAGAATGAGGATTTTTTTTTTTTTTAAAGACACAGAATTGATTCCACCATAAACTTTCCTCTTAATGGTGCAGAAATCTCGGTGATATCGGAGTGGACAGGCCTCCGTATCTGCCATTTGAAAAGGCAAAAGACGGCTGTGGGGGAGGTACTGCTAACTTCAGGATTGAACAGGGAAAGTCCGGACAGGGGCAAGAGGTGCACACAAGTGCACTTAGACTCTGGGTGGTCTGGGTGATGATCACCTCTGTTCAGAGTCTAATGCTCCAGGGAAATCTACAGAGGCATGGCCTCAGTTTCCACGGAATGGTGATGACTGCTCCTGTGTAGGGGGTGAGACTCACCCTGGGTTGGTCTCCCTGTAAAGCTAGCTGTTTCTGAAAGGTTTCAGCATAGCCACTGGGATTTTGAGGCGCCACTCTGGGGACTATGGAACAAGGAATCCCACAAGCTGGGGAAGGACAGTGGCCTCATGTCTGTACAGAGCTGGCTTGTGCTTCAGACTTGAAGGGGAGTAATAAGAGACACGGGTTTATTTAGAGCTGATCACCCCCCCACACACACACACACATACTTCCCCCCCCCACTGTGTGACCATTTTCAGATAGACATTCTTTAAATAGTTGCATCTTTGTGTGTAGAGTTGAGCAGGAAACAGACCCAACCTTAAAGGCAAAAAGGGAGGCAAAGTGGAGGTAAAAGGTAGGTGGTTTTGTTTCTGTTGTTGTTTTTGTCTGTTAGATATCCTCAGGCATAAATGAGGCAAGGCATCTGATCTGAGCCTTTAAAGAAAGCAGCCTCTAAGGCCTGTTTCTTGTCTCTTCCTGACAGTGGAGGGGGTCCATGCTTCCAGAGAGGGGATAGCCTCACATTCTGTTCTCCCTGGCCCTGGTTAGGCAACTTCAACAAGGAAATGATACTCTGTTACTTCTGTCTCCCTTCTCTTTGCCCCAGTATCCTTCAACACAAAGGTCTGTCTCTCTCAGTGCCTGTCACAGGGGCTCCCTGGGAACTAGGAAGTGCTGTGACACCAACTGTTCCCTGAAAACATCCAAGTCAGGCAATGCTTATTTGTCCTGCCATCAACAAGGATGCATCCATGCTGGATTTGCACGGTCTATTTTACCCAGGCAAAAGGGAAGCCATACTGCTTGGCTTTAGGGGAATGAACAAATTTCTAGGTCCCCACTGAGAGGTCAGGTAAACTCAGACTTCTTTTGCTTGTTCCTCTAACTCTCTCTTTGTCTGTCTGTCTGTCTGTCTGTCCCTCCCTCTCCCCCTCCCCTTCCTCTCATACAAATACGGGAACTATTGAATTTAAATGTGCCATTGGGAAGCATTGCTTATGAGGGAGAACATGTTTTTGGTGTCAGATCTCCAGCTCTAGTATTTTTTTTATTATTATCCATTTGTTTTTATTTCATTCATCTGTTTTTATTTTATTCATTGGTTCCAAGTTTTAATAACTCTATTGTTACTGTGGATGTGTGCATGGTGACGTGAGGTCAAGCGTGCCACAGCCTGTGTGCGGAGACCAGAGGACAGCTCTGTGGAGTTGGTTTTCTCCTCTGCCTTCATGTGGGTTCCAGGGATTGAATTCAGGTCGCCAGTGTTACAGCAATTTCCTTTCTTGCTGAGCGATCTCACTGGCCCCTCCAGCTCTAATGTTTAAACGCAGCCAGAATATGGCCATGGCAAGTCATCTTGCCAAGTCTGTTTCCTCCAATAGAAAGAGGAGTTGGTATTACTTCCACCTTCAAAGACATCATGTGATGAAGGAAATATTTTTTACAAGTAACTATATGTAATACTTGGTGCATTCTGTAAAGCTTTATTAAATATTTACAAAAACCCTTCATTGGAGTCTTGATGCTCAAAAATCATATATATTTAGTATGTACAACTAGACTTTGAAATAAGATTGTGTCCCTGAAGCCATCGCCACAATTAGTTCCACGAATGTACCTGACACCTCAAGTCAGGACTGTGTCATTTCTGGCTTAGGAACAGGCTCTGCTTCAAGCGGGGAGTTGGGGTGCGGGCGGTCTTTCTTCACCAAATTGTCATTTACTTGATGGACTGGTATTTATAAGAATCAAGGCACTAGAATATTAAGTTTGATGTTTGGCACAAAATCCATTTGAGTGCTTGGTTTGTGTAGGTTGAAAATGGCTACCCGTCTTAGGGTTTTACTACTGTAAACAGACACCATGACCAAGGCAAGTCTTATAAAGGACAACATATATTTGGGGCTGGCTTACAAGTTCAGAGGTTCAGTCCATTATCATCAAGGTGGGAGGATGGCAGTGTCCAGGCAGACATGGTGCAGGCAGAGCTGAGAGTTCTACATCTTCATCTGAAGGCTGCTAGCCTAGCAGAATACTGGCTTCCAGGCAGCTAGGATCAGGGTCTTAAAGCTTACATACATCCACGGTGCCAAGCCTACTCCAACAGGGCCACACCTTTTAATAGTGTCACTCCCTGTGCCATATACAAACCATCACACTACCCAACTTCACTCTTTTGGATCCTTCCAGAACATGTCATCATTCGACAAACTGGATTTTACTTCCTTTTTTCTCTCCTCCTGTACTAGCATGTCAGCTTTCAAAGGCAGAGATGTTTCAGGGTCTTTGCTCGTTGTTCTATGAGTGCCTGGTATACAATAGATATCTAATAGCTACTTGTGAGTGTCTGGGGTCAATTTGGACCTAGTGAGAAAGGAAAGATGTGGTGTTAGTTTCCGATGGCTGCTATGAGAAAATGAAAACAGCAGAAAAACATGCACGCACAGTTTTAAGGCTCACACATTTAAAATCAAGGTGTGCGTAGGGTCTTTGAAATGTTTAATGGGAGAATCCTTCCTTTAGTCTTCCTAGCTTCTCGTGTATATTCCTCCGAGTTCCTTGATTGACAGATGTGTCAGTCTGATTGCTGCCTGGATTGTCACATGCCCTTTTCTATGTATCTGTCCTATTGTTTTCAGGACACCTGTCACATTGGATTGACAGCTTACCCGGAGCTCGTGTGATTATATCTTTACCGTGCCTGCATTCATTACTTCCTAAAAGTTTGTTCTCATTCTGCTTAGGCAAATATGCTTTAGAGTACGTAACGCACACGGGTCATTATTCTTGCCGACAAGCGGGTCACTATGAGGTAGGAAGGTGATGCTTTACTAGTAAGAGCTTTCTACCTGGCTGGAGCTCGGGGCACTGAGTTACGGGGCCCTTTCTCTGGTCATTACCACGCCAAGATTTTCTCTAACCTTTATGAAGAGAGGACCATGATGCCTCGGGGCATAGGCTGCTCTGTCTGTCTCACTCCTAGCCCTTGCTGAACTCTGCTGAGGGTGTTTGGAACCTGTAAATTTTGTCTTTCTCTCACCCTGCAGGCGGTTGCGCTGTGGCCTCTCCTGTGGGACAGTTCTTTATGTTCATCCCTTCAGAGCTTGTATGGCAGTTCCTGATTAGGCTGGCAGAAGGTATAGAGAGGTTCTGCAGAGACCCGTGTCACTCTTCACCAGAGGTGCTGATGCTGTAAAAAGCTCAATGTGGTGCGCGTGGAGAAGGCATGATACCAGGCTGACTCAGAAGGGGGGACTGAAAATAAAGGGGCAGGCTGTAAAGGCCGTTTTGGTGGCACCTGTGAGCTTGCTTAGCTCAGGGTCCTTTAGGTCAGTGACATTTGAAGAGTTCTTTCTGTTTCCAGTAGATGAGGGGAGTTCTAAGGAAAAGTCCTCTGCCACTGCATACCACTTGACTGAAGATCCTGTCAGCCTGCCTGACCTTTACAGTGACAGAGCACTCTGCTCTAGACTGTATGGCCTGGTGCCTTTTGTGCATTGGTCTTACGTCGTGTAAGGATCTGTGCTCTTTCGCTCTCTTAGTTGGAACCAATCAGCTAATTAGGTCATCGACTGAGGCGTCTGTTCCACCCCTGGAGAAGTTGAACATGTGAAATCTCATGATGGAAATGATATCATTCTCCTTTGCTGAGGATTTTCAAGGCTTATCTCGATGGTACCCTATTATCATCTTTGTCCACTTTAGAGTCTCATCCTGCATCCTGGCAGGATGCTTTACCTCTGGGGTGTGTCGTGGAAGCCAACCTGACATTGGTTTACTTAATATTTCTCTTATCTCTAAGACAATTTTTGTCCAAGCCAAGGGACCTCAGAAGTAAGAGTTCAGCATGAAATGAAATGGATGCAGGATTCAGCTAACCTCTCTTCGCACTGGTTTTCTCATGTGTGAGCTGGGTCCTGTTTTCTGTGTTGGAGAGCTGCACTTTTAATGTGGTGGGGGGAAAGGAGCAGGGTGTGTTGCCATTTGCTCTCTTCTCCCACGCCTTGACCTTCCTGACAGTTGATGAGCGGCCAGGCGACTCTCCTCCTGACACCAGATTCGTGGACTTTTTATAATGCCACTTTTCCGACTCCCTGACACCAACTCCGCGCATCAATTCTGATGGTTTACCTGGAGTTAAAGGGCTTGTCCCTCAGGCTGCCTTCACACTTCACACATAGACAACAGGTCCCCAGCTGCCTGATTTCTGACTGATGAGCTATAAGCCAGGGAGACGCCACACCCACTCCTCAGGTGCAAGGATTTGGTAGAATGACTCCCAGAGCGCAGAGAGACATTTTTCTTAGAAGTTACTGATTTATGATGGAGGGCATGAAGGAAGAGCCAGGAGAAGGGTTACAGTAGGGTTCGGGTGTACCCCTATGACATGTGGACGGATTAGCTAAATGACTCTGACACTCTAAATCCCAGCATCCAGGAGCTTCTAAGGCACAATTGATTGTTAATTAAATTCCCAGCACCCCCTTTGGGGAAGGGGACTGGAAACCGCCAGCTTCTAATCAAGGTCTGGTCTTTCTGGCAACTGGCCCCATCCTGGAGCTATTTAGGGGCCCTTCAGGAATCCAGAATCACCTCATTAGAACAAGAGGTGATTTTATCCCTGCTGTCCCTCAGGAAATTCCAAGGGAGGATTCAGGAACTTTGTGGGAAGGGGATGTGGAAAATGCACAGGAGGGCTGCCTGGACCAGAGGCACCCACACAGGCAGTCCTTCAGGTTGGCTTCCCTCTCAGCGAGTGTTTTCTAGGCTTATTATCCTGAGCCTCAGCCAAGGACCAAATTGCCTGTTCAGCACCCAGAGAAACCCAATCAGAGAAAACTTGGCAGGCAATTTCGATCATCACAGCCCGTGTTTCTCTGAGGGTCCCTGCTTTGGCTACAGGTCAGAACTGAAACTATGCATGGAGTTGGGAGGGAGGGAGAGGAGCAATTACACAAACAGAGTCTTTCACCACATGGCCCAGAATCAAGCTGGGAGACGTGTGCTCTAGGGTATCCCCGTGGAAGAACTTGGTACCAAGAAAATGCTTCTCCTTAAATGGCTATGAATTTAAATTTATGAACTAGGAGAGAACAAACAAAATGTCCTCAGAATAGCAAAGGAGCCAAATTATCAGGTCACGAGAGAGAATTCTGAGGTCTCTAAAATTTAGGAAGGTTGGGTATAAAAGAATTCCTTATGAAGAGCTAGCTTAGTTAGCTTGAGCTAGGACATCTACCCTACCCTACCAGACAGCCCTGGGTGCTTAAGTCTCTCTACCTCATAGGCAGCTGGCTGGGCTCCCTCTGAAAAGCTCCTTTCCCTGAGAGACGATACTTCTCCCATAGACATGTGGAGAGGACTTGGGAAGGAAGGCTTCTTGAGAGTCGCTGGGTAGATGTAACATTTTCCTTGTGGTTATTGTTTCCAGCTGGTACACTTAGCTGCATGTGTCCTAAAATGATATCTCTCTTGATATGAAATATGGGTGTTGGAGAGTCAGCTGTCCTCGAGGAGAAGATTAAAGGAAGAAACACTGCTTTTCAAAGTCAAGTCTCTCCCATGAGTAAATCAAAAGCAAAAGCAATCAGAAGTTAATGTGGGCTCTGTCCAATAGAAACACAGTAGCCACAGATACTGTCTATTGTTGAGCTTACAACCGAGCCCAACGAACCAAATTTTAGTAGTTATTCTCTTTGGCTCAAAATCTCCAGTATTTTATAGTTTTAACATGTAGCAAATATAATTATCAAATACTTTACCTTGTTTTTCTTGTAACAAATCTTTATGCTTATAATTCTTCTATCTAGTACAAATTCAAACCAGCGACATTCCAAGTTCTCAGTGATCGTGGCTAGCACGCAGCTCATTCAGTAATGCAGAGGTTACTCAATGGCTGTTGACACAGGATCAGGATAAAGGAAGCCTTCAGGTCTGGTTAAGTTGACGATTATGAGAAGCCAGCCCATCCTCAGTTATGTGGGTGTGTGGGAGATGTCATTGCTTAACTCCTCTGAGAAGCAGGCCTCACCGGTCAGTGTTGTCAGACAGTAATATGATTGATTACAAATGTAGGTGGGGGATGTAGGTGGGGATGTAGGTGGGGATGTAGGTGGGGGATGTAGGTGGGGGAGTAGGTGGGATGTAGGTGGGGGTATGTAGGTGGGGGATGTAGGTGGGGGATGTAGGTGGGGGTATGTAGGTGGGGGATGTAGGTGGGGGATGTAGGTGGGGGATGTAGGTGGGGGATGTAGGTGGGGGATGTAGGTGGGGGATGTAGTGGGATGTAAGTGGGGAGATATAGGTGGGGGGATGTAGGTGGGTTGTGCTTTGAAGATGTAAGAGGGGACTTAGAAATGCAGGCTGCATTTGCAGCTTGAAAAGACAGGTGGTCGTCTGCCCTCAGTACCTTCCAGGAAAGCGGGCCTCAGGATTTAGTACAATGAAACTGCTTTCAGGCATCTTCCTCCAGAAGAAAAGAGGACATTGCTTTCACTCTTCAAGCCTGTGGTAATTTGTAAGTACATGGTAGGAAACCAATACATCACTAATACATTACTGCTAGCATCCTTCTCAGGTCATCTCTGAATGTGTTTCCCCGAACTGCTTCATCTTGGCTTGACTTCAGATATCTGTGGCCTGGATGCTTGTCTGTTCTTCCCTAGCCCGCTCTTCCTTTGATTCATTTGCTGCCATTGATGGCAAAGTTCAGTCCATATCTTACCTGGCTTAAACAGGGAAGAGAGGTTTTTCATAGTAGGGTACAGTATATAGCAGAAAAAAAAGAAGTTGGAAAAAAGCTATCATCTCTCTTGACAACTGACTTAATTGGGGAGCAAAGCTAAAAAGTATTTTCTTTAATCGATTGTGTGTATACTTTATGAGTGTGGTACATGTGTGTGATAAATTGAGTATATACACGTGTAGATTGAAGAGTGTGTGTGCATGTATTGTGTGTATGTATGTGTGTGTGTGCATGTATGTGTATATGGGTGTATGTGTATGTATGTGTGTGTATGTATGTGTATATGGATGTATGTGTGTATGCATGTGATGTGTGTGGTATGTGTGTATGTGTGTGTATGTATGTGTATATGTGTATGTATGTGTGTGTATATGTATGTGTATATGTGTGTATGCATATATATATATGTGTGTATGTGTGTGTATGTATGTATATATGTGTGTATATGTGTGTATGCATATGTATATGTATGTATGTGTGTGATGTGTGTGCATGTATGTATATATGTGTGTATATGTATGTATGCATATGTGCATGTGTGTGTATGAATGTGTGTATGTGTGTATGTGTGTGTATGTCTGTGTATATGTGTATGTATGTGTGTATGTGTGTGTATGAATGTGTGTATGTGTGTATGTGTGTGTATGTGTGTATATGTATATATGTATGTTTGCATGTGTTTATGTGTGTGTGGTGTGTATGTATGTGTTATGTGTGTATATGTGTGTATGTATGTATATGTGTGTATGTGCATGTGTATGTATGTGTGTGTTGTGTGTGTTGTATGTTGTATGTGTGTACACACAAGTCAATTTCAGTTGCCTTCCTTAATTGCTTTAGCTATGGAGCCTCCTTTCTCCACTCCAGTGCTAGGATTACATACCATGACCCTGCTTTTACCAGGTCTTGGGAGTCAAACTCAGGTCCTCATCTTGTGTGGTGGGTACTTTACTGACAACCATTTCCCTAGTTCCTAAAAAAAGTATTTTTAAAACTAAAGCCCACTAATTTAAAAAAAGTACTGCTATGAGAATTGCTAGGTTTTCAGTGTCAGTCTATGAACTTTATTGATGAGGTCAACACAAAGTGCTGGGGGCTATTCTGGGGCATCTCTGGAGGCTCATCTCCTGGCAGGCCATCTTCTGGAGGGCCTTGTCTCCCTGGGGCTGTTGGACCCTCTGTCGGTTCTAGTTCGGTGTATCTAGGACAAAATCCATAGTGCATCAAGTCCTGGGTGCTGCCGAGGAGTATCTGACCTTCAGGAGGAGCTTGGGGTGGCATCTCTATGTGGAGGGAGACAACATTTGCTGGGAAAGACCCACAATGGCCTCTCTGCTCAGGGACACAATCCTCCCATCAGCAAGCTCAACTGTCACTGGGGAATTTAGGGGTGCACTGCTGGTCCTGTAGCTTTCTTCCATTTTGTGAATCCCACTCAGGTCTAAAGAAGATGAAACCCGAGTTCCCCACATTTCAGCTAAAAATACCTCTTTTGCCACAGACCAGTTGGGTTCTCAGATTTCCCAGCTGGAGTGACATGGGCCTACCCCAGTGGAAAGTCTAAAAGCAGAAAATACCAGGTTAAAAATAGCGTTGGGGAGACCCTGACAAAGCCCTCACACCCAGCCGCCCACGTGGGGTAATCAGTGCCAGGGATAGGGTGGGGGAGGGGAGGGGCTGTCCGAGGCCACAATGGCAGAAGGTGCTCACTTCATTCATTTGCTCTCCCTAGTAGGGAAAGCTCCCTAGCTCCCTTGACCTGGCTTCTGTGGTCACACCCTAGTTTTGATGACGATGGCCCTGGTGACTCTTATCCTGCTTTCTGTGTAGCACTGAAACTGAGCCTCCCAATCTGTTTAAAACTAAAAGAGAGGATCAGACACTACCCCAAGCTCTCGGGGAAGAAATGGCCTCTTTCAGGGCTGGCAGCATGAAGAAGGGGTGGAAATCTTGCTTAGCATAGAGAAGGCCTACTTCAGTCCTACACTGAAAGAAAAAAAAAAAAAAAAAAGAAACAGGAAAAAGAAGACCTCTCCTGGGGAAGTTACCTCCTCCCAGTGAAGAAAATAAAATAGATGGGCTATTTAAAAATATTGCTAATTAATTAAAATGAAAACAAACATGTATGCATATGTAGATGGATAGATGGCTTGATTGCTTGTTTTTTGAGATAGGCTGTCACTAAGCAGCCCAGGCTGGTCCCTAACTCCATACCCACCACCTTCCGGCTCTGAAGTACTAGAATTCGAGGACATGCCACTCACCTGGCATATCTTGTTTTTATTTAGAGAGAGAGGGTTCCCTTGGAAAGTGTGTTGTCCTTTCACTTACATTGCTAAAACACACAAAGAAGCACCAAAAGTATGTCCAAATAACTGACCCCCCCCAACCTTTTGACACTTTTGGGATCTTTTGGCATCCTATTTTGTCCTGTCCTGTCCTGGATGGGAATCGTCCCTTTGTTCAGCATACTCATACAGAATAACCTTCTTGTGTAGCTTTCATTAGTTATCAGCTGTTTTGGTTCTGTCGTGCTTGTATTTGCACAATCCTTACTTCCCTTAATACTGGTCCCAAAGAGCACAAGTCGTATTGCCAGCAATTCAGATGTGCCAAAGCCAAGTGAGCATGTGCATCTTTTAAGTGAAACAGTCTATGGTGTTTTGTTTGTTTGTTTATTTTTGCTTCTCTTTTTAAGGCAGGGTTTCACTGTGTAGCCCTGCTTGTCCTGGAATTCACACTGTAGGCCAGGCTGGCCTCCAACTCAGATTTGCTTCTACCTCCTGAGTGTGCTGGGATTAAAGGCATGTGCCGCCACTGCCCTGATGTTTTGGGGTTTTATATAGAAAAGAAAAAGTCATATGCTGAAGTTGCTACAAAAAAGAATGAGAACAAATCTGTCCCAGAAAAACTGATGAGTGAGAAAAAAAATTTGAGGGGTGTGGTTTGCTGTCAGATTGCTACTACAAAGTATGACTACAACAGCCACAGTGCATATGCGCATGTGCTTAGTCAATGTGCTAGATACGTTAACCCTGGGTCTGTATGGGCTCATAGGGAGGGGCACTGTTAGGAGGTGTGGCCTTGTTGGAGTAGGTGTGGTCTTGTTGGAGGAGGTGTGTCACTGGGACTCACGGAGGGCTTTGATGTCTCAGAAGCTCAAGACCAGGCCCAGCGGTTCACTGTCTCTCCTGCTGCCTATGGAGTGAGATGTAGAACTCTTAGCTACCTGTTCAGCACCATGCCTGCTTGTGTGCTTCCCGCCATAATAATGGATGAACCTCTGATCCGTAAGCCAACCCCAGTGAAATGTTTTCCTTTATAAGAGTTGAATGGTCATGGTGTCCCTTCAGAGCAATAGAAATCCTAACTAGGACACACAGCTAAGGAAACTGCCTGAGGTGTCAAATCTCCCTTTGGCTCTTCTGCCTTCTCTGACCCCATCCTGACTCTCAGCATAGTGCCTGCACAGGGAGACTCTCTCATCAGGATCACTACGGAACAAGGGGCACAGAGGGGCAGGAGGGAAATAGAAACTTCTTATTTTTACATTTTAATAATACAAGTTTATTCCCTTAGTTCCTGAATTGTGCCAGCATTGTACGGGCACGCATAGCTCACAGTAACACTTTGGAGTAGGGAATATGTGGACAAGAACAAGGGAAACAAGAATAGGAAGATACAGAGAGTTTTCAAACATGACTTGAAGCTGTTGTCTTCCTCTTTGACCCTCTCCTGAGATGCACGTCCACTCCATTAAGAATTAATGAACGCTGAACATCTGCTGTAGTCCTGGTACCAGCAGCATAAAACATTAGACATCCAACACATACAAACACACACTCCTACTAACTCAAAGCACTTCAGAAACATGGCTGTAAATTAGTTATTTCTGTTCCTGTGAGCTTCCAAATGAACAAGACTGTGATTTACTTATTCGGCCTTTGCACAATTACTGGGGAATTACTTTTAATCTATTTTTCCAACACTAGACTGTCTACTTACCCATCTGTGCTCCCCAAATACTTGCTGTTTGAGTCTTCCCAGGAAGAAGTATTTTTCCTCCATCAATCTGTTGTAGGGGGGGGGCGGGGAGGGGGTTCACTCATGTGCTCCTGGTCTACTGTAGACTTCCTGCTCTCTCTGTCTTCTCCTTCTTTCCTCCTTTCTTCTTCTTCTCTCTCCTTCTCTCCTTGTGGTCCCTATCTGTGACTCCAAGCCCAGTAACTGAAACTCGGCTTTTTCCTATTCTCCCCAGTAATTGGCTGTAGCCATTTTTATTTAACCGATAGCTTTAAATTGTGGAGCAAGATTTATATGGCATCCCTTGCTTTATATGAGGACTGCTCATCCAGGGCAACCAGATCTTGGGGGCCAGTACTTAGCATTTGAACACATAGCAGCACCAGACCAACCCCTAACACATGGCAAGATGCTGTTCTTATAGTTCTATTGCTTTTTCACATATTTTAAAGAGGAATAAAAAGGTATAACATGGATCATGTTTTAAGGATTTCAATACTTTCATTGTGTTTTCCTACTCCTCACCCATTGCTGAACAACTTACTTTGGAATTTGTTTGGTGAACAGAGCAAGGTGAGACACAAGATAAAGGAGCACAGAGGTTGCAGACCATACCCCATAGAGCATGACTATTATGGTAGGATGGTAACTCCAGGGAATAAAGATTATGTGAATAGACTGTTGGTTGGTCTAAGGTGATCCATGTTCAAGTAGAATTAGAGAAACATATACATGTGTGGTCATCCAGCAGCATTTGGGAACATGCAGAGGATTAACATGGCATCCATCTGAATGATAGGGAGGAGCAAGACAGATTAGGTACAGGGTGGATGATTAGCCAAATAATCAAACAGGAGAACAATCCAGATCTCACACTCTCAGAGAAAAGAGTTTAAAATATAGAGGCACAACACTGCCTGGTGACACAGAATTAGAAATGGAGAAATGAGTGTAATGTGAAGAGACTATATAACTAAACTTAGATGGTAATAGTATCAGCTGCTCTGTGTAGACACACTTTATGCTCCAAGGAGAGGAAGGAGGAAAGATATATAATCTTCAAAGTCTTGACTCTGTCTAGGACCCTCTTAAGGTTCCAGTCCCTGGCAAAATAGCACCTTGAACTTTAGACCAAATGTTCAATACAGGAGTCTGGAAGTGAGACAAGAATTTCATATACAAGCCATATATACATATATAATATGTGTATGTAGGAAGCCCATGTATAACATGGATACATGTGTAGTATGCATACATTTGTATAGCATATGTATGTGTGGAGGGCATACACTATATGAAACTTTCAACTCTAATACTATGTACTGAGAGAAAATGGCAACCAGGACATTCCAAGACAGAAGGGAATCCCTTGTCAGTTCAATGGGATGTTTCTAAAACATGAATTTGTTCAAGTTCCATGAAGAAAGAAGAGGTTGAGGCAAATATAAGATTCTAAAACCTTTGCTTGAAGAACACAGAGATACTTCCAGAATGGAGTGGGCATGTCTGGGGGGCATGGAAGTAAGCTTGAATGGATCTCCAGGGCCAAACAGATGGCAGATTGAACATGGAAAGGAATAATGATATTAACATATCACAAGCCATTGAATAAGATGGATTTCCTGAGTGTGTGTGTGTGTGTGTGCGTGTGTGTGTGTGTAGGGGTTGTTTGTTTTGAGACAGTGTCTCATGTATACCATAAAGTACTATGTAACCAAAGGTGATCTTGAACTTCTAATTCTCCTACCTCCATTGGTCAAATTCTGGGATTCCATGTGTGTATCATCATGCTGGGCTTATTCAGTGCAGGATTTGAACCTAGTCTTTTGTGTGCTAGGTAAGCACTCTGCCCATTAAGCAATCCAAGTTGAATGAAACAGGAAACCATGAATCCATTTTATTTAAAATAATAATAAGAAACCAGAAAAATTTCAAGGGAAGGGATATTGACAAAGATCCTTGCTATGAATGTCTTTTAGTAACACCAGAAGAGGTAATGATGTTAAAATTGGGAGACTTGCTTCACACACTCTTATTATGTAGTTGATATGATGATTATTATCAATAAAAGTGGGCAAACTGATAGAAAGCAATGGGACTATAATATCACTTTAATGATATTTCTTCTAAAGATGTCAAAATTTAACATTATATAACATTACAATAACTGGGGAATATTCTAGAGAATTACTGATTAGTAATTTACAAACTGTTAAATTCATGGAAATGAGACTGAAGAATGAATAAGACAAAAAAAAAACATGAAAACTATGCATTGTCATAATTATAAAGTTGCCCTTCTTGGTTTGTGATGTACCATTGGAGTTACTAGAGAATCCCGAATGGAGCCTGAGGATTAGATGGCAGACATGCATGGGTGTAATTTCTTGGCTTTGATGGCCATATTTTGGTCATTTGGGGGATGATTCGTGGCTGTAAGAACTATCCATTAGTAAATTACAAAAGAATGGGACAGCTAGGAAGCAGTTGAGTATCAAGTTACTTGAGTAAGAAATTCTCCATACTTTTTAAAAATCACTTTCCTCCAAATGTATAGGCATTTCAATTTCTTTTAAAAGGAGAAAAAGACATTTTTGCTTTCACTATCTTTTTTCACTGTTGTTGTTAACTTGTGTATACACATGCAAAACTTTACATGGATGGAAATCATGTTTTTTTCCTTAGTATAATGCTAACAGGCAAGCTGATTTGGTAATTATAAAATGATATTTTAAAAATACTTCAGTTGAAAATAGAATTATTTATAATAGTCAACAACCATAACTTTTAATTGTATATTTCTTCCAGAGTTTAAAAGTTGATAGATCAAGGCAAATATTAAACATTAAAAGAAAGTAATTAAATTAGCTTAGCCTGCCTTGGTTTTGACCTGAGGGTTGGCCTTTGTATAGGCAAATTTGGTATATTCATCATATTAAACATATTTCTAAACATTTATCATTTCTATGTTTTGTTTTGCCTTAAAATACAGACAACTTTAGCACTGGTAATAAAATTGAGACAGTTGAAAGATGGTACATATTATTTGTGAAATATATTATCATCTGAAAATTGTTTCATTGTTAAAATTACCAACTTTGAAGAAAATGTTGGAACAAAATTGAAAACTATGACTGGTGGAGCTCTGGGATATGTACACTTGAATCCCTTCTATCACCAACATTTTATAATTTTAAGAGTTGTTATGGAATTCTTCACACTGTGGATATTCTGGCCACAAAAGTCAAACATTTATAACCATTTAATATCATAAGCATGAATTAACATATTAAGAAATAAAACTGCCAGTGGAAAGAAGTTGGTATGTTCAATTATTTGTTTAAGCCTATGTTATGTGTAACTTTTGCTACTCCACCTAAGCTCCAGAACAGACCAAGCTACCAGCCCCTGTTCTGAGAATATTGGATCCACAGATGAAAAACACTGACACCCACAGTTGTTCAGTTTCAACTTGCCTTTTTGGCACAATTGCTGGGTGCTACTTATCTCCTGCCTGGAGAAGCATGCTCTTATTGATACTCTTAGCTCCCCACCTTCCACCTGCCCTTGACTTTAGTTGCTCTGTTACATTTAGTCCCAGCTCAACACTCTGACTGTCCTTCCTCCTATAGAAGTGACCTGTGGCCACACTGCCCAAGATCTCATATGACTGCTTGGCTTTTAACTCTCCCTCCCTCTCTCTCCTGTGTCTGTCTCTTCGTACAGGAACCTGGAAGTCCAGTCTATTCCTTTTGTCCAACAATTGGCCCATGGCTTCTTTACTGATAGATCAAGAACCAATTGGGGAACAGAACCTTAGCATCAGACCCATCCCTACAAGGCTGAAATAGTTCTGAGATTCATTTAGAATTACCAGTAAGGAAGTATTCATTGATACTTTCTGCCAAAGTATTTTAAATATTAGTTGTTTTTCTCTTCTAGTTGAACTGGACATTTTATTAAAAAGTAGAAGTCAGTTTTTCAAATTGTTTTTCACGTTATAAATCTTTTACTCCATACTTTTTTTTAATTTGACAAAATCCTAGGCTAGGCTGGTCTCAAACTCATGACAATCCTACTACCTCAGCATTGTGAGTGCTAGGATTACAGGCATGTCCATTACCCTTGGCCTTGTACTGCATCTCCCCAGCATTTTTTAGATGGATATTTAGGTCACTCATGGCTGTTTTTCTCCCCAGCCATACTGCCTTTGCTGGAACAGGGACTTTGAAACTTGCTTCCACAGTTTGACATTTTCTTGTGTGTTTTGCAGTTTTTATTGTGAGCTCAGTGTGTGTGTGTGTGTGTGTGTGTGTGTGTGTGTGTGTTTGTATAGAGAGAGGGTTCTTATGTATATGCAGAATAGCTCTCTTTTGCTGATGACAGGCACCTTGAGGGTTTTCATAAGTCTGGTATTTACTTTTCAGATTATTTACTTTACTTTTTGAGATCATAATATAATTACATTATTTCTCTCTTCCCTTTCCTACCTTCAAGCCCTCCCATATACTCTTCTTTGCTTCCCCCTCCCCAAATTTGGTCTCTTTTTTTCATTAATTGTTGTTACACACACACACACACACACACACACACATTCTACACACACACACACACACACACACACACACACACACACACACAACACACATTGATTCCTAAATATGTGATACAACCTGCTCAGTTGTCTAATGTTGACTTGTATGTATGTTTTCAGGGTGGACCATTTGGCATTGGTTAACCAACTAGTGTTCTCTTTCCTGGAAAAGACTATGTTTTCTTCTCTTAGTGTTCCTTAGTTGCCTGTAGTTCTTTGGGTAAGGTTGAGGCCTCCTGATCATGGGAGCATGTCTACTGTTTTTGTCCTTGCTCAGCTCATGTTTAGGCAGTCATGTTGAGACTTTATTGTTGTAGCTTCTGACATTACTAGGAGACACAGTCTCACAGCAAACTCACGGATCCTCTGGCCTTATTTCCACGCCTCTTTTTCCACAGCTCCCTCTTCCAGAATGATCCCAAAACCTTAACTGGGGGACTTGTATTATAGCTGTAGCCCTCGGGCCTTGGCTCCATAGCTCTTCATTTTAATTGTTAGGGTTTTCTGTATTATTCTCTGTTGCAAAGAGAATTTTCTTTGATACAGACTGAGGACTACACTTATGTGTAGGTGAAAGGTCAAATACTTAGAATGTAAGAAGGCAAGCAACTAGCACTCTACTGAGCAATGACACATATGAACCACAACAATGACCAACATACTACAATCACCCTAAGTGTGCAGTAGTGGCACACATACCTTGGCAGTAACCAATAGTCACCACATACCTTGGCTCTCTAATTGAATTTAAGACTTGCTCAACAAGAGCAAAATAATTCTTTGTACTATAGACCTAGCTAATTACCCAGGTCTAGTGAAGTCAGGAATTGTGGAAGAGAACCTGTAATCTTCACTTTATGAAATAGCGTAATTGTGAACTACATCAAAAATATCGTGACCTATTTTCATATGCATTTCAAATCTTGAAAATTCTATAGGAGCATAATGTACGTTTGCTGCCCATGATTACTTGGAAGACATTCTTGGAAATTTTTATTTCTCACATCGTTTTTAAAAGAATTTTTTTAAAAAAGATTTATTTATTCATTTTATGTATATAAGTACACTGTAACTGTCTTCAGACATACTAGAAGAGGGCATCAGATCCCATTACAGATGGTTGTGAGCCATGATGGGTTGCTGGGAATTAAACTCAGGACCTCTGAAAGAGCAGTCAGTGCTCTCAACTGCTGAGTCTTCTCTCCAGCCCCTAAAGAATATTTTTAAATCTTTATATTTTTTCTATTTTTAAAATTGAAAATAGATCTTTTTCATAGACTATATTCTGATTATAGGCAAGTTTCTGATTCTTCTGAGATCCCTTCCTCCTCCCCTTCTACCTAAATCTATATCCTCCCTCTCTCTCTCTCTCTGTCTCTGTCTCTCTCTCTCTCTCTCTCTCTCTCTTCCATGTCTTTCAATAATGTCCACTAATTTGCCACTTTCAGGGGACCATTCAGTGGAGCTTTCCAATTTGTTTTTCAAGGAGGATGCAGCAATGCGCAAGCTCTGGCTTTGATCACAGCTCTCAGTTCAGCTAGTGACCCAGACCTTTTCTCAGATCCCCTTGCTCTCTTCTCATTCAAACCCGAGGTGGTTCTGATGTGCCACCAATTCATTTTTCCCTTATCTCTTCTTTCCAGCACCATGTTAGTGTCAACCTTCACCTCTCTGCCCTGATGTTTTGTCTCCTTTTCTTGTTCCTAGAGATGTCTCTTTTTCTTAGGAATTTATCTACACTGGCATGAATAATCGTTGACAAATGATTGTTCCAATGGTTCCACTGGAAAAGAGGAGGGAAGGGACTCGAGATGACACAGATACTCATAGCTGTACTTTTATATATTGTGCATTTCCTTAAGAAAGAGGAAACTCCTTTTTTCATTTTAGAGTTGTGACAACACTTTCAACGCAAGTTACCTTGAACTGCTTATGAGGTTATTAGGAGATGTTTTCCATGTTTGATAGGACTTTGTTGATTGTGAGTATTAGAACCCTCTTAGAATTGGCTCCATCAGAGAAGAGGGTTTACGTGGGTGATCTAGTACTTCATAGATCTTAAGGGCAAGAAGCAGGCAGACATCAGAAAGAACTAGAACTTGGAAAGAGCAGGATAGTAAGAACTGAGAGACAAGAACAAACTCAGTTGTGGGTACCAGCCTTTCCAGGAGAGAAGCCATGTGCTGGTCACTTCTAGGTGAGGATGTTACAAAAATCCACGTGCTGATATGGTGCATCAGATCACTCCTCTTCTCTCACCACCTCCCTTATTTAGGTGGACTCTGGTCTCCTCCCATATCCTCCACTGATTCTTTCTCCTGCCTTTGCACCTTTGGATGCTTCCTTATGTGGGGATCTGCAGTGCTCATGAAAGGGGATGGCGTCCTAGGCATTTTCAGGGCTCCAGCCCACTCTTTAATTTGTTCCTTCCTGACAGTATTTCACGTAGGTCCTGTATTCTCTGCTGTGTTTTCTACCTTTCTTTTTTTCTTGGCCATCTCTCCTTTTTTTTCTCTTCCAAACTTCCTTCTGTGAGATTTTCCATAGAGAGAAATATGAAGTCATTGCATTACAACTCTACCAAAGGCCTTCATTTTTCAAATAAATCGTATCTCTCATTAGTCTCCTGATCTGCTATTTTTTACTAGGAAGGTATGAGCCAGTAAAGTCTACATATAACCAATATTTGGACCCAGTCTCTTAAGGACTGCCCAGTTCCCTTTCAATATGCTTCATTTTTTTGCTGTATTTTTCTTTATTCCTAATTTCATGCATATACTATCTTACTAAGGAGACACGTGCACTATGAATGGACTTACCTATACGAACCATGTCATCTCAAAAGTATTGCTCAGGAACTTTATGCTGGTTATTTAGCTGTCCAATATATCTGTAGTTTCATTAGTCATGTGGCATAGTTGTCCACTCTTTTAGCACCCTTCTTCAATGGCCTCCACTTTAGTAACTGACCTCAGGTTTCAGCTTGCACTCCTACAGTGGTTTCCCTTTGAGATGGACTGGATTTGGAACCAGTAAGTCAAATAAATCCTTTCTTCCCCAAGTTGCTTTTTGGTTACAGTGTTTAAACACAGCAGTAGAAATGAAACCAGGACAGAAGGTAAATGACCCATTTCTGTGGAGGGAAAACACATAAACCTGTTCTTATCCGAAGACCTTCATGTTAGTTGATGGGAGGAGAAGCAGGACTATGCTGTGGAATGGTCCAAGTGAATTTTAGCTAAGGGAGCTGGTACCCTTGAGTTTGCATACAGATAATTACGTTAGTTTCTCTCTCTGTCTCTCTTTTTCTCTCTCTGTCTCTCTGTCTCTCTCTCTCTGTGTGTGTGTGTAGGTGTGTGTGTGTGTGTGTGTGTGTGTGTGTGTGTGTGTGTGTGAATGTTCCCACCAGCATTTATAGGTCATGCCCAGGCATGCTAAATATCCTGACATGCACAAGAGTCCACAGGAAAAACTGACCTGCTCAAAAGACAGTGATGTTACTACCCTTAGAAAATGCCTCCTTCGGTCACCATTGAGATTCACCGAAATGTATGGACAAGAGTTCCAGTTATCTTGTGCAAAATGTTGTCTTACTTGTGTCTTTGACTGATTGATCCCAGTCATTTTAAACTTGCTTGCATTGCTTTGTCCCTGGGTATTGAAGTCTACCTGGAGCGGTGATGTTGTTATCTCCTTAGAGGGAGGCTGTAAAGTAAGTGCCTGAGGATCAGGGACTATGTCTTCCTCATCCTTGTGCGCCTTGATCACACGCGTACAAAAAAGCCTAGGAAAAAACATTCCTGGAATAAGCCAAATTAATACCAACATGTAACATAGGTATGTTTTATTATGAGGCTCTCAACACACATTTTTGCTTTACTGGAATATTCCTGATTTATGGCAAAAGATGCAATGCATATTAAGTTTGGAATTCATCCTCTGCTCTAGGCATTCAAAAAGAAACAGCCACTTTATCCAGCACATGCCATCCCTCTTAGTGCTTTTGCACAGCAGGGTCCCTTTCAGCAGGTGGGGTCGGGAGGTTAACTGCTCCACATCTGTTTATGCTTTGCTCTGCATCAAAATGCCCGAGATGGGTTGTCGTGGAGCATAAAATCCATTTGGTCCTGTATGCTCTCTTTGATTGTTTTCAGCTGTACAAATTCAATATTTTAGATGTCTAGTCCTATTGCCAATCTCTTCCCATCTGTAAGTCACAGGGAGGGAATCCAGCGACAGAGAATGTGTGAGTCAATTAAATCTCTCCAGTTTGTACAAATTCCATAGAGTCCATTTGGTTATCTGAAAAAATAAGAGATTGTTTCCTTTTACTGTATACTCAGCTTCTTTAGCTGTATATTAATATAATCAGGATGGAAAATTGAAAGCATTTTTTTTAACAAATAAAAGGACGCCCAATATTTAACCTCCCAAGGAATAGATAGTCTAACCTTTCTTTTGTTTTCCTTTCTTCACCTCCATTGTTTTAAAAATTCACATAAAAATAAATAAATAAAAAAAGAAAGATAGAAAAAAAGAGAAACAGATCTTTAAAACTCTCCATAAAAAAAGAATTCTGGTATTGTATCTGTCTTCAAGGAAAAATTTCATTACCTTTAGGTTGTGTTTCCCATGAAATGACAGCATTGAAATATTTGAGATTGAGGGCAAAGTCATCTTGAGGAAGGATTGTTCCTGTCTTCCCCCTCCCTTCTCCTCCTTCTCAGGATAAGGGGGAAGGGACTTTTGTATGTTTGTAAGTATTATGGAAATATGATCGTCTCATCTTGCTCTGAAGAAAGCAGGGCACAAGGATTATCTTGTTGCCTCTGAAGAATAAAGATGATAACTTTTTTTTTTTCCTAGAGAAATGAATGGAGCAGATTCCTTCCCAGCTGCTTGAACCAGGGAGAAATCAGATCTCCAAACTTCACGAATTTGTACAAAGAAGAACAAAAAGCAAAAACAAAAAAAAAAAACCCGACCTAACCCTTTTGTTTCTTCACCAATTTCATTGAATTTTTTTCACATTTGTGGTGGTATCAAGACATTTAATTTTTGGTTTCTAATTTACAGATATAGGCATATGGTTAGGGTAAAGGGACACCCTTCTCTTATAAAGGGAAGGCTTTATAAGGCCACCTAAACTTCCAGTGGTTTAGACAATTACATAAGTTGTCTCTGAAACATTCCAATCTCTTGTCTCATAGCTCAGACTTGAGCTGAGCAATCCACCTTGAAAACAGGGACACGGATGTGACATACTGTCTGCATTATCGGATAATTATTATCTCGTCTCCTGGACAGAGTAAACATTGCGTTACATAGTCTTGAGCTTGAGCATCCATTCTTGGATGTGTGAATAAGTGTCTTGGGAGTGGACTGTCTGGTGCTGTTGTAATTTTCAAAGGAGAAGCTGTGGGCAGGGTTGGCTCGAAGAACCATGTGTTCTGGTGTGAACTCGGTAATTTCATTTCGAGAGAGGGCATGGCGTTGTTTGAACCTCATATGTTTCAATTAAATGCCAGAAAATGGGATGAAAAGACTTACTGAAAACCAGATGCTCATTCTCCATGCCTCTCGGGATGTTCAAAACAAACATCACAACAAAAGACACTTGAGTCTAGTGAAATTCACTGAGGGATGATTCCGGAGCCTTTTGTTTACTGGTACAGTGGAAGCGAATGTGGAAAGTTGACAGATGGTTGGTTTGAGATGTACCTACATTATTGATCTCTTATTCAGCAAATCTCCTTTTAATTCATGTGAGGGACACTTTCACGGCTGATTGAGAACAGTGTGGTGTATGCAGCTAACACTGGCAACGATTTCATTTTAAGTTTGGGGTAGCAATTGTTGATTCTTGGTACACACTGAGTGGAGACGGAATGAAGAGACTCCATCCCTATCTAGTACTGAAAGAAAAAGTCAAAGCACAGTCGGGGCTGGTGTTTGGGCAGGAGAATGTCCAGCTTGAGTGTCCAGTGGGAGCTCAGTATCTGCACCACTGAGCCTGTGAATATGTTCATTTGTGATGCTATCCCCACAGAGTTTCCATGAGCATCTGTGTCCTGTGGTGACCGCAGGAGTAGGAGTGACTTACAGTCCTTGCAGCAGGTTACCTGCTTTGGTAAACCAGCAGAGCACAAACGCATCTGTAGCTCTTCATTTCCCTCCCTCAAGAACCACAGGACGAAGTTTCTCTCAACCAAAAGTAGCCTTGATTGTGGATGACTTTTAAACTGTGATTGATATCGTCGTAACCCAGTCGTCTGCGGTGACGTCATTTTTATCCTGTGGTGACGTCATTTTATCCTGCCATAATTTTAAGGACGAGCTCGCCTTCTCATTGTGTTTTAAGAACACCTTTTAAAAAGTTAATTAGGTGCTACAATAACTTTTAAAGCAATAAGTAACTTTAACTAATCCACCAGATGGATATCAGAATTAGGGTAACTCTCTAGCAAGGAATAGTTGGACACTCCAAACTCTCAGACTCTTGGAGTAACTGTTCTGTCTGTATCATTTCATAGTGGGATTAAGCATACAGTGATTTTGGTATTAATATCTAATGGCACCCGCGATATAGAGATACATTTGGCAGGTAGAATTAACATGCACACCATACGGAGCCTGGTGACCGAAATGGTTTACAAGGTTACCTAATGTCTAGTGCTAATGCAAATCATACATGAGGCAGCACAACTGGAACATCTGCTCATATGATGCTGTAGCCTAAGACAGAGCATACCTCGCCTCTCTGTAGATGGTACCCGAAGGTGAATACTATTTCTTAACAACTGATTAGAGGCTAAGGATGGCATTTCCTTTGTGACACCTTGGAATGATCAGAGAATGTGATATGTTTTTTTAAAATTAGGTTGTGGAACTTGAACCCCGTGTTTCTTTTTAAAAAGTATTTATTATTTTAATTATGTCCATGTATGGGAATACGGAGCATCTGCACATGAATACAGGTACTTGAGGAGGCCAGAAGTATTGAATCTCCTAGAGCTGAAGGTACAGGAGGTTGTGGGAGAGTGGAGTCAAAAAGGTGCCCGGTAAGAACAGTACACACTCTGCTCTTCATTGTGAATCCAGCTCTCCAGGGCCCACCCCCCTCTATTTTAACTTTTACCACTTACTGTCTTAGTTACTTTTCTACTGCATGTAGCCCACTGAGTGTGCAATTTTTATTTGGGAATAGGGCAAGAAAGGATGCCTATTTCAATACAGTATTCCTTTGAATGACAGCTAAGTTTTTAGGATGTGAAAGCTTATAAAATCGTCAGACCAAGGGACTTAATAAATCAACAGAACTGTTAGGCATTTCTTCTTGGCCTATGACTACTATGAGAAGAAGAAGAAGGAGGAGGAGGAGGAGGAAGAGGAGAAAGAGGGAGGAGAAGAAGAAGAAAAGAGGAGGAAGAGGAGGAGGAGGAGGAGGAGGAGGAGGGAGGGGAGGGAAAAGAGGGATTTGAACATGTTAATATAGTTTTCACTGCAGAGACTTTGAATGATTCTGGAATAGAGTCCATGCGGGGAATCTCTAGGGATACATTATTTTGAAAGAGTTGTTTGCATAACTGCAGAATAATTTTGTTTGGGTGATTTAATTTACTCATTTGTTTTAGTAAATTATTTGAGCAGTTGGAATGGGATATAGGCTTGAGAATTAATAACGTGAGCAGAGACTGAAGCTTGCTCCCCATCCTGTCACTTTGTGTGTGTGTCTGTGTGTGTGTGCGCACGTGTAGGTGGAGGGCCCAGTTTAATATCAGGAATCACTCTCCAATGCTTTCCACTTTCTTCATTGAGGCAAAGTCTCTCAATGAAACCCAGAGCTTGCCAATACATCTAGTTTACTACCACTGCCCTACTTACTGTAGGCATCTCCTGTCTCTGTCTTCCAAGGCTGGAATTATAGGCAAGCCATCTAACCCACCCAGCAGTTCTCCCGATCTTGGGGACTCTGAAGTCAGGCCTTTGTGCTTGCTACTTCCTTAGCAAGACTTAATTAAGCTTTTAGGTTTGGTAGAAAGCTGGCGATGAAGGAAGAAGGGCAGGAGGGAAGGGACGGAGGTGAGAGATGGGGAAAAGAGAGAAAGGATTAAAATGGTGAATGTAAGACTTCTGAACGAAGGTGGCAGGATTTGGAGCAGAGGTGGAAGGGTCAGTCCTAGGTGAGGGGCAACTTCTCTGTGATAAGAGAACCAGGGTACAGAAACGAACAGGTCTGTAGGTTTAGATTTAGGAAGGTGGGGTAGGCTCCATACGATAGTCTTGCTTTTTCTGTAAAACGGAAATTGTAGTAGGTTCTCTTCAGAACATCAGAGCAGAAGTGTTTGAGAAGGAAGTTTTAAAATCACCAGTCAAGTAGTTCTGTTAGATGAGTCACAGCAGCATCCCACCATGCAGATGGAGAGAGAGAGAGAGAAAGACAGAGAGAGAGAGAGAGAGAGAGAGAGAGAGAGAGAGAGAGAGAGAGAGAGAGATTGTTATGGTCTCCTGATGTTGGCTTTGAAAGATGGGTAGCAGTCTGCTTTCTATTGCTGTGATAAACACTGTGGCCAATAGAAACTTGAGAGGAATTTTTTTTAATATGCATCAACTTACTCCCTATGCATTGCTCAGCTTGCTTTCTTATGCCATCCTGGACCACTTGCCCAGACTTCCCCTACTAGGCTGGGTCTTTCTCTGTCAATTAGCAGTAACAACCACAGCAGAGACCAGCAACAATCAAATGCTCTACAGACGTTCCCTACAGGATGGAACCTCAATAAAACCGTTCTTCCCATTTGATTCTAACTCATGTCAAGTTGATAAAAATCTAACCATGGCAGTGAGGGGGTGGGAAACTCAGGGAACAAGGATGTTCAGAGCACCAGAGTGGGTTTGCAGTAGAGGTTCAGACACTTTAAGTCAGGTATATAGGCACATGGGAAAAAAGGAAAGTGGAGAAACTGGAAGAAAATTAGAGGGTTTACCGGATAAGAGGTCCCAAAATTCAGAGAAGGGCTGTGATAAAGGTGATTGAATTGGAAAGGAAAGAGACAAACACTACAGAATTTTAAATATAGAAGACAGGGAGGAGAAGGGCCTCAGTGGAAATAATCTGACTTAAGAAAGTACTCTTGGTAAGGAGAGTCTATCATTATATGTTACAAAGGCAATACGACAGCTTTTTTTCTTTTTAAGCTAATATTTTATTTATGATTTGGGAATTTCATATGTATGTACAATGTGTTTGGATATCACCCCCACCCCCACGACTGCCCCCAACATATCCCTACCTACTTCTAGCCTCTTTTTTTTTTTTTTTAAATCAAATCATAATTTTTACTTATTCACACAGGGGTTATAAACACAAAAAAGCAGGACATGGGGAAGGGGATGACACCAGAGCATAGGTGTTCAGGGGGAGTACAGATATCTTTCAGAATAGAGTATCGGCTGGGTGAAGGTTCAGGGGACAGGTCACTATGACTGCCTATGATTCACTTGTCCTTATCTAAGTTGGTACTATCCACCAAGGCTACCTATTTACAAGGTCTATGACTACTCAGGCTGGAAATTTCCACAAAAGCTGCCTGTTTATAATAGCTTATAGCCATCTGTTTCAGTGTTTTTCCACAGAGACCCAAGACTTTGTGTTAGCATGCATGTATGTCAGGTCTATTGCTGATTTTAGGCCTATGGCTGATTTTAGGCCTTCAGTGTATAAGCAGGGCTGCCCCTGGCATCTCCTCCCTTCTCTAAGTATAGAAGGGCCGTGGTGATTCTAATCTTGTGAAGGTGGGGATAGAGGGTTGACCTCCAATAATTGAAGGGGACCTTGTAATGGCTCCGGTCCTCCATGACAGCTTTTTTACATGGATGTTGTTCTTAAGATATAAGAAGCAAATTTTCCCCAATGAGATTAGGAAAATATCAGGATGGGTTGCTTTATTTTATATATATAGTTCTGACTAGACGCCTGCCTGAGCTCCTCACATAGTCTCAAGGAGGTTCACTTCTGGTAGATGAAGAAGTTCACTTCTGGAAGATGAACTTCACCTGACAGGATGCTACTCAAAGACTCCTGAAAGCTTAGGAGTCATCTTAGCAGCCGCTTCACAGTTGCTGTGATGGGTCTTCTTGGTTGTCAAACTGACTACATCTGGAATTAACTAAAACTCACGAGCCCAGGTATACCCACGAGAGATTTTTCCTTGAGTCATCTGTAGTGGGAAGACTCACCTTTCATCTGGATCTTTTGAGGTGAAAAGAACCACATTCAAGGTGGGCCACACCTTCTGCTGTTAGCCTATATCAAAGGCATGGAGGAAGGATTTGCTTTTTGCCTACTGGCAAGTTTATTCTGTCCCTGGCATTAGTGCCCAGTTCTTTGGGATTTTGGCATATACTGAAGACCAGCTGAGGTATCCAGCCGTGTGAACCAAATAAGCACTGGATTCTTGGTCCTTCCATTGGTAAATAGCCAGTTTCGGACTCACTCAATCCAGTGTCTATGTTCTATCAGTTCTATTCCTCTAGAAAACCCTGACTAATACGGGTCTTCATTGCATGGTGTTGAGAAGAACTTTACAGACCTGTAACTGACAAAGCATTTCTAGGCACAGTGTTCAAGAGCCAAAAGTATGTGCAGAAAACCATGTGACCGAGAAGCCAGTGCTGAAACACTGAGTTGCTCTAAGTAGTTTTCCCTTCTTTTACTTAAAAAAGAAATGAAAAAGAAGTAAAGGACTTGATTTCCTAGCCATTGGTTACAGTATATAGACTAATCAGGAGTAATTTAGTTTCTGAAGGTTACACACTTATGGATATGCATTTTTATGGGATTCTAGAACTCTTTGCCTCTGATTCTTTCCTTGTGAGTATTGAATGTGTTTTTCTGGGCTTGGCTACAGCATTCTGGACAGCAAGGAGCCACTGTAGATAACTTGAGACAGTTATCCCTAAAATAATTTCATGGCCATCTTACTAAAGAGATGGTTTCTGTCATTGCAGGGGGAGGAGTTAGAGGCAGTTCATGACCCTTTACCTCTCTTCATATATTTTCCCCTCAAACATACTTTTTTCAGGGTTACTTTTCTTAGAAGTATGTTGGTTGAAGCATACTCTCTTTGTAGTCCTTTCTCAGGAAACCATATTCCTATCCTTGAGTTTCCGTGGCAGTGTATCTTCTACAAGGTATGAGTTTTGGAGAGATCACTGGTTTGAAGTGACTTAATGGAGTCATTCAATACTTAATTGAATTAATGGATCCTGTTTCTGTCTCTTTTGGCCTTCAGTTCCATCAGATGAATGGGACTGTTGCCTACAAGCCTGATGGGTGTCCTCCCGTCCTATGACAGAGCTATGATTAAGGTGCTATCACAGACCTCTTATTTTATTATGCCGTCACTCTATCTGCCTGAGAACAAACTCTAGACTGATTAGATGAACTCACCTTGGCTGGTGCCTTGAACCAGGTGCAGTGGAAATGCGTTAGTCGATACAGAAGCCTAATAAATGAAGCTCTTCTTTAGCTAACATCACATGTTCTCTCAAACAGTGTCTTTTATGGAGAATTCTTAAGGTTACTGAAGACACCATTGCATTCTGTAGCGAGCACTTCTTGTTGTATGCCTCAGAAGAACCTATCAGATTTGCCAGTTCATTTCTTTTGCATGTCATGGAAATGGGGATGGGCCAGCCAGGACATTGTAACAATACTACAGGAGCAGTCTGTTGGAGTAGTCTTGATAACCAAAAGGCTTTATGCAGACCCGTTGTTTTATTGAGAGTTACTTATTACAGAGGAAGAGTACTGGCTATGTGTAGCAGGTTCATAAGGAGAAATGGTTGGTATTGGGGTTGTTAGAATAATAAACTTTCTGCAAACATACAGAAAGCAGGAAAGAATTAGTTGGGAAGTAGGGAAAGAGAAACAAATTAATTTTGAGTTTAGACTGCTCAGCACTCAGAACAGAATCTACACAATATAACAAGAAAGGAAGTCCAGTACTAAAGGATGGTATTCCAAAAGACCACAGAGATTAACATACATATGCCAAAGCTGTCAGAAGAGGAAGACCGGGGTTCAGAAATTGGGAGCTATGCTTGCCCTGGGTACTTGGGCAGCAGCCTGTCATAACTTGAAGCACTTTTAGTTAGCATCTCAGGCTTCTTCTGAGACAGCCCCTGCCTTCATCTAGCTGTTTGTAATAAACAAATTCCCAGACAGGAGCTTGAACTTTGCACAATGTAAAGCATTTGCTGACAAGAACATTTGAGCCATCACTGTGGTCTCTTGAACTCTCTCATGGATAGACTGTGGGAGAGCGGTGAGCAGCAGGGCACACCCCCTGAGTGGCTCTGTCACTGACACCCATGACAGTTTCTCCCTGCTGTACTTGTTAGTAGATATGTGGTCAGTAATCCTTAACCTTATAGAGCTGTTACTGCCTAAAATTTGTTTTATCCTTTTGTGTGTGTGTGTGTGTGTGTGTGTGTGTGTGTGCGCGCGCGCGTGCATGTGTGCACACACAGACTTGGGTAGGGATTGAGACAAATAAGAATGAAGTCTAGTTAGAGTCCTCTCTCTAGCTACTCACCAGGATTTGATCACAGTGTCATACAGCCCTGAGTTGTTTACATCTGGCTCAGGGGTGGTTCTTGCCATGGTAATTCATAATGTTCGGAACGTTCGGAACGTTCGGAGTACTGCTAATCTGATAAATGCTCCCTAAGAAAAACAAGCTGAAAATATCATTAAAAGTTTATCTAATGAAAAAATATTCAGAGTACATAGCAGAAAAGTAAGAAGGAAGGTTGGTAAAGTGATTGCCTTACATGGGCGGAAGAAGAGGAGGGAGAAGAGAAAAAGTGGGAGGAGGAAGGGGAAGAGGAAGAAGAGAAAGAGAAATAGGAAGGGGGAGGAGGAGGAAGAAGAGGAGGATTTGTTTATATATGCAGTTATTCGCTTGCTTTGTTTATTACGGTTTTTTTTTTTGGACTACCTTATTTCATGCCCTCAAGTACACAATGTCTAACCTCTTAGAAATAGTGCTCTCCTGAAAGGACAGTTGTAATGTAAAATTTCATACCAGCCACAGAGCCTCTGTGTGATATTAAAACCATGTTTCATTTCTCTCTCTCCCATCAGGTCTTGAGAGCGGACAGGAGCGTGGGCGAGGGCTGTCCTCAGAAGCTGGTGACTGTTAATTTGCTGCGCTTCCTTCTGCTGGTGCTTATCCCCTGCATCTGCGCCCTCGTCGTGCTGCTGGCCATCCTGCTGTCCTTCGTGGGTGGGTGATGCTCTTCCGGTTTTTTTTTTTTTTTAATCTTTAATCGTTTTTCACAGTTCAGTCATTATCCCTGTCCTGTTCTGCCCTCTGACAGTTCCTCATCCCACTCCTCCTCCCTCATCTCTAAGAGGATGTCCTTACACCCCCAACCTATGCCCCTGCCAGACCTCCCCGTTCCATGTGGCCTCAAGTCTCTCAAGGGTTAGGTGCATCTTCTCTCATATACACATCAAGCAGTCCTCTGTTGTGTATGTGTCAGGGGCCTCAGACCAGCTAGTGTATGCTGTCTGGTTGGTGGCTCAGTGTCTGAGAGATCTCAGGGGTCCAGGTTTGTTGAGACTGCTGGTCTTCCTATGGGGTCGCCCTCCTCCTTAGCTTCTTCCAGCCTTTCTCTAATTCAACCACAGGGGTCCCCAACTTCAGACCATTGATTGGGTGTAACTATCTGCTTTTGTCTCAGTCATCTGCTTGTTGGGCCTCTCAGAGGGCCTCCATGCTAGGCTCCTGTCTCTAAGTACATCATAGCATCAGTAATAGTGTCAGACTTGGAGCCTCTCCTTGAGATGGGTCCGAATTTTGTCCAGTCACTAGACCTATGATGCTGTTCTTACAGGAAGTCAATATTAAAACTAACTGGATGAGGATGCGGTGTATACTCCACTCCAACATTCTAGATCCTAAAGTGTCAAATCAATGAGTGGATATTCGGCCATGTGACCACACAACTGGCTATTGCTATTAATGCTAGTGACGGCTGTAATGAAAACAATGCGAGAGGTGAACACCATGACAACTGTGCACCAGCTAGACCAGTCATTTTCTGTAGATACTCACAGCTTCGAGGAAAGGATCTCACATAGGACACACATGCTGAAGACAGATGTATAAAGGGCTTTGACACAGTATACCTAGGGAAGCTAAATATCACCTGACCCTTTGCAGTGAGATGACTAGGAATCCAGGTTGCGGGCAGGAGCAAGTGCAGGAGCCAAGTAATCCCATCACCTCAGAGTTGGGCATCAGAAACCGAGTTCAAAACAGTGACCTCATTGGAACGTACAGGAAGATGGATGTAGTCCACACGTCAGAAGGTCATGTCTGCCATAGTGAGGGGTCAGGGATTTGAGTATGTCTGTCTTTGGTTTTCAAAGCTTTGAGGAAGAAGACCAAGGCCACGCTAAGTCAGCTTTAGTTTTGACTTTGAAAGTCAAGGTCTTCAATACATGCTCTAAATGTTACACATCAAATTTTAGCCAGGAAGACACCAGCAATTAAGTGATATGTGCTAAGATTTAATTTGTTTACATGCTGCCATCTTAGTTTAATGACCAACAGAATAAACTAGAAGAGCAGTCTCTCAGGAAAACCAACAGCTTGTTACAATTGCTGCCCACTAATGTAACTCGGGCTCCTATAGACAGATGGGATCAAATGTAACAGGAAACTCATAGCAAGATAGTGATGATCAAATGCCATCACTAAAGATGTAAAAAATGGAATTTCATCAAAGCAGCCCATTGTTGTTTCAAAAATTGGCTTAGAAAAGTCATGAATTTAGAATTGACAGTTCTAGTAAATATAAAATGTCTATTTGTGTGCATTTAGAATCATATGTGATGTTTATTGGAAAGTAATACTTCCATGCGATATCTTGCTATCCACAGAGGATTTGTTCCAAGGTCTCCCTAAGATACCAAAACCCATAGTAGTGAACATCCCTTCTATGAAATGATGGAGTATTTGTAAACCTTGTATGTGCATCCTCTGGTGACTTAAAATCACCTTTAGGTCACACCTGATTCCTAATAAAAAAAAAAAAAAACGAATGTAATGGTAGTAGTTGGTCTACTGCTTTGAGAATAATGAGAAGAAAATAGAGTTTGTAGATGTTCAGGGCAGATGAAATTTCTTCACACTCCCAAAAAATGTCCACTTGTGCTTAGTTGGATCTGTGGATATTGAAGGAGGGTTGTGTTTGTTTGCTGTGAGAACGTTTGACACTCATTGTGATGGGCACTGGGTTATGGTCGGAAGATCTTTCTGAGGAAGAAGAAATCTAACCATGTTTATATCTGCAAATGATGGCATAGCTGGATACTGGACTTGACAGAAAGAAATAAAGGAAGGGAGACTGGCTTATGGCTCTGGCTCTGACCCATTTCGTTAATGAAGATTAATGAAAGTTTGAAATAAGGTCTTGGGTACATTAAAATAAGAAGAAATTAGGGTGGATTGGATTTGAGGGTAAGAGAGGAAAAGAAATAAGGCTGGTTGATAGCTTTCTGGCTTGGGTAGGCAGGTTAAGTTGGGGTTACGTGTTCCGGGAGAGCAGTGAGATGCAAGCAGATTGGAGCTCATTGGAAGATAAAGTTTGTATATTAGGGGTACCATGAGATAGGTAAGTTCATTGGAATCAAAGAATATGCATATATATGCATATGTATATATGTAATTTACTGTCTATTTGTGTGTATTTAGGATCATATGTGATGTTTATTTTATATTTACTAGAACTGTCAATTCTAAATACACACACACACACATACACAAACATATATATGCACATATATTTTATAAATTTAGTCTTGGCTAATAAATAGAGGAATATAAGAACTCTAACATGGTGTCTTCTTCAGGAAAATATAAAGAGAAATTAAAACAACATACGATATTTGTGCTATGGTTGTCTTTGGAATTTGCTTCCACCCCATTGCCCCATGTCTAGGTCTGAGGCATCAGCAGGATGCTGAGATGGAGCCTGGCTACCCTGAAAGATGAGGGACTATCCAGGCATAACTCAAGAAGCAGAAGCTTGTGAAATCTGAAGAGAAACATTAAGTAAAAACCATGGACAAAGATCAGATAAAGAAAAATGGTCAAGAGGAGATAGGAGAAGAATGGCTAGAAAGGAGATGAAGGGATCTGGGAACTTAGAATTTCTCAGATGCTGAGGGAGGGGAGACAAATAGGTGGTCAGGGAGTGACCAAGTAGGAAGAGGACAGAAGAGGGGCTGTGTCCAGGAGGTGACCAGTGGTGTATCAGGGGCTGTTCCTTCTATAATCAGCTGTGTCCTGCTTCAGACTAAGGCCAGTCCACAGCACTGAGCCTTGTTACTGCCATGCCCTTCCAAGTTCAACTCCCGATAAACTTGTCCACACTCCCTTCTCCAGAGCTGCTCCACGGCTGCTGTGTTTGAATTTTGTTCCAGATTCATAGTTTTCATCTCTGGGAACGTTTGTCTCCTATGAGCGTCCTAGCTCACACCGCCATCACTGTTAGAACTCTCTTTCTCATCATACTATGAATGACTCACATATGCAGAAGGACATATCCTTTCCTTCAACGCCCCATGCTCATATAAAGTTAGGCACATGGTTACAATCCTGTATGCTTAGTGACAGCTGAACAGAGGGCAGGAGAGGATATGGTGTGTTTTGTTGTGGATTTTTGCTGATGTTTAGTTTTTTTTAAACTTCATTTATAGTAGTTCTTCGGGAATTTTATATAATCTATTTTAATCATATCCATCCCTCCCAACTCCTCTCAGATCCACCCCACCTTCCTTACCCATCTAAATTTGTCTCTTCCTTTCTTTTCTTCAACTCCAGTTTGTGTTGTCCCTATATTCTTAGATCTGTGGCTTTCCACTGAGCTTGTCTGATTTATCAGGGACTGTAATCTTAAAGAACGCCCATTACCCCTTTCACAGCACATGCCAGTTGCTAACAACTCCTTAGCTATACATGGGGCTTCACGCCCATACCCTCCTTGCCTCCCAGTGCTGAGATTTTGTCTGACTTGAACTTGCATAGGTTTTGTGCATGCTGCCACAAGTGCTGAGTTCATATGTGCAGTTGCCCTGTTGGCTTATTATAGTCACCCGCCATTTTTGGCTCTTGTGATCTTTCTGCCCACTTTTCTACAATGATCCATTAGAATGCGAATCAACACAGCATTCTTTTGGATGGCTGAAAAATATCACATTGTATGGCTATTACACAAAGTTTGTCCATCGATCAATAGAAGAACATTTGAATTACTTTCAGCTTTGGGCCTCCACAACTTCTGTTCTCCTGCTATGTATTCATGTGTAAGTTCTTGTGTGTATCACAGTTTCATGTCTTGTAGGCATATACCAGCAGTAGAATTTTGCAAGCTCATGTGCAGCTTTGCAGAGTCTATTACTTTGTATCCACCCCTAAATTACATCCTGCTTGTACATTGGAAACTTTTCCAAAGTAGGAGTCTCATGACGCATCTTCAGAAGCATTTTTCTATATTTCTGCACAGCACGATTTCTTAATGAAGCAAGATCTTTCCCCATGACCATTTTGTATTTTATAACTGAGATGCATGCTGTTGTAATGAGCACCAGAGCTACTTTATATCTTTGCTGCCAAACTCTCATTAAACCCTGCTTACTTTAGAGACATTCTAATTGTTGGGGTAGATGACTCCACACTTTCCCAACTCTTGTCGGTGCTCATGTGTTGACGAGGACTGTTCAGGGATCCTGGGATTCAGGTTGTACTATCTGTCTCCAGCCTTTCTTATTCTTACCTAGCTTGTTCCAGGGTGGTAAATGGACTTCTGAAGAGGAGAGCTGAATTTGGTACCCAGTGTATTTGAGCAGTAGGTTATGAAAGAGCAGCAGCACGGAGCCGCTCACATAGCACTTAACAGGAGCTGCCAAGGTGAAGCTTTTCAGAAGCTTGACTTGTCCATATGGACTCCAAGATGTGGATGTAAAATAAAGATTTGAGCTTCTGAAACAAACTGAAGTGTAAGAGAGTTCATTATATCTGAGATTTTACATCCTTGGTGATCACACTATCCTGATGGGCTGGACAGCATAGAAGGAAGGGTATAATCAGGCACTAGGAGATCTGGGGTTGCCATTGTAGCCCTTCCTTTCTTGGCTACATGGAAGATGAGAAACCTTTGTTTCACAAAGGTTGTTTCTTTTAAAAATCAAATGGAATATCTATGCAAGTGTTTTTAGAATTGATAAAGTTCATGATGAAGTCAAAGAATTTCTTATTTATGAGTAATTACTTGGAATAATTATTTCAACGGCTTTACTGCAGTAAATCAGCAGGTGGCTGACGTATGTCTGTCTTATTTTAACTCTAAGAACTGAAAGGATAGTATAATGACCCATCATCACAGTAACCTTGAAATCCCTAATTCCACAGTCTCCCAGCCAGCATATCCTATCACCCATGAAGTACTTAGAAGGAAATAAAACTTACTGTTGAGTATGCAATATGATGATCAGGTTCATATGACTTTTATGTTTAGGCTTAAGATTTACTTTTGAGAGATTAATTCATTTAAAAAAAAAATAACTAAATGTGGATCTGGAGAAACTCAGCTGTTAAGAACACATGATGCCCTTGCACAAGACTTGAGTTTGGCTCCAACATCCATACCAGTCAGCTTATAACACCAGCAACTCTATTCACCCTCTCCTGGCTTCCTCATCATGGGTACTCCTGAAGAGCTGCCATGCCTCTCCATCTTCCATAACAGGCTGAGCAATGACACCTTGTATAGTTAGGCTTGGTTAGGTGTCACACTTTCAATGGACACTGTTCTGTGCTACTCTAGAGTGATTTGCTCTGACAGGCTCTTTGGTGTCATGGCTATAGCCTCTCCATTAGCTTGCCTACTGACAGAGCCCTGGGTTGGGCAGACAATCTCCACCATGTGTCTATTCTCATGCAGGGGAGAAGTGTACACAGTGGCCTTTGGAAAGAATAACTGCACACCATGAAGACAAGTTTAATCTTTTTTTGTGTGTGTGTTACCATGTAGATCATCTGCAAATCTCTGTGCAGGCTATAAAACCCTTCATTACCCATCAGCACATCTTTTTTTTTTCTTGTCAGTTGTCTCCCTGGGAACTCCAGCTTGACACAGCCTTATCACATTCTCCTGAGGCTGACTGTCTGTTTCCCCTTCTCATCCCTTTCTAAGTACTTCAGCATCTTAGGACTCCCATTTCCCCTTCAGCTTAACCATTTGGTTCCTCCAGAACCTCTTTTACCTCATAAAGGTCATGTCTCATTGTGGAGTTCAGTAAAGCATTAACGTCCCATTCAGTAGCAAGATCATTGCTCAATTAACTTCCTTCTCAACTTTCCAGCAAACACAGACCTATTAAGCCCAGTGAACTTGCTGCTAAGCACTGCCTTTCTCGTGCCAGTTTTCTCTTAGCACCTGTTTTTCTATTGTCTTTCAGTCCCTGATGTTCATGGGGATGTCAGTTGCTGATAAGTCAAGCATCCTGAATGGCAATTTTGAGCCGGTCCATCAGGCACTGTACTTCCCTGTATTGCCTCTGGCTACGCAGTCTTTTCTCATGGAGGTGTGAGTTTATTACCCATCTCTCCACTTTCACAGAACTAAGGCTGATCTGTCTGCATCTATACGCTTTCAGCCTCATGAGTAGGCTGTGAGCTTGCTTGGATTTCTTTTAAAAAGTCTTGCCCACTTCATTGAATTTGGAGGCAGAGTTTTGTGACTATGCTGATTGCCTGGGGTAACTCATCTGAGTGCACTACCTACAGTGTGAATCATGGATTCCCCCTCCCTTTCTAATACACTACCTTCTATCACTTTTACCTTGCTTTCTCTTTCTCAACCATTCAAATTTTACCAAAAATTCCAAGTTTTGGGATGCCAAGAATCTGTTTAGCACAAAATGAATTTGTACTCTCTCTTGTACCTTGTCAGTCACAATAAATGGCAAACCCCATCCTATCCCCCTCTCCCAAATTTTATCTTTCCTGTGAGACAGGTGGGGCTCAGTTGCACATCATGCCATCCAGCGGAGAAGCCACACACTTGTTACTCTAACATGTTTACTATTTTGTCCTATAAATGCTATTTTTGAGAATTGTTATATAATCTCTAGTCCATTGGTCATCCGAGGGCTTTCCTACAATCACACAGGACATTGTATTCAAGGAAATATGGTGTTCTATACTAAGTGTAGGAGGATGGCCACTCTGGTAGCTTAGCCTTATCGATGTGTCTTATAACTCATAGCAGAGAGCATACTACTGTTCCACTCATCTTTGGTTATGTTGGTACTTATTAGACATCATGTTGTAGCTATTCTTTTCTTTGCTATAATAACCTTTTCTAGTTTTATATAGTCTCTCTAATCTAGTTTTCTCTCTCTCTCTCTCTCTCTCTCTCTCTCTCTCTCTCTCTCTCTCTCTCTCTCTCTCTCTGCTTGCGTTTTGGTGCCAGATATATTGTGTGATGTTTCCTGGGTAGATGTGAGTATCTATTTCTCTCAAACATGGCACTGTTGACAGACCACTAATATGATTTACTCAAGTCAGCCTTCAAAAAAACTAGTGAGATATAGGCCTACCATACCATCAGTAGCATGGAGCTTCATGCAGCTGTGTCAGCAGAAAGCCCTCCCCAGCTTAGCAATGCTCATGAAAGCGTCATCCCCAGGGTTTAAAGGACAACGATAGGCATCCCTACTGAATTCCTTTTCTCCAGGAACTGTTCACTGTCTCTATAACCACAGGGAGGGGCCTTGTGGGTCTTCTAATATTCTATCTCAAGAGCCCCCCTTTTCATCCATGAAGGAACATTTGAATCCAAGGAAACAGCAATACAACAGCCATCCTGACACCAGAAAGTGATATCTCAGTCAGGGTTTGTTTGTTTCTCTGAGTATTAATTAATATCACTGAAAATTCAGTGATCATTTCTGGTGTTGTTGTGGCCATTGGAGAAGAGTCTATTTTTTCATTCACTTTTAAAACTTGGGCTGTTTTATTGCAGTTGAGTTGTATGAGTTCCTTATATATTTTGTATATTGACCTTTTATCAGATACACTGTTCATCATCTTTCTGCTTTGCTCGTTTTTTCCTTTGCTGTGCATAAACCTTCCCTTCTTGACATAAGACAGTTAGATATTTTTGCATTTTTTGATTGTGCTCTTATGCCATATTGATGCCTACAACATGAAAAAATACAAATATATCATAAGACACAAACTTGATCAAGAAGGTTGAATCTATGAGCATGGAAATCCATAGGACTCTGAAGGAATCAACTAGAACCAACAGAAGTAAGTGGAAGATGTTCTGAGTTCACTGACCCCACAGCTTATTCCTGTTATCGAGACTGCACTCCCCAAAGAAGTTCAGAGCTTTGATTCAGTAGCTAGCCAAATTCCAGTAGGAAAACAAATCCTGAAATTCATATAGGACCTCAACCGATATCTACATCACCAGAGCAATTTTGAGAAAGAGCAAAGTTCCAGGCCATCACACTTGGTGACTTTAAAAATAATGAATATAAAGACAGAGTTGTCAAAACTACATGATCATTGGCGTTACAACAGACAGGCTACCCACAGGGCAGAACTGGGCCCAGCCCCAGCTGCTTTCTCCTACATCTATGTGCTCACTTGCTCTTCAGCAAGGGAGCTCCGAATGCACGGCAGCAATAGGATGGTCTCTGACACCAGAGGTGTTAGGATGCCTGGGTATCCACATGGAAAAGGAATAGAACTGAACACTTTTTTAAAAAATCACATCAAAATAGGTTATACTGGAACACAAAATGTGAAGCCATAAAACTCTTAGAAGGACTTGAGGTGGGGACTTGTTACTGCTCTTCTTGGCATTCATGTTTCGATTGATAACCATTTTCCTCCTTTTACTTCTGTGGGGCTGAGGGTTGGAGCATGGTAGACCATGTGCTAGACCAATGCTTTGCCACTAAACCCCACTCAAGCCCTTTGGCTGGGGCTTTGACCAGTTGTGTTTGTGCTCTGTGGAGAATGGGGTGATATGGGTTCACTATGTGCCACGGAATCTGAACAGTCATGGGCTCTGGCTGTGGCTGACTTTTAAAACAATTGTTCATGTCAGTTCTGTTTCAGCAAAACCGGTCTAAAAGTCTCACTGAAAGGCTATGAAGCTTTCTTTCTCAGGCTTTTGAAGACTTGTATACAAAAGCCTGAAACTCATCAGCATCTGAAGTTGATTATTCTTGTTTTAACTATAGGCTTATAAAAAGAAGTCTAAAGTCATCTTTCTAGATTTCTTTGTGTTGTGAAAACTCTGGACATAGATCGTTAGACTTTTTTGACAGGAAGAAGAATAAAAGCAGAGAGGTAGAGAGACCTCGGGAAATGTGTATTTCTTACCGACTTCTCTTGAACTCAAGAGAAACAGTATTCTTCTAAAGTGACTTTCCTTCCCTCAAGCGGCTAGTTGAGTCTGGGAGAGTTGAAGTGAAAACTATGTGTTTTTCTCCTAGCAAATTCCTTAACAGCTTATAGCTTTTATAAAAAGCTGGAATTAGAAGACTCTGAGCTTCTTATTTCACAGTGTTGGCTTGTGAGCACCACTCTCCAGGTTCTTATTTATACTAGGAAGGGTAAGGTTCCCGGTGATCTGTCATGACCTCACTTCTTATTGCTTATATAAATCTTCAGATTCTTTTCATAGCTTTGGCTTTCTGGTACAGATTCATCAACAGAGCGTTTTCAAACACAAGCATGTGTCTTCATAAAGTCCTCAGGCTAGAGTTAGATCTATACCTCAGGCTTCCTGAAATGATGATCAAAGGGTTTGCACTCGAAGTCTGATGCTTGAAGCAAACAGCAATCCTCTGGAGACCCTGAACCGCAGGATGCCGTGCTCCAGCGTTCTCCTTTAGAGATCCCCGAGCCTATCTATCTTCTCCTCCCTGCAACAAATCTTCATCTTCTTCTCTAGAACGCGATCTTTCTCATCACAGCTACCAACGTCTTTTTATCTAATACGCTGTATCTGGAACTGATAGTTATTTGAAGCAGACTTTGTTACAAGGAGCCTATGTCTTCTCTCTGTGTTTAGTTCCCTAAAGCTCATCTTTCTCTGCATGTCAAGGCATCTATCCTGAGCTCCTTTCTCAGTTTACACTCTTCCCTACCTTGGCAACAGCATCCAGTCCCATCACTCCGTTTATCATCTATATGTCCAACTCACAATCACAGCGGAGGTCAGGGCTGATTCTGGGTGTTCTCTTGGTCTTGAAATGGGCAATTCCACATGGGTGCCCTCGCTAAAGTGTAAGCAGATGTGGTATGGGAACACAGTGAAGGGAGAAGTTTGTGAAGAGCCTAGCAAGGCATTCTGCAAGAGCAATTTACGTTGCTTCAGATTGACCCTGCCCTTAAATATTGCTAGGCATTTCATAATAAATATATGCAAAAGAGTTATAGCAAAATAAAGCTCTATAGGTTGAGTTTGCAATCTTCATTATCTTTTCTTAATCAGCCAGAATTGGTTAGATACAACTATGTAATATCATTTCATCATCATCATCATCATCACAACAACAACAATAGCAACAATAACAAAAACAGGCTAATTTCTCACTCACTCTACAGGTGATTTGTGGGATGCTGCGGGAGTGTATACCATTAAGGTCTTCCAGGGTCTGCACTGATGGAGCAGCTGCCATTCTGAACTTTATACCTGTTGCATAAAAGGTCTGGAGGTTGTTGTCATGGCAATTAACTGCCTCTGCCTAGAAGCAACACTTGTTAGTTTTGCTTGTGGCTTTTAACTTGTTGGAAGCTGTACCAAAAGGCCAGAGACTGCAATAGTTCCATGTTTCTGACTAAATGGAACAGAATGAAGTATCTGGTGAACAGCACTGAGGCACAAGCCCACTCGCCATGTAGAGAGGGGCTTTCTGAGTCCCACATATGCAAACCTTCCCCTCGTGTTCTTATGGGTTTTGCTTCTGGAGGTTCTGATTGTCTTTACTGCTTTTACCTTGAGAAAGCCCAGCTTTCCCGCTTGGATTGTAGCAATGGCTTCTTTGATCCATCAGCTCACAGATACAGTGATGGTTCCCATAAGATCCATTAAAGCTTCATCATCACAACATGGTATGTTTCAAACCTTTGGCATGAACTGGCCTTCATGTTTGACACCTGCTGCCTTCCAGCCTCTCTTCTGGCTCCCCGTGTGCTAGCCATGTTCCAGGACTTGCTGAGGGCTTTTCTTGACTTCTGTTCTGTTTAGAACATGTCTTGTCCCCTATCACCACCCACTTTCTTCCCTCAAGTACTTTGCTCCAACTTAGAGAATCTGTAACCCTCCCTGAAGATTTCAAGCCTGTTTTCCCCCTAAGAAATGCTTTCTGACTTTCTCCAAGGGAATGGTGACTGTTTCCTCAGTTTTAGTCAGAAGACCATTCTATGTATATGTTCTCAAAGCACACGGTTTGTGTTTTTTAGATTTCATGCTTGATTCACTTAAGTAATCTGTGCACATCTTGCTGGCAGAAACATGTTACTAAGTCATATGTTCTCATAGAGAATAAGTATGCTCTTCCTGGCATGTGGAGAATGTGAAGTAAATGTGTTATGCAGAGCCCAAAACACAAAGATAAACTTATACCAACAAAGAGCAGATGATCTATCTATCTATCTTCTTCTATCTATCTATCTTCTCATCCATCTCTCTCGTCCTCCATCCATCTCATCCATCCATCCATCATCATCATCCATCCATCCATCCATCTATCATCCATCTCTCTATCTATCTATCTTCTATCATCTATATCTATCATCTATCTATCTATCTATCTATCTATCTATCTATCTATCTATCATCTATCTATCATCTTATCACATCTATCTGTCTATCATCTATCTATCATCTATCTATGCTAATCTATTTCAGAGTAAGATATGCATTATGTCTATGCCTGTTCTTGGACAAGTTAGCTGTCATACACTTGCGTTGGTTTCTAATATCTGTGGGAGTGTATAAAAGTTTTGCTTACTTCATAGGCTTATTGGAAGGTTAATCACTGTTTATAGTAAGGCACTCAGAAGCCTGTAGTAGTTCCTTACTACTGCTATGACACATGATCACATCCTTGGTAGCTTTCAGCATACCTCTGTTATCTTAAAGTTATGAAGGTCAGAAATCTAAAATGGGTTTCACTGGGCAAAATTCTTTCTGGAAATTCTAGAGGAGTAATCCATTTCATTACCTTTTCTAATTTCAAGAAACATTGTCTCATTGAGTCTCTTATGACGTCACACACTCCCTTCTTAGAGGGACCCTGATGAGTGAGTCTATTAGAGTCTGTTGAATAAATCAGGATAATGCTCCAACTTAAGATCCTAAGTTTAACAACTGTAACACCCCTTTGTCATGCTAGGTATACAGAGCCACACAGGCCTAGGCTCAGAGAACTGGATGTACACATTTTAAAGGAAGTGTTATCCTGCTGACTTCTGAGCGTTTTCTCGTTATAAAGGATTGCTATGATTAGCAGTTAGCATTTGAGCTGCAGGTTGCTTCTTAGACATTGTCACACTGTTTACATTGTCACATGTTTTATTTTAGAGCCCAGACATTCATGGGCCATGCCTCCTTTAATGCAGTTCTAGTGTCTATTGATAATTTAGCTTAAAAGAGTCATATGTTCTCATTCGAAAGCATATTAAGTGCATAACCTTTGAAATATAGCCATTTTGTGATGTCAAGATATACACGATAGTAAAAGAAAATTGGATTTTAAATAGTACCTTAGTAGTATTAAGAAAGAAAAATTTTCCATTTGCTATTATTATGTAGAAATGGCTAACAGCTTTTGAGAAATTACTGTGAGCTGAGAGCTATCTAAGTGTTTACACAACAAGTGCTGACTAGTGAGGTCTCCACAGTGAGTTTATAAACCGTAAAGTGCTTCATGTTCCTTATTTCATGACACTTGAGTTTGCCTAACTAAGGGTAGAAAGCTGCAGAGATGAGATTTTAAAAATAAGGTGACCAGGCTGTGGACATTAAACTGTCAACTGTAGCACCACAAAGGTCAAATGGAGACAAGGACGGGTGGCTTTAAGAGCATGAGCTCTGGGCCCCGGGCCCCTGCGCTCAGCATCTCTGTACACCTCATTTCTGTGGTACTGACTGGAATCATTTAGCGTTGTTGCTTCTCATTTTTACATTTAAAAAAAAATGCTTAATAGGAGGTGACCACTATGTTGGGAGTTGGTCAGTTACCAGAGATGCTTGAAAACAAATTTTGAGAAAATTCCAAGCTTTTAAAAGCCATCCTTTAAGTCTCGCTCCCAGCATCTGCTCACATCTTTCTCTTCTTTCCCCTCCTCACCTTTCTCATCTCTTCCCTCCCTTTCCCTCTCTCTGAAATATCCTTTAGGAACATCGACTTCAGCAATTGTCAAACATTGTCTTTCTCTGTATTCTGGCAAATTACTTTGCCACACAGAGCTAAGGGTAGGAGGCTGCCTGTTACTTGAAAGAAATGTGTTTTTGAAGGTAGCGTTTTTCTACAAATATATTGTTTCCTGCTTCTTAGGCCTGGCAGATGCTAGCAGTGATGTTCTTCACCTTGGAGAGGTTAAAAATACAAGCAAGGTTATTAATGAAAGCAATAATTACAAGAATATTAAGAACAACTGTTCTGTATGGCAAGAAACTGACTGTGGTAGGAGGATTAGTTAGAGGTGCAGATGTAAGGAATTGGCATTTGCTGGAAGTACATTGATGGACTGGTTGCCTACTCAGCCACATTAACAGAAATATGTTCTCTGAAAAAAAAAAACCAACGCAGAAATAAGCAAGGAAGGAGGTAATCAACACAGAAAAAATATCGCAAGCAATATCAAAACATATTAGAAAGTGTCAATACACTCAGATTATTAAATGGTCACATTCACCGGGAGCCAAATGTAAGCTTACTGGGCTTTTGCAGAGCCGCTTATGCAACAATGAGACCTACAGACGCATGTCCTGTGATCTGTGGTAGGTTCGGAATCATTCAAAGGTTGAAAACCGTGGAATGGTTTCCTTGCTTTCCACATGTGCCTGACATTTCCTCACAGTCACACGTGCTTAAAGAGTGTGTTACCTGCATTCCGGGGCTTGCTTTTACGTCCAGTGTTTTATTTAGAATCCTTCTCCAGATGAAACTGTTGACCTCAGTTAGCCAGAGATGGCTGCTTTGCTATTTTGATTTGGAGTTAATGTTTTCCTCAAGCAGAGAAAATGTATTTTCATAGACTGATAGTAAACACTGCATATGTATTTCTTTTGTGCTTAATGGTCCATGGGAATATCTAGAAAAGTGAGAGCCAATTAGATCATTCACTGTAAATGGTTTTTAAGAAAAGACATCTCCCCTTGGTATTTCTAAGGATAGGTCAATATCACATTTATTTGTTTTCATTGTTGGGCTTGATGGTAGTGCTATGCTCACAAAGTACAGTCTTCTATTTTGATTGAGTTAAAAGTACGTGATCTCTTTCAAGGTCTTAAAAACTCTGCTGGAAAATAAACAAGGACATTTTTAATAATCCTATATTTGACTCTCTGTTTCGTGACTGTGACCAGTCAATAATCTGAGTTTATTGGCTCTTTTTTTGGGGGAAGGCGGGGAGGTTATTAGTAACTTTTTTTTTAAAAATGTTAATCAAAGGCTTTATAAGTTTGGTAATGCTCATAACAAGATGCCCATACAATCAGAAGTGTAACCCAATACACAAACTAGGTATAACAACTATCTTTGACTGGTGGAGACACTCGAGAACATCCGCCTCCATGTTCCACCCTCCCCCTCATCTCCTAGCTCCTCCTCTGCTTACTCCTCCTCTTCCTCTCCTTACTCCTCCCACCTTAGCTTCTCCTATATATCACCCTTCCTGTTAAGATAAAACTTTTCTCTCAAAATACAATTAGAGCATAACTATAGCAATTTGTATCAGTAAGGTACAAGATAGACCTAATACCCAGCCATCATTTTGTTGACTAACTAGAAACTCTGTCTTCTCTCCTAACTAAAAGACTTAGTTCTGAACCTGGCTTTTTTCTTGGCTTTAGAATGAATGTCAGCTGAAAACCATCCTTCAAGTCTTTTCTCTCAAAGTAAATAGCCTGGGTTGGCTATGAGACAACCCCATCAGAAATCCAGAATGACTAAATTAACTGAAATTATGGGAAGCATATTGGCTCTTTCTTATGTCATCCTTTTATGTTGTTCTGATTAAAAATGAAAGTAATTTTATCTTATCCATTTCTTTTGTGCTATAATTGGAGTTTAATCTTTTTTTTTTTTTTTTTTTTTTTTTTTTTTAGTTTGTTGATTTTTTGCAGTAAGTATTTGAGTCTGGCTATTTTTATTTATCCCCAAATTTAATCAGAGTCGGGAGAAATGTAAGGCAGAAAGCAAGCATGTCTCCCTGTCTCTGGGTGGTAGGGATAGGATAGAGTCATGTGGAGCATGGGTCCAGGGGCATGCAATAAGAAGTGACATGGAGAAACAGAGAGTGGGACGAGAACACTATTGGTTTCACCGTCTTTTATTCCTAGTGAATCTCCGCTGTAGTAGACATGCCTCACCACCTTTGTGTTCCAGACACAGCTGTAAATCAGAATTGCTGTAAAACAGAGAAGTAATGTTTTCTTTGAAGGCTATTTGACAATAGAACTCAACCTGTGACTTGCAACCCCTTTGGCAAACCTCTGTCTCCAAAAATATTTACATGACCACCATAGCAGTAGCAACATCACAGTTATGAGGTAGAAATTAAAATAATGCCTGGAGGTCACCACAACAGGAAGAACTTTATTAAAGGGTCACAGTGTTAGGAAGGTCAAGAACCACTGGGAGAGAAGAAACTATCACTCACCACTGTCCCCATGAAGATGGTGCTTCTAGAAGTAGTTTGTGTCTTGTTGTTTTGTGTTTGCCTACATAGGAAGACAGATGGGCAAATAACACTAACATTTTCTTGATGTTTACTTTTTAAAAAAAAAAAACAACAATACATTGAGAAATGTTTTAAATATATATTTCTATGCATTTTGTCTTTCAGGAACATTAAAAAAGGCTTATTTCAAATCAAATGACAGTGAACCTTTGGTCACTGATGGCGAAGCTCGAGTGCCGGGCGTTATCCTTGTAAATACAGTTTATTATGAGGGCACAGGGGCGCCCCTGTGCCTCCCAGCCAAGCCACTCCAGCCTGGATACCTAGAGCACCTTCTCCAGAGGACCAGAGTCACAGGAATACAAGTGAGTCTGAAGTTGCTGAACAAGAATGCTTTTGTGTCTGTGACGTCTGATGCTCACAGGTCACGTGATGAGAGCCATTCCTCCAGAAAGCCTAATGGAGTGCCTGTTCTTTAAGTCTGAAATGTGAGCAGCTCCACAGGCAAGACAGAGATGGAGTAGGGAACACAATAAGTCAACATTTCTGAGCTAGAACCCTTTACACAGTTGCTTGCTTCACTGTGAGCCTTGTATTAAAAGTTACTTATTTATTATGTAAGGGAAGCCACCTTTGTGTTCTTTGGGCCTTGCTAGAGGATTCCCCATCCATGCAGGAAAAGGAGAGCATGACTAAAAACTCAGCCCTATTTGCTTTAGAGGTACTCTTGTGTTGTCTGTCTCTTGCTTTCTTCTTTTATTAGAGGCGACAGTTACTTGACATCTTGGCGACTGCAAACAATCACACCTTCAGGAAAGTGGCACTTGCCAAGAATTCCTGCTGGGTGAACTCCAAGGGAGAGTTAGTATTTCCAGAAAAAGATTTGGGCCAGAGAGAAAAGACAGAATAGGGAGACATCATATATGGAATGTAACTCAACCCCTAGACGGTCCCAGATCTTCAATAAAGTTACCCACTTCCAGAAAACCTGGTGCAATGGATTTGTGTGTAAAGGCATTTTGTCCCCAAAATACACAAAATATGGAGGCCTTCTATGACATTGTCCTGGTTCCTCTTTTTTTTTTTTTATTAAATTCCCTCCAGCAATGTGATGTAATCAGAAATGGCATTAAAGTCATCCATCCATGGTCACATTGTTTCCTCTCTCGTTCATGACACCCACAAAAGGAATCACATCTTAGTCCCGGCTAGAGTATTTATTTTCATAGGCAGGGAAAACTGTAAGTTAACTTGGAGCTCTCATGGTGTGGATTTGCCAGTGCTTGAGAGAAAGCAGAGTTGTTTTGTTTCTCCAGTTCAAGAAGGCCAGTCCGCTCCAATTTCACTATTTCACAGTGTACCTATACTATTCGTCTTAGTCATCTCTACACAGTGTTCACCAGTGATCCAGGTGCAGGCAGGCTTATGACCTGGATAGCAATATTGCAAAGCAGAATTATGCCACGTTGAAATTATTTTCAATGTGAGTTTAATTCTGAGGTTTCATATTTTGCTCAAGCACTTTGTTTCTTTCAAGGACGGTGTTTTCCATCAGAAGTGAAGAAGTCATTTACCTAAAACCAGCCCGGCTAACGAGGTCACAATTACAGCAACTGTCATTTTCTTCCTCTAAGTGGATTTGTCTGTAGTTTCAAAGTTCTGTCATTCGTTAAGATTCAAATCAGTTTGACAAGCATATACCCTGGAGAATAAAAGAAATGCAGGGTGCTTGCTGTTTAGCTTGGAATTTTGATAGAACCCTGACGTGGGTATTCTCTTCTTCTAGTTAGATATGAACTTATTTTGACACATAGATGAAATCCAGGTGAAATCAGTGACTGTGTGAGGAGAGGCTGACTCCTTTGACGGTTTGTCCATCTGTGTTGTTCGTATGCTTGACTGCACGCTGCTTACCAGGGAGACTCCCCATCCGTGGTTGATGTTAACTGGAACCGTTGGCTACTAGGAGTTCTATTTTAAAATACTCTAGTGAGCATACCAGTCTGAGCTTACTGAGGATTTGATGGTTTAGGGGGCATGTTTGGGTGAGAGCCCCATAATTAGCCGACGAGCACCACAGGATAGGTAAGCACATTCTTCCATGTTTAAGGCACAAAATCAGGTTGATATGTCTGGTACCATTTAGTTGGTAACTGGTGGTTGTGAAGCTGAGTTTTGGGTATTGGGATTCCTGGGCCAGTGCTCTCTCAGTGACTCTTGTTCCTGATAGGATTTATTGCTTCTTTTATAGTGCACAGACTACTACACACCTTAGACTCTGGGAGAATAGAAAGAGTCATCGGCTCTTTGCTTTTTCTGTTTTCTGTTGAGTTTCGTGATGACTGGCCATGTTGTTCTTGGTACAACAGCGACCACTTGAATGACTAGGTGAAGTGTATTCACTGAAAATATTTAATATATGTTAATGGCATCTGATCACACTTCTGCTGCTTGGTTTTATTTAACCAACTTTAAAATATCATTTCATGTCTTCTTTTCATATTAGCATCTTGCAGAAGAACTGTTTTCCCTCCCCGTGTTATTCCAACTAAGAGTTTTTAAATTTCCTGGTATATGTAAAAGCTATTTAAGTGTACTTTGGTCCCCAAATACCATGGCCAGACATTCTACTTGGATTTCCTGGCCAACTCTTATCCAAAGGTAGTTAGAAATGGTCTTGCTCCAAGATGCTTCTTCCTGAGGGACGCTCATATCACTGTCAAGGCTAATTCTACACTTACAAAGTGTTGACTAGCATATATCACATAACTGCTATGCTGTAGCCACCAGCCTTTCTGCATGGGGGTGGGGGGTAGCCTTGTGTGACAGGCTGTACTTCTGGGTTTTCCTGACCCTCACTGAGCTCCAAGGGTGATCGAGAGAAGGAGGTGACCCACTGTAAATTTTAATGCGGTGTTTCAGCAAGAAATGTGTTTCTAGGTTGCATGCTATGTCTGGGTTTCATTTTATAATGTTTTTTCTTTATGTATATTGTAAGTATTTAAACACATGCTGAAAGAAAGGGACAACTGGCTAACAAGAGGCCGGTCGGGGATCACATAGAGTGTGATTCACACTAAAGTAGACTGTGTTCTAGTGAAGTGTCAGAAAATGGATTAGTGTCCTGAGAACTTCCCATGTTCTGTTCTCTTCTCAGGTCTCTGGTAGGCAACCCCTAGGGGGAAAAAATAAGTGGTTTGTTGTTGTTGTTGGATATTTTCTTTATTTACATTTCAAATGTTATCCCCTTTCTCAATTCCTCCCACGCCTGGAAATAAGTGCTTTTAAAAGCAAAACCAAACCAAAAGGACCTGTAATTGGAATGGGAGTTTGGTAGGAGGAAGTGTAGGGGTGGAAGGTGGTAGGAGACAGAGAGGGAGCTCTGTAGTCAGAATGAACTCTGTACAAGGGTCGACTTGTCAAAGAACAAATTAATAAAGAAAGTAACTACTTCCTAAGACGTCAGCAACATATTAAGTCCACCTTCCTGATATGTACAATTCCGCAGTTTTTAATGTATTTATAAAGTTGTGCAATTATTTCTACTACCTAATTTTATTTTATTTATTTATTGGCTATAAAAATGCTGACTCTACTGCTTTACATTCCCTTCTTATGTAATCCCTAGCCTAAACTAATCTAATGATGCCTCCATGGGCTTGTTCCTTTTGAAACTTATGGGTATGTTAAGCCTGAGGCCCACAGCCTGGATCTGGCCAAGAATAGCAACAAATGTGCCTCAAAATTCAGAGCTGACTTGGTACATTATGGAATGGCTTTAATAACTCAGTTGCGTGGTCCTCTGTGTGAGCTTTGTCAATGACAACACGGTGGCTCAAAGTTCAAAAGTTGAACACATGTGCAAGTGTATCCGACAACACAGGTTTCTTCCTTTTAGCATGCTTTCAGGATGCATCCATATCAGCTATGATGACTTCATCCTCTTTTTAGAGCTAAGAAAATTCCATCGAATGGATATGTAACATTTTATCTGTCCATCCTTCCAAGGATAGGTATCTGAGTTGCTCCTGCCTTTTTAGCACCTGTGAACTATACTGCTGGGATTATTGTACAAGCTGTGGTATGGACACATGCTTCCAATTTTCTTTGGGTTATAAGGGAAATATAAATGTGCTATTTCTATAGTTTCCTAATAGTTTTCTGCCTAGTTGTTTGATTCACTCTGGGTATTGTGTATTGAAGCCTCCAACTGTTCTCAAAATCATTATCACCTACATCATCATCATCATCATCATCATCCACTCTTCATCACCATTGTACCAAGTTGCCTTGCTCATTTTCTTGGGCCTGGGGCCTGGGGTACATCTGATTGATCTAAGAATTACATATAAAAATTTCCTAATTATATATTTTCCTTTAAAGAGTTATAAAATAATTTAAACATCTTCTACATCATGTGGCAAAGTAACATATAACAATCACCACTATGGAGTTTTGGTACTTATTTGAGTTTCTATACATGATCATATCACTGCTTACATAGCTATCTTGCTATATCATTTGATAGCTATAAGAAAGGAATGATGTACGCTTGGATTTTTTTCTCTATTGAAGACCAAACATGTTTCTGAAGGTTACCTTTGTAATGGCCCAAACACAGAAAAATGGCCACACACTCACTTGGCCAAGATCAGCATGGTAGACACTTCCTGAATATGTGTCTTAGGTTACAGCACCCAACAATGTACTCAGGTTATTTTAGCAGACAGGAGGCATATTAATTAATAGCTGAGTAATTTAAATTTTATTAATTTTGATTATATTTTCTTTATAATATCCAGGGGTTTATATCTAATTATATACATGCTCATAAAACTTTCTTTGTGTGAAAAATGTTGTATATTAAATGACAATTTTTCAGAGTGAGAAAAGGTGCACCAAGCCCCAGATCCAGTGATCTGTGTCACATTTCCTGAAACGCTGATGCTCTATGGCAGAATTCTCAATGTTTTTTGCCAAAGACTCCTTTGACAATCTGGAGAAGGCAAACACCTTCCCAGAATAATAGTTTGGCCCTAAAGTAAATTACACAGAGTTAAAATAATTAGAACAATATTTAAATGGAATCCCTAACTTGTTAGAAATGTAAAACATCCATGAAATCGTGAAATGCCTGCTTAGTTATTAACACATTAAATAGTGATTACTAGCAATTGATCAAAAGCTAAATTTTTCTAACAGAGATGAAACATAAATAACATTTTGAAATGCCTGCAGCATCTCTGTGTTGATTCATTAATATCTGTGGTTTATGTATTGCTTTCTATATCTACTGCCTGTGTTGGTAAATGAATTACCCCAAATTTCAGACTGTAGAACAGAGATGCTACTTTGCTCTTAGAAAGTTCATTGAGAACCCAAATTCTTTGTCTGACTGCTGAGGTCTGCGTCCGACTGAAGGATGCTTCATACAGAGGAGAATATTCTGTGGTGTTTAGCCGGCCCTCTGGCTCCTTAGGTCTTAGGATTACTTGCAAAGTTGCTACAGGCATGATGCATGACCATCTATCCACCCTTAAGTGTTCCACTGGGTACCAGGATTGCATCCAGGATTGCATCCAAATGGCCATGGTCGGTTGTTGAGTTCAATCAGGCCCTTTCTCTATATTAAATCAAATTACCCAGGCTAAAAGAACAGTGAGGAGATTTTGACATGACCGGCATAAGAATCTCACTATGAACAAGTGAATTGCTGGATAATTGTTGCATGCTTGTTGTGGAATGCTCGCTTGGGTGTCAGGTTTCAGGGGAAGACCTGAACAGTGAAGGGGAGGGATGGAAATACTTCCCTCCTCTCCTTTCTTCCCTACCCCATCTTTCATGCTTTTCCTGGGATGTATTAGATTTCCCAGAGACAGCAGACTTAATGTGATGAGCAGCGCTGGGCTTTGGAAGAGGTGAGGGGACAGTATCTGTGTCACTCTTTTAATATCATCATCATCATCATCATCATCATCTTTATCATCATCATTTCTGGGATCTTCCTTCAACCTTTTCTCCTAAGCAAATCCTGATATATCTCCCATGTAACAGGTACCCTAAAGGTAATGTTCCCAGAGCAGATTGATATGGCAAATAAGAGCCGGATCAGTCATGCTGGAAATGTTTGTGGCTCAAATGTTTCCTCCCCAGACCCATTGTCACTTCCCCGTTAGGAAGAACAGCCCAACACCCTTGATCCAGCTAGAACAAAAAACACGCACAGTAGCACATAGATATCAACAGGGCAAAAACAATCCTGGCCAAACTCAAAGCAGGAAGTGATCCTTTAGAAACCAAAGGCTCAGATACCAACTGAAAACACAACCCAAGCTGAGCGGTCTGCTTTACCATGCGCATTACTGTGATTCTTAAAGATAATTGATACTGTGCATGATTTTTGGCCCCAATCCTTCCATTTTCTGACTGTCTCGGGGATTTGGAAAGCCTAGTCAGTGGGACTCTGTCTGCTGTTACTTATGTCTTCGGAGAATAAGCCTCTCCACATAGCTGTGGTTGAAATGAATAAGTTGATGAGTTTTCCTAACCCAAAGCTTTCTGTCTGTCCACGTTTGATGCAAGCCATTCCTCATGCTTTTGTGTTGGCATGTATTATTCCTTTATCTTGCTGCTCAGCCACATTTACCTCCTATCTGCGTGTGGTGTTTGAGCTGAACAGATTTTGAACACGTGTTTATAATTATGTTAAGATGTGAAAACCTCTTTCTGATTCCTATGTCCATTTCCAAGTTTTATGAGATATGTTGATTCCAGAGCGTATGGTTTAACATTCTATGGAGCATTTGTTTATCTACAGTTATTTGCTGGGCACTAGTTCTGGGTTGTCGCCATGGACCGTAAAGTTAAATATGATTAAAAACCTCATCCATCCAGCCCATGGCTGGTAATTGCCTTGAGACCTGAAGGTATTACTTATAGTTAGAGAGATTAAAAATGTGATCCACTTGAATTCACCAAAAATATATATATTGCTATCTTATACAATTTTAATGTTATAATAAAACACCTCATGTCCTCCAGATTAAGTTTTAATTATAATTATACAACGTATTTTAGTTTAAGGGTATATTCTATAACTTCCATATTTAATTACATCAAACTTATATCCCTCTGTATCACAGACTTGTCTGTTTTTCTCTTCATTTGCTACGTTTCTGTGAAGGTTTTGGTGATGCTTGGTTTCCCATGGGAGCACTTTTTACATGGGCTACTCTGCTGTTACAACAACCATTGGCTAAAACCATTGGCGCCTATGTCTTATTATAGAATAGCTCCCAAACCTCAAACAAATCAGTAGCCTTCCTCTACGTGAAAGATAAACAGGCTGAAAAAGAAATTAGGGAAATGACACCCTTCACAATAGTCACAAATAATATAAAATACCTCGGTGTGAATCTAACCAAGCAAGTGAAAGATCTGTATGACAAGAACTTCAAGTCTCTGAAGAAAGAAATTGAAGAAGATCTCAGGAAACGGAAAGATCTCCCATGCTCATGGATTGGCAGGATTAATATAGTAAAAATGGCCATCTTGCCAAAAGCAATCTACAGATTCAATGCAATTAAAATACCAACTCAATTCTTTACAGAGCTAGAAAGAGAAATTTTCAAATATATTTGGAATAACGAAAAACCCAGGATAGCGACAACCATTCTCAACAATAAAAGAACTTCTGGAGGAATTGCCATCCTCCTCAGCTGTACTCAGAGAAATAGTGATAAAACTGCCCGGTATTGGGAAGAGAAGGCAGGAGACAAGAAAGAGTTGAGACCAGAAAGAACCCACCCTATGGTATTTGTCTTTGAAAAAAAAAAAAAAAAATTTTTCCCCAAAAAAAAAAAAACCCCGGGGGAAAGGAACCTTTTTTAAAGGGAATTTTTTAAAAACCCAAAAAAAAAACCTTTTTTAAAAATTTTTAAAATTTTAAAAAAACCCCCCCCCCCCCTTTTTTTTTTTTTCCCCCAAATTTGTTTTTTTTAAAAAATAAAACCCCCCCCCCAAAAAAAAAAAAACCCCCCAAAAAGTTTTTAAAGGGGGTTTTTTTTTCCCAATAAAAAAATTTTTTTAAAACCCAAAAAAAAATTTTTTTTAAAAAAAAGGGGGAAAAAAAAAAAGGGGGAAAAAAAAAAAAAAAAAATTTTTTTATTAAAAAAAAAGGTTTAAAAAAAATTAAAAAAAATTTTCCAAAAATTAAAAAAAAAAAATTTTGGGGGGAAAAAAGGGGGGGGGGGTTGGGGGGGGGGGGGGGGAAAGTTTTTAAAAAAAAAAAAAAAATTTTTGGGGGGAAAAAAAGGGGGGGGGGGGGAAAAACCAAAAAAAAAAAAACCCCAAACCCAAATTTTAAAAGGGGAAAAAAAAAAAAAAAAGGGGGGAAAAAAAAAAGGGGCCCCAAAACAAAAAAAAAGGGGGGCCCCCCCAAAATTTTTTTTTTTAAAAAAAGGGGGAAAAAAAAATTGGGGTTAAAAACCCCCCCAAAAAAAAATTCCCCCCAAAAAACCCCCAAAATTTAAAGGTTTTGGAAAAAAAACCCCCCAAAGGAAAAAAAATTTTTTTAAAATTTTTTTTTAAAAAAGGGGCCGGGGGGGTTTTGGATTTTTTTTTTAACCCCCCCGGGGGGGGGGCCCAAAAAAAAAAAAAGGGGGGGGGGGGGGGGGGAAAAAAAAAAAAAAAAAAAAATTTTTTAAAAAAAAAAAAAAAAAACCAAAAAAAAAAAACCCCCCAAAAAAAAAACCAAATTTAAAAAAATTTTTAAAAAATTTTTTAAAAAAAAAAAAAAAATTTTAAAAAAAAAAATAAAAAAAAAAAACCCAAAAACCAGAAAAATTTAAAAAACCAAAAAAAAAAAAACCCAAAAAAACCCTTTAATTTTAAATTTGGGGGGGCCAAACCTTTTGAAAAAAAAAAAAAAAAAAAAAAAAAACCCAAAAAGAAAAAAAAATTTTTAAAAATTTTTTTGGGTTTAAAAAAAACCCCCAAACCCCCCCAAAAGGGGGAAAAAAATTTTCCCAAAGTGAAAAAAAAAAAAGGGCAAAAAAAAAAAAAACCCTTTTTTTAAAAAAAAAATTTTTTAAAAAAAAAAGGAAAAAAAAAAAAAAAAAATTTTAAGGGAAAAAAACCAATTAAAAGCCCCCCTTTTAAAAAAAAAAAATTAAAAAAAAAGGTTAAAAATAAAAAAAAAATTTAATAAAAAAAAAAAAAAAAAAAAAAAAAAGGGGGGGGGGGGTTTTTTAAAAAAAAAAAAAAAAAACCAAAAAAAAAAAAAAAAAAAAAAAGGGGGGGGTTTTGGGGGAAAAAAGGGGGAAAAAAAAACCTTAAAAAAAATAAAAAAAAAAAAAAAAAAAGGGAAAAAAAGGGAAAAACCCCCTTTTTCCCCCGGAAATCCAAAAAAAGGGTTTTAAAAAAACCCCTTTTTTAATTTTCTTTTTTTTTTTTTTATTTTAAAATTTAAAAAAAGTAAAAAAAATTTTTAAAAGGAAAAAAACCAAAAAAATTTTGGGAAACCAAAAAAAAATTTTTTTAAAGTTTTTTTTAAAAAAGGGGGAAAAATTTTTTTTCCTTTTAAAATTTTTTTTTTGGGGGGTTTTAAATTGGGTTTTTTTTTTTTTTTGGGTTTTTTGCTCTCCGGGTTTTTTAAAATTTTTTTTTCCCCACCACTCCTCCTGCCCTATCACACCAATGAAAATGTAACGAATACCTATGTATTTCAAAAATGCTAGATTCTTGTTACAAGTTCCTATTATGCATTTATCACGTATCTTCCCTTATGGCCTTGCCTTAGAGATTCAGAACACTTGTTATTTTTCAGTCTGATTACATGTTTGCGGTTTGAGGGATTCTAAGTTGGATGGGCATCTGAACAAACATTTATGGGGACTCAATACACAGTTGATAGCATCGGAATTTAGTACACAAGGCTGTCCAAGGAAGCTTCCTACTTCCTCTTATCTTACTCGAGCACTCTCGTTAATTTTCTGAGGACACAAAATTCTTTCAAATCAACTGCTCTCAGGAATGACTCTGGCACAATGTTCCTTCTGTGTAAGTCATCGAGTGTAGGGAATGACCTTCATCATTCTGCTCAGCTGATGTGTTTCTGACCCGGGTTGACTTTGGCGTACAGCAGGGAATAGGCTCTGAGGCTTCTGTCTAATTGGGCCATAAGTGAAGACTTGCAACCCATTTCCTCTTCAATGCAAAGTCCTGGCTATGAAGTATGAGAACAGGCTGTTGTCACATGATCTGGTTTCTCTTTGTGACTGACATGTATGTATGTATGTATGTATGTATGTATGTATGTATGTATGTATTTATGGAGAATACATATTGAGGCGTCTTTTATCAACTTTCAACATATACAATTTAATATCAGCACCTGTACTCATAGTGTTGAACAATAGGCCTACCACACTCATTCTTCCGTCTTACTGAAGTTTTGTGCCCTGTAACCAATGTCTCCCAGTTGTCAGCTCTTCTTACATCAGCCCCAAGTGACTATAATATTACTTTGGTTTTAAAAATAGTTTTTAAATTGTTATTATTATGTTTTATTTTATTCTATGTGTATGAGTGTTTCGGCTGCATGCATGCCTCTGTACTGTGTGTGTGCCTAGTACCCAAAGGCCAGAAGAGAGAGTTGAACGCCCTGGAACAATAACTACACGAAAGTGTTGACCACCATGTGGGTGCTAGGAATTGAAACTGGTCCTCTGGAAGAGGAACCAGTACCCTCAACCTCTGAGCCATCTCCCCAGCCCCAATAAAATCTGTTCTTGATAGTCTGACATTTTTACATTTCACATATGAGTAAAATCATGAGATTGTTTTATTTTTGTGCTCGGCTTATTTCATTTAACACAGTGTTCTCCAAGCTCACTCATGCACATGACAGAGTTTCTCCTCGGAGTTTGCAACCACGACTTCAAACATGTTAGACAAGCACTCCACCACTGAGCAATATTCCCAGCCCAAGATTTTCTTCTTTTAAAGGGATGAACAATATTCTGTAATATATATAAAGTGACATAATTTTATAAGTTTATATATTGTTGGTTGATTCAAAATCTTAGCTGTTACAAATAATGTTGATGAGCTATCTATTTAATATTCTGATTTCTTATATTTTTATAACTATGATTGGAATTTATAGATCATATAGTAATTGTATTTTTAGTGTTTTGAGAAACTTCTATACTTCTTTCCACTATATCTATATTAATAAGTACCACATCCTCACCAGTCTTGTTATTTTCTTTCTTTTTAAATATAAACTAGTAGAGCAGATATGAAGTTATGCCTTTTGTGGTTTTAATTAAAATTTATCTGGTAACTAGTGATATTATATATCTTTTTATGTAGTGTGTTTTCTTTTGAGAATTATTCATCTAGTTCCTTGGACCTTTTTGGATAATCAGATTTTTTTCTTGTTATGAAGTTGAGTTCTTTCTGTATTTAAGGCATTAATTCTGATTCAGATAAGGATTGGATTTATGATTTGCAAATATTTCTCTCTTATTTCATAGAGATCTCTTTGTAATGTTGACTGTTTTCTTTTCTGTGCAGAAGGCTTTTAGCTTGATATAATACCGTTTGTCTGTCTTGTCTTGTGCTCTCTGCACATTGGATAACATATTTTTAAGTCATTGCTCAGGCTTATGCCATTGTAGTTTATTGTTGTGTCTTCATACAGTTCCAACTTTTATCTTTAAGTTCTTGATCCATTTTGAATTGGTTTTGAATATGGTGTGAGATCAGGACCCATTTTAATTAGTCTGTGTGTCAGTATCCAGTTTTCTTAACACTGTTGAAGAGACCGTCCTTTCTCTTGACATCTTTATCAAAAGTAATTGATGACACAAACGGTCTGTTTCGCAGACCCAGAGCAGTGAGCTTTTACCTAAGTCCAAGAGTTTGCAGAGCCTCCTACTGTTTTCATTCAGTCCTGTTCTGTGTGCTCTCATTGTCCTCAGGTACTCTGTGTACTGTGTTTATCTTTTCATATTTCTCTCTCCTTTGAACTTAATTCAAATAGCCTCTGTGTTCCCTTTACTCTGGTGAGATCTCCTGCTAAAGCCAACGAGAATGACAAAGGGTGTAGCTCTGTAGAGACAGGAAAGAGAGGCTCCCCTCTCAACTGCAGAGGTGCTGTCCAGACAGTAGTTGAAGACAGAAATAGATCTTATAAAGGGAACAGCATGGGGCCACCTCCCACACTGTCAAGTCATCTAGAGAACAGGTTATTGAAAACAACAGCAGCAGCAGCAGCAAGGCCTTTGTGGCTCAGATATCCTGGCTTTCTATAGTTACTTGGCTATCATTCAATTAAAAAAGTCTTTGAAGCCAAGGGTTTTACCAATTTAGTCTCATCTTACATTCATTGAATAATTATTGAGTATAGCCCCCAGTGGCATTCTAGTGAAGAATTAATTCCTCTGATGTGGGAGAGTAATGGGAAAAAGTCACTAACGAATTTACAGTTGGTTGACTTTCATGTCTTTGGCATCCATGCAGTGGAAACTCTACTTTGAGTTGGGAACTTTCTCCAGCTCTGGCAGAGTGTGATACCATGTTCTCCTGTGATTCTGGGCAGTGACAAAGCCTCAGTTCCCAGTTAGCCACCTAGTCACACGGGCAAGCAACTGGCGCTGGCTCTACACTGCTACATTACATATAACAAATACATTTGACTGAATCAACTTTTGTTTTTGCTATTGCCAGCATTTCCTAGGGTCTCACATAGGTCAAACAAACACTCTACCACTGAACAATTCCCCAGCCCTCTCATGTTACTTTGAGACAAGTCATGCAGGCTTGCCCAGAGCTCATTCTGTAATCCATGTGGGCCTTGAATATGTGTTTCTCTTGCCTTCGTCACCTGGGTAGCTAGGGTTACAACCTGTACCAATAGGCCTGGCTGATACTTGCAATTTTCAATGGATTTATCAGAACCTAACATCATGAAGGTGAGGTCTCTCTGTATTTGTTAATGCTACAATGAAGATAATATTTGACATATTGTGAAAAGAGGCAGGGGTACTTTAACGGGATGCTCATGGGATATGTTTGCTGTCTCTGAATCAGACCTCTGCTGTGGCTCTTTCCCCTTCAGGGGCAGCCCAGCTGCTCTGATTAAGCCAGTGTCAAGGAGGAAATTGCTCCCTTTTGATGATTTGATGATTATGACTCCTCAGTGAATAATATAAGGTGATGACAATTTAAGTATCTTAATAGAAACAATGAAGACAGGGGACAGAAAGCAAAATGTTTGAGTGTGAGTTTAAATTCACAGGAAAATCAAAGAGCTGGGTCAAATCGTTCCTTTGGCATCTGAAGCTTACATTTTTGCTGCTTGAGTATTTAGTTCTGGGATATTTCTTAAGGGAGGAATTTACTTTCAAAACTGTCACTTCTGATATTAATCAGAGTTTCTCCAAATATTAATTGAGTTCATTTGTGACTAGCAAAGCCCTGCTATGGGAATATGCCTGCCATAGTGAACTATGTGTATTCCAAGAAGTGGAGGCAAGAGGAAGCTTTGGTTAGGCAGGATGGGGATTGCATACTTTGCAATAATATTCCTGGACTACAGTGATTAACTACACAGGGGGGACTACACAAGGATAGCATCAGTCCAAGATGAAAGAAATGGCTGCCACCCAGATAGATGTCCCTGCAGGTACAATTTTATGTTAAGTTTGCAGTGGCTCTTGTGCAAGGTTGTGGTCCTTACAGCCTTTTGTGATGGTTACTGTGCCAGGTTTTAATGCATGAGAGATGAGAGAGATCTTGGTGGATAACATCCGGGATTAATTTACTACATAATTTACTGTGAGGGCTAACAGAGAGACTCCATTTTGATTCTGACTAATAATCGTCCTCAGTTCATTCTTAGTAAGCACAGGCTGGTTGTGGGCGAGCACCCCTCTCTAGGGAGGTGTGTTCCTTATTTGGTTCCTTCTGAGACTCAGGATCATGGGCATGTCTTGTTGTATATAGGCCAGGCAGTGTATATTTGTTTTGTGTCTCCTCCCACCAGACCATAAATTTTCCAAAGCAGGGACTTTGCTTGCTTCTTACCATTTTCTTTGTGACTTGAAAAAGGCCTGACACGCACTAGGAGTACAAGAGGGATTGATCACGTGAGAAGAGAGACTTCTGTGGAAATCAGACCCAATGGTCCATGGGGCTCTTCAGAATGGATATAAATTAGGTGGGAAGATGCTGAAGATGCCTGGTGTAAGGGGACTTGAGCTTGGAGTGAGGTACATGGTGTTAGAGTCCGGCCCTGCCATTTGCCAGCTGTGTGGACTCGCAGGGAAACGACTCCACCTTGTTTCCTCAGCTGTGAATCTGAGATAACAAGTTGTAGGCAGAGCAAATGAACCAATAGTGCACGAGAACATTGCTGGGAGGGCTACGGTCGCTCAGTCAATACTGAGCACAAAAATACACAGACAGAAGCAAACTTGAGAATGTTCACAATAATGTCACCACACAAAGGGCTGAGGACCACATGGGAAGTAGCATCCAAATTAATAACAGACTTTATGAGAGGAACCAAAGGAGAGATTGGAAAGAAGGCCAACCCTGCCATGACTTTTTCCCCAAACCACTGAGCAGGGCTGTGAACAAACTGCTTCACTTCTTGATCTCAAAGATCCACAGGCTCTGGAGATAGGGCAAACAAATGTAGGGACATTCCTAGGGAGAGCTCTGAGGTAAAACCATGGCTTAAAATGGTGCATTTAGGGCAAATTAAGGCAAACTAATGTCTCTGGTACAATCTTCTCTCCTGGTATGATGTTCAGACTAGTCATTCTTTAATTAAATATGCAATTGTATCAAGACAAATGGAAGTTCCACCCATGTTTCCTGATAGGATAGTAAACAGCGGATAGCAAAGTTCTATAGAAAACAGATTTTTTCATATTTTAAAAATTTCAACAGCTCTTGCCTCTCATGTGATAGTATGATAGTATTACATATGTACTGTGGTTTTGCTACAACTTTTTTTAATCTATAAAACATTTTATTTAATTTTACAAACATTTAAAAGAAAGTCCTGTTGAAATGATGTGAGTCGAAATTAAACACTCCATTTAAAACATTGCATCAATTAAAAATGAGCCCATTTGTGACCGCAGATGATAAAGAACACTACTAATAAAATCGGAAGACCTAGTGCCAAATGTCTAGGAAATGAATCTGCTCATTTCCTCCCCATAAACTCTCAGATTTCCTTCCCAGACAAGACAGGCCATGGACAGCATCATTTAAAAATTTATTTTAACTCTTTTTAAGATTCATTTATTTTACTTTATATGTATAAATGTTTTGCCTGCAAGTATGTCTGTGTATCATGTATTTACCTGGTGTCTGTAGAAATCGAAGTATAGGATTCCCTGGAACTAGAGTTACAGATGGTTGGGAGCCACCATGTGGGTGCTGGGAATTGAACCCCTGGTCTTTGGGGAAGAGCAGCTCATAACCTCTGAGCTATGTCACCAAACCAGAGGAATATCACTTTAAGGTTAGTTACTCAGAACCTTAGATTTTTCTATGCTAGTTTAGACTATTCAACCATTTATTCTTATTTTGCATTTAAAATAGCCATATACATATGGCTATTTGAATATGAATTCTGACTCTTCCTAATTCCTGAGTCCCTGATTCCTGACCATACAGCACTTATAATTTTCAAATTACAAGGGAAATTTCTCTAGAAGACCGACCTTTAGTTTCTAACTCTGGCATTGAAATCCTAGTGTCTAAATCAATGAGATAGGATCAGGAAAAAGCCCAATCTGATCTAGAAAACTGCTCTGCTGGGCTAACTCAAAACTCCCAAGTCACTAGCAAAGCTGCCAGGTCTCACCATGGTCTCATAGCTTAGCATCCTCTTGAGTGGAAGCTCTCTATTAGTCAGTGCATACTCTGACAACCGTTATTGGATCATTGCTAACTAGAAACAGTGTTTTAGAATGAAGCAGCAGTGAGACCCAACATCTCACCAGGAATACGTTGGATCCTACACTAGTTTTTCTCCTTTGAGGTTCAATTTTCAGATTCTCCTCCCAGCTTTGCACTTTATATGACTTCTTCAGTAGAAAATACAATAATCAAATCACGATGTCTATAAGGAACACCAAGGCCAATTATGTCCACTGCATTTTGTATGTGCTCTCATGCGTCAGTCCTGACCTCTGATTTCCATGAGACTCACTGTAAGTTGCTGGGAAAGAAAAATAGCCCCTGCTTGTCCTCCACCCTATGAAAAGCAAGTTTGATGTTATAGTAGCTTAAAAGAGCCGCCTTTCAAATGGCTGGTCCACATCCCCACAGAGAAGAAGTGACTTTTCATGGTGCACAGCATGTAGCTGGCTTAGGAAATCAATTTCTGCTGAGGAGAATGTGTATACACACACAATACGTGCTTCAAAGACAATGGAATATTCTAGGAAGAAGTAATATTTGACCCATATGTTGAGGCAGGAGGGATAATAAGCAATAGACACCATTGTGTGCATATGAAAGAGTTGAAGTTAATAACCTTAGAAAAGAATTCCTTTTTATATTTGTTGGCCATGAGTGGATTCTTAGCTAGGTCTGTTGGGTGTTCTTGCTCAACCTTACGTTTTACAGTCTTCCCTCCTCCCTTGCAATTATAAAGCAATCTCCATGGTCAATGTACCGGCCAGCATCCTCCCAGATGCCATCTGCCAACCTAAAATGTATATGTCTTCACCATCAAGATGGGCACTTTTCTCATTAAATCTTTCATTCTTGTTCCACATACATTAAGTTCTTGCCCCTTTTGGTTCTTTCGGGATTTGCTGTGCTATTGACAGGTATGGAATCCTAAGGAAATGTGCTAATGGGTAGAGTACTTAATTCCCAGCCTCAGTCCTGTTACTGGCCTTGTATGCTTCTGTAAATTACTTTTTAATCTTTCTGTCTGCCTATTTGTCTGTGCATTATTTTTCTATCTAACTACATATGTATGGACGCTGTACCTTCTTTAGTCATGAGAAAATTTGGGTATAGTGTTAGGCTTGAATTCTATGACGTAATTGTGCTTTGGAAAATTAGTCTAGGGATATAAGACATTGTTATTTACGTCTATGTATACTATTTGAGATTTTAAAGATTTATTGTCATAATTCATCACTACTATAGAATTCTACAGAGAGTACCACCAACACAAAGGCCCTTACTAGATGTGTCCCCACTCTACCCCCCCTTTTTGAGCATTCAGAAACATGAGGGCAAAATACATTTCTTTTCTTTGTAACTTACTCTATGGTATGCTGGTATCAGCAACAGAAAATGGTCTAACAGATACACAGACATTGTGACATATTCTTTTCAGCCTTTTCCTCTCTTGGGACATTAATAATTAGTTTTGGGAAACTGCTTTTAATAGATTAATTCTGATGTGCCTCCAGGTAGAAGCTACTCAGAAGTCTAGCAATTGGTCTTCCTGGCTGGCTTGGAAGAAGGCTTTCGTCTTCTGAAATTGAGTTTCCTCCTATTTAGTATAGGCCACATGTCTCTTCTGCGGGCTGTGGAAGGGAGATGGCCGTGACCCAGGAGATCTGGGGGCTTCTTTTACTCTCAGCACCAACGGACACATGTCCCAGCAAAGGACACATGACAAGATTTTCTCTAAGTCATCTCACCTTTTGATGCAGAAACAGTTACTGTCGGCTCGTTCACAGAAACTTCACTACAGCATTATGTACAGAAAGGTGGCTCCTCTGTCTCCCTGTTCTTCCCACCTACAATGCTTTTATTTTTAAACACTAAAGTGTTTTTTTTAACTTTCATTCCCAGGTAACTTGAGTGATATATTCATGAAACCTGTCCAGAATGTCCCATCTCATGTGTGCGTTTATGTTCTAGTATCTATTCAAACATTCCTTTCTCTGCAAGTTCCCCACTATCATTTTGCACTTTGATGATAAGGAGACACATGAGAGTGTTATGGCTTTAACTTCTTTGTCATGTTTACATTAAGGTTCTGTGTACAGAGATGTCTATCTCCAGTTTCCTTCAAAACTGGAGACCACGTTTTGGTCTTGTACCACTGAGCTCAGCACATTTGTGTGATCAATGAATATCCTCTAAAAATGGAGGATGGGATCTTTTGAAGAAGTATAGGGATCTTTGATCAAATGATTACAGTTTGTCCATTTGGGGGAAGGACTTCCTATAGAACCTAGGAGGTTTTCAGAGTAGTTGGAAGAAAAGTGGGATAGGAAATGTATTTGGAAGAAGATAGGATGCTTTCAAAGTAGACTCTGAGCCATGTCTGAAAGAGTGGGTGATACTATGCTACATTCATCTTCTGTTACAGATGAAGGGTGGAGATTGGTAAACTGCAGGCTTGTCTGTCAACTCTGGTTCTGTTAATATGAAGCTAACCTTACATATGGAGAGAATATTATCATAATTTCTCTGGATATGGTATGGTGCCCAGAAGAAATGTTCCCATTTTTGCTGAAATGTTCTTCCTACTTTTTCCTCCATTAAAAGAAAGTTAATAGTTTCACTATATTTCTGAAGCTTGTGAATTTTGTTTTTTTTTTTAATGTTAGCTTGCATAAATAACAACTTTAAATTAGTCTAAAGAACTAAATGGTTATTAAACCATGACAAGAGTATAGGATAAAATGAAAAAGAAAAGTCTCTCAAAATTCTACTACATGAACCCATGTCAACATTTTGATTTATGTTCTAGTAAGCAGACAAGTTCTTGGGTGGCAGAATTGTGTGGGTCATAGATGAGACAGTGCCTATCAGGACTGAACATGAAAGAAAGCCAGGTCAGAGGTCCTGAGATGACTGGGAAGTATGCTATAGGCTGGATTGCAGTTCCATGTATCATTGTATGTATTTGGTAGACTGATTTCTTTCATAAAGTGCTGTTCTTATTTATTCGCTTATGACCACCATTCCACATGATTAAATAGTCTTCCAAGGCATTTCACATATCCTCGAATTAAGTATTCTATTGTCTATAGTCAGGTTTAAATCAATCTCTGTGGTTGAAGGCTTGGGTTTCTATCTTTGAAAAGTAGTAAGCTATGTATGCTCCATGTATACCAATCTACATCCATAACCAGGATTATTTTCTTATGATAAGTTCCTTTAAGTGGCATTGGAATGTCAAAGAATATGGGTATTTAAACACCCTGATGCAAAATATCCTTTCCCGGTAGGGGATCCACAGTAGCTCTCTACAAGAGAATTTTCTACATTTTCTCAGGAAACACCTGTCCCCACTTCATAAATAATAAATAAATATTCACAGATATTCATAAATAAGCCAATTTCATTGTTGTGGTCACATATACTCATATGCATAATTGTGTGATAGTTGTACTATAGTACAGGACATACGACGTGTAATGAACTCCTTAACCTGCCGTATCATGTAAGCGTATAGACACAGATTTCTTATTCAACTTCTAACTGTGAGTGTCTCCACTCCCCAGGCACCTGCATGAACATCACTCACAGCCAGTGTCAGATTCTGCCCTACCACAGCACGCTGGCGCCTCTCTTGCCAATTGTCAAACACATGGACATGGAGAAGTTCCTCAAGTTCTTCACGTACCTCCATCGCCTCAGTTGCTATCAACACATCCTGCTCTTTGGCTGTAGCCTCGCCTTCCCTGAGTGCGTTGCTGATGGCGATGACAGGTATTTTGGAACCATATCATTCAGTGAGAAGAGCTCAGTTATTCTAGAGACAAGTGTCCAAGAGGAACAAATCATCCCGTGACTAACGTTTCTTTTTATTGCTTTATTGGGGGGGGAGGGACCCACATCTGTCATAGTTAATTGCAAGTCTCTGTATTTAGAAAATCCAGATTTGTTTTTTACAGGAAGAAATTATCCATATTTTAGTCTGTTTCATTGAGGGTCTGATGGGGGAAAATGTACTGAAATGTTTGTTAGTGAGGCCTTTTATGGAGGTATTGGGGGGGGACAATTAAGTAATAAGAAGTACCAAGGTCTCATAGTGAGAAGATATAGTTACTACCAAAGGCTTGAAGAGAAGAAAAGGCTCAGAGCAATTGGATACGTGTAGCTAAGAGTGAGGGGAAGAGAAACATACCTCAACTCCCTTCTCCAATCATCCTTTCCACCAGTAAAGTTACTCTCCATCAGGGCACAAAAACATCCGGTACAATGGGTGAAATCCACAATCTCACTCAATATCATCAGCTAAGAAGTCCAAAAAAAATCTTATTTAAATCAATTATGAGTGGCATTCTGGGTGGTTCTTCTCATCAGCATGGGGACTCTAGTGCTGGATTGGAGAGTAGATGTGGAGGGACAAACAGAAACTATTCAACAAGATAGAAACAATTTTCCATAACAGTTGATCAACCCCAATCACATCATGGTTATTTGAAGCATTGTGTATATTTGGACAATTTCAAAGCACATGCTAAGTACCTATTCACATAGAATACGAATTATTTTGTGGATCAAGACATTAGGAACTTTCCAGAATAGTAATTCAGGTATGACTCCATCCCATGTAGTTTGTGATAATTTCAGCAGTGTATGAACTATCCTATGCATAAGGAAACACCTGTTTCTTTGGTTGCAAGATGTAGCACTGCCTTTGTATGGAGGTGGAACAGAAGCAGTAGAGGCCGAGCCGTGCAGACTTCGATGAAACTTGAATTATCAAGGAGTCAGCTACAGAGGGTGACTTCATGGTACACACAGAAAGAAGGTGGAATTGGTCATTCCCACAGATTAAAACATGAGATGCCTGTGTGGGCTGTGGTTGAGAGTCAGTGCCACAGTACTTGCCTCGCACATGGAGAGCCCTGAACTACAGAAACAATTGAAGATGGCCACCAAGAGATGCTTTATTTTCCCAGACTGTGGCAACACAGTTGGTGGTTGTATTCTTTTTCTTGGGTTGCTTTAACAAATTGCCACCTGCTGGGCAGCTCAAACAACAGAAATGTCTTCCCCATAGTTCTGAAGGCTGAAAGTCTGGTGTTGGCAGGCTGTCTGGTTCCCAGAACTCTATGGGGAGAGTCCATTTTCCCTTTTGCCCGTTTCCTATTAGTTCTGTTCCTTTGTCTTATGCCCATGTTCCTCCAGTTTCAGCCTCTGCCATCACAGAACGTTTCCTGACTGCCGACATCTCTTCCTCTTCTGTCTCCTATAAGGACACTGTCATTGGATTCAGGGCTCAACCTACACAATCTAGGATAATAGCTTCACATCCAGACTCTTAATTGTATCCCACAGAGATCCCATGTCCAATGAGGTGATTCCCAGTTCTAGAGATTGAGATGTGGACCTCTTGCTTTGAAGTCGTGCTTGGGAAATCAGGCTGAAGAAACTGGGTGTCATGACCTCATCATGTATAAAAGAGAAATAATAGTTATACGTATGCTACAAAATTAATATGAGGATTTAATGACACGTGGGGCCTGGGACACTGCCTGGCCCTTAGAAAGAGCTAACAAATGTTAGCAATAACTCTGAAGTGGTGACTCGTGAAGGACAAGCAGAATTAATGAAGTGGACACCACAAAAGTGTACTTCTCATATTCTATACCATGTGCGAAGGACTGCCAAAAAATAAGTAAATGAAGCAAAATAGTAAAGGGTTTTTGGAACTAGATTCTCATTCTGTATCTATTTAGTTTCTGAAAATTTCACTTAACATATTTTTTCTTTAGATTAACTCCTCTGTGGGCTCATGCATGCACACAGAAAGGAAATGAAAGGGAGTGTGCTCAGAGTCCTGGAACTGCTGGGTCCGTCATGACGATCCTCTTTATTCTAACTCAGTTCTGCTTGGGTAAACACTTTTGAGCTGCCTACAGTTTCCAGGGCACTTTAAGTTAAATTTGTTTTCCCCCTGACCTGGTTTATCCTTTGATAACTGTACCAGTATGGGAGTTTTTTCCATTTTCTGTTATAATGAATAACAATTTACAGTTACGTTTCAAGTGCTCTTTGGGGACTTCTCCTATTTTTATTATTATATTTAGTTTTATAATTATACTTTTAGGCCACGCTTCCTGCTGTCATTTAGTGTGTGCTTGGGAACTGCAACCTAATTTAATAAGCAGAGTAAGTTCAGCCAAGTAAATGTATTGTAGAAAACCATTATAAGGTCAAACAGATTTTTCTTGTGTTTCACTAGTTTGTATCATCTATTATAGGCCACATTATTCAAATAAAGAAAAAGTGTTTGTTTTCTAGCCCAGAAAAAAATAGCTCCTTAATAACAATTAAATTTTAATTTTAAAAGATTATAGTGGGATATATAAACAGAATAGTTTTTAACCTGATTCTTTGGAGACCACAGTTATTATTTAACTACATTGTATGTTGAAACAATGGAATTTAATTGTCTTTATTTTGAGCTGTGCTTGCTTTGACCAAATGTATATGGATGTACTGCAACAGGCCTATTGGAAAGGCAGAACATATAGATTCAGTGGAGCCTATCATCTAAAATATAGAATTTTTACTGATAAACTATTGGAATGACTCTAAAGTACATAGGTTAGAATATATTGCTTTAAAATATCAAGTAGATAGCAACATATTGGTTACTTACTAGAGTGTACCCCCTAACTTGGAAGCAGTGGTCTAATCTTATATGTCCTGTCAGTTGAGTGTTCCATTGGCCAAGCATAGTATACGTCCCTTCAATGCCAGACAACATTGGTGAGCTATTATGCCTAAAATGTCAACTTAGGTGAGACTGTCCTATGACCCAAAATGGTTCAACGGGTAGGTAATGTACAGTTGAGTAATTCAGATTGCTTTATTTTACCAGGTTGTAAAACTGAGGAGTCAGGCCAACCAAAATCTTTCTGAAAATGTCTTTTCATGTTGCTGCCAGTGTCTGGGACACTCATACCCAGTTCAGTGGAGGAGTTCATTCACTTTTCTCTCCAACAGTTCTGGGTATCAACTGTAAATGACTACAATATATAGTACTTGTGATTGCATTCCCTTGAAGACCCTTACTATTGGTGTCAATGACAATACACAAAAATCAGAAAGGCTGCAGAGTAATACTACGGTTTTCAAGTTGCTTCTGATATTTGCAATGTCTTACCCTGTGGGTCTTGGTAAGTGTGGCAAATTCTAAAGGTGACCAGTGTTCCATCAGTTAGAAGGCATGTCTTTTGATACTCTTTCAGGAACTGTTTTGTGGCTTTGTATTATTCCTGATGGCTGAAAGCAACACATCTTTACCACTTGCCGTTTCTTTGAGTTTTTCCTCTCCTAAGAGTGAAACCCCAAAGTTGTCAAATAAACAAGACAATCCATCTGTAGGTGTTTTATCTATTTTACCGACACTTTCCTATTATATGGGAAGTGTGCTAAAACTGTATGGCATGTGGAGATTTTACAGTTGTGAGGGAAACGGAGTCTGCAGGGCAGAAAAGATTTCCAGATAATTTCCTTGTCCAGATAACTCAGCTGTGGAGAGGACACTGTGGTTATGGGTCTCCTTCCACATTTGCTACTGATAGTTTTATTCCCTGGGGCACCTAAGTCATCCTTTGTGCATTTCAATAATTTATCCAACAGCTACCTGTGGTGTTCCCACTTGTATACTAGGAAGACACTGCAAAGACAATGCCCAGGAATCATTTGTTGGCTCTTTAGAGCTTACATTATATTGGTGGGAGATAACTTTGTCAGAAGAGAAGGAAAGGAGGATATGAGGAGAGGGGCTATGTGATGGAGGACCAGAAGGAAAAGAGGCTGCAACCAGGATGTGAAGTGAATAAATGAAAAAAATTAATGAAAAAATAGCAAATAAATCAATAGATGGTCAGCTTACTATGACATGAACAGACATGAAAATGATTTGAATATTGAGATAATTTCTTATACTGGCTCAAGAAGCCCGCAAGAATAACTTTTGCTTGAGAGGAAATCATGATCACTTTTCTTCCATGGACGGTGACATGATTTTGCTTCCATCCAAACCATGTTCTTCTGAAGCAGCCCCCTGAGACGAACAAACAGCAACCCAAAAAAACCTGTTATGGCTGCATTTGCTGATTCTGAGTTACACAGTCTCCTACCAGATGTTAAGTTAATAATAGTTGAACCATCTACTCAACATGCCATCGTGTTTCCTCCCTCCGCAAGTATTTGTTGCACCCCTGAGTTGGATGTGAGCATGCAGCTGTGTGCTGGCTAGTCTTCATTTACTCCTTCATAGTCAGTTGCCACATGCCTCTGCTCCAACTCTTCCCTAGACACTGTTTTAGCAATGATTGCATTTTGGACTCTTTGTTGGGTTCATGTCAGGGGAGCCACCAGTAGATCAGAATGCAGGATAGGCAGGTCACCTAGTAGCCACCTATTATGGTCACCTCATATTCCTCTCTGCCACCTTGCATATACTGGGTACATCTTATTTAAAAAAAAAAAAAAAAAACCATAGGTCCCATGTAGCATCCTTCCCTAGATGGCTCTTCCTATGTTCCAGCAATTACTCCTTTTCTCTTTAAACTTAGGTGTTAATAGCTCCTGGCCCTGACCCTACTGCATTAACCCTTACTGGTATTAGGAAACACTGCTCTTGTCAATAGTTTTTTCGTGGAATACTATACCATGCTTCAACTTTAGTGTTCCATGCTGGAACCATGATTATTACAAATAAAGACAAGATAATCAGAGTCCTAGTTGTTAGAGTTCCAGAAGAATGAGTCAGGAATATGCTGACCCCTTCCGTTATCTCATTTCTGTTGGGAGACCATGGAAAGACCAGCCTTCACGGGTACACTTCTTCATCTCCATGCCTAGTGCAAGTAGAGACCAAGTACACATTCCTTCTCTTCTATGACATATAAGGTTTCTTCAGTCACTTGATGTGCTGTTGGACCCTCACAGTGATATCAGGCGACCTGTTGTCTTGCTCTTTCTATCAATAGTGATGGATTCATAATCTTGCATCATGCTGATTCATCTGTGAAAGAGGATCACCTAGGTAAAAATTTAAGGCCAGTGTTTGGTCCTGAGATTGTCTCTTTAAGTTTTAATCTTCCTGTAACAGAAAAGGAGAAAATGGTCTTACAAGACTCTTTAGACATGAACAGTGTCTTCCTGGCTGAGGAAGGGTCACAGTTCTGGGAGATGCCCGACTCTGACTTTGTGAGGATTGCTGCAGAACAGTTCAGTTTAAAAAGGACGATGCAGGATTGTATTTAAAATGACTGGATAAATCTCATCCATAAATAGCTCATTGAACTCAGTAATATGATTTTTGCAAAGTGATACGCCAAGGAAAACTATCATTACCAATAGCTGGGTTATGCATTAACACACTCTAATGATGTAAAACAGCTCATGTGGAAATGGGCACCTTGGGATTACTCAGCTGACCCCTCCGCTCTAGAGTCTCCCAGTATACACTAACGTGTTGGCTAGAGCTGAGGTCTTATCTGAAGGGTTGAAGAGGGAAGGATCCATCTCTAAATTCATGAGCTGTTAGAAGAGCTTCCTTTTCTCAAAAGGGCTGTTGGAAAATGAATCACCCTCAAGGCCAACTATATGGTCTCCTTAATATGTATGGCAATGTGCTTTGTCAAAGTCCGCAAGAAAGAAAAGGGTTGGGGAGTGTAAATAAGACAGAAGTCATAATCATATGTAGCTCAATAATGCAAGGGCATCCTATTAGTTTCTGTGGTTGAAGTAAGTTAAAAGGCCAGTACATAATCAAGACAGGGCCTTCCTCAGGCAGGAGCTATAGAAGGCAGAGATCATGGGTAATGCTTTAAGTTCTCCCAGCCACACATCATCCTCTGCCGCACCCACCAGAAGAGTTTTAAGTCTAAAGCTCTCCTAATATATCAGCAGAGTTTATTAAAATACAATTTGACAGCTGTGATATGAGATCTCAGCAATATTTAAGCAGAACATTTGGCTCGAAGACATTGTACTACTGTTAATTTCTTATTTTTTCTAGGTGTAGTTATATGAAATGACTTTTTATAGGGAACCCAAAGGAAAGCACCCACAGAGCACCCAGTGGTGTGGAATGTGGGATGATAACCAAGAGGCTTCCTCAGTTGTGAACCTTGTCAAGTACAACTATGACCAGTGTGGTAAGACATGTCCGTGCAATAGTGGCAAGAATACTATGGGGGCAAGCAGCTGTTTTCTGACTGAATTTAAGGCCTGATCCATAGCATGAAGCATGTGCTTCTAACTGTAAATCTGGCCAAGCACTCTGGGTTAATGAGGCTCAGATGTTCCAGGGGTGAACCTACCATTATTATTCTTTTCAGAGGGCATAATATCGACCAATCCTCTAACTTTGTATCTCTATATCCAATAATTAGTATAGCTCTTAAACTTCATCCAAGAAATTTCTTTATGCAAAGAAACTAAGAACTCATAACTCATCAAAGGGGAGAGAAGGAACTAAGTGGTCATGGCTTAACCTCGGAGGATCATCTGTTATCTATCACAAACACACAGCCAAGGCTCAGGGACCATTCTGTAAAAAGGGGCTGTCTTAGTCATGGTTTCTATTCCTGCAAAACCCCATCATGACCAAGAAGCAAGATGGGGAGGAAAGGGTTTATTCACCTTACACTTCCACATTGCTGTTCATCACCAAAAGAAGTCAGGACAGGAACTCACACAGGGTAGGAACCTGGAGGCAGGAGCTGATGCAGAAGCCATGGAGGAGTGCTGCTTACTGTCTTGCTTCTCCTGGCTTGCTTAGCTTGCTTTCTTATAGAACCCAGGACTACCATCCCAGGGACTGCACCACCTACAATGGGCCCTTCCACCTTGATCACTAATTGAGAAAATGCCTTACAGCTGGATCTCATAGAGGCATTTTCTCAAGGGAGGCTCCTTTCTCAAGATGACACACATAACCAGACAGTATAGCGGCAGAAAGAGTGTAAGAATCAGAAGTCAGAGAGGACCAGAACAAAGCAGTGTCTTCTGGATTTAATGCAATCACTGTAGTCATGAACCCACACAGCAGCTGTGGCATTCTAGCATAGAATGTTAAGGGAATTCTTAAGATCTTACATCTGAGATTCTATGAACAGTTGATGTCTTTCAGGGAAGGGAGAGTCAGTTTTCCTTAATTGGTCTATAGTAGGTCAAGCACACTCTAGTGGATGGCCCCAAACACAGGACAGCACAAATTGGGTTTAATAGCTTATTAAAAACAAAAGGACACAAAATTGGTGGTTAGGAGAGATGGTGAATCTGGCAGGCATTAGGGGGATAAGTGAGGGATGAATTTGACCAAATACATTACATGATGGTGGTGGTGGTTACATAAAATTCTCATAGAATTTATATGAAATATTTTTGAAAGTTGCTCAATTTGACAGATAAAATATGATTTATAACTCTTAAAAGTCTACTGTCCATATAAGTTTATTTTGGTATCTCTAGCTATTTAACAAATCTCCATTTATGACAATCATTAACAATTTCTAGATAAACATCTATATACTTTTAGATGTATCATAATAAAATTTCCTGGAAATAAACTCAGGAATGAAATTACAGATTAAACGAACAACATTTTTGGTAGATTGATTATTTAAAAATATCTTTCCTAGTAAAAATACTACATGTCCTTATGACCACTGTGTGGTAACATGTTTCCAAATTAATCAAATGTGTCAACAAATACTTAGAGAGGTACATCAGAACTCTCTGCCTTCACTTGAGTTGAAATGCATCAGGGACTTTTCTTTCTTTCTTTTTTTTTTTGCACCACACCAAATGTACTTCACACATCAATTAAGAACAACCACCCTTTCTAAAATAGTCATTCTGATAGTCAAAGTGGTCCTTCCCTTTTGCCAAGCACTGTTTTTCAGTTGCCAGTGTGTTGTTGCTTGGATATAGATCCTTATATTCCAAAATAGTGTAGCCTGTCTCACCACCATGTTCCATGTAATGAAAAGCAAAACACATCTGCCCTTCAAAGGCAGCTGAATTTCAGGCAAAACAAGAACAAATGGCCCCTCATTTGTTCATGGTTTGCAAGGACTCATAGTTATTAATACTCCACCCCCGGCCCACATCTCCCAGTCCAGCAATGTAAAACTCACGAGTCTCGGTTGGTTGCACCTCTTAGGAGACTTATTTAGAAACACTCCAGACATTTTCCTCGGCACTAATTTTAGAGTAGATGGTCTAATGGTATTTTAGTATTTCTATATATCCCCAGCTCAAGCCTTGAGGAAAAAATGTCTGTTATTTCTTGCAGGTCAGCAAGACTGATAGGTTTATCGTGGCCTCATGGCTCCTCTGAGAAACTACTCTTAAGAATGAATTTTAACTTACAAAATGTTCGTAATAAGAGAATTATGGAAAATAGACTAAACTCAAGTTCTTCCAAATCTCTCATTTTTCAAGTGGGGAAATTGAGTCTTGGCCTGAACAAACTGTTGGCTCGAGGTTAGATAGTAGCAGAGTATCCATGGGAGGGTCTAGAGTAGGGACCTAGGGAAATGAGCATGGTACAGGATAAAAGTCGATGACAATTAGTCAGTTTCTAAGTTAGAGTCTTAACTTCAGGACATAAAAAAAGACATGGATGGAGAGGAATAATTAACCTCAGAACTATAGAAAGTTTCCAGAACCACTAGGGAGACTTGTCCACTCTTAACTCTAAAATATCTAATTGTGGTGGTTTGAATGAGAATGGCTAAAATATGCTCATGTGTTTAAATATAGTCCCCAGTTGGTGGAACTGTTTGGGAAGAATTAGGAGGTGTGGTCTTGTTGAAGGAGGTGTTTTAATAGGGGCAGGCTTTGAGGTTTCAAAAGCCCACACCTTTCCCAGTTAGCTCTTTCTTCCTGCTTGTGGATCAAGATGTGAGCTCTCAGCTGTTCCAGACACCATGCACAGATTCTAACCCTCTGAAATTACAAGCCCTAAATTAATTTTTTCTTGTATATGTTGCTTTGGCCATGTGTTTTTTCACAGCAATAGAAACACTGACTAAGATATTACTATATTCCTGAATGGCTATCAGGGCCAATTCATGTTTTATGTATGTTCTCAACTTGTTCAAATGCAAAACTTCTCTTCCTGTACCTTCAGTATCAAACTTAGTTACATATTAATTTAAACACAGTTTTTCATTATCTTTTTAATTTTTATTATTTTATTTTTTATCAATTTATTCTTTCATATACTATATCCAGATCACAGTTTATCCTCCTTTCTATCCTCTGAGACTTCCCCTTTGTCCCCTTCCCATCCACTCCTTCTCTGTTTTACTTTAGAAAAGGGTAGGCCTCCCAGGGATATCAACCAAACATGGCATATCAAATTTCAATAAGAATAGATACCTCCCCTCATATTAAGACTGGATAAGGCAACTCAGTAGGGGGACAAGGTCCCAAAAGCAGACCAAAAATCAGAAACATCTCCCTCTCCATCTACTAGGAGTTCCAAAAAAAAAAAAAAAAAAAAACCACACAAGCTATACTATTATAACATATATTCACAGGACCTAGGTTTGACCCATGCAGACTCCCTGAATGTTGGTTCAGGCTCTGTGAGCCCCTATGAGCCCAGGTTTGTTAATTTTAAGCAGATTAATTTAAAAGATAATTTTAGTACAACTTCTTGTTTGTTTTTTGGTTTTTTTGAGACAGAATTTCTCTATATAGCCCTGGCTGTCCTGGAACTCTCTGTGTAGACCAGGCTGGCCTTGAACTCACAGAGATTTGCTGCCTCTGCCTCCCAAGGGCTGGGATTAAAGGTATGTTGCCACCACTGCCAAGTTTGAGTTTGACTTTTAAAGATAAAAATAGAATTATTTTTATTAGAATGTCATTGTTGAGGGAGCCATAAGTGGTACAGGCATATAATACCAGTTGCTTGGCAGGTTGATCACAAGTTTAAGGTCTGTTAGTTCAAGGCCAGCATAGGCAACTTATTGAGATCTTGTCTCAAAATAATGACAGGGAATGGGAAATCCAGGGTCAGGTATGGACAGTGACCTGAGTATAACACAATCAGTACCACAATGTAAATGTTGAGACCTTCTTATATATACACGGATCTCTCCTTGAAGGCTCCAAGCATCATGTCAGATCCAGTCTAACCCGCTAGATGGCAGGTCACATCATGTTTCTGTATCTGTGGTATACAAGCTTGTTTGATCAAGGGCTTTGTAAAGTCCATTTATTATACACGAATAGACATTGTTAGAAGATATGTAGATGAAGGCCTGGAAGCTCATGCACCTTCTTCTCTTCCTCTTTTGTTGTTGTGAAGCTGGTCGTAAGAAGTGTGTGACTCTTGAATCTGCCCCAGAATCTTAATGGGCCTGTGCTTCCCAGAAAAGGTTTATGACAGATCTAATATTGTCTAATTCTGTAATATCAACATTTGAAATAGTTGTTTTGATGGGACTCAAACAGTTTCTATTTCACAAAACATCTCTTTTTCTGCAAGTCCTTTGAATGCCTTTGTGGAGACTGACAGGGATATAAGATACAACCTATAGCTGTGAGGCAGAGAAAGCCACATGGCTTTGAGAGGAGACCAGTCCATGGCCTTGACATGAGTTGAAATCCCCAGAGCAAACCTGGGATCTGGGAGTGTTTGGTTACATATAAAGAGGATTAGGACAAGTGCCAGGGCATCACGCTTTTACTATTAACACTGGTGACTTGTGGGGCGGTAGGCTGTGAGAGGCAGCTGGGTACATGGTCATGCACAGGCCTCGAACCTCAGATAATACCCTAATGGGACGGTAGATGTTTGGCCTTGCTCCTAGGCCCCAGTTCCTTTCACTTATCCACAGCCCCTCCCAAAGAAAGGTTTGTGACCTTTGGTCACATAGCACAGGTAGAGGGCATGACTACAGGCCACAGAGCCTCAAGAGATCTCCATATTAATGAGATACCTAAAGGTCAGAGGGCGTAGCCAATTAAGAATTCTTTCTCAGACCCTCCTCCTTGCAAAAGATATTTAACCTCAGGCCCACCCTGAAGACATGGAGTATAGAGTACAGCTTCGTCTACTTTCTGCCATGACAATAAACCTTTTAAAACCATGGACTTCCTCTTGTCTTTGGGGCCCCCTGTAGAGAACTGTAGAGGGGGCCTTCAACCAATGAGCCGCTGCCTAATCTTCTGCCAGAGGACCCTCTCACTACCCCATGGGGTGCCACCGAGCTTCTCCCTCTCACCCCTCTCTGCTGCGGCCAGTCTAGCCTGTACACCCCCAGTCTTAACTCTTTTGTGGCTCCCAGTGGCGTCTGAGAGCCCAGGAGTCTGAAACCAGTCGATTCCCGCACACCTTCTTGCTCGGGGTCCCCACCCAAGAGCTCTGCCCCCCAAGGGACCTCAGACTGAGATCTCCCCATGCCTGGAGAGGAGTTTTGCAACTTCTCACAGCCCAACATCCACCCAGGTGCCACGTGGAGTAAACTCAGTCAAATTCCCGTGCTTCTGCCCTCTGAGTCGTGGATACAGATGCCTGGGGGACAGACATGCGGGACCCACAACTCAGCTCAACAGGGCCCACAGTGACTCACATTTTTTACTTTGCAGAATACAAAACAGAAGGCTTATAAGATTTCTTCTTCTTTGTGTTTTTAAGAACACAAGATTTTCTGAGTTGCCACTTGTCTGTAGGAGGCTTTTCATGAAGGCCATGGAGAATAAAGAATGGCTTTCTCTATTTGCCTCTGAGAGATAGTTGGATTTCTCAAAGGAAAGATAAAAAGAGCATCAAACCTTTTGACCTATTTTTGCTCTTTTAATTGGGAGCCTCCATTTTTCTTCTTTTTTTCTGCTGGTCAACCAGTATATTTTAATACAGGAAGCTTAGAACAGTCATTTGGGGTAGATTGTTCTACAAGCAATGACTACATGATCTGTTGTGAAACTAGCACATTGTCAGACTCCGTATAATTGGGTGGCTGAAACTGTCAAAGTTTAAATTGCTGACAGTACATAGGAAATGCAAGTTAATAATCTACGCTAACTTGCTGGTGGCTACCTTTAATACTATTATTGCCTTGAGAGCTGTTCTATTATGACACTAATCCTCACTCCTGCCTTTTTGTTTGTATTTAGGCGTGGCCTTCTACCCTGTAGATCTTTCTGTGAGGCTGCAAAAGAAGGATGTGAATCTGTCCTGGGAATGGTGAACTCCTCCTGGCCAGATTCCCTCAGATGCTCTCAGTTTAGAGACCACACTGAGAACAACAGCAATGCAGCAAGGTCTGCTTCTCACTGCAGCAGGAACATGGACAGCAATGTAAGTGTATTTCCTTTTAAAGTTTGTATTCTGATATACCACCCACTTGGGGATATCTACAGAAATAGGTATGTAGTCTAACATGCTTTAAAAAGCAAGGAAACTCTAGATTTAGAAGAAGGATATTAACAATATAGAAATGTCTGCAATAATCCTCCTAATCATCTTACTTGAAAAGACTTCTGTACTTAGGTAGCTTTCTGTTTGAACTTCATGTAAATATATTAATAATGTTGACATTTTTATTTATGCATTGGCTTTACACTATCTTGGCCATTCATTGCTTCATTGCAGGTCCATCTCACATTGAAATAAGTAAGTGCTCTGATACTCAGTTTATACACAATATACTGTATATTGGTGAAGTGATCATGTTAGTTTCCCTTATTCTGAAGATGCAGTGTTACTTATTTGTCTTGTCTTTGATTACTAGTCATGGAATCGTTTGCAAAATGTTCTCTAGACTATTGTAGACTTATACTTCCATGATCCATTGTGAAATATCATTTTCTCCTACCTTCCTGATGTTTGCATTTCAGTCTTTCTATTTACAATTGGTAGAGAATTAAGGTCTCCTGTAATTTTAGTTGTCTTTCCTGAGAATTTGATCATATTTTTTTAAAAAATGTGTACCTTTTATTGCATTTCTGTTGTACAGGTGTTTGCCATTCCAGTGGTCTCGCTTCAGTTGATGGAGCAGGAGTTCCTCTAGTTACTGAATGTGCCAGCTATGTTTTCCAAAGGATACTCGTGTAGACCAATCTCTGAAACTATGAGGAACAAGTAAAATTTACTGGCTGCAAGTGGATTACAGCCCTTTGTCTATTTCTCTCTGTTTCCTACCGTGAAGTGAGCAGCCTCACCTACCATGTGCCTTGGCTATGATGGTTTACCTCCAAACAGTCCAAAGTGACGCAGGTAATCATGGACCAAAATCTCTGAAACTCTGAGGCAAACCAAATCTCTCCTCTCTTTAAACTGTTTATCTCGGTGTTTGAAGATTTTTTATGATGATGCAAAGCTGACCTGTACATATGTGATTTATTGTGTAGATGTAGTGCAAAAGTCTCTGACTGCATTTCTCCATTCCCAATGTATGCTTCTTTTCTCTGAGCATGGGACAGAGAGATTTCTCTATCTTACTTTATTATTTTTATTAATTATTTGAATTTTTCATATGATATAATTTGATTATATTTACTCTCCCTCTTCTAACTCTTTTCAGATCCACTTGTTTCCCTGTCCACCCAACTTTGTGTCTTAATTTTAAAGTGATCTATTGAGTGTGATTTGTGCTCCCATATACTCTTGGGTTATGTCCATCCACTGGAATGTAGTCAACCTAAAAGGTGCTAGACCTTGAAGAAAATGGATTCTACCTCTCCCAGTAGCTCTGAATTACCAGTAGCTCCTCAGGTAGGGGTGAGACTTCATGCCTAGGTCCCTACTCCATGCTGAGATTTAGTCTGGCTTAATCCTGCATGGGTCTTGTGCATGCTATCACAATCACTGTGAGTTTATAAGTGCAACTTTCCTGCCATGTCCAAAAAATGTGGTTTCCTTGTAGTCATCTAATGCCTTGGCTCTCACTGTCTTTCTAGTCCTTGTTCCATAATCCTATGACATAAATGTTCCATTTAAGGTTGAAAACTCAGCAATCTCTTTTTGTCTGCACCTTGTCCAGTTGTGAGTCTCTGTGTTAATCTCCATCGACTGCAAAAAGAAGCTTCTCTGACGAGGGTTAGAAGATGCACTCATCTGTGATAACAATAAGTTATAAGCAGTCATTTTAATACTGTATCATTTAGAGAATAATAGTAATCCGGTCTCCCCAGGGCCCATGTCTCTGGCATAGTGCCAGGTATGAGTTTCATATCGTGGATCAGTCATAAAGTTGTTGGTTACTCCCATAGCATTCCTGCCCTATTGCTCTGGTGGGCATGTGTTTCCAGGCTAGTCAATTTTTAGCTCACAGGGTTCACAGCTAGGTAAGACTGATAGTTATTTTTCTCCTCTGGTAGTACACAAAGCACCCTTCATCACTATTACTGGTAAGCATTAGGGAATGAAGATTCCAGATGAGTACCAGCTTGGCTTTTGCATGTTCTATGACTCAAGTATGTGCTTCATCAAGAGGGTCTTACTGTTTATGGAAGGATCCAGTGACGGTCTTAGTCAGATTTGGGAACTTCTAATTGCAGGTTATTTTTTTTCTGTGTCAGAATATAAAAATCATTTAATGAAAATTGCAGTAATATTTTATAATAAAAAAGTCACACTAACCTGTTACAAAGACTATTCATATCTTCTCACCCTTCCTCTAAACCTTACTAAAATAAAAATGTTAGCTACCATAAAGGGAAGTTTTTCTCAAAGTAATTTTTTTCACTTTAAGATCCAATGAATTTGTTCAAAATTAAAGCTTTGATGTTTTACAAAATACATACTACAAAGGGTATTCCATGTGATATCATACTTGAAATACATTTTTTTCATTTTCTTTTTGAATAGAGGATGTATTTTATCACCCTCTATTTTAATTAATTAATTTATTTTTTATTGGATATTTTATTTACATTTCATATGTTATCACCTTTCCCCATTCCCCCCCCCAAAAGCCCCCATCCCATGCCCCTCCTCCTGCTTCTATGAGGATGTGCCCCCCACCCACCCACCCCACCTCCCTGCCCTTGAATTCCCCCACACTGGGTCATCCAGTCTTCATGGGACCAAGGACCTCCACTCCCACCTATGCTGACAAGGCCATCCTCCCCTACATATACAACTGGAGCTGTTGGGTCCCTCCCTATGTGCTCCCAGGCTAGTGGTTTAGACCGTGGGACTCTGGTGGTTGGTATTGTTGCTCTCCCCATGGGCCCACAAACCCTTTCAGCTCCTTCTCTTCTCTCTCCTCTCACTGGGAACCCCATGATCAGTTCAATGGTTAGCTGTGAGCATCCACCTCTGTATATGTCAAGCTCTGGCAGACCTCTAAGGAGACAGCTATATATCTGCCATGTACTTCCTGGCATCCACATCAGCATCTACCTTTGGTGACAGCACATGGGATGGATACTCAGGAGGAACAGTCTCCAGACAGCCCTCCTTCAGTTTCTGTCCACACTTTGTCTCCATATTTGCTCCCATAAGTATTTTGTTACTACTTCTAAGAAGGACTGAAGCACGACACTTTGGTTTTCCTTCTTCATGAGCTTCACGTGTTCTGTGAGTTGTATCTTGGGTATTGCGAGCCTTTGGGCTAATATCCAATTATCAGTGAGTGCATACCATGTGTGTTCTTTTGTGATTGGGTTACCTCAGGATGATATTTTCTAGTTCCATCCATTTGCCTAAGAATTTCTCAAATTCATTGTTTTCAATAGCTGAGTAATACTCCATTGTTAAATGTACCACATTTTCTGTATCCATTCGTCTGTTGAAGGACATCTGGGTTCTTTCCAGTTCTATTTGCAGTTTTATTTGTGGGGGAAGAGAGGCTTTATTTGGCTTGCACGTTCAAATCATAGTTTGTGATGGCTATTCTCAATTGTCTACCTAACTTATTGATGAACTCCAATCCAGAAATGGAGGGCACACCTCTGATTCAGATCTTGAGGCAGAAAGACAACATGCCTTTGAGCCAGATCTTGAGGCTGGAAGGCAAGGCTTTTGATCTGGATTCTAAGGCAGGATAACATATACCTTTAATCCAGATCTTGTGGCATACCTTTTACATGGGTTATACCATTTGCTAAAAGCCTATATAAGGACAATGGAAGAAGGAAGTTGTTTTGTTTTGTCTGCTTGCCTGCACATTTATTGAAGCCTACTTCCTTGGGATTCCAGCTTATATAGAAGACCAGCTGTGACACCTAGCCTTGTAGAACTGAGTAACTGCTTGATTCTTGAATTCACAGCTAGCCATTGTTGAAGTAATTCCCTTTGTATACATACATACATACATACATACATACATACATACATACATACACCCTAATATATGTACCCTAATTATTATGGCCGAGGCACACCACAACTAAAACATTTTTTTTTTCAGTAAATAGCACATTCTCAGTGTTCACTGTGTGATCAAATATCCTGTAACATTTGTGTGTTGTGTGTGTGTGTGTGTGTGTGTGTGTGTGTGTAGGGTGAATGAGAGAGAGAGAGAGAGAGAGAAGAGAGGGTGGGCGGGGAAGAGATCATTCCATAAGTTCTATGACTCTAGAGTATGCTGACTAATACACAGTCCATCATTTAGGGAAGCCAAATGTGAAAGCAGGAACTGGAATAAAGGCCATGGAGCACGCTGTTACTAGTTTGCTCCCTCAGGCTTGCCCAGTTACTTTTTCTATATAGTGCTGCCCACAGTGGGCTGATCCCTCCTACGTCAACTTGAAATTAAGAAAGTGATATCACAGACAAGGCTGCAGATCAGTATTATCTGGACAGTTCCTTTTCTTTTTCCCAGGTAGCTCTAGGCAATGTCATTAGTTTTATTCTAAAAAGTTTAAAATAAAATATCATTACATTATTTTCCCCTTTCTTTTTCTTCTCTCCAGCTCTTCCCATGTACCATCATTGTGCTCTCTCAGGTTATGGTGTGTGTGTGTGTGTATCAGTATATATAAAGCTCAACTATATATGTGTGTGTTGTATGTCCCTAAATATATAAAAACAATATGCTTGTTCTATATAATACAAATTTTTATCATAAACAATTTTGTAATTTACAAAATCCTTTATTTCTGTTAAGATGATCTATTATTTCCTTTCTATTAGGCTAAATTTTATTTAGACAATGGTAATATCCTTTTTTGGTAAGGCTTACTAGAGAATTACTGATTATATTTGACTTCCCTGACAAATCTTTTTCTGTCTTATTACATTTTTCTATTGTATGATGATTTTATATTTCCTTAATTTATACTTATATTTGTGTTATTTTTGTCTTTCCAATTTTTGGATTTAAAGTATAAGAGCTCAAAGGTGAGAGGATTTTCCAAATATCTGTCTCTCAGTTCTCAGCATTCACTGTCACCACTCCCCTCTCCTCAGCTAGGAACTCCCTGGTCAAAAACCAACCATCCAACCATCCAACTATCCAACCAACCAACCAACCAACATCCAACCAACCAACCAACATCCAACAACAACAACAAACAACAACAACCAACCAACCAACCAATCAACTAACCCAATCAACCAAACAAACAATCAAACAAAACCTGTTTTGCTTATGTGCTTGTCTTTCTCTGGAACAGGATACTCTTAGTTCTTGTACTTGGGCCTTAACTTTAGAGGGTCCCTTGTTACAGTATAAAGATTCTTTTTAGACTATTAGTGAGGCTGTTTGGTTTTAATCTTCATTTGGTCTCCATTGCTTCTGATCAACACCATAAACAATACCAACTCAGTAGGAAAGGCTTTAGGCTTTATTTCAGCTTTCAGGCTGTAGTTCATCATGAGGGAAGTCAGGGCAGGAACTCAGGGAGGAATCTAGGGACAGGAGTTGAAGCAGAAACCATGGAGGAATGCTGTTTACTGGCTATCTCTCATGGTTTCTTCAATCTGCTTTTTCATACAATCCAGGGCCACTTGCCATGGCACCTGGTAGCTTGCCGCCTACGCCAATTGTCAATCAAGGAATTCACAGTCTTGTCTATAAGCCAATGTGATGGAGTTATTTTCTCAACCAAAGTTCCTCTCTCCAGATAACTCTAGCTTTGACCAAGTGGACAATAAAACCAACCAGGACCGTTTTCATGTAAGGATAACCTTTAACTTTAAACTGTCTTGTCAAATGTATTGAAACTTACCAAAAGCTCTTCAGGGTTGAAGAGATAATTCAGTGGTTTGCCATTCAACAACGAAGACTGAAGACCAGAGTTTGCATCCCCTGACCCAGAACCAAGTAAATACCCAATAGGAGTGGAGCCTCCCTTTTATTCCACTCACAGAAGGCCAAGATAGGGGATACACAGTGCAAGCTGGCTAAGGAGACTTACTATGCAGTCAAGTTCTGTGTTTGATTAAGAGACCTTGCTTCATTTTCCAAGGTGGAAGAGTAATGAGGATGATTCCTATCATCAACTATAGGCATCATGAGCATTCACAAATGCATACACCCACTGTGATGCTCTAAGTACAAATGGCCCTTATAGGCTCACATACTTGAATACTTGGTCATTAGGGAATGGCACTATTGACAGAGGTATGGCCTTGTTGGAGGAAGTGTGCCAGTGGATGTGGGCTTTGGGGTTTCAGAGTCTCAAGCCAAGCCTAATAGCACTCTCTCTTTCTGCTGTCCGTGGATCTGGATGTAGAACTCTCAGCTCCTTCTCCAGCACCATGTCTGCCTGTGTGTGGCAAAGCTTCCTGCTGTAAGCAATTAAATGCTTTCCCATATACATTTAACATAGTCATGGTGTCTCTTCACAGCAATAGAACATTTGGTGAGTTACTCAATTCTATTTAGTTCATTCCTTTATAACTTCTATTACCCTAATTCACCTCGTGATGGTTGTAACAACTGGATCATTCTGTGACGCCAGGATGCCTTCTGTATTGTCACTAACGAAAACAATTTATGTTCATTCTCCCCTGAATTTTCCAGGCCAATATCTGTCTTATCGCCCCATTTCCGGACTCTTCCTGAGACCAACTATCACAAGTTGGGTTCTCAGAAACAGTCACTAAGAGGAAGTCTGAGATAAGCTGCATTTGGATTCAGCTTGTTTGTTGTAGAGATGAAAGAAATCAGCTTTTGTGAAAGTGAAGATTTGGAATAGGATCCAGTCCTACTAATGCTTCAGCCGTATGTGAGGGCCTCTGGAACGTAATTGGTTTCAGTCAGCGTCAACCCGTGCTCAGCCAAAATAGCCAAGTTTTTCAGCCTTCACCTTAGTGAGCCATTAATGGGGCCCTTCCTGGTAAGAGCATGCCCTTGAGTACTGCACTACTCAATCTGCAGCATTTTGTAGATAAGGAAATAGCTTGACTGTGTTGATTGGCACAGTCTGATTAGCTGATTGGCGGAGCGACAAGATATTTCTTAAGTAGAGGAACATAGAGTGGCGGCAGGTCACTTAATTGAATGGGAAACAGATGATTTTTAATAAGCTCCATCTAATTCTGCTTTGTGTCTGTTCTGAGATGCACGTCTCCAGGGGATCTCAGCTGGAGACTGGGGAGTTGCTGCATTCCTCAGGTCCTGGGACAGGCCTGAGTCCAGTGACTTTCATTCTCAGCACAACATGGCTGCTGTCATTTCTACTTATTTTTGTGGTAAGTGCCATAAGGAGCCTTCCTCCCAGCTATCAGCCCACTTCTGTGTGTCCCTCCTTGCTACCCAGACACTCATTACGAACCACTTCATTCCTATAGGGTTGGGAAACTCAGACATCTTCTGGGATGCTGTGATCCCATATCCAGAGTCTCTAGCACTGAAGTATTCTGAGGAGGAAGAGTGTCCAGAATGTGGCTTTTTTTTCTTGTTTATTTTTGAGATTGTATTTTTAACTACATCTCCCCTTTCTCTTCACTCTTCAAACCCTCCCATGTACCTCTCCCTGCTTTCCTTCAGCATCATGGCCTCCGGTCAGAACATGGACCTTTGCTCTGTAATCACTTCTGTCTGCCATCTTGGCTGTTCATGACCTAATTATCTCCTCAGCTCTCAGCTGCTTTTAAACAGAAGTTTCTCAATTTTTATCTGCCTTTTCTGTTTGTTTTTGATGGAGATGCTGTGGCCAGAAGTAGAACTCTGTCTCATTTCATTGAATGAACACATTGTTTTAGTACAGATGTACTGTTAATTCTTGATTCCACCCCTGCAAAACACACACACACTAACACACACACACACACACACACACACACTAACACACACACGGAGAAACATAAATACTATACACACAGACACATACACACTAACACGCACAGACACTTATACCCTAATACACACACACAGACACATACACACTAACACAGAGAGAGACACATACACACTATACACGCACAGAGACACATATACACTAACACACACACACACACACACACACACAGAGATGTTCTGATGGAAAGATGAACAGGTAGATCTAGAAGGGTCCTCAAGACTTCCTTGTTTCACCTACATTTATTCGTGGTTGGTTGGATAAAAACACTTAGTGTGTTTATTAGTGTTCATTTTGAAAATATCACAGTTTACATGGGATTTAAAAATACATACAGAGACTCTCCAAGTCAGACTCCCTCTGTGTTCTGGTAATTGGAATTCATACTATTGGTCAAAGAGTAGCAGGTTTTGAAAGTCAAAATCACACACAGACACAGACACACAGACACACACACACACACCCCTCAGTATCCGCTCTTCATTAAGTCACCCTGAGATGTCACTGGGCATATCAGTTCAATGCCATCAGGAAGTATTGTAGGACTTCTAATCTGTGAAAAGATTGATGGCTTTGGCAAAATGGTGAAACATTTATAATTAGAGCCATGTGTTCACCAGAGTGCTAATTTCTTAAGTAATCAGAGTCCCAGAGCTGCCATGTGGGTGTTGGGAACCAAATCCTCTGAAGAGCAGCCAGTACTCCTAACCACTGAGCCATCTCTCCAGCCCAGCAATGCTGCACTTAGGTTTTTAGTTGCAGTTTTTTTTTTTTTTTTATGTAACTCTTTTCTAAACTTTTTTCTGAAATGTCATCTGTTCGATAAAATACTTTCCTAATTTAAGAATATCTTTTGCTTCATTCTTGATGGAGCAACAGGCTCATCTCATATATTTATAATTCTTATGCCCTAGGGAAAACCCCGATGCCTATGACCTTCATGTACGTATAAGGATGTGATCTCTAGCACACCAATCCACCTACTGAAAAGGGTTTATGTGCTAATAATATATTGTATATCAAGCAGAAAAGCGTTTATTAAATAATTTTTTTTTTTTTTTTGGTTTTTGAGACAGGGTTTCTCTATATAGCCCTGGCTGTCCTGGAACTCACTCTGTAGACCAGGCTGGCCTCGAACTAAGAAATCCGCCTGCCTCTGCGAAAAAAAAAAGAAAAAAAAAAACAGAAAAGCATTTATTATAGAGTACAGTCACGTAAGACCACTTACAGATTACCCAACTCAGTCTTTCTCTCATGTTTATTTTTACACTGAGTAAACTAAGTACTTGCTGTATTCTGAATATCACCCTAGGGTCTCTGAAATATACAGTCATGGAGCATAGTAGTAATTTATGTCCACGCAATGTGCTTCTTTTAAAAATGACGTATTTATTTTATGTGCGTTGGTGCTCTGCCTGCATGTATATCTGTGTGAGGGTGTCACGCCCCCGAGAATTGGAGTTGCAGACAGTTGTGAGCTGCCATGTGGGTGCTGGGAACCAAATCCTCTGAAGAGCAGCCAGTACTCCTAACCGCTGAGCCATCTCTCCAGCCCAGCAATGCTGCACTTAACTGAAGGTGATTTCCCAACAGTTTCAGTTGTTACACCTGAGTAGAAATGAAGATGTGTTACTAATTGAGTCTGTTATTGAGACTGGACATTCTGATAAACATTCCTCAATAAACAAAGTACTGTCCCTATTTTAAAATGTTATGTGGTTCAAAACGTCAGTGATACTGAATTTAAGAAACCTTGACAGAGGTTTGTGTTTTAAAAAGTTCTTTCTCAAATTCCATCATTCTCACAATCACAGTCATCATCATGACTATCATCATCACCACCTCCACCACCACCACCACCACCACCTCCACCACCACCACCTCCTCCACCACCACCATCACAATAACAACAACAACAACCACCTCCACCACCACAACCTCCCCCTCCACCACCACCTCCACCACGACCACCACAACAACAACCACCTCCACCATCTCCACCACCACCATCTCTACTATCATCTACCATCACCAAATCATATTTCTTGACTTTTAAGGGATATTGAGCATAGACTATGACAAATACATGTGAAAAAAAGAGAGGAACACTCATATCACATATAAATGCCGTATGCAGAAATTACAGAGAACTAGGATAAAGGACAGGAGAGTAGCATGCAGCCAATTCCATGGATGAGGAACGACTATTTGCTGGAAAGAGGTCCTTCTTGACAAAGAGGAAGGAAACAGGTGTTCTTGTGTAGGCAGCAGACACTGTGGCTCGTGTTAGGTTCCAGCTTAGCCTCGGAAATACATATGAGTAAAAGCTGACTCCTGCCTTTCTCTTGCCCCCTCGCTTGTGAAATAACTGGCCCATGGAAACTGTATTTTCCCTTTATGTTTGGAGCCTCATTCTTTATACCAGGGTGCTTTCGCAGCTGTCAGCCCCTTTCGCCTCAAGTAAGTCCCTGAGGTATTTTCATCTTCATTTTATAAATTAAGAAATTGAGGGTGAGAGAGATCATCCCAGGGTTATTTTAAATCCCATCCCTCTACCTCCAAACCTCCTGCTCCAGCTTCCCCAAATAGTACATCACGCCATCCCGGGAGTCAATTAGAAATCCTTGAACGCTACCCTCCACTACACCCCGTTCTCACAAGAACTCTCAAATGTCTCTCCAGACTATGTTGAGCCAAAGCCTACAACCTGTAAAAATCGCCTCTCCCAACACATGGCTCTGGGAAGTCAATTCATCTCCTCTTAGCTGCCCTTAACTCAGTCATAATTCCGGGGACAATTTGTTCTCATACACGGCCCACAGTGGTCTTATCCTCTCAGTTGCCGGGCCTTGCAAAGTAAATAACGTGCTGAAGTGATAATGCTGTGGGAACTGTTCTTGAGAAGTTTAAAAATAAACATTTGTGTGTGTTTCCATAGCCGGGTGGTGAGAACTCAGCGGGGCTAAAGTTCAAGGCCCATCAATCATTCCAAGTGTTCCAACTAATCCTTTACTTTACCTTGGTTGTAATCATATATGGAAAGAAGTTTTTAAATGGTATTTCTGTGAGTCTACAGAGATTCCCCTGCCATGAAAGAGCTCCCGTTATTTGTTCTTCCGACCTCCTCCTCCTTTTCCTAGTATTGTGTTTGCTTTGTCCTGCTCTCGTTGCTGATAGCAACCGCTTCATAGTATCGGACTCCCTAATTGTCGTTGCTGGATCTTGGTAAAACACCCACTCTCAATTTCTATTGAGCCGTAGGTTCATTTCGGAGAGATTATGCCGTACTCTTTCTTTGAGATTCTCAGAATCATTGTTTTGATAGTGATTACAGGCAGTGCTGTGAAACTATTAAAAGCTACCCAGATGCTTTTCATTACAATGGCAGCTTTAGATGAAATGATGTTTTTTTCCCAGAACCTCAAATTTTCTTACATCTATAACTTTAAATTGCTTACAGTTTTAAATGACCTAACCATCCTTTCTAGACAGAGATGCTACCTCTTACAACAGCCTTGACTTAGCATCAATGACTTACATGTGAGCCTAGATGATTTTGCCTCCTAACTGTTGGGACTTGGAGAAGGTCAAGTCCATTCAAACATCTGTTTCTCCAACTTCATGACACAAATAATAAGACTTGACAGTAGAACCATTTTGCCACCAGAGGTGATATATTTCAGATGACTTTGGAAGCCATGATGCATTTTGCACATAAAAACGTTTCAGTTTGTAGACTCTCTTTGTGCCATGGACTTTATTACAGTTGGGAAAGAAATGAAAACATGCCTATTTCTCATGACGTCACAGGCCAGTGAAGCGATAACTATTTAAGCATAGACTCAGACCTTATACGAGAAGTTGGCTTCACATGGATATTTCAGGGAGACCTGGGTCAGAGCAGGTTGATGTGGGGCAGATGTTACTCAGTGAAAGAGAGATGGCCAAAGGAGTAGCTTATTGGACTTGGATGTGACTTGGCGGTAGAGTCTTTGCCTACTACACATGAGACAAAACAGGACAGAAAAGAAGTAAATAATTACACCAGTTATTGGACCAGGCAACTGGCACTGTTTTAAATGGAAAAGTATTAAACAGTACACAGCCCACCAGTCTGGGTGTGAGCTGGACACTTCTTTCCTACAGTCTGTGAGACTGGGGGGATTTGAAACAGCCCTCAGAACAGTCTCAGGAGAGACAGAAGACCCTGAAAACGGAAGTAGGAAGTGTGACTTCATCCTGGGTGGGAGGTCTCTGTCCCTGATTCTTCTCTGGCTGTAGCATTCTGTCTGTGGTTAGATTCTAGAACACTTTCCTGATGAGATTCACTTCACAGCCCTCTGGCTGTGTGCTAGACTCCTTCCTTTGCTTCTACTGATACCGTAATTGTCTGTATTTCATAGGATTTCATTTTTCAACCTTCTCTTCTCAAGGCTTCTATGTTTGTCCTGGGAATTCTCATACATGCTTACAGATACATAAGTACTGACAATGAAAGCTGATTTTATCTCATTACCCCAAGTTTAGAGCCATATTTTCCACCTTTGCTTCCAAGAGGAGTTTCCCTGTAATTGTCTTCAAGGCGTCTACACCACAGTCCATTCCTTTACTCTCAAGTTACATTCTTCTCAGTTGTGAACTCTGCTCTTGACTCGAAGAGAAGGCTCCCTCCTTCTCTAGCTGCTTAGTTTCCCTCTCTGTTGTTTTCTCTTTATTTTTCTCCCTCTCAACAGTGGGAAGCAGGCTTAGTCCTTAGACCCATTCCCTTCTGGTTACTGAGTTCAGGCTCATGCTTTAAATGCTGCTCAAAGTTCAAAGTTCCTCAAGTTCAAAGATGGTCTCTTCTACATCTTTCTTCTAAATTCTAAACTTTTGTGCATATATGTGTTCACTCCCTCACCCGCTTTTCTTTTTAAATCAAAATACTTAATCAACTGTAGATGTGGGTTGGGAGAATTTGCTAAGACGAGGCCTATGGCTGGGTCCAACCTTGCCACACATTGGTAATTAGCACAAAGATCATTGGTGACTTTTGTTTTGGGTTGCAGAACTGTAAAAACAATATCAGAGTGGCTCAAACAGTAGCGTCTGTGCTTTCTTTTGGTGAAGAGTTAAGACAGAAGTCTCTTAGCAGAAATCAACATTCGTCATTTTGTAGTTCTGTTCTTTGGAAGTGGGAACCTCAGACTGGACACATAGGTCCTTGTACACAGTTTCCACAGTTTGGCAGATTTGTTTGAGCTCCGTTTCCAGATGTCTGATCTTTGCTATTTTCTGGGTAAATTCTTGTAGTCTTTCCTGATGATTTTTCTGTGGTGGCTGTACATCTGGTATATCCTCTCTTCCAACTTCTCTGTCGGATCCGAGACCTTCATCTTGAAGCTGCCCCTGAAGTTGGTCATCTGTGCATGATCCTTCTGCCTGTGTTCACTGATGGTATCAGTCAGTTCCTGGGCTTTCTTCTTCAGGATTTCAATACAGGATTCCAGATACCAATCCCAGCAGCTGGCAGTTGTCACTGGAGGCCACTGAGCTAGCCGTCTCCTCATGGTTCTCATTCGGCTGATGCTCTCTGCTCTCCACAATTGCCAGAGGTCCATGACCCTTTAACTCCATGGGAGGCATGTCCACTCCCTGGTGCTGTATTCTGTCTATTCCCACCTCTCTATGTTTTCCTAGGCATGCATGTGTACATGAACAATACATACTGCCAAGAGCCAGCCCCGGCTTGGTGGGAGGAGAAGGTGATCTTCTTTCTTCTCCTCTAGTCGGTTCTTCTTGAGGCAGCCCAGGGTGGGTGGGAAGAGCGTAGGCAGGGGTCAAGACCTAGGGTTAGGCTATTGTAGCTAGCCCACCCTCTGGTATCCTCTGTCCAGAAACTGTCAGAAGCTGTTTCTGGCACTTAACACCTCAGCCAGAGACAGCAGAGGATTAGGCAAATGGCCTTTGTACTCTCTCTGCAAGTGCTGCCAGACTCTAACTTAGGTCTGTTAGTTTGAGGTTGCAGGAAGGAAAGACACTTAAAGAAGTTATCACAGTTTATTACTAAGTGTAAAAATTTTCCTATGAAAGCTATCTAAGAGGAAAAGTGGAAAGGTCCTAAGTGGGGAAAGGGAAAGAATTCTTAGTAGAGAGATTCTAAGCAAGAAAGAAAGAGGAAAGAGGAGGAGAAGAGAGAAGAAGCAAGAAGAAAAAGCAAGCCGCTAACGAATGTCCCTTTGTCTTATACATCATTCAGAGTACATGATCACATGTTACAAAGGTCATCACAAGCTCACACCAAAATTCAAATCATAAATTGAAATAGAAGTTTACAACAGAAAATGTTTACATGCATATCCATTAGGAGTAATTATCTGACTAAACATCCATCACCTGTCTAGCTCCACAGGTTCATCGAAGGTTTAAAACTATAACTAAGAAATTAGTGAAGTTTTGTATAGATAAACCCAGGCAATATTTTCTTTCCTGTCCTAGCACCTATAATAAATCGTGAGTTTCCTTTTAGTGACCCTTGGTTAATTGTTTTACAACCACATTGGAATGTGCTCTGAGCAGGAGAAAGTCTGGTTTCTATCTCAAGGCTGTTAATTGATGATGCTTGGGAGACTGACAGAGTTCTCATAGCAATATTGATTGTCAGAAAGGGACTTAATACCAGTCCCACTATAAAAGAGCTAAATAATCATTGATATAATTTTAGGAATTCTTATAGGATCATCATTAAGACTTAAGAAGTCATCTATTTGTCTATATAGGATCACTATGAGACAGTACATCTTCGTGGGTCTGCAGAGATCTCCTCCAAAGGGGTGTGCTACTGCTTGGTGATTGTTACATATGTTAAATAATAATAATAGGAAAAGCATATTAATAGCAGGGATTTTTCCTAAAATATCCACCACAGCCTTGCTGAATGGGGCATACTTGTTGCAGATTATAATCCGAGGTAAGCATTTCAGGATGATCACCTGCTAATATTAGCTTGTCCCATTATGGCTCCCAACAACATACATACTTCCTATTTCTCTCACACACATACATATTCTCTTTCTACCACAGGTATACACACACACACACACACACACACACAGACCCAAAGACACACATACACACAGACCCAGAGACACACAGACTCATGACACAGACTCACAAGCGTTCCCTTCGTTTTCTTCCAATTTGAATTTCAAGTTATAAGATATGTACTAGTCAGCCTGGTTGCCTGATTGTCTCTTCTCTCATTCATGATTTTCCCATCTGAGTAAATCATAACTTTAGTCTTGTCATTCCAGACCCAAACTTGGGTCATTCTTGAATCTCCTTTTATCCCACACTAACTTCAGTAAAGTTTATGGGATTTGTCTGTCAAAATACATGTGTGAACCAATCAGTGATGATCGGTATCTCCACAACCACTGCCTGGCCACGTCATCCTGGCTGATGCTGAGCTACCCTGAGCTACCCTTCTTGTCCTTTATTGGCTCCTTTACTGCCTTACTGTGCTCCTGGACTTCAGATAAGAGTCAGAATATAGATCAGGCTGGCCTTGACTGATTGTAAGCATGCACCACTTCAGCCAGCTTAAAGTCCTTTGTAAGAACTGATCCATGACTAAAATAACAAGAACCGCCATCACCTGTATTGCTTCTCTTCCTCACCTATACCTTAAAATCCAGGCACTCGGGGGCTCATGGAAAGAGTTTAAGGCCAGCCTGATCTACTCAGATTCTCCACACAGCAGCAAAAAAGGACATCTTTGAAATGTTCATATTCCTCTTCCTAAAAAAATTCTAAACTCTACCGATCTCAGTCAGCGTTAAGACCATCAGACCAGATAAACACAAGAGTCCTCCATCAGACTGCTGTATGACACAATCTGAGAAACGACAGTCACATAGAACACAGTTTGAACCATCTTCTGTGGGCTTGCACTGCAGACGTCCTGCTCTTCCTCCTCAGATCCTGTCACTTCTCAGTCTTCTCACTCAAGACTTTAATTTTTGCATTCTAGGCTTCAGCTAGTCTGTCCCATTTGCTCACACTAATATATATATATATATATGTGTGTGTGTATGTTATATATATATATATATATATATATATATATATATATGCATATATAATCTACATCTACATATATTTCTCTGTACATGCCAGTACCTGTCTGTAAAGCTGTAACATAGGTGAAGGGAAGGTGGGAGAAATACTATGCAAGTAACAACGGTTCTTGTTCTTTCATCCATGGGTCAATTCTTCTGAAGAGCTTCCAAGCCAGCCATGCGTGCTTAAAATCCCAGCACTCAGGAGGTTCATGGAGGAGTGTAAAGCCAGCTTTATTTACATGGAATGTCCTGTCTCAAGAAAACCAATCCAAGCCAAACTAAACCAAACCAAATAAACAAAACGCAGCAAAAGAGAGAAACTTCTAGATTAACTTCTCTGGGATTAGAATTTGATCTTGCTCTATATTGAAATGTATTTTCTCTGAAACCATCTCACTCTGACATTGCTTTGCTCCATTGAGTCGTGAACCTGCACACGTTGGATGGTTCTATTAGAACCACAGTCTCATTCTGCCTTTGCTGTGCACATACCCAGCCAGAAAGGCATGGCCAATAAAAATCTTTCCTGTTGACCCTGGGGGCTGCCTGTTCCCTCTGGGCTCGGTCACTCTTGTGTATAGATTGTTTGAGATTAAGTTTCTATTCCCTGCCAAGTAGTGCTTTGCTTGAAGTAGTACAGTACATTCTGAAACGAAATGGGAGGATTGGTCTCCTCACTCATACCCATTTGCCACACTCTGGGCAAGATGCTGAAATCAGGAAGTCAAGACCATAGATTGATCCCTGTGGTCTTTACTGATTGTGCTCAGCATCCGGATACCAAGGACATCTATCTACTCCTGGCTCAGTGTTTCTCTCCAAAATCAGAAATTTTATTTGTGATTCAGATTCCAATAAGATGTGAGAACATCAAGTGACAGGGCGAAAACTCTCGCTAGAGACACATGCAATGCTAAGCCCATTTTGATGGGTGGTCCAACCAGAACTCTTCAGTAAGTGAGTTGCTGTTTATATATATTCAGACCATCATAGATTTTAATTTTAAACTAGCTTCATATCCCTCTGGTGGTCAACTTACTCCTATCTGACATACCCTAGACCACCAGGCAGAAACCCTTTCCTTCTTTCCCTTTCACAGAGGAGGACAGCTTCCTGTCTGTGTGTCTGGGGAGGACAGCTTCCTGTCTGTGCATTTGGGGAGGACAGCTTCCTGTCTGTGCATTTGGGGAGGACCGTTCCTGTCTCTGTTTGGTGAGGACAGGCTCACTAAGCACAAGCAGTCCTTGGAGCTGGGCTACAGTGATCTATTGCTTTTTGTCTGAATTAATTTTTCTATTTCTCCTCCCTCATAGAATTTCGTTTTGGCTCAATATCTAGTTAATACTTAGAATTAATAGTCTCCAAAACAACACCATATAAGAAAATAGAGATTACTGTTTTTAAAATAGTTCTCTGTTATTAGACTAAGTATCAATAGTTTCCTTTTGATTACCTTATCACACTAATTTTGATTTGAGTATATGTAGCTATTCATAAATAGTCATCATGCTTAAATGTGAGATTGATCGGGAATTAATATTTTGCTATTTGTCTTGTTTGGTGTGTCTTTGTTTTTAAAGAACAGGTTTGTGGGTTGGGAGGGGGTGGCTCTGAGGCTAAAAGTGCTCACTGCTCTTCCAGAGGACCTGAATTCAATTTCCAGCACCCGTACTGGGTAGCTCACAACTGTCTGTAGCTCTGGCCTCCACAGATGCCCGTACTCACGTGCACTCACCAATTCATACATACCTACACCATGTGTATACATCCCTACACAGGGCCCGTACTCATGTGCACTCATCCATTCATACATACCTACACCATGTGTATACATCCCTACACAGGTGCCTGTACTCACGTGCACTCATCCATCATCTCACACATGTGTATACATCCTACACAGTGCCTATACGTGATATCATCATCTCCTACACCCAAGTGATATCTACACAGTGCCTGAACTCACGTGTGCTCATCCATACATAGATACCTATACCGTGTGTATTTCCTCACACGGATACCTACACTCACATGTGCTCATCCATACACAGATACCTAAACCATGTGTATATCCCCACACAAAGATACCTGCACTCACGTGGACATAGCGAGCTTATTGATCAGCACTATGCATTGACAGTGATGGGTTAACCTAAGTTTTTATTTTTAAATTTGATATAATATGATACACCATTTTGTGAACAGTTCCATAGGTTTCAACGTTCCATATATTTTTCTAACCACTAACAAAATCAGATGCAGATAGTTTGAAAGCAGTTCTCTCAAGACTTGTCTATCTTTTATCTCTACCCCCTCACCCTTGCATTCCTGACAATCCCTGGGAATCACCCCGCCAGGCCCTGTGCTTTGCTCTTCTATCGTGTTACATAAATACAGACTTACACCATAGGCTGCCCTGAAGCTACCTTCTTTCACTTAGCATGGTAGTAGCTTGAGCATTCAACTGTGCTACCCTGTGTATCAATGATTTACTCTTTTATAATGCTTATTAATAGTCCACTGTGTGGATGGATTTCAATTCATTTATTCATTTGCTTGTTAAAAGATATTTAGTATCCCCCCTGGGGTTCTTGTAGTTATGAAAATTATTGCTTGTAGTTATGAAAAATGCTTATATGTGTGCGTGATGTGTGTGTGTATGTGTGTGATGTGTATATTACTATGCATGTCATGTGTGTGTATGTGTGTGTGTGTGTGTGAGAAAGAGAGAGAGAGAGAGAGAGAGAGAGAGAGAGCTGTAGCTATCCTGGCTAGTCAGAGCCCGCAGGATCCTCCTGTCTGATCCAAGTACAGAGCCTCATACCAACACAGTGAAGACTCAACCTCTGAGCATTTCGATCATGAATTTTCTTAATTGCAATGATCATACAGTTTTTGAGTTTGTTAATGTGAGAATTATAGGAATGATTTTTTTATTGCTTTACCTTGTGCTCCCTGAGAATTGCTGCTTGTCTAGTTGTTGTGTGTCTAGGAGTGATTTTCTTCGTGTTTATCCTCATGCAAATTTTGCTGAGGAGCTTAGTCTAAATTTATACCTCTCATTAGACTGAACACGGTTATAATAGATGCTTTAAATTTATCAAATAATTTCAATATCTAGGTCACCTCAGATGTGAAGTGATATATATATCAGATATCAGATATATATATATCAGAGTTATTGGGAATGGCCTGCTTCTGCTTCTTTGTACGTTATACTAAAATTACACATGAAGTTTGACTGTATTGTGTGACTATGAAATCTCATTGCCTTTTGTCCATGTGCTTGCTTTTATTAATTCAGTGTTGCCTGGCTTGGTTAGATTCAGCTCCCATGCCCCATTGACCCCTGTGGACTTTTAATTCCATGGCAGGACTTTTCCAGGAAGTAGACTGGTGCCTGGCTGTGGACCGCACTGTTGGTTACTTTTCAGATCTTTGCTTCTCTACACATCAGATCCATGCACGCAGGCCTGGAGGCTAAGCTAGCACTCGGGCCAGTGCTTTAACAGCTATTGCACCTCCAGAAACATGAAAAGGTGTCTGGGGGAGGGATAAGACATGAAGGGGGTCTGGGGTATATATATATTTAATTAAGATAAAAGAAAATAAAGAAAATTGCTCTTGAATCACTTCTTTTTCTGTGACTTTGCTGTATTTCTTTGACTCCTGTGGACCCTCAGTATGACCAGGGCTGTTGTTGCTAATGTTTACACACGCAACTTCGGGACTGCAGCTCTCTTCCAGAGAAACTCCAGGGCCGAAAGCCGTGCCAAGGGTCCCCATCCTGTCTGCTTTGCTGGAGCCCTTCCTCCGGCTCCTCCAACCATGCTCTATTTATAGGTGTGGCGTATTTATATGGATGGCATATGTCACTTGGTCCCACCTGCTGCCCACATCCACATTTATCCCACCCCCACTATATTTGGGGAGATATAGATGGAAAACCAGGACACTCATCATCACTCCATGCTCTTTCTGCTCTTCTTTCACTCCCAGGCATGGAGGATCGTCGCTTTGACTATTGCAGCCTTGATTTTTAATTATGATCAGAGGGCAAGACAAAGCAGAACACTCTTACTCAACCTTAGCTATAATTGGCATCTTAGAAACCTCACTTTTCACTTCTAATTTTAATGTCTATATACTTGGACAGACAGACTGGCAGGCTTGACAGGAGTTTCGTTAGCCTCTCTGTCTGTGTTGTTTCAGCTTCACTCTGAAGCATGGTGGAATTTATCCCTGACAATAGTTGGGGATGAGAAAGCAAGGAAGCTATGTGAGAACTAGTTTGATTGTTTTTGTGCTTAGGCTCCCGAATGTTGTTAATCCCAGGATAATGGGCAGACAGATTGGGAATGAATAAGGGGTGTCTTTCCTTTGGTCATTTGGAAAGGGGTATTGTAAGAAGAGGTGACAAAAGAAAACAATATTGAGGACATCACCCTGATGATGGCTTCCGACATGTGACCCCCAATGCTCCTGGGGTGAAGCTGGAGGCAGAGACAGAAGAATCTTGGGAAGCTTGTTGTCTAGTTAGTCTAACATATGCAATGGCAACAGGCTGTCTCAAACAAGGTGGAAGACGGGGACTGACATCTGAGGTTGTCCTTTGACCTCCACATACATGTGGGTGCCGTCATATACTCACACACACAAATCACACACATACAACTATCTCTGACTGTATATGCAAGGAAAATGCTTGCTTAACAGAAATGTACTTCATAGTCAGAAGGTGACAACTGGCATAGTATTGTTCTGGCCATCCTTTTAAAATGATGATCTGTGTTTGCAGGGAGATGCATATATAATGAAGTATGCAAATTTTAACATTAACATACCTGGAAAATGTCAAGAACAGAAAAGTTCTGAATAATTCCAAAGATAGGTTACTGAAATATAAATCCCCATAAAATATGCCGTGCATATAAATAGAATAGCACTCATTATCCCTGTAAGTGATCAGGTAAGATTGAGCACGAATGACAGCTTCTCTCTGCTTCTTCATGGAAATATTCTCATCTTTTTTGTCTTGATTGCTTGTTTGTGAATCGCAAAACAGGGCATAGGAAAAATACAGTCATTTGCTTTAGCACTGCCGACGTCAACCTGGTAGGTGGAAATTTCGATGTTTGGTTTCATTCATCTTGTACAAGATGTCAGTGATGTCTGACTTAATCTAGGAGAAAAATTTGCACTGAAAATAAGTCACTTGGATGGATGGCTTCTAAATTAAGGCAACATGAATGTTTAGATCTGCCTAGTATAGAACAGCTGTGGCAAAAATAAAAGGGCCTCAGAATAGTTTTGTTTCAAAAAGTCTCTTTTTTTTCTGGATGTTAGATGCAGATGCAGACATGAGTGTACTGACCATTTATTCGTGTGCTGTTTATAGCATATTTGCGCTATGTTTGTGAAGCAGAGCAATGCAAGTTGATTAGACTGGAGACTGGATACCCAGAAAGGCCTGTGGTAGGGCTTCATACTCCCAACGAGCGAAGCACCTGCCCTGAGAACCAACTCAACCAGGAAGCTCAGCGTGTTTCTGATGAAACACCGAGCACTCTAAAGTCTTGGGGAATGCTTCTGTCCACAGACTAGGGTACAGGGTTTCCTAAAGGGTTAATATTTTCTCAGATTGCCTAACACAGCATGTGGCCCCCTGGGATCCGAGTTTTTTCCTTCATAGGATTTCGTGAAATATTATTCTTTTGCCTTGTTAAGCTGTTTCCAATTTTCTCCATTCACATTTCTGAAGGCTCCCTGCTAAGTGTAACGTTTGAACAGAGGGTTGTTGCAGATTTTAAAGGCTGTAATCTGAAGACTGCAAAATGTCTTGCTTAACTGCGAAACTCAACAGCCAGAGGATTAACACTGGAACATGGCAATAAAACAAACAGTGGACTGCTGTTCTGGAGGAAAAACAAAACTATTTCACGTGATTTAATAGCTTTGTTTATCTGAACAAATTACACTAGTATTAAGAGCTAAGTGAAAGAGAATTATTTTCACATTTTTTTCCCTCAGAATATAGCTTAAGGAAATGCATTTACTCTGCCCAAAACCAGACTTATAACAAATTTAGTGATGGATCTAATTTGCTTTTATTTGTAACTTATCAATTAGGGCAGCCTCCATCCCACAAAACAGAAAGAGAACTCCCCTCAGGAAGTAGCAGATGCAGAAGTTTTATAAGCTGAGCAAATGGAGGAAAACCAGCTGTCCTCATGTTACCTTTTCTAAGGTTTGGAGTAGAGGGCACTTACTAGGAAGCTTTTTCAGGTGGACAGTATCTTGTCTACAGAAAACCAAAACAAAATTACTGGTCTGTTTTGAGGAGGGAACCTGTCTTCTCTGAAGATTCCGTTTGTTTATGTGGCATTTAGCATGAATGATACTGTTTCAATTTTTAGCCTGGTCCATTGGAGCTGATGAAGGGGCTAAGTCTAAAACAATGGCCTCCCCATCACCTGTATCATAATTTCTCTATTTCTATTAGATATGAACAAAACTTAAGGCTATAGCACTCATCTCAGTTCCGGCTTCCCCTTGCATCGTGCTGTCTCCTGGCAACAGTGACTCCACATTCGCGCATTTACTTCTGGTCCAGTCACCCCAACCAAAGACAGACCATCTTACGTTCAATGAAGCGAGGATTCCAGACATTGAAAGCGTTTGAGAGGTCACAGTGCCGTAGTAGTAATACCATTGTGACTACTCAGAGGGTAATACCAAATGCTCCCAGTTTACCAGCTTCGTTATAAAGCCAAGCAAAATGGAACAGATCAAAAGTAGTCCAGATGAAAAGTTTACCCAACCAAACTGAAGGGCCTGTGTGTTATGATTTGCAGTGAAGAGAGTTTTTCAGCCAACTCTCTGCAGTTACCAGCGTATTTATCCATGTGTATTAAGCCACTGCATAGATTCCCTCTCCTTCAGTTCGTGAGCAGCAAATCCTACACCTCATGACTGTGTTCAATTAGCAAAAGGTGCCAACAAATGGCTTAGAAGTCTATTGTCTGCAAAAAGGGCTCCCAGTAAAATACAAAGGGCCCCAATGCAGCTAAAATAGTCTCTGCAAAGTCAGTGGTTCCTCTTCAGTTGTGGAAAAGTTCAAGTTTGATGTGACAGATTCAACTCTCTGTCACACTGACCAACCACAGACATGACTGATTGGAAGATTCAAATGGTAACATTTTTCTGTCTCATGAGAGACATAAGAGTAAGCAAGGCCGTGAGAGGCAATGAGACTCGAGGTGAAGAAGTTCAATTTCTCATCCTGATTCCGTTTGCCTTCTCTGCTTTGGACATGAGAATTGTGGTCAGTTGTTTCCATACTTGTCCCCATTTGCACATGTCCACAGTTCATAAGGACTGCCCTGAAATTCACATCAGGGTGTGTGGCTTCAGCTCACAGGCGCTTGGCAGCAGAGTACTTCTTACTCTCTGTGATTTCATGAGAGAAAATTGGACTGGGGGAAAATTCAGGATCCAGTTAAGTTTATAGAAGATAATGATTCAAAATTGAGTGGTGGGGGCCCGAGGTTGAGAGCATTGACTGTTCTTCCAGAGGTCCTGAGTTCAAGGTGGCTTAAACCATCTACAGTGACATCTGGCGCCCTCTTCTGGCATGAGGACATATATGCAGGCAGAACACTTCATCTTCAAAACAAAACAAAGCAAAACAGAGGGGCGTGGCCACAGCCTAACAGATGCACTTCTGAAATAAGATCTTCCCTCTCTGGATCTTTCCCATTTCTACAAAAAACAGAGCAAAGCGATGACTTTCCTCACCACTGTTACAAAATACACAGCAGAATCACCTCGGGGGAGGAAAGATTGATTCCGGCTCCCAGTTTCACACAGATGGGCATAGAGACATCCACATCAGTGGAGCAGTGCCTGGCTCATGTCCCGCTGGGTCAGAAGTCAACGAGGCTGTACTGGAGTTGAGGGTTCTATAGCCTTCGAGGGCTGGCTCCTCAGATAGCCTGTGTTAGCAGACTGGGCCCCACTCCTAAAGCTGCTACAACCTCGTAACACAGCATCATCGGTAGGGACCAAGTATTCAAATGAATGAGCCTAAGGAGGCATTCTCACATTCAGACTATACATGACTGCTGAGCACTCAGTCTTAAACAGGGCAGCCATCACACAGTCCCTCAAAAGCCCCAAGACAGGGTAGAGCAATTTAAGAAGATGGGTAAGAGTGTCAGGAAATGCTGCCACCGAGGTATGACATTGTCACTGAACTGTGAACATATAGCTGCACAAGTGTGGGCTCTTAGACATTCATTCCATCATGGAGTCAAAGTCCTACAAGCAACACAAACAGCAGCAATGATCACTTCAGGCTGTAGTGTTCCAATTCTCCAGTAAGCAGTGGTCAGAGTCTACAAAGTTCACAACCCTGTACAGTTGCAGATAAGGCCAAGTCCGCTGGCAGGCTGAGGTGTGAGCTTGGGCAAAGTCACCTCTCTCTTTTGTAATTTCTACTTCTGGCAGTGACTCATCAGCTCCCACAAGTCCCAGCAGCCAGATATTCTCTCAAATAATACTCAGTCCCCATCCCAAGGTCATGTGCTGTCCCTCATAGCACAGTCTAACCATGGATTTGGAAGCCAAAAAGACTAGGGGACCAAAAAGAAGGCAGGTTATACTCGAGAGGTGCCCACTGTTCCTCCATAGCCCTCAGGACAACAAGGGAAAGTCAAGGGACCTGGGAACGGAGGTCTATGAATGGCATCTTTAGCAGAGCTGTCTGGTTCCTACTATTGGTGGCTAGAACTATCAAAAGACTGTCTTTTTTTAACATTTAGTTTTAAATCTTTTTGTCTGCAATTCACAGATTTGAATGGCTTCCAATCTCCAAAAATGGGATGAGAACTCCCAGGGGCAATAGCAGAGCAGCAGACATAAGGTGGGGACAGCATCATATAACTGTAGAGGAAACCTGAGTGGCTAACACCAGGTTACTTCAGATGACCCTTCTGTAAGGATTTGAAGCTCAGAAGAGCATCCTTACTACTCTGTCATGGGGACCCCAGAATCTCCTATTTTAGGAAAAACTGATCTATTTGGGGCTGCATAGGCATAACGGCAGTATTAGCTGCTTATGTGGAATTTAGTGTGATGGACTTCACTGTGATTCTTAGCCTGGTCCATTGGGGCTTACTGCAGGAACCAAAGGATGGTCTCTCATACATTTTGTTTAACAAATCTATTCAACAGAGACTTACAGATCACCCACACCATGCCATTGATACATTGTGAACGTTTATGAAGGGGCTGGAGAGATAGCTCAGCAGTTGAGAGCACTGGTACTGTTGTATAGTACTGGTGTTTGGTTCTTAGCATTCATGGCAAGTGGCTCACAGATCTAGGGGATTTGATGGCCTCTCTGGCCTCTGCAGGCACTGAATTCATGTGGGCCACATACAGAGAAGCAGGCACACTCACATACACATCACTACAAATAAATAACACTTTCCCAAAGGTTCATGAAGTAACCACTTGTTGCTGGATATTGTTTCCCACATTGGAGGATTTGGGAGGAAACAGGATGGATAAAGTTCCTGTTCTCAAAGATTCAGAGAGCAGAGACATTGATGAACTTCTGGGAAAGGAAAAGGTGGGAGAGATCCCGGCCACCATACTTCTGATGTTCAAAGTCTCTCTTTCATAAGAATTTTCTTTATTGATATTCTATGAGAAATTTATTTGTTTATAATATAACTAATAAGCATTTCTTTTCTTTCCACGCCAATACATATAGTGTAGTTCTTTTCAATGTCCTACTCTTACAGCAGACATTTTATTTTAAAGATGTGAAAGCGGTGGTCATTGCGCTCATCACCATGGAAACCCTGGAGAAAAAGAGAGTTTGGAAGAAAAAACAAACACTTGGATCTATGAAATTCCAGACTCTCTCACTGAGCGTAAGTGTCTGGATTTCAGTCCAGTTCGAGGCTAAGTGAATAGAAACTCGAGAGTCCTTAGAACACACAGTGGGCTAAAATTCCCCGCCCTAACAAGAGAAGGAAAGGCAAAGGGCAGAGCAAGCAGACAGGAGGAGGGAACAGCATGGAGCACCTCAAGTGTGGCTTGTGGGAGCACGGCTGACTCTCTCTACTTTCCTTGGGCTCACAGGGGTCAGGGGTGATGAATGGTTCAGTATAGAAGCCTGTCAACACAGTTGAAGAAACACTCAGCTTCAATGTATACTTCTTTGCTTCCCAGGCAACGTTAATTACTGCGTAGGCTGGGTCCATTCTAGGTTTGGGTAATTAGAAAGAAATGGCAGGAAACCCATGAAGATAGCATGGGTCATGACATTTTACGTGAGGATAGAAAAGCATTTACACTGTATGTGTATGTCAGTCTCAAACTCAAAGTTTCCTAGATCATAGCTCAAGTTAGGTTGCAACAATGCCAGTGTTCTGTCATCTGTTAAAAGTGAAATTTTTGATTTGTTTGTTTGTTTGAGATAGGGTCTCACTGTGCAACCTTGGCTGGCCTGGAAGGCCTGGAGCTCGTTATGAGACCAAGCTGCCCTGAATTTGTGTTGATCTCCTGACGCTGTCTCCTAGGTGTTAGGATTATAGGGCTACACCACCAGGGCCCACATAAAGCAAAGTTCATATAGTTATAATGCTACCAACAATAATAGCTAATGTTGACTGCATGCATGGTGGGTACCATAGTCTCTGTATTGGATATTGTATTTGCCCTGTTTTAATTTTCAACATAACCTAGTCAATATATCTTCTTACTCTTATAGAAAAAGAAACTGAGGCTTATCACCTAATCATATTCTGACACAATTTACAATCATTCTTTATATATTTTTGAATGAGAATGACTACATCTTCTTTAGGAAAAAAACAAAACAAAACAAAGAGCCCTGACGTAATTTAACATTTGTGTTGCAGCAGGGAGTGTGTCTCACTGTAATTGGTGTGGATGGAATATCACACTTCTTGCCTTCTAGGGCATAAGAGATAGTTTATTCTGGAGCCAAGTATGAGTGACCACGAACTGGAACACAGATGTAGTTTGCTTCGAATTCCATGTTTCAACCTAGTAATAGTTTGATCACATTTTGTGTATTAGCAGCAGAACAAAGAAAGCCATCAATCAAGTTTCATTGTTGGAAGCATTAAGTAGGCCGTTATAAAGAAGTGGAAATCCAGCTACAGGCCTCAGATACTGTCTGACGGCCTTGGTAGGCTTTTGATTGGTGGAAACCAGGAACTGCTAAGATAATACACTTTGATAAATTTGAATTAGGTCCTGCACCTGTCACATCCGAACCTTCCCACCATCCTGAAAGGTCTGATTAGTTGCTGTTCCTCAGACACCACTCACCCTTAGTTTCTCATGAGTCTGAAATTCTTCAAGTAGGTTCACTACTGGATCTCAGTTAGGCCCAGTGATCTGCCTGTGTCTTCTTCCAAATAGGATCATGAGTTTGGGGCACTCTGCATGGCTTAGTTAATGCAAGTCCTGGGGATCCAATGCAGGTCCTTGTACCAAAGGTTTGCATTTTACTAGGTAAGCTACTTCCCGGCCTCCCCCTTTTTTTTTTTTAAACACAGGATCTCAAGTAGCCCTAGGGTGTCCTTGAACCTGATACTTATTTGAAGATGACTTTCAACTTCTGTTCTTCCCGTTGCGCTTTCCTAAGTACTAGGGTTGTGGGTGTGCACTGTCACAGGCAGATTTTTATGACATCTGGGTGGTGAACCAGGACTCTGTGCTCTCAAGGACTTTAATAACAGAGGAGAGTTAAATTCGAGGCAAATACTCCAGGTTTTTTTTTCCTGCCCATGCCTCATAGAGGTCTAGGAGATGAAACAAAGAAAAGAAAAAAAATACACAAGTTTCTACTTGCTGCATGTACCTCTTCCATCTTATAGTCAGTCTCTTGTTGAGTTCCCATCTGCGGACCAAAGCAGATGGCCCCTGAGCCTAACAAGCCCAGTAGAACCCCACTCCAGGGGGGAGGGCTGCTGTGAGCTAATGCTGGAAGTTTCAGCAATAGGATGTGTGTGAGGTGGGCAGTGAATCAAAGGGACGTAGGAAGGGTTTTTTGGCTGGGAGAGATAGAGTGGTCAGAAAGGAATGCTGGGAAAGCTGGAGGAGGCCTTTGAAGCTGAGGTCCAGAGTTTGCTCCTGATAAGGAGAACACGAGTGAGGTCACCATGGGGATGGTGACCTGTTCGAAGCTGTGAGTGAGAGAAAACAGTTTCATCAACTAATGAAGTGGAATATATTCCGGTTGTTGTTGCCTGAGCTGTCTGTGAGATTTAGTGGGAAGCCCAGAAGGAAAATGGAAAGTAAACGACAAAGATCTGCGAAACTTTGTTTTGATACAAAGTTCCTTTTCCTTTAACCAAATGAAACAAAATATCTCTTGTCAAGGCATAGCCATCCTTTTGATGTTACTGATTTATTTTTAATAGGAACCTTTAGTTTTGAGTTTTGTAGTATTTCTTCCATGGGGACTTAATACAGTATCAGTTACAACTCGTACATATTTCTCTTTCTGTGTCAAGGAAGGTAATAGGTATCATTCTTGTGGTTAACATTTTCCTTCTAACAGTGTGAAAGTGGTTTCACCTCCTTCAGCCTCTTAGTCCTTTGCAAAGAATCAACATTACTTTGTGATAATTGAAGCCTCTCTTGAAAGAGTAGAGAGAAACAAAGTGACAAAAAAAAAAACAAACGAAAGTTTTCTCAAGACTGTGTTTATTATAATTGTATTACAAGATAAAAAGTACTTTATGAAACTAAAAAGTATCACTCTATATATTTATACATATACACACATATTCTGTGTGCTTAGGTATACTACACAGTTGGAATCCTTTAAATGAGAAGCCATCCATTTTATTCTATGAGAAGAATTAAGTTCAGGAAATGATAGAGGCACTTTGACGCTGCTGAGTTAACCGTGCTGCCTGGGTCTCTGAAGAGGACCATGACATTGAAATAACTTACCGTATTTCACTGTCTTGCTAACTGAACGCCCTCTGAGTAGAAGACATTACATCCATAAATCTCTCATGATTCAATCTCTCTTTCCCTCACATGGTTCATTTTATGCATGTATTTTTTTTTTTTTCAAAACTCATTCCTGAAACAAAAGTTCAGGTGTGAAAGCCAAAGAGAAACTGAATATTGGGAAATCTCAGCTGGCTCACAGAAATCCTGACTGTCCTGTCATTGTACAAATGGAGCAGATGTTGTAAGCCGATGTGAGACAGTGAACCAGCAGCGCTCCCACTGGTGTCCCGTTACTCTTTAGTGTCTCCACTGGTAGCTTGCCTCTTAAACAACCAACTTACTAAGGAGCAACATAAACATTAGAGGAAATAAAGTGTTCCATTTAGCTCAATTGAGTATGTCAAATGAGAACTTGAATAGCTCCATTAATGCTTGAGGTTGGGAAGTCTTCTAGTTCTATTTCTCTTCTGCGATACCTCCTGCCAAACAGATGCAGACTTCAGACTTCTCGCCAAATCTCCCTAGAGGATGTTTGACCAGTGTTCCCTGGCAACCCCGCCGATCTGTCATACTTTGAAGAAAGTAGTCCAGGCCTCCAATTGCTAAGGGGGATTTTTAAAAAAATGTGTTCTTACAGGAGGGGAGACATATAAGTAAGTAACTTCCTCCACGAGCCCCTCCTCTTTCCGTCTGAGGCTAGCATCATCAGCAAGACCAGACGCAGCCAGGTAGACTGGTGAGCATTTTTGTTTTGCAGCTTACTGCTGGCTTTGATTCTGATTTTAAGAGTAGTGCCTTGGGCAGATGGTGTCTGATGTAAAATACTGTTTGCATGAATAAGATGTTCCACTTCATGTTAATCAGCGGAGTCTGGAGGGAAATTTGTGGATCTTTTCAGGTTGGAATTCACTCCGTTTCTCCTCAGAGGTTTGGTTTCAGTTATTTTAACTTAAGCTTCGTCACTACTTCAGTTGTATCTTCTACTTTCAACGTTGTTGTTTAACCAATACAGTTTTGAATTTTATTCTTTGATTAGCACTTCCTGGTGATTACTAAGGTGATAGTGAAACCTGCAGCGTTACGGCTTGAATAGGAACTATCCCATCAAACACCGCTTTAATCTATTAGTCACAAGAATAATGTTTAACAACCCCCACCACACTAAGTACTCTTATCAGCCTGGCTTTCTAGAGCATTGGTAACAGCAAACTAAGGTCTATTGATTCAGAGTTGTATTTCTCACGCTTCCTTTATTATGAAACTCTGTTGATGTGTTGTAGGTCAGAGGTCATCAGACTATAATCTGTCAGCTGAATGCAGCCTGTTGCTTTTTTTTTTTTTTGTAAGTTGTGTGGAACCACAGACACTTCACTCATTTTGTATTGTTTACAGATGTCCTCACTCTTCAATGAGCAGTAAAACAGATTCATGTCCATCACAAAAATCTAGGTCCTTTACTACTTTGATTTATATAGAAAAGTTTGCCTATGTCTCTTCTAGAATAATCCATCCTTGTTTCAGAGCACTTGATTGACAGCTGGCCATCGTCACGTCTGTTATGGTTAGCATATGAAATGTAATCCACAGGTTTATCTTTGAACGTTTCATCTCCAGTGGTGGTGCTGTTCTTGAGGTTCTGGGAGCTTTCGGAGGTAGGGGTTGATTGGAGAAAGTAGGTCCTTGGTGATATCTTGTCCCTGGCCCCTTCTCTGTTTCATTCCCTAAAGAAAGACAGCCTCCACCGCACACTCCTGCTATTGTATGTTTTGGCCAAGTCCATGGGCCAATCATGAATTAAACCACTATTCTAAATAAGTCTTTCATCCTTAAACTGTTCGATTGCAGTCATCCCGACTCGACATAATTATCAGAGTCCCATTTCTACTTCCCAACGAGCTTCAGGAGCTAGTTAATTCAATTAGTCACGACTGTGGTTGTGTGATGCTGACTCTTTCCCCTTCTTTGCTTCCTTTGGGTATTAGAAGGCAGGATCATATCATTGAGGGTTTTTTTTTAGTTTTAAAATCTCAAATCTAAATATTTGAACTAATCACACCTTACCTTAAACACTTTAAACAGATATGCTTGGGACTAGATTTGCAGCTTTCAAGAATAACCTTTGAGTGAGCTAGACACCCATAGAAATGTTTGCACCAAGGATGTACAGTAGTGATATGGCTCACTTATCCAAGCGTTCTATATGCCAAGTATGGACAGCTTGTCTCATGTCGTCTTCACAAACACCTCTGCATCACTGGTGTGCATGTTCACACTTGTTTATTCGTGGTGCTGGGGCTTTGAACCAAGGCCTCACACGTGCTAAGCATCGCATATACTCTATCACTGAGCTGCTCCCCAGACCCCAGAGTTACACATTTTAAAAGGTTCTGAGACTTGAAGATTTCTACAACGGTAAGACACAGAGCTGAGACCCAAACCTAATGCTATCCCATGTTCTCTGTGTCTCTGCAAGCACCACCTCTATTTTAACTTAGTCATTTGACTATCTGATGGCACCTCACTTATCTGGAGAGTGTACTTCAGTTATATAGAACACATTCTAAAAGAAAGGAGAATGAAAAGGTTAATATCTTATACATACTCACTATGTCATTTAAAAAGAGAGATTCCCTGAAGTCTTCTTACAAAGTCCATTTGTCTTTTACTTTGCAAATTCATTTATTTTTTTTTCTTTTTCATTTCCTCAATCTTCATAATTAATGGAAAGAAACTGAAAATGGGGATGGGTAGAGTCCCCACAGCAGGGATATTGACACCAGTGGAAACGGTCCTTGGGAGACTGTAAAGAAAAAGACTGACACATGGATTCTTGATGCAATGAAGCCTCAGCTGGCTTAGCTTAAGGCTAACTTTATCTGGGGACCTCCAAGCAGAGCCTAGTAAGGACTCAGAGAGCATCAAGACAATGCTAAACATTTGCATGCTCAATTAAGACAATGTACACCGAGTTTTCCATTCAATGGTACTTAAATGAAGTCTACCCAAGGAATTAACACTCTTAAGCTGATACACTTCCACTATTTCCTTCCTTTAAAATGCTGAGTAAATGAAACACCATGGGACTCAGGTTATTTAAGGAGATCTTACCCACACCAACACCCTTATTTCCTTCCTCTTCTTAGGACTGCAGTGTCTCAGATACCTATGGTTTACTTTCTGGTGGCAGCGCACTGGAGATGCAGTAATTAAAAGGGGGACTTCTCAGTTTCATCTGCTTGGTAGATTTTCCCCCCACCTAATTATATCTTAACATTTTCAATTGTCTCCCTGTGTTTCCCCATCATTTTAGACACAGTTTGATTTTATTACTTTCCTCAAAGTAAAAGTGACTCCTCCTCTGCTTATAAAAACCGTACTCAGCCCTGTACATCACTGAAGGAAAGTTAATCTCAATACAAGAAGACTCATGTCTTCACTCTGGGAGAGAGAAACCCATGATCCCCAGGAATGAATGGTGCCCATCTTCTCATTGGCTGCGTCTTCCTTATCTCATTCTTTCCTGCATGGATTTTTTGATTCTTCTTTCCAATGCTTAGGCATTTCCGCATGCACTGGAATGCCTGGGAGACTGGTTTAATAACTCACACATCTTCGAGACAATATTTGACTTCATATATTTTGAAAAGACCTGCTAAAACTTCTCATAGAAACCAAATGTTCCAACAACAAAAAAAAGATACTTTGTGCCTCTGTATCTGTAGGTCAGAGGAGAGAGGACTGTTGCCTAAACCATTAAGTAGATGTCTTTGTTTTGATGACGGTATTAAGACATCAGTTCAGTACTGTCAATCATACTAGAAAAGCATAAATTATTGAAAACTCATTTGCTATCATGCTTATAATCTCATTCAACTAATAAATTGGTTCTATTTAAAAGACACACTTCTAAATGAGTGATTTCAAATATGAAAGGCATTTCTAACGAGGTGGTGCTATGGGGATACATCTAGGCTGAGCTGGGTCACTGAAGTCAGTTATGTGTATATAGATCACATGCAAATGGTCCCCACTGTGGCAAGCACATCAGCTTCTCACTCGGATGTGAAGGGCTCGTCTCTCCCTGGGCACTTATGTCTTATGCCTGGACTTGCTGTTACTCTCTGATCAGCCCAGAGGGACATACTGGCATAAGAAAACAAAACTACTATCACCCAACATTCCTGAAGTGGCCTTGCCTCATGGGAATAGCATCTTTTTTTCCTTAGTAAAGCAAGAGACCCAAGGTAAGCTTCCTAGTGTATCAGGCCAGCATGTCCCATGAAGTTATGTAAGAGCTCTGCTCCACCCACTTCTTGTTTCAGCAATCTGTGCGCTATGGCCCCTGTGTAGTGGTTGATCCTGCCTGAGCTCTGTGCTTCATCTCGTGAGGCAATGAGAAGCTCATGGCAGGGAGTCTTTCTAAGGCAGGTCAAGGCAAAGGGCAAAAATCCTGTTATGTTGGTGTTTGTCACATGGACTCACTCATGGCTTCAGAGTGTCAACCATGGAAGCATCTTTAATGCCATTATTATAAACAAGCCAAGGGGGTCATTAAGATGACAATCAGGAGTCTCTTACATCACAGTGTTGGGCCATCTGTGTTTGCTGTGACTCCAACAGGATGAAATTTGGTAGGTGTGGCAGAAGAGAATGTGGGTGAGTGGCATGTGGCCAAAAGATCATGCTTAGAGGAGCATTGAGCTGCTAGTAGCTTGTTACTGGAGCTTCTCAGAGATTCTCTCGGGACTTTCTATCCCCATGCCACCTTTTCTGTGGAAGGTGAAACTCTGGCTAGCTTCCTGAACTATGAATCAGCATGAGACTTGCTGAAAGACTTCATGTTGGGCTTTTGCTTTGTCATTCTGTCTTGTAATTGGGGAAGGTGTTTTATTTATTTATTGTTTGTTTGTTTGGTTGGTTGTTGCTTGCTTGCTTGCTTGCTTTTTGAGACAGGGTCTCACTATGTAATCACTGACTGGCCTGGAACTTACTACGTAGACAAGGCTAGCCTGGAACTCACTAATGTCTACCTGCCTCTGCCCCCTCTCCATTATCATGTTCCTCTCCCGTCCCTGTGACCCCATGCCAGCTTTTATTGTAAATCTTAACAACATGGTCTTTAAGTGGCGTCTGATGGGACAGTGAACTTAGCTTCTTCACCTCGTATCTATTTTATGTGGTAGCATGCTCATTAGAACACATGTGAACTTGTTTGCTAAGCAGTGTGGATACTGAACAATTGGCCTGACTCTCTAAAGCAGCATGTACCTCAGGACTGTCTGCCTGGGACTTCAAATGACTCGTGGTTTCTGGATTCCTACTGACAACAGTGGAAGCAGCCAAGATGACAGTAGTGACCATGGACAAGGGGAAAGGGAGTGGTGAACATAAGGATCACACAGGTCCGTGGGAGGACAGCTTGGCTATTCATACCTAGAGTCTGCCCCCATGGCATCTGCATCAATACTAGCTCTCTAGCTGAACCTTGAGACAGAAACCACTGGCATTTTGGAAACAGTCTTTGTTAGTAAACTATTGCAAAACAGGAGCACACATTGCAATTCGTAGGACATCTATCACGGAATCTTAGAGTTCTGAGATCTGTAAAATCTGATTTTGAATGCTGAAATGCTACAGAGAAGGCTTAGAGGGAAAAATTGCAATTAACTTCCTAAATGGAAAGAGAGTTTATCTTCATATTAATTTTTGGTTGGCCAATTATTGATGAGGAGAAATAATACAAAGTGAAAATTTTTCTTAAAATTGATAATGTTTCTTTACAATATATAAACAGGCACAATAATATATATTTCTATATGCATTTTGAAATTATATAAAAATAGTAAAGCTATCTTTGATTTCTTATGTGATCTTTATGTGTCAAAGTAAATATCAGAAAAAAACTTTAATCATTTTAATATCCAATTTCACATAAAATTAGAATCTGAATAGGACCTGGTAGCTCATGCATGTAATCACAGCATTTAGTAGGCTGAGGCAGGAGGATTGGAATGAGTTTGTGGCCGGCTTTGTCTACGTATGGAGTTCTAGTCCATCTGGGTTATAGAATGAGACTTGTCTCAGGAAAACAGGAAAAATAAATAAAATTAGATTCAGAACCGCACAAAGAAATTCATGTGGCAAGTTAAATATTTTCACTGAAATAGTTCTGTGGTGGGGCTGGAGAGAAGGTTTTTCAGTTAAGAACATGCTACTTTCCCAGAGGACCCCAGTTCAGTTCCTAGCGCCCATATCCAGCTGCTCATAACCACCTACTATAACTCCAGGTCCAGGAGATCCAGTGCCTCTGGCTTCCACAGACACACATGCATTCTCAAGCATGCATGCATATTTAAAATCAAGTAAAATATTTAAAATAGTTTCATGCCTATCACCACCAGCTCTAAATATACCCAAATGTATAATTGAAATAGCTTGCCTGAAATAGATCTAAATGTTACCTCAAAATAGTCTTGATAGCCCCATTAGCCATTGTATTAGAAGGAAAAATCCTGGTCAAAATTTAGAACGAGCAGAAGCTGCCTGTAATCTGTGTCGGTGTTGAGGCACCAAGTAGCACTGTCAGTTAAATAGATTGAAAATGACTTTGGTAAAAGCATAATTCTGATGGAGAATTAATGAATTTTCAGAAAAGTCTTAACTAGCCATCAAGGCTCACACTGGTACTGCATTATTATTGTACCAAGCTCTAACATATTTACCTAATACATACTTTTATGCTGTTTTCTTATTTGTCACTATATTGTTTTTATTTTAAAGCAACAAGACATTTTTTAAAGAAAAAAATTGTATTATAATTTCCTTACAGTGCCTTTAAGATAAAAGCTCTTACAAAGAACTCTTCCTAGTCCATCAGAACTGCCCAGTTTTATAGCTGGACATAAAATGGGCTCATCTATAGACTCAGCTTCTGGTGCTTACTTAACACACCCATTCTTAGGGTGCTGTGGGCTGAACAGGGCCCTGGGCATGAAGGATACCGCCGGCCTCTGTGCTGTCCCAGCCAGCCCTGTAGTCACTGACCTTCTATGTCTACTTTTTGTTGCCTTTTCCGTGTCTGTTGCACAGGAGATCCTATACCCTCTCTTTCCCCCTTACGTGTATGGCTTTTTGAAGTGGGTTGGGATTGTCATAAGAAAGAGAAAGAAAAGGAAGATGAGGCTCCACCTTGGGCGGGCACTGTCCTGTTTTCTGCTCAGTGTCAATTTAGCAGAAAAGCCGAAAGCATGTGAAACTGAAAGGAACAAAGGCACATCTTCTGGCTTCTCCAAGACCTGATCAATTCATTTCGAAGAATCAGTTGTGAGTCTTTTGGATGCCATTACAAGGCAGGACTTGAGCAATTCTACCCTTAGTTATCTTGAATGGCTAAGAAGACTGGGACGTTGGTTCCAGTTTGTAGGCACACATCTGTAATCCATATACTCAGCACCCAGGAGTCTAAGACAGAAGGATCATGAGTTCAAGGCTAGAGGAAACTTCAGAGTTTCAGATCCAGTCTGAAATAAGACAAATCAAGACAATCTGTCAGATGTGTTAACACACACACACACACACACACACACACACACACACACACACACAGAAGAGAGAGAGAGAGAGAGAGAGAGAGAGAGAGAGAGAGAGAGAGAGAGAGAGAGAGAAGAGAATATGGAGTTAACTCAGACTGAAACCAAGGACTATGACAAGAAAACATATTTCTACACTGGCCACAGGGAGAAGGATGGAGGGCACATCAGCTTGGGCCACTTGTCTGAGTCAGCCATGGTCAGATGGGTCTTTGCATGTAAAAGGAATATACAAAACAGAGTGAAATAGCCATGCATCTGTGGTAGGCAGAATGGCGCCTGATGCCCTAAGGATGTGTCTTTGCTAATCCCTGGATCCCTTAGTTACCTTGGTCCTGGGGACTCCAAGCTGGAGAGGGACAGAACTGCCACTCTCCTGGGTTACCTGGGAAGCTTTGGATAATGACAGGCTTCTGAGGAGTGTAGGGCTAGACAAAGGAGTCACTGAAACATGTGAGGACAGATCCAGACCAAAGACCTGCATGTTGTCAGCTTTGATGGGGACAAAAGAAGACAAGTAAGAAGGAATGAGAACTGCCTGTCAGGACGCATCCTACCACCGTACCCAGAGAGACCCTGGTCTCACTTCTGAGTTTCCTAATTGTTAGAAACAAATTCTGTCGCCATCACCTAGCTTGTGATAGACATGGCAGCAGTAGGAATTTAACACAGGCCCTTGAAGGTTTGTAGTAACAGCCAGGCTCTGGGGTCTTACTGTTCACATGCTCTACTTAGCTCTGATTCCTATCAGCCCTTTATGGGGAAGGTTAATCACTTTTCAAAGCCTCTGTTCTCGAAAATCTTCTCTCTGATAAATGTATACTATTTCTCGAAGTTCAGAGCTTTTCCTTAATATACTCTTGAAAAGTAGAGGCCCTAAGCGCTCCAGGGGTGTAGACCAGGGCCTGTGTTGATATGTTGTCTATTGTCAAATACTCCTCAGCTTCCTTCATAACACTTCTTGATAAGCAATATGCTTGAAAAAAAAGGTCAGCGAATGGCTGTCATGGTGCAGAGAGATGGCTGAGCCCTTAAGAACATGTACTGCTTCACAAAGGACCTGAGCTTGGTTCCTAGCCCCCATGTCAGCTGGCTCACAAAGGCCTGGAACTCCAGTTCCAGCAGATATGTGTGACATCCTCTTCTGGACCGAGGGAAACTTGACTCACATGCACTTCTCCCTTCTCACATAGACACATAATTTAAAAAAAAAAATGATGAAACAGAAATAGTTCCTGCATGCCTTTGTCTGTGTGAAAGGCTTAATGTGACAAAGGATGTCCCTCCATCACTCCAAACGCTCTGTGATTCTGTGCTTTCCTGACTTTCCTTCTTCAGCCTCTATCGACCTTTGGTTATTGTCCTGGTTGGGGCTAGTGAAGCACTGTGGCCAGCTTGAGGAGGAGCAGCTTTGATTCTTCATCATTCTCCATCATCAGGACAGGAATTCAAGCAGGGCAGGAGCCTGGAGGCAGGAGCTGACACCGAGACCATGGAGGAATCCTGTTACTGCTACTTACATGTTTGCTCAGCCTGTTTTCTTATAGAACCCAGGACCACCAGTCCAGGATGGCACCACCCACAATGCACTGGGCCCTCCTCCATCAATCACTATTAGAAGGTCATATAGCTGAATCTTAGGAGGCATTCTCTCAGTAGACTTTCCTATTTTCAGATGACTCTAGCATGTATCAAGTTGACATAAAACTAGCCAACACAGTTATCTAGGGCTTTCAACCAATCAGGTTCACCCTTGTCTCCATTCCATAGATGTCACTTTTTCTGACTTCTCATACTAATTTTCTAATGTCATTTTTTAAAAAATAAATACAAAGAAATATACAGTGGGCCCTTGTGTCTGTAGGTGATTGGTTTTGGATCTTGCCCACATACCTTAGTCCATAGATGCTCTGTCTTATATAAGAGACTGTAATATTTTCATGTACCCTGTGTGCAGTCTTAACATGTGCTTTAAATCATTTCTAGGCTATGTGTAACACCTTGTACACTATAAATGTTGCATAAATCATTGTTCTAACAGATTGTTCAATGAGGAATGATAAGAAATTGCATGTGTTGTGTGTGCCTGTATGTGTACGTGCTTGTGTCTGTCTGTCTGTGTGGCTTTATAAGACCCACATACTTTTTTGTCTATTGCTAGACAAATTCATAGACATGAAACCCATGAACACAGCCAACCATGTGAATGACCTGTTGCTGGTTCCCAAGACAGTTTTTGCTGTGTTCAGGGCTGTGTCATTTGCAAAGTCCTTAGAAACCATGGTCAATAACTGAATTTGGAATCCTCAGAAATTGCCTTTTAAGTGAGGACCTTGGGCTTCTTTGAAATGAATAGAACCCAACATGAGAAATATCAGCTGGGAAATGTTTTAGACAGGAGACCTCCCAGGAGTCCTCTGAATCAAGCCAAGTTTTACGAGGCATTTGGCCTCCTGTCCTGTCTGCTTGTAAATGGTTTAGGCTGTCGAATTTTCCTTTTGGAGTATAGTTGCTGAGAGAAATTGGCAGTTTCCTTTAAAATTCTTAGAGTAAAGCAGTCTTGAGCTTATGCAGCACCAATTCCAGAATTTTCCTATGGCTGAAAAGAGTTTCATTTCTGTCTGGATGACATGGTGAGAAAGTATAACAGGGTTCAGTAATGAGATGACCTGTTAATGAGGGGCCCTGCTGAAAATGCCGTTTCTAGCCCCCCCCAAATCACATTATATGTGAGTCACAATGGAGATATATATATATGTGTTGTATATATATATCTATACACACTTATAATATATATATACATTTATATATATATAACATTTATATCCACTTGAAACAAAATTAGCTGAAAAAAAAAACCACCCTTGATTCCTGATGTTATTTTTTATTATGAGAAGCATCAATTCTGAAATACAAGCACAAAAAATAAATTAGCATTCTGCGATCATGAGGTCTCCGTAACTCAGATTTCTGCTTTGTTATATAAAATGCAAAGTGACCTTTTAAACAAGCACAATTTTGTTTAGAATAAACACTGAAAATGCAATGCAATTATTTTTTAATTTCATCACACCCTGGGGTACCTTCTGGGCGTGTCTCCTGTGGCTTACAACGTGCTCGTCCTCTGGTGGTTCATGATGAGCTAGGAGGGGGCTCCAACTAACCTTTGACATCTTGCTGAAACGTCAGTCTGGAAGGCATCTGCATCAGAGGTCCTGAGTTCTATTCCATGAAATGCAGGTCAGTCCACATAGTTTATGTTTGGGCTGTGCTAGCGGTATGGAAGATCAACTAGTCTAACAAAATCAATTAGCCAGTCATTCTAGTGGGTTTCTTCCATAGCCTTGTCAGACTCAGTTTTGACCATTAAGGAATGTGTCCTCGTTTCTTTATCTCTGAGGGTCTACTTTTGGTGTACTTTGGCCAGAATATAGCCCTGAGTTTTGGCCATGGTATTTTCTATTTGCTCTAAAGGGCCTGGTTGGAGGCCAAGCTTATTTAGCTCATGAGGCCATCCAACCCTCAGCCCGTGGCCACAGCTCCTGTAGCTACAGCTGGGAACAGTGCAGGCAAAAGTCACCGCCCTCGTGCTGTGATTTATGGAGACATAACTCATAGAGGTGCATGCTTTACTTTTTATAGTAAAATTTTACATTCTTATAGTAAAACGATAAATTTCAAAGGCAAACAGATGATTGACAAGAGCAAAACATGAAACATGAAAAACCCTGATAAATCATAAGGGAAAGTGCACAGAAAAACATGCAGAAGACATGTGTGCGTAGGCATGAGTTGAGCGGACAGTGCTCCTCTAACGTCAGAACTGCCCAGAGCCGAGCTTGGGATCTCAGACACCCTCAGGGCTACAAACCCAGCTGCAACCACCCTTTGGGAAAGCCGTATCCCTGTGGGGACTCAGTTTCCACATCTTCTCTGTCATGATGAGAGTCTCAGCCAACTTCTTCCCTGGGTGACCCTGAGGCTCTGGTTCCTATCGTATAACACAGCTCAGAAACTGGATGGTTTCCTTTGGGGAAATGGGAAAAAAGAAAAAAAAAAAAAAAACCCTTCTAAACAAAAAAGTGATTCCCATTGTTGTCCCCACTACCCACAAACAACCTGACCTTGACCAATGTCCTTGTCCTAAAGGTGCTGGGACTAAGTGCTTTGCTTGGGATGATCAGTGTTTGCAGAGATTCCTTTATGCACACAGAACGAGAGAGATAGGCTTCAACTATTGAGCATCTTTCCTCTTTTCAGAGATCAAGTCAATGATCTTTCTTAGTCCAACAGTCATCCTAATGGCTGGCGACTTTCAATCCCACGTCGTCTTTCTTGAAACCTTTGCCTCTCCTAAACCTTACCCTCTGTTCCCTCTGCCTGTCCTATTCCTCTGATTAGATCAGTACATACTGTACACAGCAGACTGGACCAGATATATTTTCTCTTTACTGCAACACAAGAACATACGAGTTCTGTGAAGATGTGGTAAGAGCAGACTTTCTCCCTCCCCTGTGCCTTTGCATGCTGAGTACTTAGCCTCCCAATATCTGCCAACTGGCAGTGTCGACTACTGAATGTGAGTTAATTATATTGTGTGTGTGATTCCTTCTAAGCAAGGTTCATTTTTTCCCTTGTTAGTATGTGTGGGTTTGTTATAGACTCTCATAACCAGGGATGCTAGGCATGGTTCGCCATGGCCATGCAACAGCAGAAAAAAACGGGAGAAAACTGGGAAGAAGAATGCAGGCCCCTCCCTCTTCCTCCCATATGTAAATTAGTTCACAGGACTAATGATTCAACAGTGCCAACCCATTTTTCTGGCACTATCAACTGCCTTCTCTGCTTATGAGCCAAGAAATCAGCAGCAAATCTTCCGTAGATGCTGTCATGATGATTCATTGTTTTAGAGACACCGTTTTCCAGCCATTGTTAGCTTGGTTATTTCAAAGGACCCAGCTGCCCTTCAATCTTCCCGGCTATGGAGGCAGTGATGTATCCATGAGTTTGAAGATGGGAGTTCTGGTTACTTGTAGGTTAATCCATGAAGCATCCAGCATGACTGGCTCTTTCAGAAGAGAAACCACAGCTTCCTGGTCTTAATGATCAGAACATACGGGACTTTGCCCAGTTCTGTAGGTAGCAGGCACATTGTTAACATTAGAGATCACACTATTCAAAGACAAACTTAGATAGGAACAATTCAGCTAAAAAAAAAGAAGAGAAAAGCAAAGAGAAAAACACTCAGAAGTATGAAGTAGTTTTCTAAAAGCAATACAAAAAAACTTAAAGTATTTACATTAATTTAAACCCACAGCTACACTTTTTCTATACTGCTAATGTTTGATATCCAAAAGCATTGTAAATACTTTATTTTTGGTCTAGATATTAGGGTGATATTTTGGAACTATTTTTTATCAGCTTTTTATTCTTTTGAATATGAGAGCACTCAGGAGTGAAGTTACTTGACTATTTGAGGGGTTGCTTGCTCGGAAAAGTGCTAGAAATACCAGGTTTTCCCAACTCTGTCTTGACTCAGCCACTATGTACCGTCACTATGGGCTGCTGCATGGAATGAGGTAGGCGTGTTGGGTGTGTGTGTGTGTGTGTGGTGTGTGTGTGGTTAGTTACACGAATGAGGATAGCAGTACAGCTCAGGCTGAGCTCTGACACAGAGCTGCAGATATTGGCTTGTAGCCACTGGCTGTCACATCCGGAAGGTGAATGAGGCCCCAGTGCCCTGACCATTTGAAGGGTGAGACTGCTCTGGAATAGTCTACATCACAGCAACACCAGGGAGCGATGGGAAAGAAGCATAACTGAACGTTCACAGGATTCAAAGCGAAGCCACAGACATGTGATCTGTCTTTGAAAGATAGTTTTCTAAATTCATTTTTACAAAAGTGATACAAATGTTCTTCCTGTTGATTGGCCATTCATTTTAGTCTTTAAGATGTCAGTACATAAAAAGAACTAAAAGGGAATGGTTATTGAAAATTCAGTTTGGTTATGGTGAAAATGAAATCTAGACTCTTGATATGTAAGATGAAGTCTAACTAATTTCTATGACCCACTGATTCAAATGCTAGCATGTATCAGCCAAGTCCTCCTTGTATTGCTATAACAAAATCCCAAAGGCTGGCCCCTTTTAAGAAGTTTATTTTGGCTTATCATTCCAGAAGCTTGGAAATCCAAAACCATGCTCTTGGTAAGGGTCGTGTCCTTCGCCTCACATGGGAAGGAGCCAGCAGGCATATGGGAAAGACAGAGACAAAGATGCCTCTTTGTATAACAGCTGTACCGTTTAGTGTCTCAGGCTACTCCCATATATATGTGTGAGGTAGGAGTGTTCTTTTCACATCATGCATACTTCCTTTCTCCAACATATATTTCTATACACTCATTGTGTTTGTACAAAACTGTGCTCTGTTTTTGCCAAAGGTAGTCACTGGAGGTGGCCTTATGTTTGCAGAAAAATCTCAAAACTATGTAAATGGTCTGGAAATTCTTAATTTTTTTTTTTAGAAGTTCAGTATTTATTTTCTAAAGCAAATTCAGAAGGTGGGTGGATAAAGGCTTTTAATCTCTCAAAAACTCTAGATAAGTAATTATCTTTGAATTTAGAAATAGCTACCTGGCTTATTGAGTGGATAGACTATAAATAGCCAATTTTGAATTGCTGTTTTGCAGAAACTTTAACTTTCTGTGGTTCTTTGCAGGAAAAAAACAAGCAAACAATCATTGTATATATTCTGTTTGCCGATGAGTTATGGAAACCCAGCTCACAGCCCTGTTTGAGTATTAATACTTGAGGTGTATACTAGAGTGTCATTTTTGTCACCTAGTACTCGTTTTGAAGATTCTTGGTCCTTTCTGCCTCCCTCTTTTCTTCTGCCCCTCATTCCTTTCTCTTTGCTCCTGTCCTTGCTTCCTTCTACTCTTAAATATTGAATTGAACAGAGATTTCTTTGTGAAACACATCCTTGTACTTCTTCCTGGCTTCTATTTCAGTTGGTCTCTGGTCATCCAGCTTGACTTCCAGATTTCTACTCTATGTTTTCTTTACCTTCTCCTCTGTCTTTTTAAAGCTCTGCCAAGACGAGACTGTGTCTGTTTTATGCCAGGATAGATGTTTCTTGAGATACTGAGTGGTGGCCGGGGGCTGCTTTTGGAAGTCTACTTACATTCTCTTTCCCAGTTACACATGCAGATTTTGTTTCCTCGAGGCTACTCTTAGATGACTTTGTGATGACTAATTTCTCTACAGGATGATAGACCTTCCATCATGTTGTCAGACAGGCAATACCTACGCATAGGTCTTATTTTTAGGAATTAAGGCTGAGGGCCATATGGTAAAGTCCCCACAGACCCAAAGCATAGCTCTACTTCATAGTGGGGGCGGGGGTGTTTAAGTCCAGAAGTAACTCAGGCATAAAGACATTTAATTTGGGAAGCTGTTTTGGATTTCCTTTGAACATTTGTTTCACAGAGACGGTTTCTTACTAAATAAAAGATGTGGTATAAAAAGCACCAAGGAGTATTAAATTAAAGAGCTGTGTGTACTGTGGCTTATTTCCCCCTAGTGTTTGCAACATAAGGATACCATGGAACAGGAAAGAAGCCACGATGACGCCTCTCTTTTTAGAATATCAGGGGCCATCTAAAAGAAACTGTAATAGCTCACCAATCATGTGCTGCTTTTGGACAATGAATTTTCCTAATTGGGAATTTTGCTCTTTTAAGAAGAGTGAAAGCTAAATCATGCAACCATTCACTGAGCACTCAAAATGCTGAGTTCTCACCTCCACGCCTTAGGTAGGGACGATGCCACTGAGAGGTCGGAAAGAGATGTAGAGACCCCATGAGGTCACTTAGCCTGGGTGGTGTGGAGAGAAGTGTTCACAGTGCCCCAGGGGCAGGGAGGCAGAAGCATTTGGTAGATGCTCCCTGGGTTTTGACATGCTCTTCTTTGCCAAAGCAGGATCTCAGAAAGGGATATCTGTGTGGGATACCTAGAAACAGGCCACTGGGGACTATTGCTAGAGACACAGTTGGGGATTCTCCCTGACACTGCCTTGAGAGCCCAGCAACCATTCTTAGAGAGATTGAAAGCTTCGGGTCTTTCCTTTGTTCTTCAGGCACTGGATGAGCCCCACAGATCCTCACACCATTTGCCCTGTCCTGTGTTGGCAGGAGAGGCTCTATAGAATGTCTGTGTTGCAGGAGAGGCCCTATAGAATGTCTGTGTTACATGAGAGGCCCTATGGAATGGACATTTCTCATCATGATTTAGATTGAAACATGAAGCAATGTGATTTTGTGAAGAAATTGACATTTGTTTCCGTATTTAAATTGTTTTTTTGACATGTTTGTATTTCAGGGGGCATGGTAGTGCAGCTCTCAGGGAGCTCTGGGAACACCTTGAAGGAACCCGTTCTCTTATTCCACCATGTGAGCTCCAGGGACCAAACTTATTTGTCAGGCTTGGCAGCAAGTGCCTTGACCTCTTAAGCCTTCTTGCTGGCCTAGATATGGCATTTCTTATACCCAGGTGTGACAGGGTTAAACCATGCCCGTGCATCTTCGAGTCATTCTGAGCCCTTTGTGGTTCCAGGCATCCATCCGTATTCTTCTTACTCACGGGAAATAGGAAGCAATGAGGAAAGTGAGAAGGAAGGTCTGGTCCTTTCCTGAATCTTCTTCCGCATCGAGTTACTCGTGTCTTCTTCTCAAGCTCAAGTATAATGAACACCAATTATAATGAAAAAAACAATGGTCTATCACAGAAATTGCAACTATTAATAACAAAAAAGGAATTAACTGTGTTCTACAAAGGTTTGAATTGAACACTTACAATCTTAAAGAAGGAGTTACAAGTGATGTTTTGGCAGCATCCCTTCTTGGAGAAAGTTTATCCTGACCTGTGTAAGCAGACAGTCCTGACACACCATGTGCTCTGTGACATGGCCCCAGGGTTCCTAAGAACAGATAATGTGGGTACAGGTGTGGGGATGGAACTCCAGACGTACCATCACAGGCCAGAGGCGAGGTTATTTTAGGTAGAAGAGCCTTTCCTTCCTTGTCCTGTTATTAGAGCAAATTGTTCCAAGAACAGGCCTTGTCGGCAGGTTTGACTAATATCCCACTGGCACACAGAGAAATTTTAGTATTTTGTCCATTTATTCATCTCTCAGTGAAAAGGACATCATAAGGTGCTCATTACCCTCGGATATGGAAGGCCAAGGAACTAGAACCATCGTCATTTAGCTTGACTCCACGGCACGCCATGTTCCCAGCCTTCATTTATTACTTTATAAATAATCTAATTTCTTCCTATTATGTGACAGTTTCATCCTAGACTCAGGACACCGCAGTACAAAAACTGACCAGCTGCCTTCCCTTAAGAAAGCTGTATGGTAGGAAGGAGCCAGAGACAACGGACAAACATGTAAAAGTACTTTGAGATGTAAATTGTGTGAGTTTTAACAAAACATGGGCTTTGTTGCTGTCTGGGTTAGCTTGACTTTGTGCTGACGGTGCCCTGATGGGTCTGGGTGTCTGCACTCTTGGAAGCAATGGGCTTAGAGCACTGTGTTAAAAGATGCCTTGTTTGAGTCTTGTGCCACCTTCACATAAACCCAACTACATTCCAGGCACAAGAAGTGAGATCAGGAACCCCCAGACAGCCTGGGATCTATACTAAGACTCAGTCTCACAACAAACAAACCCAAAAACAAAGAACAAAAGGTATTTTAATACAAAAGGGAAAAAATGTTCAAAATGAAAATGAGAAGGACTTTTTAGCTTAGTAGATATATCTGAGGAATCCTCATTTTTGTGGTGGATTTGAGGGATAGAAAGATATAGTCTCTGTGGTTAGATTACATACGTATATATTCTGTCTCTCTTTATCTTGGTGAATGGTCATTACTTAGTTGGCCTGTGGGCAATACTTAGTGTCTTTTCTGCTTCTCCTACGATCATGACAATTCAAACTCATTAGAATACTTCATTTTAAACATTGTTTGTGTTCATTTACCATAACATTTAATTGCTTTCTTCTGCAAACTTGTCCTTTCTTTCTTAGCTGCTCACCACCTGTCCCTCTCCCCAGCACACCGCTGTCTGGCTTTGACCCCAGTAACTTTTTTAAATTCTCAAGGTCTCCACTGGCCTCTGCATTGCCGATCTGGGGCTAGTCTCTATCCAAAGACACACTCAGCTGTGCAGCTGTGCAGCGCCTTTCCTCTTCAGCAGTATCCAGCAGGGCTCTCTCCTCTTGAGGAGTCTTACTCTTTCCATACTCAGAGCCTCCTGACTCCACTTCTACCCATAACTTTTCACATGTAACACATGAAAGCTCAGGTATTGTGACTTACTCTCCTTAGAGGTTAAGCAGAGACCAGTTTGGTAATTAGATCAGACCGCTTGGACTTTCTCTTCCCTGATTTCATCCAAGCGAGGTCTGCCCTTACTTATAAAGACACAGCCCTCTCCTAGCAGACTGGTCAGCCACAGGCAGATTATTCTCATTCTACTTCAGTACTTAATAACCTCTGGAGAAAGAGCCAGAAAGATTTACACGAGCATTCAAGATGGGTGTGGAATGCAGCTCGACAGGCTCTCTTACTGTGCGTAGACTCACTTGGAATGTGCAGTTCTAGGTAGCTTTCTCTCTAGAGGTGGAATGGAAGCTGAGCCTCAAGCTTTGAGCAAACTCAAAAGAAGGTTGATGGGGCTCCTTCACAATCAGTAGTTGGTTAGGAGTTTCCAAGACTCTAGAAGTTGATCACCGGAGCGAGAGAGCATTTGCCAATATAAGTGTTGCTCTGATAGGCTGGAGAGATGGCTCAGTGGTTAGGAGCACTTGACTGCTCTTCCAGAGATCTTGAGTTCAATTCCCAGTAACCACATGGTGGCATATCAGTGTTGCCCTGAAACACGGAGAGAAGCAAGGAAGACTGGAAGCACTTGAAATTTCCAATGAATCTTGGTTTTCGAACTGTTATTTCAGAAACACATCAGAGACTAGAATATTGAGAAAGGCCACCCATCCTCATGAGTACTCTGCCAAGGCCACGGCAATCTGAAGCCCAGGTGGTTTACAATCAACCTCACCGTACCTGGACATGGAAAGTACATCTCATGGGACACAACCAAGTACTGCCGTTCTTGCAGAAGTGTTCATTGTCTCAAGAATAAAGAGAATCCAGCAATGGTGTCTCTTGGTGTTGAGACACCTTCAATCAGATGGTGACCAGTTGTATGCACACTTGACTAACGGGGTGGGCGGCTTTGTTTTCTTACTGAGGTATCTATAGGGACTAGGCTAGGGAGGCATTCTGTAACTCTCGTCTCAATTAATTAATGACTACTCTTCTATTGATCTGCCGCCTACTGATTTTAAGTTCAGCACATTCCTTGAGAATTGCAGACAAAGCGGTATGCAGTGTCAAGATGGCCAGCATGCCGTCTCCTCAGGATCTCTATCATCTGACTGATAATTCAAAGGCTGTGAAAAGACAATTGGTAGAAGACAGTGAAATTTACGGCAAAACTTTTGTACAAACTTGCTAAGTGCTCTCTTAGGATGTCTTCCAAAAAAGCCAGTGTTGATGAGGAATGTCACTTCATCTGGATCCGATTCACCTGGAGAACAGACATCTGTCTTTTGTTTACAGAGAGAAAGACAATTTGAACTTTGGCTCAGACCCAGTACTATGGAATCAGAGTCAGCTGACAGCATGAAGGTCGCTAGAGGAACAGGGGAGTCGGTGGGGTACAGCGGACTGGCCTTCAGTCTGTACCTCAAGATTCTGGGCTCACTTTTTTACCTCTTACTAGCATTATAGCTTTGGGCCATTGCTGTTTTAACCTCTTGGTACTCTGTAAATTACCATTTCTTCCAAGGATGTCAGAGTGAGAATGTCTGTCTCGGATTTTAGAAATTCAGAGTTGACGTTTATAGCTTTTCTTTTCTTTTCCTTTCCTTTCTTTTCTTTTCTTTTCTTTTTTGTAAATTGAAAAGCTTATGAAAGAAAATGGCAAATTCTACATCCAAGAGTCAAACAGAAAAGATTCTTTATACTCTATTTTTTTTAAAAAGTGTGGATACTGGAAGTTGGCAGAGTACGTTTAGAAACCTTTCTACCATTTGCAGTTTACTTCTTTCGTTTCTCTCTGTGTGTTCATTGTACACAATGCTGTATTACATAACCCAAATGAGAGGAAGTGGGCACTATTTGTCTTCTTGAGAATGACATAAACACAAACTTTCAAAGAAAGAAGGATACAGATTTCAGTGTCTCAAAACCAAGAAGACTGGCCCACCCTCTTCAAATGCGATGCCACCCAGAAGTCACCTTCCGCTGAATCAGCCACGACAAGAGAGGTCAATAAAAATCAGCATGAGCAGTGCTAGGATTTAAATTTGACCTTGATTTGAGATGACCACATCCAAGTAATGGCATCACCAAGGTCGTATTTACATGAGGTCTTGAGATGCGCTCTGGAAGTCAGGAACTAGTTCATGTTGAGCTTTCAGCTCCATTTCCTGAGGACTCATCAGAGCTGGAGGTGGGAATACAGTGCTCCCTGAGGCAGCAATGGAAAGGAAGACATGGACTTTTACACTCCATGGTTTGTACAGTAGGGAACCAATCTCACAGTAGGCTAGACACCCCTTGACAATTTCTCTCTCCTCCAGAGGAAAGATATTTCATAGACTAGCTGGGAAACTCCAAGTGCATTGTTTCATTTTATATCTGGTTTCCTGTGTGCCCATTAGGAGTCTGTACTTGTAGTTATACTTAATACATACATTCAGGCATGTGCTAAATTCTCATACACTGTACACACCAGATATGTTGAGTACTTTGGCAGTTGAGATTCACTATGTAATTAGTTAGATTGATTCTGAAATATATTTTATTATTATTGAAATATAAAATATGAAAACCATATCTTTATTATTGATATTGTGAGATTATCCGATCATCTAGGACTTTGTTTCCAGCAAATCAAAACACTGATTTTCATGAGGGCTTTGGGAAAAAAAACTCATTGATATAGCGTTGCTTATTTCCTTTAGGCTTTGTGAGGATGTATGGCTGTGTTGGAGATCCATGTGACTTTTCCCCATCAAATCTAATCTAGAACCTTCTGAGTGCCAGTCACTGAACGTGTGGGAACTGTGACAGACAGGATTCCCTACTTGCAGTTCTTGCTCTGTTCTTTTCTGCATTTCCATTTTTACATCAAAAAGTTATCCAGTTCTCAATTCCCACTATTAAGGGTACCAGGGTCACAGATCAAGGAATACATACTTCAGGAGACTGTAAACAAGCAACCATCCCTGCGACTGGGATGCACACTTGCTTTGACGATTTTAGTTTCTACTATGCTAAAACTGTACCATCCCTTTCAAAAAACAGCATTTTTCTCTGACTAGAGAAATATACTTGATCACTATATTTGTAAAATTCAGAGTAAAATAAAATAAAAATTGCACTTAGCCTTTTTAGTAGGTATAATTATAGTAGTTGACCTTGATCTATGACAAATTATAATATGCTATTTAACACCAACTGGTGCCTTTTTACTTGAAGTGTCTTGACTTCTCCCCAGGATGTTGAGATTTTTCTGTGGTGTGCATTTTTAGTGACAGTAACAGTATTCTTTACTACAGGAGTGACCAAATTGATTTAGGCTGCCCCTGTGTTTGATATAATTGCTACCTTATGGTTTCTCATCATAAACAAGGATGGTATGAATAGCCTTAAAGTAAGACCTGTCTGTATTAATATTAATTTCCTTAGCATGAAGTCCAAGAAATCAGATTTTTGTGTCAAAGGTTCTATAGTTTAAGGGATCCCCGATGCACAGAAGCACACATGAACATTTATGTGTATCTGCTTTGTTGAAGTTTTCTTTTTATTAGTGACCTTTCTTGATAGTATTTCTGACTTTCTATCTGAAATTTGCTATATATTGTAATTTTCAAGTAGTCAAATAGTTGTTGAAATTTAAAGAAGAAGAAATAGGGAATATCATGATAATAGCAAAAAGTAGTCAAATGTAACTGCTCACTACCAGTGACAAAATGACAGAAAATATTATTAGTCAATAAACAGGGTTTCACATTTCCTATGCCCAAACAGACCCTTACACTTTAACTGGCCTTTTGTTAAGGCAAGCAAATATATTTCAAATGCAGCACATTGGGTCTGCTCCCGCCTTCCAGAGCACATCAATTGTCTGATTATTTTTATGGGAACTGTCTCTGAGCTGCACACAGTAGCATTTTAGGAGGGAACTGTTTGTTCAGTCAATAATACTCCGCTTTCACATTGTTTGCAATCACTTAGAAAAACATCTTCCTATTGGGCATTTTCCCCACATAAACTGTGCACTTGTTGGGGCTGAGTGCTCTATTGTTTCCGAACACGCAAACCTCTTGTGCGAAGCCTGCTAGTAAATTGTAACCTGACTGTCTTCAGCAAGCACTGTTTGGGTTACTTCTAGATAATTCTTCTGTAAGCATTCCCGAGTCCAAAGGGAAAATGGTGACAAATGACAGCAAGGGGACCTGGAAGCAAGTCTGTCAAATATCAAAGGAACTTTTTATTATTTATTAAAATTTTCCTTTCTCCTAGGTTTAAAACAATAAAGAAATGTATTCTGATCCCGCCCTCTTTCTTTTCCAGCACTCTGTGGAGGGGGTGACAGCTTCCTGTGTACCAGCGGGCTCTGTGTTTCTAAGAAGCTGCAGTGTAATGGCTACAATGACTGTGATGACTGGAGCGACGAGGCTCATTGCAGTAGGTGACAGGCCCTGTGGGGCTTTTCTGGATGGGAAGGGATTCTACTGAGGAGCCTAGACACCTAAGCCACTACCCTGTCGGATACTGACAGCCAGCCGGGCCATTAGCAGACAGCCATTGGTTTGCCATTCTCCCAGAGCCACCATGCAGGGTTTGCACCCTGCTCAAAGGCTTGGCTTTATAAGTTTCCCTGCAGCTAGATGCCCAGAGGAACAGCTCAGAGAGTAAACTGTTTTCCTGTAGAGCTATGCTATCGTTGGAGGAGGGGTTGAGTTTATTTTCTTTGGGTGAGGAATTTTGTTTTTGTTTTGATAACTTTATGAGTATAATGGTCAATTGTTTAAAGGAGTTTTTTTTTTTTTTCTAAAGGAAACCTTTTTATATTAATGATTCTTTACATTTGTGGCTCAACAAAGCCAAAGCTTTTTGATGGTTTTTGATGGTCTCCCTTAACTGGAGAGATGGTGGTGCTAATAGTTTTAAGCCTCTGAATAATCACCCTTCTATTGCTTGGTTTCATTTATTTGGCCATTTTGACTGAATAAGCCTATGGTTTGTCCAAAATCGATTCCGATTTCAGGTCATTTTGCACTTCCCGAGCAGAAGGGAAACACTAACCTTACACTATATTACACTACATCTTCTATGCTCAAACCAGAGCTGAGCCACCGTGCTCTGGCTGCTGTTACGGATGTACAATTAATCACAGTCAGCACCGGTAGAGCTGTGTTTCCATCCTGGGAGACTCACCCAGCCTTGGTGAGAGATTGAAATTGCTGCCTCAGTTGAGAGAGTCCTGTTTACCAGGTACCAACTCTTTTCCCCGTGGGGAGGACTACGATGCCCGTTTGCTGGAATTTTGAGCAAGTGGCATATCATAGTATCAGAGGGCTGTTCACCAAAATGTGGTTTCACAATACACGAGCTTAAAAAAAAATGGCTGAGTGAAACAAAATAAATAAATGATTAGATGTCAACTTCTTAGAGACTCTCGACACATGCTGGTATTTTAAAGGTTTGAGAGATGTCGCAGTTTAAATCAATACTGTTTCATGCTATATGTCTTCAACCTTTTTCTCCTGTGAACTCTCACTCTTATTTATTTGTTCATTTATTTATTTTGTATATTACATAGCAGTTGGCAGAAATTAAGTTATGCTACCTATATTTTGAAAACTTATTTTTAGTAAGGATTTTCTTTTAGTTTACAACACGGAATTTTCTCTTCAGGAACGCCCACGCATGCAAATTTACAGGTAAAACATCTTTTTTCAGCCTATGCAGTTACTCTGAGGACTATCACTGTTACATTGACAGATTATACTATTCAAAATGACCGCAGGAAGGAATTCTGAAAGGTTCAATTGGATTATGTCCTATGTCCGTCTGATGCGGATGCAGTAGACTCTTCCTATCTCCTGCTGTGGCCAGCACTGGGGCGTTATTCAGGCCAACACGTGCCTTGAATCCTGTGTGGCCAGCGCTGGCTTCATCATTCTCTTCTCTCTGGTGCAGGGCATCGATTATCAAACTGTTAGCGCTTCACGCTACAGTCTAAAATATAATCTGAAGGACTCAGTTTTCCTAGTTACTGACTTGCTGTTCTGGAAGGTGTATAGCAATGTCTTGGGAACTGTTTGTTCATCTTCCCAAGAAGATGGCTACTAGCTGGCATTATATTCATACCTCAAAATGACATGATCTGGCCCATTGAGAAAATACATCCCATTAGCAAAGGTCTCTATGAAACCCCATAGTGAAACATATAAAACTTGGCATGCTATTGTTTCTGACCATCGGAGGGCATCTCCTGAGCCTGAACATTTGATGTGTGCAGCATTTCAACAGGAGTTTCTTGCGACTGGCCTCTACTCTCCTGCTGTTACTGCCCTGCTGTGAGAACCATATGTGTCTGAAGTAGGGCTTGTGTGCAAATCAGACTGTTACCACAGCCCCAGGTCCTGAGGAGGAGAGAACCTTGGCTGAACATTCCCTGGGGAAGCAAGAGAAAATACCCAGCTCCTATATCCACAATGGCTAGAAAAGACAGGAAGCTAAACCTTCCTCTTACCCTGCACTTGTTTTCTTTAAAAGGCAAGTTAGGTGGTTTGTGGTTTCTTGCATTGTTCAACTCAGTGGAAGCAGGGAAAAGGACTTACCTGTGGTAAAATGTTCATCAGCTGTGCTAGAAGTATTCTCCTTCAGGATTTGATTGAACTGTCATCTCTGGCGGAACCAGGTATCCCTTTCTTTTGCTCAAAGGCAGCAGAGGCTTGGGCAATGAAAACATTTACCAGTGTGGACTTGCTGTTATTTGTGAAAGGTTCCAAATTTAACACGTTTTCTGTCACATGTGCTGCTTCTGAAGTGGCCTTATCCACACACGTTCGGATTTGGTGAATTCCATGATGGTCTCATCAGTCATTTGACAAGAGAATGTTTTGTTCTGGTTGCTCTAGCATGCCCGGGTGGTAACTGACCATCACAAAGTCATTGTGAGTACCCGAGTGCTTACTGCTCTCCTTCTCCACTAACTGGTTTGGTCGTTATGTGTCAGCTATTCTAAAGGTTTATTGAATAAAACTATTCCCAACCTCTTGGAGCAATCTTAGGTTCACAACAGAAAGATTTTTATAAAAATGAGAAAAACTTATTTTTTTTTCATTCTGCTATTCAAGGAAGGCTGTGTCTATAACCTGGACTTTCCTCGGCATGTGCTGACTACATTAGCATCTCCAGGAAGCAACTCCTCTTCCTGAAGTGCTACTCATAGGCTTGGCCTGGAGATGAGTTTAGGTGGAAGTGCTTTTGCACAGTTGCCAGGGTAATCTGTTCTAGACTCTGGATCAGAAGGTAGCTCATCTCTTTTGATGCTAATGTACTATAGACTTTTGACTGTGTAAGCATCTCTAAAGAACAGTTGAAGCCAGGGCTGCTAATACTGCCACACAGTGGGTGCTTATAGGTATATATTGCTTAAAAGCCCCACCTAAAGCACCAAGGAGATTGCTTAGCAGTAGAGAGTACTCACTGTTCTTGGAGAGGATCCAGATTTCATTCCCATCATGCACATGGCTTACAACCACCCATCACTTCAGTTCCAGGGGATTTCATGCCCTTTTCTGAATTCCAAGGTACCAAACATGCATGTGGTACACAGACATACATGTAAACGGACCACTCATACCCATAACATAAAAGAAGCAAATCTACAAACAAAAACAAGTCCCAAAGAAAATAGTTCACATACTTTGGTTCAAAAAGTTCTCCCATCCAAAAACTAATCAGGCCTGATTCTGCTAGCTTCCAAGATCAGATGAGCGTGGACTCGTTCACAGTGTGTGACTTTATACTTTTTGGCACATGAAAATCGGCCAAATACTTTTGGAAATCATTTGTTCTGAACTTTGGGTAAAATGGTGAACTTGGTTTGTTTGTCTGATTTTGTTGCTTTTGTTTTTGATGACAGTGGTTACCTAATTGTAAGGAGTGCCATGCAACATGGCGGTCAGTACTGCATGCGCTTGACTCGGGCTATCTAGTTTCCTGTATTTCTATTCTTACCTTTCCTATTTCTGTAAACTTGGACACAACTCTGCCTCTCTTTGCCTCCATTTCTTCATGAGCCAAGTGGAAATAAGACTGTCTCAAGAACTGAGTTGTTGGATATAAAACCTATATAGGCGTGGCACAAGTCCCCAAGAACACTGAGGTTTATGGCTATGGTGGTGCTTGTCAGTAAAGTTACATTAGTCTCTGCCACCTCCATTGTGACATTCATGACTGAGATACACACCCTAGAGGAACAGTTTAAAAGGAGGAAGGATTTTCTTTCTATGTGGTGGGTTGGGGGAGGGGGAGTTGTGCTTTGTTTGGGTATTGGTTTCTTTGGCTCAGAGGTTTGATAGTATAATATTAGCTGCTGGTATCTTTCTGGGCCTGAGGCATAATAGCAAGGAGGAAGAGCACAGTGGAACCCAATGGCTCCCCTCATGGTGGCCAAGGAGATAATGAAGTAAGTGCCCACCATGTCTCTTGTAAGTTCTTTTCTAGAAATCTTTTCCCCTAAAATAAGGATGCATGTAAATATGAGAAATGCTCCATCTGGTTAATAAAAGTGTCTCATTTGGCAAGTAACGAAAGAGCTTCAAATGTCTGCAAACATTGGTCCATATAGCGGCTCCGGGAGAATGCTGACTTATCCAAATCATTGCATATTCTCAGATTTCATCTATCTGTGAACCCAGTAGTAGACACATTTTGTGGAAACCTAGTGAGTAGATACATTATATTTTGATTGCTTTTAGTATAGATTTTTTTAAGTTTAATCAGAGGAGTAACACACAAACAAGAGAACATTAAACCTTCTTTTTCCTTTATTGTTAATTAAGTTGCCTCTGGCATTTCTTTCACATATAAAATGCAATCTAATTACGCTCATCTTCTGCCCTTGTCAATCCCCCACACACACAAGTACCCCTTTCACATTGACTCTTTGTTTTGTGACACACTGAGTTGAACTGGTGGCATCTGTGTGACCACAGGTTTGACACTATCCATCAGAGTTTGGTGAAGTCACCATTGGGAACACAACTGAAGACGGTGACTTCCACCCTTCCAGAACCTTCCAGTAGTCACTCTTTTGTCAGGGACTGGTGGAACCCTATGATCCTCTCCCTCATTCATGACCGATGGTTGACAGGCCCAGTGCAGGCAGTTGATACGATTTCAAGATTACAGTTGCTGCATCAAACCTAGAAAGGAGCATTTATAGTCTTAGCTACTGTTAAACCTTGATTAAATCAGGTACTAAACATGACATTTCAAATATGTTATTTGAAAAGAATAATATACAAGGAGTGTCATAAAAACCAAACAAGATGGTGTAACTGCAGTGACATAAATTCTATATTTAGAAAACAGTGTCACTTTGAACAAGGGTATGGCGAGGGGCTGGTGGGAAAAGGAGGATTTAGGCTAGACCTGTAGCCTGTGTTTATGTGCTAGAACAGTGGTTCTCAAACCTGTAGGTGGCATGTTGCAATATGTGAAGATATTGTCACTGCTACAGCTTCGAGCATGATGGCAGAGCTACCTGTGTCTAGTGGTTTTCAATCAAGGCCGCTGCTAAACAGCCATTCCTGCGCAACCATGAACTACTCCATCTGAAGTGCCAGTAGGATGGCAGGGACAGACTGTCCTCCGGGTGTAGTCAGTGGGAGAAAAAAAATCCAGGTATTCACCAAGGCCAGCCTCTTCTTACAGGTCTGTTAAGGGACTAGGCAGTGCCATGGTAAGTCTTTTACCGTCTCTGGTCATCTCACAGTGAGAAGATTGTGTGATTTAACCTTTACTCTCTAAGATTCTATGAATGTAAACTAAGCTTCCCTGCTTGCTTCTCCAATTGAGGCAAATCGGCTTGTGTTTATGAAATGGGGCACTGGGCAAACCAAGAAAGTCCTTGCTAAAAACGCTTTCTGTTTCTTAGCATTCAGTTTTAATTTGATGATAATTTTGAGGGACAAAGGTCTGTAGTGTATTTATCAGATGCCAACCTGAAGTAAATATTTACATGAAAGAACTTCAGAAGAAACATTTTTCCATCAAGTTCCCTGTTAATAATAATAGTAAAGAGCTGGAGGTACAAAAACACCTAACTTAAGTCAGGGCAAAAATTATGCTTGAATTAAGCAAGAAAATAGCACCAAGCACCTTTTGAAAATTATGATTTCTTGGCCCCAAATTACGATGACCACATCTCCTTTCAGCACAAATAAACATTTACTCAAATAAAAGGAGCCACTGTGATCTTTGCTGTTTGCTGTGGGTTCCTGGCTGCCTGTGCTGTTGGTTTGGGTTTTGAGTGTTTACTGATCCCTAGGGCAGTATGGAAGTAACAAGTAAGTGCAGCTAATTTGGTATCTAACTTCTGAAAAGGACCTTCTCACCAGGGGTCCTAACGATGTGAATTTTTTTTTTAAAGCCTATGTTCTCTCCATTTCTGAAGTAGTTCAGCCAACACAAAGCTAATCTTAAAAAATATCTCTAATGAGTGTTTTTTTTAATGGATTACCAAAGATCCACAATGGGTTCAAAAGGATGCAATGGGGTTCAAGGAGGACACAGAAACTTCTGGAAATTTTTGGTGTGCTCTTAGGTCAATCAGATTCTAAATGGAGTATTTGATTCCCTAATGTTCCTACCATCAGAAAAACAAAAACACACTGCTAGAAAGGAATTTTATTCATGATTTCCAGTTTCCCCTCTTCTCTCTGAGGGATTTGTGGATTCATACACTTGATTGTTAAATCGGAAAGCTTATTTCCCTGGCTAATGCATGTTTTTCCAAATTGATTCAAGACTTCCTAAGAACAATTGATTAAAACAAAAGAAAAATGAAAAGACCCTTTAAACGTTTGCAAAGAACTCTACACATCTCAGGGCCCACTCCCTAGTGTGCCCTGTGGATATCAAAGGCAAGGTCATAACATCCTGGGCTTGGCTGTCCTACACCTCACTCAGCAGAGAGGTGTAGTGTAGATAGAGGATAACCTCTGTCGCACAGGATGAAACAGGACTGTCCCTAGGAGACTGGCACCTCTTCTTCGTTCTTGCGCTTTCCTTTATTATTCCATCCTGGTTTGAAAATTATTGAGGCTGGGAGAAATGCAATGTGTTTATATATTTTTCTTGAAATTGCCATAGAGGATCTTCAAGTCCCATATTATTCTTGAAATGAGGCAATTCTAAAAGTTAAGATGCTTCCTCACCTAAGAAAAGTTTCTTGAAATAGATATGTATGAACTATTTAACCAATCAATGGCAAAGAATTCTCATTTTTAGTTGACATAGGCATCGTATATACTTATTGAGTACGTGTACTAACACAATAACTCAATACTATATTATGATCAATGCTTCTATTTGATACCATTTCAGAAGGCTTATTCTTCATCTTCATTATGGCTATCATAGACTATAGTTACTCTCTTGAACTTTAGGACACCAGGACTTGGAGAGAGGTTGGAAAACAGGTGGCAAAGACTTTGGAGAATAATTATAGTTATTGAGCTTATCTTGTGATACTAAAGATATGCTCCCCACATCCTGGATGAGGTGCAGAATTCTAGTCAATTATGTGGAGTTCAAAGGACTTGGGGCTGAGCACTGAATCCCTAGTCTTCATCAGCCCTCGTTTCTCACCTCTTCCATTTGGTTTTGTATTTCCTTTACTTTAAGCATGCTACATTTACCATTGTATCTACTCCTCCGAGATCCTGGTCATCAATCATGACCCTTCTCAACAACCTGAAGAAACTTAATTTTGTTCTTTTTTTTTTTTTGTACTTATTATTATCATTATCATTTTTATTTTATTAATGTGCATGATGAGGCACTCATATGCTGTGGCGCACCCTACTGTAGGGGCCAGAGACAGCTTTGTGGAATCAGTTCTTGTCTTCTTCTTCTATAATGACATCCAGGGATTAAACTCAGTTCATCAAGTTGTGTAGCAATCACATTATCTCCTACGCCATCTCAGTAGCCCTCAACTATCTCTCTCTTTTTTTTTTAATTGGAAATTTTATTTACATTTCAGATGTTTTCTCCTTACCCCTAAGCGCTCCCAGGCTGGTGGTTTAGACCCTGGGGGCTCTGTTGTTGGTATTGTTGCTTCCTCAGGTGTCTCGAATCCTCTCAACTCCTCAGCCTTCACTCTATCTTCTCCATTGGGAACCCCATGATCAGTTTAATGGTTAGCTGTGAGCATCTCCTCTGAGTATGTCAGACTCTTGCAGACTTCTAAGGAGACAGCTATATCAGGCTCCTGTCAGCATGTACATCCTGACATCCACATCAACGTCTACCTTTGGTGACTGCACATAGGATGGATATCCAGGTGGAATGGTCTGTAGATGGCCCCTCCTTCAGTTTCTGTCCTGCACTGTGTCTCCATATTTGCTCCCTTGAGTATTTTGTTACTCCTTCTAAGAAGGACTGAAGCCCCTCCATACTTTGTTCTTTTATTTTTAACTTTAAATGGGGGAAAACAACTTTCCCATAATAACCCAATTTTACACTTAATTTAGTTCTAGTAAAAAAAAAAAAAAAGATAATACATGTCTGAAACCCAGTTATTAAACATGGGATGAAATGTTTCCCAGAGTTGAGGTATAATGTATATACTTTAAATTTCTCCCACTGGAATCTAGTGAATTTACATACGTGTATAACTTATCATAAATTCAGTCATCAAGTTCTTCAGTTTGTTCCAATCTTTCCTCCCACCCATCTGCTGTCAACACCCACTCTTAACCCTCCCCAGACACTGGAAATCACTGCTCTGAAATCCATCTTTATAAATGTGCTAGTCTTCTGGGAATTCTATAGATGGTCATATAGTATAAAGACTTTGATTATGTTTTCTTTCACTCAGCATCACATTGTGAAGCTAATCAACTTAGTCACATATATCAGACATTTGGTCTCTAATCTCTGGCTAGTGTTCCATTGTAATCATGTACTACTCTATTTTGTGGTCTGTTCATCAGTTGGTGAACATTTGGACTTCTGCCAGTTCTGGGCTATAATGAACAAGGCTTCTGCGAGTATCCACATGCAAGTCTTTGTGTGAATCACATTTAAATGCTCTTGGACAAAATCTCAAGAATAGAAAACATAAATTAGTTGTCTGACAATGTTGCAGTTTCTTCATAAGAAGATACCAAACTCTTTCAACAATGAAGTCCTTTTATACCTTCTCCAGCAATGTGTGGGAGTTTCTATTTTACAAAATCATTACCATTACTTGGATTTCCAGTTTGCTTTCCTGGTTATAGGCATTGAATATATAACAGAATCCTTTTGTGGTTGCAATTTACCTTTCTTTGACACCTAAAAATGTTGGACACCTTTAATGTACTTATCCACTTGTTTATATGCAAAAGGCTTTTAATTCAAGTCTTCTACCTGCAAGTGAGCGGTTAGGTTAGATACACTATTACAGTGTGTGCGTGTGTGTGTGTGTGTGTGTGTGTGTGTGTGTGTATTCATGCTGTATGTGAAACCTAACTATGCTTTATAACCACTTTTCCACAATTTTGCTTGTCTTTTCATTTTGCCAATGATATCTTTGAATAGCTTATACTTTTGAAGTCTTATCTAAGGATTATTTGTCTATTTCAAGTCGCAAAGACTTTCCCCTTATGTTTTTTTCACAAGTTTTATAATATTTACTCATTCATTTAGGTATGTGATTTATTTTGAGTTAATGTATACATATAGCTTGAGCTGGTGGTCAGAGTTCATAATTTCTACATTGATATTCCAGTGCGAGGTTTGACACAAGTTCCCCTTTCCTCTTTGAACTGGCTTGGGATCTTTCACATTTCATTTTTGTTAAACTATCCTCCAAAACATTATTTATTACTATTTTATTCCATTTTCAGACACCAATCTTGAGACTTGTAGAGTTGGATGTCAGAACTAATATAAGAGTTCTAGACTACCCAAGGGCAAATCTTGTGTTCCTAATCTTGTGTTCCTACTAATATTGATAAGCTATCAACAAAAGAATTAGCTTTCATCTCAAAGTAGCACAAGAAATGTTTTGTTCTGTAGCTAAATATCCAGAAACCCAGATTCAGCTTTATTGAAATTCTATGCTGCATAATGGTAGCAGTTCCATGAAGCTTTATAGTAACAAAACAATAAAAATTTAAGTCAAGACAATCCAAATACGTTGGTGGAAACATCAGACAGGTGGGATTACAGAAAAGCAGGAAAAATTCAGCTATAGGTCTTAAATGCTAACTGACAGCATTTGGATGGTGGAAACTCAGTCTAGTTGAACATTTCAAATGATTTACCTAGTGGCCACCAAGATGCTAGGTCACATGAAGAAGAAGGTAATAAGTATCAAGTAATGGTGAGAAAGATGGCCCAAGATAGCCTGGCTCTGGGCTTTCAACATTCAACTTCCCCACATCATTGAAGTCTAATCAGACAGTCTTTCTAGTCACAGCTTTGTTCCAGAAATTCTCGCTCACAAAAATCCTTTCCATGCGTGCATTTTATTTCCATATTACATATAAGCTTCCTACATGTCACCTAGTCTCATTTTGCCACCATGATCTTGGGAACATGCTTACTTACTTGAGGATGGTGGTATAAAACACCCACTGACAGAGACAATCGTATTTGTGTGGAAAGAAAAAAATGTCAACCCTACAATGCAGATAGATGGCTTATGGCACCACTGCATTTTCGCCAGCCTAGACTTTCCCTGTAAAGGAGATGTGTATAGAGAAAAACTACATTCCTTCCACCAAAGCCAGCCATTCCAGGTAAATGTAGACTATGGTGTTCCAAGAAGGTCTTTTTTCTCATCTTTGATTGTCAAAGATCTTTCAGGCAACATAAGTAAAAGTCAGAAAAAGACTTTTAGAAGAAGACAAGAGTACTTGACCTGGGACTTAGTGGCTTGGCCCAGGTTCTCAATGACTCTGACAGCTGGTGACCTTCTCTTACTCCTTATCTATAAGACAATAGGCATGGGTCAGGCCAACATCAGGGTTTCCCTCCCATCCTAGCCTTTGTTCGATTAGATACTTCTGTTTATCTACTCTGCTCTGATGACACATCTGTAGCTTCCCTTGTTTGCAGACTGCAGTGAGGACCTGTTTCACTGTGGCACAGGCAAGTGCCTCCACCACAGCCTCGTGTGTGATGGGTATGATGACTGTGGGGACCTGAGTGATGAGCAAAATTGTGGTAAGTAGCTTTGATTCCTTAAAGGATTTCATTAAAACCCACACATATTTATGACCGAGAACAAATATCTGTCTGTTTCCTAAATAACTAGAAGGTTCAGTTACGAAATTAAACAAAACAATAACAACTACAACAACAACAAACCTCTTTCTTTTTTAGAAATAAGAGTGTGCCCAAACACTACTCTCAGTTGCACCTTATGGTCCAACATCCTACGTCTTGCCTAATAGTCACACACTAAGGGCGTATTAAGGAAGTGCAGTGGAAAGATAGTATGGTTGTCAAAGTGCTAGTGTTTTCCTGTGTTGTGTTCTGTTTCTCTTCTGGCTAGAGCTGCCTCATGTTTGGATTTTGAGCTCCTGAGCAAAACTGTGCTCAGAGATAAATTACAAGTACAGCATGTGACCAGACTCCCACCCCCCAGAGCAGCTGACTTCCAGGCACCGTAGCGACTCCTTGCACAGTATGTCCACCAAGGATTAAGATGATAGATTGGTTTTATGTGCAAATGATGCTTTTTTATCTTCCCAAGCACAAACCTTCCTTTGAAGGAACATATTCAACTCTGCATTACGTCTTTTGAATCTAAACCAGAAAAAATAACTCTAACTGATTGATCTTTATAGTTTTGTGATTAGCTTTATATTTTATGCTTTATATTCATTATTATATTATATATATTATATAGTATATATATATTATGCTTTATATTTTATTATTATATATATATATTAGCTTTATATTTTATATTTTATATATTGACAGTAGGACCTTAGCTGTGTGTACCAGAGAGCAGGTTTGAATGAAGGCAAATGTTGAACAGTGATCAGCATTAGAGACACTCTAGGAGTGTGAGGCAAAGGAAGTCTTGGAGTGGAGATGCTCAGAAAATAGCCCCAAGCTGGGAAGTTTCTACAAGTATTATCCAACTTCCTCTTACCAAATCCATAAAATATTGAAAACTCTAGGTGTACAAACCACTCACTAGTGATTCGATATATGTGGGGGTGTATTTGGGACAAAGGATATGAGACGATTGGAATCTTATTTATCACAGAATCTAGTGTGAAGAACCCTTACAGTTCATGTAATCCATACCTCTCCATTTTCCAGTGAAGTAAGAGAAAGGAGAGATCAGGTAAGTGCCATGGTAGGACCAGTTTAGAATCTGAGCATGCTAGTGGGTAGTGTCCATGTATATAAAAGAATTGTTAATACCAACTGCCCCTGGAGATTAGCAAATGTCACAAAGTTTTCAAGATACCTTCATTAAATAACAGAAATTATAGTGTTTCTTTGGATCAGTCATTGCCCTGTTCTCTGTCTTTGGTGGACCGAATTCGAGTAGGTCTTCTGGTTCCTGCCCAAGCTCCTCTCTTGTGGTTACTTCTTTTCTCCACACCATGCCTTCCATATTCTCTACTTTATTTCTCTAAAATATGCTTTATGATCCATTGTTGCTTAGGAGCTTATGACAAAGGCCATGTTCATGAATACACAAGAAATGTCATCATTTTTTCATCTGCTATTTGTAAATCCATACCTTTTATGGAAGTGTTATGTTTATGTTACAACACCCATCAAAATAAAGCAGTATATAAATTATTCCCTTTAAGATAGGAAACTTGTCACTTAGTAAACTCAACCAAAGTAAATTTGCCAAATTCCAGGAATGTGTGGATTGGGGCAGAGTCTATATCTAGATGCAAAGAAGTCATAAAAACAATACTAATGCTTTGTCTTTCTTGTTTAGCAATTCTTTCAAACATGAGCTATAGATTAAGATAATCCAGTAGAAGATCTGGGCTTAGCATCAGGAGGGATGACATAAGAGGGCTCTCATCTTTCCAGCTTGCCAGAGAGATGTTGTAATTCTTAGGAACACAGTGGACTTGTTACAGACACATCAATCAGGCATCTGCATCTTGAAGCTCAAAGCTTGCTCTGTTCACTTGACTCAGTGTAAAAGTCATAGATTTATTTCTTCCATAAATAAAGGGAACAAGACATTCAATAATTAGACACCTGTCCTGGATAACAGATGACTCTTTGCCCTCAGGGATGTGGACAGCGGGGCTCGACCTGGTAGAAGGTAGCATTTGAACTTAGCCAGATCTATCCCAGGAACATTGGCGATGAACTGGGTTTCCCGTACATTTTCCCCATCTTCATGATTTTTCCTTTTCTCCAGATTGCAATCTCACAAAAGAGCATCGCTGTGGAGACGGGCGCTGCATTGTGGCTGAGTGGGTGTGTGATGGGGACCATGACTGTGTGGACAAGTCGGACGAGGTCAACTGCTGTGAGTCCCCCAAGATGTCTCCTTTTGCTTGTTTCTCTTTTTTCTTTTTCTGTCCAGACTGTACATTGAAATCAAAGTCCATTATGTAAGCAGCAGTCCGGGAGGATGGTTCTTGAGCCATCATTCTATCTGATCCTGTCTTCTGTCTGTGAGTAGCACACTCAAGAGGTGTGAGAGCAGTAAGCCTATCGCTGCGACTTCAAGCCCCTCCCTCCAAAGTCCACAGTTAAATGAGCTGATCTGGTCCAGCAGTGTCTGCTTTTTCTCTGGCTACTCATGAATTCTTCACATATCTGTGACTTTTCCAAGAGCAATTCTCTTCCCAGAGACCAAGCAGTCCTCACCCCTTTCTCTGCAAATCATATATGAGCATCTCAGCCTCCAAGTATGTTTTGCAGGGGCCATTCGTGAGAGAACATGGGAGGAGATCCAGAGAGAAGGGAGACTGTTATAATCCTATGGAACACAGAAAGTGTGTGAATGTGATCATCATTTTAGAGCAGGCTATGGTCCTAGATAAGTGAGACCACCTTGTATGCACATCAATCATGACAAGTGTGATTGTTAACCATGTTTTTCCTCTTGGAAAACATACTATCCCCTTAGAAAACAGAAATGAAAAAAAAAAGTTAATACTGGCAGTTACATGTTGAAATAGTACAACTGACCTGAAATGATTAAAATGATGTGTCTCACATATATTTGAACTAAAACTTTTAGTCCACTTGATTGGTGCACAGTTTCCCTGTGGTATCTGGATGGATTACAGGGCTCTGGGTGGATATCACCATCTAAGGATGTTCAAGCTCTTTATCTGTTTAATCTCACTTCTTCTGTATACTTGTAAGTCATCTCTAGTTCACTTATACTCCACAATCCAATGTAACTGATCTGTGAGCAGTTTTCATACTGAGTTGCTTAAGAAACAACAATAATGAAATACTCTGCACATGTTTAGTATTGAATATGTTTGCCTCAATATTTTTGATTTGTTATTATCTGAATCTGTAAGCCCAGAACCCATAGAAGTTGCATGTGAAGTTGAATGTTTACTTCCTTTATACTTTGAGGCAAAAGTTAAAGTGTAGATAACGTAGTTTGTATTCTGACATAAGAAAGCTGTATTAAAAAGTTCCATAAATATGATAGTCGACCTTCTCTTTCCCTGTGTAATTTGAAGTCCTTACTTTTTGGACTAATGGGACATATTGGGTGTATTAAAGTTCTGGGAGAGCAAGCCCACGATGGCCAAATAAAATACACCTGGTGAGGAGCCTTGATTCAAGAAGCGGATCTTACTGTTAGATGACAATTCAGCGAAGACTGAGGTCACATGACACATAGGTTTCTGATGCTTTGAACATTGGAAGTATAGAACTTTGAGAAATCTCAAGAATCAGAAAGCTAAAAGGTAATCAGACAGCCTCCTTTCAAATACTAGTCATAAATACGTTAGACAACAAAGTGTTTACTGTGTAGTAGGTACTGTGGAAGCTCTTTCAAATACATTACCTCATCGGCTCATTCAATTAGGAAGCCATGGAATGGGAGGCTTGGGTGCGGAGTCAGACAAAGTTGTCTTCATATTCTTGCTCTGCCTCAGTTCCCTCAGTTTTAAAAACAAGGGCTGTAACATCTGTTTTGCGAGGATCTGAACTTTATATATATGACACACCTATCCCAGTTTTAGCCTCAAAACACACCCCTCATAAGTGCTGTTTTTGTCATTGCTGTAGTCACTAAAAAGCACTTGGTTCCTTATTCAGTGTTCTCTCACAACGAAGAGAAATTCTTGGAAGGAGGAAAACACTCCATTCCAGAAATTCTTGGAATTAAAAAGAAAAGTAGTGCTACATCTATTTGTGTGTATGTACAACACGTCATTTGTTGATGTTCGTTTGAATGTACAGTAGGAAGAATCAATAAATAAGGTGACTATTCCCCTGGCTTCCCATAGCTTGTCACAGCCAGGGCCTGGTGGAATGCAGAAGTGGACAGTGCATCCCTAGTACCTTCCAGTGTGATGGAGACGAAGACTGTAAGGACGGGAGTGACGAGGAGAACTGCAGTGACAGTGAGTGTCCCCAGAGTCCCCATTGTCTCCAGTATTCCCAGGATCCCCAGTGTCCCCAGTGTTCTCAGTGCCTTCAGTGTCCTCAGTGTCCCTAGTGTCCCCAGTGTTCCAGTTTCCAGAGAAGTCCTATATTGGTAGATCTTTCTTTGGGGAACAAACCTGAACATTTGGGAGTTGCTTAGGCAAGATTTCCGTACACATGAGTCCGGATTTTTCTAGTCACCTTTTCTCTTGGTAAATACATAATGCCTAAACAGCACAGGCTGGAAACTCATTCCAAGGACATAGGCTTGAGATGGAGCCACATGCTCGCTCAGACTCTGTTGAGCCTGCTACGGAACCTTCTTTTCATGAGGCTTAATAAAGAGAAAACTTCAGTTCATAGCATGCGGTTAAATGTGATTAGATTCCAAGTAGAAGGAATTGGCTCATGAAATTAGATGTAACTGCATCCTAATTTGGCCATGTTCAGAGAAACAGTTTAATGTGTCACATTGCCAAGCAACAGACTTAAATATACTTTAAAAGGGACAGAAAAGAGAAATTAAAACATGTTGGGTCTTAAATGTGTTCATCTCTGTTTTTTGTTGTTGTTGTTTTTTTTTTTTTTTTTTTTAGAAAGGTTCCACACTGATTATTTTAAGACCTGATTTCTATAAAAACCTTCTAGCATGGGGCCTGTGGAATACGCCCAACTTAATAACCCCCCATGTCGGATCATATAGTATCAGCATTGCACAGTGGGGATGCACACGAAGGTTACATGCTTGGTGCTAGGCTTCAAGCTCCGGGCTACTGTTGCTATCTGGGTGGCTGTAGGTGAGTCACCCTACCTTTCTAGGTCACAGTTTCTCCATCAGCTCAGAAGATAATAACTGCTGTGCTGGGCAAGTGCTTGGGGAAAGCTGAATAAATATAGCCTGTTACATGGCTAATATGGGGTCATTGTTTTACTCCTGGGAATTCAATCTAACAAAACAAGTGATGGAGCTCTCCATCTCATGAGCCAGAGAGCTTATGATCAATGCTCAACCATGCAGCTCAGGCTGCAAAAATTCCAGATGCTGTGCTTCCATGTGTCATGCACACTTGACCAAGAGCTCTCGTAAAAAGCTTATGCTGCAGACATATTAGAACATTAAGCTAAAGACTGAGAAGAGCTCTCTCGGAAGAGTGGCGCTCCGATGAGCATGGCAGACTCACAGCACCACACGGCCAATGTCTTGAGATAGGAAAGAAGGTGTTTTATACTATATACCGAGCAAAGACCATGGTGTGCCTTCTCCTACCGGTGGTTTCTTGTGGCTTTTCTGCTTAGAAAGCCACTGCTCTACCCTTCTCATGGGAACTTAAACCATCTGACTGGAACAGTTCCTTGGGGGCCTAGTCCAAGCCCTAGTCTGCTTCTGGTGTTCTTGATAAATACCCTGGTAAAGGCTCGTTTCAGAGCCGCATGAGGTGTAGCTTAGGACGCCATCCATATTAGACTTAGAGATGCCGCACAGAGGGGGCATGGCCTTTTGTCTTCCAGTATTTGGTTCCTGGCCACAAAGCAGGCACTTAATATTTGCTGAACTATTAAATACACAATGTCTTAAAATGTCATGAATTGCTTACATTTATGAAAAATGTTTAAGGTTGCCTTGAGGGAGGAAAAAAACAAACCTGCTGGCTTTAAATGACAATGGTGACATCTTTGATGCAAGGTGACAGTATATAACATTTCACACAAGAGGGCCTGGAGGGAGGATTTCAGTATGATACCCATTGCCTTAGAATTATGGATAAGCATGATTTAGTATGTACATATATGACTATATATCAATAGTACTTTGCCAGATAATCTGGATCCCAGATGGCATGTTTGAATGTAATTGACCATAGTAATGGGGGAGACATGGAAAGAGAATGGGTAGCAATTTATGACTTTGTCTACTTAATCTACAAATAACCAATGAATCAACAGCAAGGATGGTTTCCTTCCCACATACCTTAAGGGAAAGCTATCAGGGCAAAGGCTTCTGCTGCCACTATTCATTTGGAAAGAAAAAGCCCCAGTGTCAGAGATCAGGGATGCTTTCTAGGGATACCAGAAGTCTGGGTAGCAGCAGTGACTTACTCTATGATAAAGGATCCTTGAAATAGGACATTTGCCTAGATGCCCTGTTGGATATCAGGGAAGGTATTTTCCTTAAAGTGAAGACTTGCGGGGTGGAGGGCAAATGAATGTAAGATGTCATTTACAAACCAGAATGCCAATATCTTTGTGCCATCCTCTTGGCCTCACATTGCTTGCATTTTATATTAAGTATAGGCACCTATGTACAAACCGAGCATGGTTTTCCCCATTAGAAGCAATCATCTGTTTCTTTCCTTCAGTGTGGTCTGCTTTGGTTTTGTTCATTTGTATGGAGTTCTTTTGGATACTGGCCTGCACTTAGTTGGTGAGAGGATGAACCCAGAGCATACCTCTTCCATATGTGTTCAATATTGGGAGGGAGATTGGAAGGAAATTAAAGTTGTGTCGTTCTTCAATTCCAGCATTCTTAGCTCTTCAGACGGAGGGTTGGGGATCAGCAGGCGATGAAAGCTATCGGGCTTTTCCCTCCCACAGGTCAGACGCCATGTCCAGAAGGAGATCAGGGATGCCTTGACAGTTCCTGCGTCGAATCCTGTGCTGGAAGCTCTCTGTGTGACTCAGACAGCGGCCTGAGTAACTGTAGTAAGTACAACAGCTGACACCGGCAATTCCTGTGACATCCAGCCTCTTCCTACCACATTGCCGTAAACTCCTGAAGTTGGAATCTCTCCAAAAGAGCACATATATTTGCTTTTGCTTTTGTCCAGAGGTTGCGCGCGGTAGCAGAAAAGAACCAAAATGGTCTTCATTAACTAAATGAGAAACAAATGTGTGGTTGTGGACGGGCCATCCATCCGAATTGCTTAATGTCATTACCACTACTCTCTCCTCAACATCAGCTCCCATAAATTATTTTCGTGGACCCATCTGCAGGCAGATGTTATCTTCCTCTTTTTTTATTCTTTTTTTTAAAAGCACAGCTTCCAAACTGGAGACTTCATCCAAGAAACAGATAGGAGTTTCATCCCAACTGTCACATAAAATTTGCTCATTTTTATGCTTCCGATAGATGCATCCCCACTGTTCCAAACACGTTGGTGGACAATTATGCTCTGGGAATCATTGCATTAATTTGTCTCATTGACAGTGTGGTGGCTCCAATGGTGAAAGCAGGTGGCTGTCTCTAAATTAGTTTTCAGTGGATTAGATAAGGGAGACAGAATGGCCACAAGTGAAGAATATCAAATAAACTCCCGTGGGAAATTTTAACTGAACTAGAAAATTTCCAAAGACTGATTTTTAGAAATGATTTGTTCCTCCCAAATTCAGTTACTATATCACTTCTCTCACTTGGAGTAATTAATTGTTTGCTTCATCTTCAGTTTTAGATTGAGTTACTTCATATTACATACCCTGTCCTTTGGAAGCTTTGAGGCTAGTAGTCTAAGGGGGCCATGGACTTCCAGTGGCCTTGTAACATGTGAGGTGAATTATATCCCAGGATATCAATGCTCATAGATGTATATAGCAAACACCCGGAAGATCATATCCAAGTGTTTGACACTGGCTTAGGTGTTGGTCCTTCCAATATTGAAAGCAGCTTCTGTACCTGACTTCCAGCCATCTCTCAAAGAGCCTCTGGGTAGATATGTGTGCTTGATTCTCTACATACATGGATAAGTAGCATATCCCTTTGTCAGTCTGTTCCTATACATGAGAATGTGATTACTCTATAGTGCTTTACATCATTAGCATCAATGGTGTTTAGATTACTGATCTCCACCCCTCTCCGTGATTGTTTTTTCCAATTGGAGTTCGCAAAGAAAGAAATAGGGATAATTGATAAGAAGTTATTCGAGGAAAAGTTGCTCATTTCTTCCTCCTTTTTCTTCCCCATCCCCCTCCTTTTTTTTTTCTTTTCTGTATCAGGATTTCACTATGTATCTCCAGTAGGCTGGAGCTCTCTATGTAGACCTGGCTGGCCTTGAAGTCATAGATATCTGCTGGGTTTTGCCTCCTGAGTCCTGGGGTTAAAGGCATGTGCCAAACACATTTCTTTCTCTTCTTCAGTGCAAAATTAAACATGTGTAAGGAGAGAAATGAATAAATAGACACATATGTGGTGGAATAGATTGGTAAAGCTGATTAGTTAGCTCAAGTGAACAGCACAGTGTCTGGTTTGATACTCTTGACATTTTGAGTGAAGAAAGTTGCTACTCATTGGGTAGAGCCATTCACTCCTTGGATTCTAGTCTCTGAAGACACCAGTTCTTGTCATCTCATAAAAATTACATCATTTTTCAGTGTTCTCTGAAGATGCATTGAGTAGGACTCAGTCTTAGCATATCCTATATGTCCTCAGTGACTCCTGTGTGAAACCATGGTTGACAATGGCAGCTCTAGTGTGCTGCTTGTCACTCAGCTACATGAATGTGTACGTGCTTCCTCTGACACTGGATGTAGAAAGTTTTCATATTTCTCTATGATTTTTTTTTCACTAGAGCAGTGGTTTTCAACCTTCCCAATGCTGTGACCCTTTAATATAGTTCCTCATGTTGGGGTGACCCCAACCAAAAAATTATGTTTATTACTACTTGATAACTACAATTTGTTGTGGTTATGAATCGTAATATAAATATCTGAGTTTTCTGATGATCTTAGATGACCCCTGTGAATGGGTCATTCAAACTCCAAAGGGGTTGTGGCCCACTGGTTGAGAACCACTAATCTAGCAAAAGCCCATAGTTTACTGTCCATTACTACAAATGGAAGAAATGAACAACTACCATTACAACTCAAAAACCTCACGTTTACATCTCTGCAAATGAGACAATGTACTGAAATGCTTACAGCATCACAGGAATGACTTTGAATAGCCTGGGCTATTCTGTCCAGTGCCTCCTTGGCATCTTGACATCTCCATGCCTTTCAGGGAGCAAATTGCAGACATAGCCTTGCATTAGGGGTTAGAGGTAGAGTTGATGTTCTCATGGCACAGAGAAACCAACCCATTACTTTTCTTTCATAGGATACAGCACAGGCAACTGGGGGAACCAGCTGGAAAGAGTCATTCCCATACTTCCTCTTTCTACCCACATTCATCAAGACCCTAGGAAGCCTGGTGTGACTGCCATGTCCCTTAAGTATTTTCCTGTGTTCCCAGTGTTCTATTTGCCTTTACTTCAATATGGCACCTCACCTGTTCTCTTACTCCATTTCCTAAAGCTCCTATTGAACAGCAAGGAAGAGGAAGGGTGAATAACTTTGCCCTAGTTATAACTCCCTTCTCACCTCCAATTTCCCATCTGACTTTTACCAACTCCAGTTGGAAGAAACAAACATCACAGGGCCCATGATCAAGAAGCCAAACATCAAAACGGTTGAAGACTTCAGTTCCTGGGAGAAAACAGCAGATTGGGAGTGCGGAGTGGGGAGGGATTTTGTCTTTCTACAAGTATTCCCACCTGCTGAATGAGGAGTAGATGATTAGCTGACACATTAGTCTTGGGTGACAATTGGTTGATAAATCAAGGCATGGGACATCTAGAGCTGTTGACATCACAATGAGAAAGAATCAGACATTGTGTGGCTGCTGAGGAGAAGATGTCTACAGTCCTGGCAAGCATGCAAAGCCTAGGCAACCATCCTGGTTCTGCTGCTGAAGTTCAGGGCAGCCCACAGAATGTTCTAAATAATAGTGATAGATAGGGGTTTAGAGCTTGCAGCAGAGTGTCTGGTCGGTGTGACTCTATGTTGAAAGTGTCACCGTTTCCGGTAAACAGTTATCGCTTAGAACCCAGTTCCCAGTGACTCTGCAGCTTTATAACACGTGTAGTTCACAATCCCATCTTCAAGTGGCATTTACCCACTCTTGTCTCAGACTTTGAAAATCAGATGCCATCGACAGAACACTAGGCTTTTAAAGACAGACATTTATTAAATCTGACCTGCAGGACCCAGTGAGCACCTGTACAGAATACTTGCAAGCTGGACCAGTCGGTCTACACTAAGCATCCTTGCATTTGTGACATGATCGCCCTCTAGTGACTATTTCATACTCAGCTCGAAGTTCATGTTTAGGCTATAAAAGCTTATTGATCAAAGCCACTGACTTTGGTTTAGATGAGTATCTAAGAGTTTAACTTGTTCAGCAATCTGTAAAGAATGGGTCTTTTATTTTAGGCAAAAAACCATAAGATCCAGTCCTTACTTCACTCACTAAAGATCTTCAGGATAATGCATGCTCATCACATAATCTTTGCATCACCCTTGGCGATAAAACACTGAAAGTTAAGCTTTGACAAATGTGGAGCAGGCAGCAGTAAGTCAAGGAAGGCCACAGCAGGGTGTAATGAACAGAGGACTTACTGAGGAAGCTGGAGAAGGCCTATGCCGGGCACTAAGTTCCAGAAGTACATGGCAACTGCAGGCATGACCCATTTGAGTGAATGATATTAGGGAAAGAAGTGGGAAGAGCAAACAGGCTGCATGAGGAAAGATCCTTCTGGAAATATTGGTGTTTTGTGGGTTACAGAACCGACCACAGCAAAGTTGATGCCGTAGTCACAGGGTGGGAGCGTTAGACTGTTGTTGAAGAGTAACGTAGCCTTAGACTCCTAGGTAATATGTTTGTATCTTATCCTCATTAGCAAGAAGCATCCAGCAGATCATAACCTCTTCTTAGGCTAACATATTATAGCCATATCTTTAAATCCATTGGTCAGTTAGCATAGGCTCAGAAATTGTCTAATTGCCCATTTAATTAACCTCATTGATTTTTTTAAATGTCTGTTGAAGATCATGACGCCTGTGCTATCTTAAAAGCAATAATTAAATAAGAAGAAAAAAAGGAACTGAACAAAAGCATGATAAAAGAGTCATTTTCAGATGAAGTTGACTCAACGTTTTAAAAATGAGGAAGGGCTTTCTAAAATGCATGTGCTGGCCACACCACACACAGAAATGAATATAGGTTTGTCACGGCTCTTCTGGAGCAGGGTCTCTGGTTTTGATGTCCATAGACAGATGTCATGTACTATTTGCAGTCTAATTTTTGCTACCCAGTCTCCAGGCTTCTTAAAATTTGCCCCTCGCAACCTCTGTTTGTTTTAATTCTGGCTTCAGGTATGCAGGTATAGAAAATAGGAATACAAACTGAACATTCACCAATAACAACTTATAAAAAAATTGGTTTTAAAACAAATCTTTGATATATGAATAATTTTGCCATTTATTAGAGATAAAACAAATTTGCGTACTAATGAGATAAGGGTTTATTTTATATAAAAATTAAATATTCATTGAATATTTGATATGAAACTGGGTGTTGTACCTCACACTTGTAATTCCAGAACTTAGAAAGCTAAACAAAGATAGCCTTGGCTTTCTGGCTAACCTGAGCTATATAATGAGTTTCAGGGCAACCTCAGCTAGAGCAGAAACAAAAATAAACAGTAGCAAAACAACCAACGAAAACCCAAAGCAGCAACAACAAAAACAATCGATGCTATAAGACGCGGAGCGTCATTAATGGTTACCAAAGTTGGCCCAAGTTTAATTTTATAATTCTCTACATGGAGAATGCTGCCTTCATTTACATACATATGTCATGCAAAGTGAGAGAAGTATGTTTAGGGCTTTCAGAAACTGTGGGAAATGCTGTCCTGATCTCAAGACAAAATTCATAGAACCAGTTTTCATTAAAACTCAAGTCAGCCATTCAAGCATTCTAATATAGTGCAATCTGAATATATACTAATCTGATACATGCTGTAGAAAGGTGGAATATATTGTCTTTATTTCCTGAAATTAAACCATTTTATTTCTATACCAGCTAAAACCTTGATATATACAATATCGACACAGTAACTCATAATAGACGGGATTCTGGGACCTGAGCTGAGGTGTTCTGTGTTTCATGCAGGGTGTGTTACTGCCACACAGGATGTGATGGGATGTGGTACTGCAGAATGCATATGTCATGTGTTCAAGGCTGCAGTGAAGTCACAGGATGCAACACTTGCAAGTGTCAGAGACATCTCTGATCCAATACACACGTTGTTTTGAACTAAGTTTTCGCCGTTGTATGCTCAGACACCTTTGAGTCTTGCCAATTGTTTTACAGGCCACATGCATGATTGGGTAACCAGGACCCAGCATTTTAGAAGCTGTGATCTAAATAGAGTAGACTTTGAGAGTGGGAAGCTTAGAGAGGTTGTTTCTAATATTCCGATTTGTATGTGTTTTTCCTTAGGTCAATGTGAGCCCATCACTTTGGAACTCTGCATGAATTTGCCCTACAACTATACACATTATCCAAATTACCTTGGCCACAGAACTCAAAAGGAAGCGTCCATCAGCTGGGAATCATCTCTCTTCCCTGCCCTTGTACAAACCAACTGTTACAAATATCTCATGTTTTTCACTTGCACCATTTTGGTTCCAAAGTGTGATGTGAGTACAGGCCAACGAATCCCGCCTTGCAGGTAAATAGTGGGCTCTGTGCCAGGAATCCTCCTGCTACCTGAGAAAGAAACCAAAAGGGCACAAAGTTGAATTTACACAAATAAATATTGCTAAGAATTCTGAAAGTTAGTGAATTCCAAAGATAAGGAAGTGGGAAGAAAAACAAGTGCTTGAGAAGAATTCATCCTTCAAGAACCAGATGTGGAAGGCATGGATTTCCTTCCATCACAGGCCATGTGATTTTATCTGGGTTCCATGTTGGTGGGTTGCAAAGTGTCCTTTGGAATGTAAGTTAGGGAGGGGATGCTGTTCTGTGGTAGTGCATCCTTTAGAATGTGTGAGGCCCTGGACTGGACCACTAGCATCCCAAAGCAAAGCAAGGCAAAACAAAAGAGAGGAGAGGGAACTGAGGAAGGCCTGTGCCTGCCATTTTGTCTGGAAACACTGATGTGCTTGCTTTTTTGACATTAATTAAATGTGAACTTCACCAGTGTGCTAAAGACACTGAACTCTGAGAGTGCTTACAGGTTAGTATGACTACACAGGGAGACAGGAAAGCTGTCCACAGTGGGACAGTGATGCCCATCACTACATTTCTCTGCCTGTCTGAATGAAAGAAAGACATCTCAGGAACATTGAACCTTGGGGTCTGGACACTATCCTGAGGTCCAGAACCATAGCTGTGGAGTTTATTGCCAGCTTCAAGTCTTCTCTAGCTGTTTTGTGCTCTTGAGACAAATTACTCAGTCTCTTTGGACCTCAAGTCCTTTGACTGGTGAAATATCTATTTTCTTTGTTGAGTTCTGTTGTAGTCAGAGTTCAAGAAAGGATTGTGGACTTAAATAAGTTCCAGGGCCCCTGAATTGGCTGCATGCTCTACAGTAACTGGCATAGCCATGAAGGTAGCACATGGCTCAACTGTGGCAGCTGTGCCACCTTCTGGGCCATATGTAAGAGGCTGTAGTCAGAGAATGTGCATATCTGAGATGACTGTCCCAGAAGTCACTGTTTCCACTATCTGCAATGTTGTCTCGCAACCAAAGCTATGCAGATGTGCTTGCCTGAACATGAATGGTAACTATAGGAACCATATGTTGGGATCACACAGAGCTTTAAGAAGTGAAAATGATACCACTATAGGGGACAGATGGGAAAACAATAAATTTAGGCTGTATATCAAGTGGATGATGAAGTAGAGATATTACTGGAGTCAGGGCAAGCAACAGTAAGATCTCAGAATGACTTGGGCAGCTAAACAAGTCATACAAGATGAGGAGAATAAAGTTTAGTGTTTGCTTGGGCTAAAGTAATTCTGAAAGTTTTATTATATGCCCTTTGACGTATTGTTGGAGTATCTACTGATTTCATATTGAAATTATTTGTGAATCTTATTCTAGTTTTGCTCAGCAAGGTCGATGATGGTAGTAAATTGCTTCTTTGAATAGGACCTCCCCCAACTGTGTTTGATTTTCCTTTCATATCTACATAAAATTCCCCAATGCATCAATTTACTGTAGTTACAAATGTATATCCAAATTGAATCTCATGGTTTAAGTTTTATAACCTAAAAGGACTGGATTACAAATAGTTCTGAGATGCTACTGAATGAACATGTTGATAAACTTCTTTTTGTGACCTTAACTCTGTTTCTTAGATTTCAATTTCAGTGCTAGCAATGCGAACATGTTGATATTTAGGCATAAAGATATTTTATTATAACATACTAATATGCTCCAAGGCTTATGGATTAATGCATAGCTGTTTCTACTGAGTTTGTTTATTAACCTTAACATTTAATTTTTAAGTTGCAAATATGAAGATATCCAGTCTTTCTGAGCCTCCCAATGTAGAAAAAGTTTGAAGATTATCATGTCTCGTGTTCAAAATTCCCTTTGACTGAGTTGCACCATCATCACTAGTGCCTAGCACCGAGGGCCACACAGATCTTGACAAAAGCTTCCTTAAACTTTTGGTGGTGCTGTTAGTATTACTTCCACTTTCTAGTAAGATTCCGAAGTAATAGAGCAAATGGTTACCTTAAGATGACGGCTATGACTGAGCTCCTATATTTGTTGTATATCCGCAGCAGAACTCTAATGCAGCTGATAGTGCCTGAATAATATTGAACTTACCATTTTTTTCAAGCTGAATATGAGAATGGCTCATATTTCATCTTTGTTGAAAATTCCAAACCTAAACTAGAAACTGAGTTTTATCTTTAAAACAAACAAATAAGCAGTATTAATAGCAGCTGAAGAGGGAGAAACAGAGGCAGAGCTCCAGATAAGCCACCATAACATGTGACTCTCCCTCCTCCAATATTCATCAGAGGACACTCAGCTGGAGTCTTTTGTCCCTGGTCCATGGTGATTGACTATAGAACCAAAGGCTAGAGGATGTTTACCCAAAAGACAGAAAAGTAGAAAGCCAAAGAGAAGGGGATCTGAGCTTGGAGAATATTTAATTTTTTTTTGTCTGCAGTAGGCTATCGTAGTGAAGGCAGCTGGGTCCTCTTTATTGAGATACTGCCTGTTTGGGTTTCCTAAGGAACAATTACATATATGTGCATGCCTATATGTTTCTACACACTTCCTTACACATACAGTCCCACAGAGAATTTAAACCCAAATGCATTCTGAGCATACATTTCCTATGGAGTGATCTGGTTTCTGACACATTGTCTTTCTGCTCATAGACTCCTGTGTGAACACTCTAAAGAGCGTTGCGAGTCTGTTCTGGGGATCGTAGGCCTCCAGTGGCCTGAAGATACAGATTGCAATCAATTTCCAGAGGAAAGCTCAGACAATCAAACTTGCCTCCTGCCCAGTGAAGATGTGGAAGGTTAATGCTCCCGTTTATTCCAGCAGGGCATCTAACGTGGATGGACGAGTCAGCCACTTTTTGCAGTCTCTGAGTTAGGAGTGCTGTTGTTAGTTTTCTATTTAGTTGTCAGTTAGACTGTGTAGGTGAGTGAGGCCAAAAACTACTTAATTGTTCTAAAAGGCGCTGGCACCTATTGGTTCGCTGTTGTCATTACTATCATTTGTCAAATAATTTTAAGCAATAAAAATGAACGCAGAGGTGAGCTTAGTCATCCGGGTATTTCCCACTTTATTCATTCTCTACTGGTTAGTTGTGGATGCTGTTTGTTTGAGGAGCCATGAAGCTAATGACGAACACCAACCGTTGGTTCTTCTAAGTGAGAAGGCAGTGGGTTATTAAAAGAATGGTTATTAATAGAAAAGTAGACTTGGGGACTGGTTCATCAAATGAATGGCTAGAACCTCTGGGAAATTAGGATCAAGGATTGCATAAGGGATTTCAGGCTCAGGCTGTTGTTTAGTGGCTATTTAGAAAGGTGATCTGAAGAGATGGTACCAAGAGTTAAGGAGAAGGGCGGAGATTAGCAGAGACAGCCACGTGAAGAACCTCATGAACTTCAGGTGTTTCAGCTGTGAGGAGACCTTTTCTTTCTTTAGTGCTTGCCCATATCCAACACCCCAAATGGAAACACAGGTGTAGGTTGACCCCTTTGTAATTCTGTCCACTGAGAGAAGCACTGCTTTCTGACAGAATGCTCTCCGAGTCACTTCAAGTGCCGCTCAGGACGATGCGTTCTGGGTTCCAGACGGTGTGATGGCCAAGCTGACTGTGATGACGACAGTGACGAAGAGAACTGTGGTATGTATGTGAGGTGGCATTGTCTTTAATGTAACCACCAAGAGTAAGGAACTGTGTTGGAATATATAAACAGTTTGCATATTCTAGGAAGTGGTGTCTGACCTAACACTTAATAATGTATTTAAGGCATGACTTGATATGACTTTCCTCTGAAATTACATTTTAATTTATAATAAAATTACATTTCAGTTTATGCCTTACATATATGAATAGTAAAAGGAAAAAGAATCAGTTCATTAATGTGAGGAACCATTTTTGTTATTAAATTGCAAAGCAGTTATCTGGTTTCTGGGAAGAATACCGATGTCTTGGCATAGCTTTCCTCAGCCACTAATCAGGTATCTCCATCCATGTAGACGGTTCAGGCAACAGCACTCACGTTTAATTAAGATTCATTTACATTCCCCTCTCACTTTGCCTCTGAGGAAAAGGATAAAACTCTCCCTGACAGATATGCCATTGAGCCCCAGCGTCACCAGGGGAGAGGCTGGAGATGCCAGTGCCGATTTGAACACAGTCATACTCAGTTTATTTTCGTGAAAACTGGGGGGTTCTTGTATGCTGAGAACATGGCAGGGAGCAGAAAACAGACAATGCTTTCCACAAATAATGCCCAGGACAGAGTAGAATGATTGAAGTGCTATCTAAAAGCTAGCTTGCTTGTGATTATTTAGCCTGTCATACCCCAAAATAAGACTGACACCTTATTCACTGGGAGCACATAAGGCAATATACATTTTAAGATCATTTTATTCCATTGGCTTTTGAAATATGAAATATTGCCTTCCCCTTGAAATGAATGTTTGTAGTGAACACTGTCCGCCTGGTCAAGACAAAATGTCGTAAGCAATCAACTGAACTATCGGCTACTATAAATAAGGACACACACATCTTCTAGAAGATTACAACTGTCAGGATGATGGTACAGAGGTCAGTGCAATTTTGCTGTGGGGCAATATTTAATAATTTGAGAACTTACTATAGTTTGCCTGTTCCTGTTGGTGACCTTTTTGTAAAAAATAAAAATCGAATGACTCACTGTCATTTGAGTGGTGTGCCCATAATGTACTAGATTGTTCATGTAAGAACACTGGTATTCTAAGGTATGGCAGCCTAAGGTATGATTTAAAATGGATTAGCTTAGAGTATTCAAAGTGGTCCTATGACTCTATCAAGGAGACTAAGTCTAAATTTTTATCAGGTAACTAAATATTTGGCCAGTGCTCAGTTGAAAAAAAAAAATAACGGCTCATGCTGCTTGGGAGTGCACATCTGAAATCCCAGCCCTTGGGAGGTAGACGCAAGAGGTTGAGAGTTCAAGGTCACCTTCAACTACACAAGGAGTTTGAGGCTGCTATTTGAGGCTCTGAGTCAAGAAAATTACAACAAAACAAATAAAATCCATCTTGCCAAGAATAAATAGTCTTCATTATAAAGTATATTATGAAGCATAAATTCATAGTACTGTTATAAAGTACTTAAACAGACCTGAAATATCAGAATTATAGTTAAATAATAAGTTTTCATTAGAATTTTTTCTCTTAGAAGAGAAAATACCACAAAGATAAAATAAATGTCTTAGTCAAGGTTTCTATTCCTGCACAAACACCATGATCATGAAGCAAGTTGGGGAGGAAAGGGTTTATCCAGCTTACACTTCCACATTGCTGTTCATCACCAAAGGAAGTCAGGACTGGAACTCAAGCAGGTCAGGAAGCAGGAGCTGATGCAGAGGCCACGTAGGGATGTTAGTTACTGGCTTCCTTCCCCTGGCTTTCTTAGCTTGCTTTCTTATTGAACGCAACACTACAAGCCCACAATGGGCTAGGACCTCCCACCCTTGACCACTAATTGAGAAAATGCCTTACAGCTGGATCTCCTGGAGGCATTTCCTCAATGGAGGCTCCTTTCTCTGTGATAACTCCAGCCTGTGTCAAGTTAACACACAAAACCAGCCAGTACAATAAACTAACCTTTATTTCATTTTCAAAATATCATGTCAAAATACCACTGATAGCTTGGATGTAAGAAGTTAAAAACTGACAAGAAATTAGTTCATTAGTAGCTAAACTGATTGTTTTAATAGTAATAAATTACATGAGAAAAATTTGCACTGAGTTTTCCAAAGTGACCCGTGATGGACAAGTTCCCTTTGGCATGCATGCATGCACTCATATGGGCTGTCCAGTGTGCTGAGAAGGCACATTGCTGGTGAATAGTTAAGGAAGTGAGATTGACAGGCCACACAGGACTCTGGGTACATCATCCAGTTCATGTTCTGTCGTCCTCTGTTGTCATGTGCACATATGCCTATGTGGCAATGGCGAAAGGGAGGCTGGACTTCACTCCACCTTTCTCTCTTGTCACTCTGATGTATTCTATGCCTTCTGTGTTGAAAGCACTCAGTGCTTGAGCTAGCCGAGTTCTGTGCAGATCAGGACTTGATACCTTGCTCAGCACTGCCCTCCTTTGGTGTGCCTTGCTGGTTTCTCCTGTGCCGGCCGATTGTTCTTCTAACAACCCCTGCAATTTGGTCTCACAACCTAAAGTTACGTGAAGTATTCTAGCTCATCCATATCTGTTCGAACACATACTTACCTCAAAAATGTCACTTCATAGACAAAGCGGCTTACTCACACATAATACTGCCTTCAACGTGACAAATGCCGTGACCTCCTCTCGCTTCATTTCCTCTGCTCTTACCATCTTTATCCCCAAGAGATGTTTGCTTGTACGGACTTTTCTAACAAAAAGTATACCTGAAGGAAACATTAATGTCACAGAATACTCATTTAAGGTTGGAGAATGCAGATACACAGTAGCTAATGAATGCCATTGTTGTTAGAAGTGCTGTTTGTGTGAGCATACACCGCAGCTTGCTTTCGTCCTGTGACATGTTCCTCTGATGGTTTTTATATTAGGCCCTTCAGAGTGTACAAATTCTTCATTGTTTCAGAGGTCTCCTTGCATCAGGCTTCTTTCTCCCATCCCCCACTAGCCTAGTGGTTTTTCTGCCGCCACTGCTGTCACCAACCACCACCAACAACAACAATTAGTTATGTTTTCTGTGTTTGCACTGCTTCCTGATGGAATGAGAAGTTTAGGCTATTGGACAGGAACTGATGCACATGGGCAGATTTCAGGCTTCCTTTTCGGCCTCTAGAAGACATCACTGTCATAACATTGCAGTTAGGGTTGGCACCCTCTGCTAGCTGGAAACTCAATCCCATTCAATGAACTCATTCATTGACTCGACGTCTGAACCTAAGGCCACCCCAGGTGAGTGGCCAGTGCAGGTCTCTTACCATTTATTTCTCACATATTTGGGTGATAAAACACTCTGCACCTAATTTTAGCTCAGTAAAATTTCTATTCTGGGAAAGAATTTTGATCCTTGTTTTGAATAACCATTTTTAACAGTGAGATGCTTTTTTTTCAGTGGATTCCAAGATTCCTGAGTTAATCATCCATGAGAGCTCTCTGAATTCTTTATAATAGATCTAATAAGACATAGCATTTAACAGTATCCTGATTTGGTCACTGCTTTGTGATCTAGATATCTTAAATTATGTTTTCCTGAGAACCAGTGGTTTTTCTTCCTTAGATAAAGTGAAGTTGCATTTGAATTAACCATGTATTGAGGGTCTAACCTGAACTAATGACCTTTCTCAGAAAAATCACTGACATCAGAAAGGTCAAGGGAGCACTTGACTATAATCAGATAGGTGGGTCTCGAGGTCTAGGATAGCCTAGACTACAGGTGAAACCATCTGCAAAACCTAAAATATGTAAAAATTTAAAGCTAGGAAAATTTTCTTTCATATCCTCTCAGGATGGTCAGGACCCTGGTCTTCTGGGGTATCTAGTTACAGGAGAATCTTGGCATTTCTTAGAAGACATTCAAACACACTGCACTTAACCAGATGATATGTAATAAATGTAGTCTAAGTGCTTGCTCCTCGAAGGGAAATTAAGTTCAAGTTGTAAACCTACAATCCTTATCTTTTCCAAATCATTTCCATTTTCCATACTAACTGATGAGGTTTCCAACCTTACATCTCTGGCCCAGAAAAAGTAATGGATTTTGCACCTGGCTCTTAAACGAATTTTGTAATACTTAACATATGAGGGGCCTCTTTCATGAAACACAGATGGTCCCTCAGTTTGTAGACTGAAATTACATTTTAAGATTGCAGGATTTACATCTCTAGGTTTTGGCATAGTGCTTAAAAGCGTGACTTGCTTTATAGATGAGCCGTGCATGTTGGCACGCAGACTCAGAGAGCAAAAGGAACAACTCAGGAAGGATGCTAATGCGTAGCTGCTTTTTCACGTTTTTTTCCACTTCCCGTATGTGGATTTGGATCTTCTGTTAGGTGTGCTATTCTGTTCACCCGGCAGAATGGAGACTACTGTTTGCTCCTACTTTCATAGTAATCACAGACATCCAAAGACTTGAAGAAGAAACCAGACCTTTATGCTAAAGAATTTTTTAAACATTATTCAATTAAATTTCGCCATCATTTTCAACTGTACATCTATCACTAATAGCTTTTTCTTCTGTTTCCAGGTTGTAAAGAGAGAGATCTTTGGGAATGTCCATCCAACAAGCAGTGTCTGAAGCATACATTAATCTGTGATGGGTTTCCAGACTGTCCAGATAGTATGGATGAAAAAAACTGCTGTAAGTGCCTTTATGAATTTGCTAACAAATGGTGTTTTGTATTTTAAATACCCATTGCTTCACTTTAAATATAAGCTAGAAATTTGGAAATACATACAAAGAGTTGTCAGTTTGTTTAGTTCTTTTGACCAAGCTTATGTCTACAAAGATATATATTCCAAAAAGCCTGTTTTTTAAATACATACAAATATTATTCTAACAATAGGAAAACATTAAAATACCTCCTTCCTGTGTCCAAAATGGAAGATATAAAATGTAACCATAAGATTAAACACATTGTCAACATTAAGCTCACACTACAGAATTATTTGATTTGGGTTCGTTATATATCTTTAGTTGATGTGTTAGTTGGTTTCCCATTAGTTAACAGGATACCCAAGAGAATCAATGTAAGAAGTTGGGTTTATTTTGCTTTGAGTTTAGGATGTTTCAGTCCATGATTTAGAGGTGAAGAAACAACAGAGAAGCATATCAACTTCAAGAAAAGAAAAAGAAGAGGCTGCGGTCCCAGCATGTTCTGTCAGGATATGCTTTCACTGGCTGCAAGATAGCCCTCATATCTTCCCTATTTAAAAAAGCAGTTCTTCAGCTTTCTAATTATATCACAAGCTTGAGACTAAACCCCTAAAAAATGGCCTCAAAGGACACTTATCACAAAGACAGCAGTTGAGTAATAGGAAATATACAGTAGAATGTGCAGTGTTGCCCTGAGTTTTAGAAGTAAATATACATAGGTTAAGAGAACATCAGAAGGTCATGAAAAGTTTACACTTATCTATGGTGGTGGTTTTAAGTTTTGTGTGCTTTTGAAATCTTTTCTGTCTACATGATATACAGCCATCACCTTAAGGTATTTTACTTACAATTAACAGAAAGCTCAACTCAATCTAACAAAAAATGAAGACATTGATTATTATGTAAAATAATAGTAAAAAATCATGGCAGAATGAATTCACAAGGCTACAGAGAGTTGAGAAACACATCATCATGTCTGTGACTCTTTCATCTTAGCTTGACCTCAGGGTGGATGAGCTGCCTTGATCACATTCAGTAGGAAGAAGGGACGATTCTGCTCCTTATCCTGGAATATCACTAAGGGATTCCCCACGGGTCAACACTGGGCAGAGTGACAGCCTGTAGCAAGGGGCTTCTGTGTGGATTAGAAAAGACATTTTCTACAAACACACAAAGCATGGCTCCAGGCAGGAAGTAGGAAAAGCTACCTGCTCCAGTCTGGCCTGGTTCCAGGCTCAGGCGCATGGCTTGGTCAGCAGAGTTTAGGTGCATGCTATTTTATATGTATAAATCATCAAATCATAGAGCAAGGGTCTGTGGTGAATTGCATTTAATCCTGGACTGATAATTACTCTCAGATAAGAAATATGCCATGTCGATGTTAAACTAATCATGTCTTCCTTTGGGATGTGGGATGGTTGGTATGGAGCCCTGGACAAAATCAGGTTTCCTTTTCATGGAAGGAAGACGGGAAATGGACGCTAAGTAGGCAATCAAGGAGATTTACTATAATTTTAAAAATCAAAAGGAGATTTATATGGGACTCAGAGAGTAATTTAATAGTAAGATCCCTAAAAATTGATCTACCCACATAAACAGAGCTTGCTCTCTTGTGGTGTCTTCAGTCTGCCTTCTCAAACATTTCCATCTTCTTCCTCTTGGTCTCCCTGCCCAGCATTTTGCCAGGACAATGAGCTGGAATGTGCCAACCATGAGTGTGTGCCACGTGACCTGTGGTGTGACGGACGGGCCGACTGCTCAGACAGTTCAGATGAATGGGGCTGTGGTAAGCGTCCAGTCCCTGCCACCTGCCTTGCATTCACATGCCTGTCAGCCATCTAAGCTAATGAATCCTAAATTATGTCATGGGTTTTACCGATCAAGGTCATCTATTTGACTGTTATAAAAGCTGACAGGTGATTCATGAGAATTATTTCTGAGTAACAGAACATTTCCCCCCAAGTTACTTCTGGATTTTAAATGTCTATATTATATGTATAATTATTTTTGCATTTAAGTGTTTGGAGGCAGGCCATTTGGGGACTTAAATTTTATTTATCACCCAAGTTAGATAGTGGTGAACAATCAGTCATTCTTGGATCATTTCCATCCTCAAGAAGAGGATATAGAAGTGGCCTCTTTGTCTGACCTATATGCCCTGTTCCCCACCCTGATGAGTTTTCTAACTGTCTAGTTCCTGTCATGGGCAGGACTGGAAAGCACCTCAATCAATGTGGCAGTTTGTCATCTCATCTTGATTATCTGATGAAGTCCCTCCTGTGTGCATATCACCCCCCTAATTCACTCCGATCCTACCTTAGTCTTTTGTATCCTCTAGCCTACTAACGAGTTTCCTGTGCACTGTTACCAGGTACACAGTGCTCCACCAGTGACCCGTGGCTGATCCAGTGCAGAGGCTGGGGTTTTACACATACACCACACCAATCATAAATGTCCACCACCCTTGTGGATCCCACTTTCAGACGTGAAAAAATAAAGTATGGAGTTTCCAATAGCTCCTTGCAATTAGTTTGGCTAATCCCTGTGTAAATTCAAGCAGTGGGACTCTGCCCCTGGCCATCTTCTGTCTCATTAAGAAAAGTGAGTACTGTCTGTCCCTTTGATTAGAATCTGCAATGTTTTGAAAGTACAACACGTATCGAATTCACTTTTTTCAATCTCCTGTCATATTGAGGGAGCCTGTGATTTGCACATACAGGGTCAACCCCAAATGGTTCTCAACTAAAATAAATACAAATGGATGCATGCAATCAGAGCAAAGACATACAAACTTACAGCCTCTGGAGAAGATGTGTTTTTAATTAGGCTTTCTCGAATTTTCTCCCCTCAGTGACCCTCTCTAAAAATGGGAAGTCCTCCTCATTCCTGACTGTTCACAGATCTGCGAGAGAACACCACGTGTGTGCTGATGGCTGGCAGGAGACGCTGAGTCAGCTGGCCTGCAGGCAGATGGGTTTAGGGTAAGGTCAGTAGTGTGTAGCACTTGATGAGTTTCTCAGAGGGCTCTGTGGATGTTAGCGGTAATATCTTCCTTATGAATGATGTAGAACTGGAAAATCAGAGCTCTCCAAAGCCCTTGAAATAAATCCTGTGTGAGGAACTATTTAATTCTAGGCACCTGCTCTAAAGAGTGTGAGCTGCAAGCCTGTTATGGTGAAGTCTCCAAAGTAAATGAACTAATTGTATTTTGAAGCACTTGTGAAATGGAATACATTCACTGCTTATAAATGCATTAAGATGGTCTCCTCTCTGGAGCTTGGATGAAAAACTCTTCATATTCCTTCCCTGGGGTTATTGAGAATTTGTTTTTAAGCAATATACATACATTAAAAAAAAAGTTGAGAAAGAGAAGGCAAAGCTGCTGGCATTTCTTTTTTTTTATTATTTAGTTATTTAAATCACATCATAAGTTACTTATTTACACAGAGGTTATAAACACAAAAAGGCAGGATGTGGGGAAGGGAATGACACCGGAGCATAGGTGTTCAGGGGGAGTACAGATACCTTTCAGAAAGGGTATCAGCTGAGTGTAGGTTCAGGGGACAGGTCACTATGGCTCTGCCTATGATTCACTTGTCCTTATCTAAGTTGGTGCTGTCCACCGAGGCTGCCTATTTATAAGACCTATGACTACTCAGCCTGGTAAATTTCCACAGAAGCTGCCTGTCTACAATAGCTTATAGCCTTCTGTTTCAGTGTTTTTCCACAGAGACCCAAGACTTTGTGTTAGCATGCATGTATGTCAGGCCTATTGCTGATTTTAGGCCTATGGTTGATTTTAGGCCTTTAGTGTATATGCAGGGCTGCTCCTGACATCTCCTCCCTTCTCTAAGTATAGAAGGGCCTTGGTGATTCTATTCTTTCGAAGGTGGGGATAGAGGCCTGACCTCCAAAATTGAAGGGGACCTTGTAATGGCTCTGGTCCTCCTGTTGTTGTCCAGTGAGGCATGAGGGCCATACCCATCCGGATGTCTTTTTCCTGAGAGGGGATACTTTTGACATCAACCCCTATGCAGTCAGGCTTGTCCCTCAGGGAACCCAGATAGATATTTTTAACTATTATTTATATTCCCTTGCAGTGCTTAGCCTCGCAGCCTAGCAAGAATTAGATCGCCAAGAATTCAGAGAGGGTTCTTGGTAGCCTCTCTCTGCTTGGTCTAGGGGCGCAAGTCCCCTCTTTTAGGTTGAGTGGAGATGGGTTTGAGGAACACCCTGGAGAGAAGGCCCAGAGAAAAGACAGAGAGATAAAGAGAAACAGAAAGATGAGAGCTGGTACAAGGACTGGTTTTCAACCTCTCCATGGTTGTCAACCCCACTTCCTCCCATCCTGGGACCATTAATTGGGTTTTTTGCTGATTTCTTTTGGTCCTGGGCCTTACATAGGCTGACTAACTTTGTGATACAACAGATAGATAATTTGATAGCAAAACCTATTCAGATACATTATCATAAGTTAGCTATGGAGGACCACGAGACTCAAGATGAGGTTGTTACTTAATCCAGGCTGCTGGCATTTCTATTTATCTAAGTGACACAGGAAGTACACACCAAGGAATAATTCAGCGTTTTGCTCAGTGGAATGAGAAGACCCACCCTGTCTTTTACATAACCAGAATGGAAGGAAGTGTGCACACACTGTTTTGTGAGGTGTTCTGTTTCAGGTCATTGGCATAGAGAACAATCTTCTGTACCACCACATAACACATACAAGATGATGTATACATATGTATGTTATATTATTATACAGCATTTTGTTTTATTATGCTAATGATATATGTGAGATTTGAGTATGAATATAGAAATGGGACAAATAAAAGATCAAGGAGTCATGCAACTCTAGACTTAAAAGCCAGAGTTGATGGCATTTCCCAGAATCCACTGAGCAAATGAAGATTGTTTACAATTATGAGCCTTTTGATTCAGCAACTAGCTGCATATTTTTGTTGCCCCAGTTTGAAGAATCATATCACCGCTAACATCTTGTGCCCTTTCCTTCCTTGTAAGACCCACATCCTTGGAAATTTGAGTAACTCCTACTAATTTTTAATAGAAGAACTTTAATCTTTTCCAGCACTAGAAAAAATTATAGCTGTCATGATCTATTAAATTACTGTCCATTTTCGCAATTTTTTTATTGTGTCTAAATGAAATGGGATATGATTTTGATTCAATAAATGAAAACCACTTGAAAGTGCTTATCTTGGTTCTCTCACCAAGACATAGAGGTATTGCTTAATACGAAAATTCAATTACATGGTGAGACTTAGCTCTGCTGAGAGTTCTGAGGGTAAGTCAGACCTGAGAAGATTTACAAGAACAAAAGTTTTGACAAGTCACCTGAAATATAAACTGTTAAACTGCAAACAAAAGATCTCTTGTCTTAAATGTCTTACTTCATCTTTCTTGTATTTTTTGCATATTAGATTTTTATTGAGCTAACAGACATGTAACGAATTTGACTATTTCAGTGGCACTGGGCACAGTCACAGTGTTTGCGCAACTATCTCTACTGTCTAATCCATAACATTTTCATCACCACAGAAGGAAACTATGTGGCTGTATGGAGTCATGCTCAGTTGCCCTCCAGATACACTCACTTACTTTCCATCTCTACGCGTTTCGCTTCTGCTCTGGATGTTTTAATAGGAAGCATATAGCATGTATCTTTTTTGTCTAGATAATATTCTCAATTATCTGTGTTACAGTATGTACAGAGTTCATAGCTAAACAATACCTCATTGAATTGTTATACCACATTTAGATTGCTCAGCCACATTTCCAGTGTCATACCACATTTAATTATATCTTCAAATATTTGGGTTGTTTCCACTTTTTATTGCATATAAGATTTATAAATAATTCCTTTAACCAGATATGACAGTGAATAACTGCAACCCCAACACTCAGGAAGTAGAGACAGGAGAATTGCTTCAAGTTTGAGGTCATCCTGCTGTGAGCTTCAAGGGCAGCTAGATCTACAGAGGTGCTCTGAACCACAAGCTCACTTACTCTATTTCCTTTATTTCATCGACTCCAAGGGTGAAATGTTAGCATTTAAGATATTTAAAGCCCCAATTGACAAATGGATGTTTTTGTTTTCGATAACTTTATTTCACTGAAAGGCAAGGAGAGTATGAGGAAGAAATATAGTCAATTCGCCATAATTACTGGTAGAATTCTTGGATAAATGGGTAAATAACATCAGGTCATCTGAGACTAGCTTCAGGTATACTTGTCAACTTATTTTGATGGCTGTTAGACTGAGAGACATATAGAGAGGCAGAAGAGGGAAAGAATGAAGATAATGGGCAGAGGAGGCCACATCCCTCGTATGAGGATGTGCTGCTTGGAAACCTTCTGTTTCCTGGGTCTCTAGAGACTAGTTGTCTTGTGTAAATTTGTACTTCTGCTACTGGTACCTCAGATAACTCTACACAACCTTTGAATCTTCCAGTCAAAGTCCTTGATTACAAAATCTTTCTGACCATGATTGTTGGAGGGGAAAGACTGGCTTCCCTTCTTGACTTTCAGAATGAAGTGCCCTTTGTACTAGCCAGCCTTTAGCTTCCAAACATATTCTACTTCAAGAATCGAACCTCAGAAAGCAAGCCATTAGCTGGTTCTGCTTACCTTCCATATTCTATTTCATTTTTGTGGAGTATGTGGGCATGAGAGGTGATCTAAAGTAGACATTGTATGGAGGATGCGAAGGGCACCATCACTCGGCTTGGTGGTGTAGGAGGAGAGACATGTGTGAGATCAACAAAGGACATAGGTTTCATTTCATTCATTGACAATGACACAGACTTAGAGCAGAGCTTACGAATTCCTATTTAAAGTATGCAAGAAAATAATATTCCGCTCTAATCCTTGGGAGGATTCATTCTGTAAGCACAGATTGGAAAAAAAGCATTAATATTTAGTATCCAGAACTAATCATCTTTCCTCTAAGAGGAGTATTTATTGATTTTACTGGGTAGTTTATAAACTAGTTTGTAAAAAAAAAAAAAACTCACTCCTATGTCAAATTGTGTGTTTTCTGGGATTATACAGCAATAATTCTGGTAGAGGCAGTTGATTAAAAAGATGGTCATGGCTCTGTTTTTCAGACACAGATTCTACTAACCATGTATTAGAGCAAAAATGGCAGACCTGTAATTAAGTGTTTGTTCAGGTGAAAAGATTCGTGTTTGTGTTGAATCTGAAGACTAACTTCCATCTGGAGCTTGTTCCAGAGTTCACCCCAGCCTGGAAGCACAATGCTTTGCTGGTTAGACAAAGGCATAAGTCAAGTCCCTGAGTTCTTTTGACAGCATATTGTCTTCTACTTACACTATCAGAAACACATGCACATGTATTTAATGAACAATACAAATCAGGACTATTCAGCTCTCTAATCCTTGCCAAATGCAGGGTTGGGACATCTGGCATTTGAGGATAAGTTTAGGGGGTGGGAACTTCCCTGGCTCTACAAGCTCTGTCTCTCCAAAATGTGAGCTCATCTGGAAATCCATGCCTTGAATCTATGTGATTGGCAGAGTTTCTTTTTGAAGAATGTTTCGATATTTTGGGCAAAACCACAGTCAAAGACATCATGTATTATGTGACCCTAGTATTCCCTTGTAGGGTTTATGTTGTCACTGCCTCCCCCAACCCCCAGGTTTACTGGGAAAGAACTGTTTATTTCAAAATGGTTGCCTTATTCACATGAAACTTGAAAGCACTTGAAAGTCCAGCCCAGGGTGCTGCTCTCATGCATATGAACCTGAGTAAGCATCTCCTGATAGTCACAAGGTTTCAATGGGTGAGCTACAACTTGCTTATCATAGAATTAACCCTTTCCAGTAGCACTATTGCACTGCTTTTACTAGATTCACAAGGTTACATAATCGGCACCATCTGATTCCAGGATTCGTTTATTAGCTTCCCCCACTCTCCCCCAATGCCCCATAGGCATGGCTATTAGTCGCCAATTTGCTTTCAGCCCCTGATGACTACTAATGCATTTTCCACATCTGTGGATTTTTCTACAGAGTACATTTTCTATGAGTAGAATCATATAATATCTTCTTTTATGTCTTACTTTTTCCATTTAGCATAGAGTTTCATAATAAACAGTCACCTGTAAGCTTTTGCATGAACATACATTTTCAAGTTTCTTGGGCATTAAATACTTAGAAAGACAATTGCTATAGCAAATGGTGACTTATATTTAATTTTTTGAAGTGCTGCCAAAGTCTTTGCCAAAAGGGCTATCTCATTTTATACTCCCACCACCAATGTATGGGTTTTAAATCCTTTATATTCTTCTCAACTCTGATTGTTAAGTACTTTTTTGATAGTCAACCTAGTTGGAATAAGATAATATTTTCACCATGAAATTGATTTGCATTTCCATGATTGCTAATGATATCCAACACATTTTTTTTAAAAAAATATTTAGTCTTCCATTTCTGCTTTAGATTCCCAGAAAAGGTAAAACTCTTTATCCTTAAAGATTCATTTATTTTCATTTTGTGTGAATTACACTTGCTTGCTTATATGTCTTTGTAGCATGTCTATGCTTGGTGCCCATAGAAACCAGAAGAGGGCATTAGATCCCTTGGAATGGAGTTAACAGACAGTTTTGAGCCACCGTGTGGGTGCTGGGAACTAAACGGGATCCCCTGAAAATATTCATTGACTCTTCATTATAGACTGTGGGAAAACACCCTACATAACATAATCCAATGTTTTGTGGGTTTTTTTTTAAATACTTCTTGGTAAAAATGCCTACAGTAGATGTTTGCATGTCTAAGGGAGAAGCCACATGAAGCAAGCCATGGAGTACCATGGCCTTCACACAGCACCTTTGAGTCATTTCTGGTACTCTTGTGTTGTATTCATAGGGAATTAATTTCTTATACAAATCCTAAGGGGTTTGTGGTTAAATATTTAGGTGGAAAGAAAATCTAGAGTACAATGTGTGTATTCATAGTGTTTGATAGAATGTTGTATTTTGGGTAAAAGAGACTTGTTTTCCTGAAAATGTCTTCATAGGAAGAAGATTTTTTTAAGTTCTTTCATGAATCTACGTGGTACCAGCTTTAAAAACAAAGGCAAAGTATTCCTGTTGCCATAAGAACATAAATTTATGGCCAGTAATGATAAACCCTGACAGGAATTTGGATATCTATTAGCAAACTGAATCTCAAAGCGTGTCAGTTGAGTCTGTGAATAATTTATGAAGTGGAAACTTCTCAGTGAGGTAGAGAAAGTCTCATTATTAACTGCAGTGGAACGAGGCAGGATCTGAAGTCAATCCAGTTTGTTTTCTCTCATATTACACTTGGTTGTAAACAACTCATTATTAAAATAGATTGCCACCCACGAAAACCAGCTTCCCTGAGGTTTCCAAAACCAAGAACTGCCCAGAGCTAGTTTTCACCCTTCTAGTCTTAACCCCTAGTAATAACAGGACCAACCATGAACCATGAAATTCAAGAGCAGGAATGACCCTGTTTCACACAAATGCCCTAGGCATAGCAGATTCCCAGGTCATTCCAGTGGTTAGAGCATTGACTTGGACATGTACATAGGTGAAACCTGAGAGCCTAAGAACAAGGTACAAGTTGAATGAATTTGGCCCAAGAGGACTTGAATAGTTTCTACAGGAAGTTGTTACATACCAGCATCCTGAAATGGTACTGGGCACTCCCAGTAATGGCTGAGTCTCTGATCTTAGGTCTTCTTCCTCTTGTCTTTAAAAGTACCTCCAAGTCCGCATCTGTATACTACCTTATCTCAAAACTATGTGTCTTTTTCCATTATATTAAAATCTGCACAGAAATTTCAGCTCTTTTATTCTAGCATTGTATAAAATGTCAATTCCTGTTTTACCCTACCCATCTTCAGGTTTTTTCTTTGGTTAATATTAGACACACTGACCACTGATCTAGCATTCCAAATTCCTTCCAGTGGGGCCATCTTTCCATCCCTGGTCTTCCTGCCCGGAATTCTGATCACTAACCCCTAACCCCATCATCATTCATGTATCCTACACGAATGAATCAAAGATGCTTATGGACTGAGGCAGCCTTCACTCTACTGTATTTCTTGATCTCACCTTTTTGAAGCCCTTATCCAGCACCTCAAATAACTTTTGAAAACAAGCGTTCATCTGTTTCTCTCACTGAAACGATAGCTATTAATTTCTTGTTTAAAATTTCCATTTTTCCTTATTAACTCACAGTTACCCATTTTAATGTCTGCCTGACTACATCAGTCATTTAAATTCTCTTGAAGTAACATTTGTTTTTTGAGTTCCAAACCATCTGATAACTAGCACTACTTGTATGAACATGGCTGGTTAATCCCATGTAATTAATAAATGTAAGTTGAGTTTAATTTTAATGTCCTCTTTTAACCTTTCTGCATTACTCAAAAGCTAACATACAAATGACTTTGTAGATTCCTAATCCCAGGGCTCAGTAATCTCTTGAAATAAAACACTCCACTTAATGTCCCTGGCAGCAGGCAAGTCCACAGTGTAAAGTTTTCTGAAGTTTGAATTCTTTATCTAGAGAGCCCCATGTTGTTTACATTTCCTACTCACATCAAGTTGTGTACATGTATAGAAGCATTTTCTATGCTTCCAAAGCCTCTAAAAAAGGAAGGAAAGGGCATCCGATGAGACAAAGCACTTCTGTTACAGAGTTAGCTTTAACTGGTGTTTACAGGCTCCTACAGAAAGAAATGGCCCATGGAGATGGAAACGGGTTCTCTCCAGCCTTGCACAATGATTAACAGAAGCTTTCAGCATTTATAATAACACCGAAATCAAGGCGTGTCCATGAAATGCTCGAGTCTTTATTTGATAAAAAGTAAAAGTGATGCTTCAAAAGGAATCAAAAAAGAAATGGGAATTTTCCAACAAAGTATCCAGGAAGACAAAGAGTATAGTTACACAAAAATATACTTACCACTTGGTGTAACTTATTCAGTTATGTAAAACTGTTTTATTATCAAATGATATTTTAATTTATAATATGGTTGATTGCTGTTTACAGCATAAATGTTGTCTTAAATACTGTTATTAATATTTTAATAATGTTAAATATTATTTAATTGATGGTTATGATTAGTAAATATTTTACTTGACTTATGATTTCATAACTTTTCATACTAAAATAAATTAATTACTCTGTTTTTAATATTTATGAGATGTGAATAGTGTGATTTAATGCCATAGGTAATATAAATAATAAATTCTATAAGGTAATATAAAATAATAAAAAGTGATTTTGTCATTTGTACCTATAGATTGTACTCAATATAATTATTATATTCTACCTCTGAAATAGACAAATAGATTGTAAGATAAAAAAGCTATCTCTTTTTAGTTGGAATTTCACTGGTATGTTTTTTAATTATGGCTTACAAAAGAGATAGACTCGGATGTCATGCCCACTTGAAACCTTTATACTGAAGAGAGTTATGCTATAGCAAGTGTAAGCTGAGCTGTCTAAACAGGAATGACTTAATAGTAGTCATTCATGTTTGTCTGAAGCCCACTCATACCATTCTGTCAAAATCTTAGCTCGTTCTTCAGTTTGATAAGTAACTTAACCAGTCATCAATTGTTTGTCTGGTAGTAGGCCCAGAGTCATTGTAACTACTTTAAATTATATCTACAAAATAGGACTCAAATAAGGACGATGATATGGTTCAGAAACCTACTTTGGAAGCTGGATTCTAAGTATTCTTATGGCAATGTTCTACATTCTGAAAAGGATGCTTATGCATTTCCTACACAGGCATCTGTATTTCAATACCAGTTCTCAACCACTGAGAACAAACACTGGGGTTCTTTTTCCCCAGCAACAGACACACTTGAACAGAGTTTATTGTTGTGGATATGTGTAAGCCATTGCTGCTCTCTTGATGTCTAGGTACAGGGTCCCTATCCTTTGGAGACTTGCTCACATTTGCGTGTTTAAAGTAAGCAAGCCCAGTTAAAACTATTGTGGGGTACCTGTTATTGCTTACACACAAAGCCCACTGACAAAGATGAAGCCAGATGGGTTGTTGTCTAGTGATCTGATGCCGGTTCCTTTCAGAGTACCATGGGATAAGACTAGGGGATATAGCTCAGCAGTCAAATGCTTGAGGAGCATGAGACCTGGCATTGATGACTTCACCAAAACAAAACAAACTGTCCTATGTCATGTTTCAGAACTCTGAGTAAGCTTTGTCATCTCATTTCAACAATGGGAAAAATCACACATTTGTGTACGTCTTCTCCAACTGCACTAGTCCCCAAAAGCAGATTCTTTTGTGGAGTACAGTTGACTTGCTTTCTATAGGGGATTGACTCTAGGACCTCAGCCTTGCAGATTCACTGTGTTTGCTAGTGATTCCTACGGATTCACTGCCTGTGTTTAGTAATGAGCCATAGGATAGGACAGCATTACCAGTGTTGGAGGATTTAGTTTTGTGCAAGAGGAACATCTCAGTGTTTCAGAATGCAAGGAAAACTAATTTTTTTTATGATAGTACTCTCTTTTGCCGACTGATGAGTTTCTCCAACTTTCCATTTGATGTAACTGGGGTGCTAGCTATGGGTTTCTTCTTGGAAGCTTGTGAGTGAATGATAAAGCACATAGCGTGTAGTGCTCCGTGGGGCCTTTTCCCAAAGTAACTAACGGGCCTGGTCCTTGTCCTAACTCCCTTCCCCATTGCTAATCATGCTCCAGTCCAATCCTCCTGAACAAACTTCTTTTCTTGAAATATTGATTTACAGTGTGATACATTTTAAAGAAATGAATCCTAAGTAATGATAACGCTTGTTCAAATTGTTTGAATATTTACCCAGCGTTTCCTTTATATCAGAGAGCCATCTGTGACTAAGCTGATCCAAGGAGAGGAAGGCCAGCAGTGGCTGAGGTTGCCCTCCAGCTGGGAGACTCTCGAGGGGAGGACCTTGCAGGAGCTGCTGGTGCACAGGTAAGAAAACCCCCGCAGCAGCCTTGTGTGTGCACGTTACGGAGTAAGGGCTGACCACAGGCATTTCTTCTATTTCAAACATGCAAACACTCAAACTTGCCACACCAATAAATAAGTTTCCCAGAATATCTGTTAATTTTTTACATTTCAATATTAATGGACTCTTTATAGACAGGATGAATTTTATTTTGACAAATTTCATATTTAGTCAGAATTACATTATCCATTATGTTAGGAGAATGTCTCATTTTGAAGTGAACTCTCGTATCTGTAGTTCCTACAAATATTATATAGGACTAGTTAACAGGGAAAATTAAGTTAGAGTCTGAAAAAATAATAAACACAGATCAAAACTAAAGTCATGTAGTTTTGACTTCTTCTCTTAAATGATGATGTATTAAACAAGTTTGTCTCCTTTATGGATGGGCTGAAAGAGGAATGTAAGGAAGTAATGGATCCTTTTATTTTTTTTTAAGATTTGTTTTAATTTATACGTCTGGTGTGTATGAGCATATGCATGTGAGTTCAGATGCTTTGTGGTTCTTTTTAAAATATTTATTTATTTATTTATTTACTTACTTAATGTATATGAGTACACTATAGTTGTCTTCAGACACACCAGAAGAGGGCACCAGATCTCATTACAGATGGTTGTGAGCCATGTAGTTGCTGGGAATTGAAGTCAGGACCTCTGGAAGAGCAGTCATTGCTCTTAACCACTGAGTCATCTCTCCACCCTGCTTTGCGGTCCTTAAAATATGATCCACCTAGTACTTGCATTTTGTAGTCAGATAAATGTAGCTTGCTTTTTCTCTCACTCATCGTCTGTAGACTGTGGCCCTTGAGACAATTGTTTAAATAGTCTTAAATCTAACCCTTCATTCTTGACTGTTAGAATAAGATAGTTATGATCAAGGAGTTTATTTTAGGGAATTAATGGGTCATGAGGCCAGAGGGTTCCCAGAACTCTGAGTGACAGGCCTCCTAATGTGAGTTCTGAGTACAGAACCCAGGTCTTCAGCAAGATTAGTACATGCCTTGAACTGCTAAGCCACCTCTCTGGCCTCCTCCTTTTTTAAGAGATATATTTTTATTTGTAATAAGAGCATTCTGAGGTCCTCTGGCTCAAAGTTAAGGCTTCATGCATGCTAGGTAAGCACTGAGCTCTTTTCCCAGCTCAAGGAATGGATTCTTATTAGACACATTACATTAAAGATACTAGCCAGGTTGTCTTATCTAGACTGACCCACTAATTCTTTAAAGTAGACTTCTTAATTATGATTACCTTAGTCCAACAATTGAGGAAATAAAGGGTTACATTTAAGAATATTTAAACAACTATCTGAAAAGGCCACAGCCTATACATGGTGAGCGATAGAAAACACAAGATAATTTGATCTGACTATAAATGTAACTGCTAGGTAGATTACATTTTAAGACCACAAAGAAGAAAAGTAAAGGTGACCCTTTGCCTCTCAGGAAATTTGAAGACTTCCTCATTGGTCAAACTCTGCCCCTAAATTTCTGAATACTTTGTCAAATGAAGTACTTGCTCCAAACCAATGACCTAAATCTTTCAGCACAATGATGTTCCTCTAAGCTGGGTATGGGAAAAGCCTTCCCAGTCAAACAAATGAATAAATAACCATTCTACTTTGGGGATTTGTGGACATGGCTCACTAACTCAATGAGATGCTATGTAACAAGTTTTCTACAAAGCGTTGGGTGGCTAATCTTTATGACTCTCTGCACAAAAGCTGTAATTTTAAAAACAAATGTAATAATTAAATTTACAACTAATTTTTTAATGACATTTTTACACTAGGTCCAGGGCTAGTCTCAGAAGGAATATAAAATCAAATGAAAGTAAAGAAAGATGTGATCCCAAAGGACTTATCATTTGAGTACATTCAGAGATTAGAGGAAAGTCTAAAGAATATTTTCTGATATCAAGGGGACAGGGCTTAGACAGATGGCTCAGCTGATAATGTGCCTATGTAAGCATAAACAAAATGAATCTGAGTTAGTCACACTAGGAATAAGCGGAGGATAGAGAGAGAGATGACTTTAGATTACAGAAAGGTAGAAAGAAAACTAGACTTTTATATGTTGTATAATTGATGTTTTGCCAATATTTACAGATGATCAAAGGCAAATTTATTTTAAAAAATGAAAATACAGTAAATTTTCAAAATGGGAAGATTTATGGTGCTTGGAAATAGTATAGATATAAGGGGTATTTGTTTATAGGAGAGCTCAAGGATTCATAGTATTTTTACAAGTCCCGACAAGCCTTATGTGTTTGTAATTTACATGATGAAAAAGGTGTTTGATGGCTGGAAAATTATTTGCTGATTAACATTTAACTTAACCTAAACTGAGTTCTTTTGTTCAACCACACACACACACACACACACACACACACACACACTCACACACACACACACACACACTACATACACATACATACACACACTCACACACACACACACATGACAGAGAATGAGAGGAGAAGTAGAGGAAGGGGAAGGAAGGGGAAGAGGGAGGGAGGGAGAGAGAGAGAGAGAGAGAGAGAGAGAGAGGAGAGAGAGAGAGAGAGAGAGAGAGAGAGAGAGAGAGAGAGAGAGAGAGAAGAAAGATCTATGGCTTCATACCTGAGACTTTTAGGGTGCCAGTAAGGATCCACACTTCCAATAATGAGCACCTACTAGTTCTAGCCATGCCATGTGGGATTATAGAGAATGAATTCAAGCTCACTTTGTCCTGTCATTCTATATCCACAGTTTAACTTTGACGGTCTAGGCAAGATTGTTTTTTAGTCTAAATTTCCTTGTTCATTGATCTTCTATTTAAAAATGTAAAGTAATGTTTTATTCCTCTTAGTCTATATCTCAGGGTATTTTGGAGAATGGGGGCGGGGATGGATCTGACCTTCTCATCCTTCACCATAGATTCTGTCAACTAAGATGACGTAAGAAGCTTATGATAAGAATTTCTCTTTCCACAAAGGTGACATCTCATTATGCTATCAAATAAACTAAAACAAGTAGTGTACATGCTTCTGATGTGGTCTCTGACCACGCCTGTGCCCCAAGAAATCTTGCCATAGGACAACTGTCCTGGGAGAGTGTGTACACCTCTGATGGTGGACCCTGTGTTGCCTGACATTGATAACAGGCTTCAGGTAAATAGTAAGCATGTAACTTAACATTATAACATTTTATGTTTCCAAACCTAGGCAGTCCTGCCCAAGCAGAAGTAAGATTTCCCTTCTGTGTAACAAGCAAGGTGAGATTGGTGGTGTATCATGGGCTATGACATTAACTGTGCTGGCTCCTGGGAAACAGGATCATTTATGCATCACAGCCAGAGCTCAGCATCTATTGGATTTGGAAATGAATTATGGACTATGATTTCTGATCCTTGTTAGACTGTGGTCGCCGCCCTGCTGCCCGAATGAACAAGAGGATCCTTGGGGGTCGGACTAGTCGTCCTGGGAGGTGGCCGTGGCAGTGCTCTCTGCAGAGCGAACCCAGTGGACATATCTGTGGCTGTGTCCTCATTGCCAGGAAGTGGGTTCTGACAGTTGCCCATTGCTTTGAAGGGTAGGTTGCAATGTTTCATTTTACATTTCTCTGGATCTTACCATTTGTCACTTAGGAATTCTCAGTGGTGTATGAAACTCTTTGAAGTAGTTTCAACTCAAATAAAGCCATTGTCCCTCCCAGGAGAATGCGAATAGTCTTTATTTGTAGAATTCTTTGTGCCCTATGGTCTCCCACTCACTTATGTCCAATAGCTATATGGTGCTTAGAATGTATGTGCTAAGGAGGGAGGAAAACCAAGAGTTCAGAAGACTTATTTCTCAGCCATTGCTGTCCAGCTTCCGTTCTGCACATCTTAAGTGTATTGTACACATGTGTATACACGTGGAAATGGTTTGTTTGGAGCTACTTGAGGTTTAGATGGACAATGCATAGGCAGTTGGGAAGTGGAACTAAATGACAATATTTGTGTTAGGTTTCTCAAAGATGCAGAACCAAGTCTTTGTTGAAACAGTGCCTTCCTCATGGATTTGTGTGTGCAGGAAATGAGAGAGTCTATTTAAAGCCTTAGGAACCATGCTTGGCAGCAGCTAGTAAGACTGACAAAAGTGTATGTATCTTTAAAAAATAAAAAATAAAAACCCACTGCTGCAAGCACACCCTGTGCAATTCGAGAACTCAGCATCTATGTGGATTTGGAAATGAATCACACACTATGATTGTCATTATGGTCTGTGTATATTTGTGTTTGGCTAGCTTTATTCAGCCTCTCCCGTGCTTCCTTTCTGTCACTTCCCCGTCATTCTGAAGGTGACCCCTGTTTCCAGCCTGATGAAGATCTCTCCATGGCTCCAAGCACATCCACCTGTTCACATAGTGTTGCTGCTGATTTCTACAACTTGAAATCACACTTTGTACATCATCAATGCTTTTCCCTTTTGGTAATATACCATGGCCACCCCTCTAGGTTGGTTCTTATAGTGCTAACACACGCTTTGGAAGCTAAGTACTATTCTGTATAGACTTGCCATGAATTTTTCTATTAGTCACCAGTTGATGAACATTTGAGATAGTTTCAACTTGCTGCTATTATAACACTGCTGGGGTAAAACTGTTCTCGTGTAATTCTAGCATCCTATAAGTGCTATTGCTTCTAGGGGAGACTGAGAAAAGCTCAGGTGTATATAGGGATTACAGACATGGATACTTGCTTTGGCCCTTGAGGAGCTCGGTAAGAAGACAGTATTTTTTTTTTTTTTTTTGTTTTTTTTTTAGTAATTTTAATTTTAGTAATTTTTAGTAGGGATTATACTATAGTTACATCATTTCCTCCCTCCCTTTCCTGTCTCTGGAGTCACTCATGTACAATTTTGTTCTCTTTCAAATTCATGGCTTCTTTTCCTTTTGATGTTATTACACATATATGTGTATATCCTTAAATATATAAATACGTGTGTTCATTCTACTATGTTACTTGTTATTTCAATGTGAGTCTTCATGGGTGTGACTTCTATGACATTTCTAGGAGACACAATTTCATAGAAAACTCCTTGATTCTCTGGCTCTTACAATCTTTCTTCTGCCTTTTCTGCAATGATCCCTGACCTTTTGGGGAATGTGATTTGTCATAGATATATCAGTTGAGACTGGGCTCCAACTCTGCATTTGATTGATTATAGTTTTCTGTAATGGTCCCTGTTGGTTGCAAAGAGAAGTTTCCTTAATGAGGTGTGAGAAATAAATTCAATTGTGGGCACCAGAACAAATGCTTAGAATGAGTTAGGGATTGTACTGGTTTAGAAAAGTGACTGTAAGTTCTCCTCCAAGACCTATGACTTCACCAGTCCTAGATAGGTCCTGGCTAGGTTCTAGCATCAGGCATAATTTCCTTTTTGTTGAATGGATCTTAAGATCAATTAGAGAGCTGTTGGGAACTGCTATTGTATGTGTACTACTACTATGCCCTTAAGGCTATAGTCCCATACTGGTTATCATTGTGGTTCACAGGTTGAAGTGCCTTTGATTTCATCCCACCTTTAGAACTTGCATGACATTTTCTGATATTATAAAAGCTAATAGTTCAAGTCAGATCCAATACAGAGGCCTGTAAGTATGTCTGAAGTGCATGATTCTTCACCCTGGGAGTTAACCAAGGGCCATAGCCAGAGCCTCTAATGTTTGGGGAGTCTTTTGGATAATTCCAATCAACAAAGGACACAGATATTTAAATATATATTCTGAATATGTGAAACAAATGAAAAACCGTGATAACTTTTGATCTCTCTATTGGGAAAAAAATAATATGTAAGTATCAAACCAGTACCTTTTCTTGAGAGTTTTCATATGTGAGACCCAGAATGATCCAGAGTATGTGTCGAAACACACTGTGATGTTCTTTTACTTGCAGAAGTTTTCAGATGTCTTTTACAGTTCTGATTTGTAGTCCACAAGAAGCAGAAGATTATTCTAGCAAAGTGCATTCATCAAAGGTGATTATCTAAATGAATCCATGGCATTTCAAAGGAGCAACAGTGTTAATGAGCTTATTAATTAAAGTTTATGGGCTACTCTTGCTATTCCCACATGTGGTATCAAAGTTTCCTCTCGCACTGAAGGACCTATACAATGAGGAAGGAAACTTTTAAGAAGGAATAAGTGTATGTTTATAGTTCATGACATGGAAAAGATACCAAAGATCTTCAAGAAATTTTGTAGAATCCCAAATTTAACAGTGCTGTCAGGAAGGGCCTGCTCCTCCAAATGAGGTTAGAAATTGCCCAACTTCAAATAAGTTCATTTTGATTGTGTAGTCATAACCTAATTCTGTTTTATGGTCTCACAAGTGACACTGCTGGCTTTTCAGAACTTTTAATTTTAAGGCCTAGTCTCTGCTGGGGCCATCAATTGCTGCAATTATTGGGATTTACTTCATATCCTGATCTGTATTTTGGCAAGGCATAATACGATCCATCTGTGAGCCTTTTCATCCTGTCTCTTTTAATTATATTGGTGGGAAAGGAAAGACAATTTGCTTTGCATTTCCATGGAGAGGTATTTAAAGATACCAAACAAAAATTAAAACCATGAGATACTAGATTGACCAGCTAGAGTTCCATATTCCTCAATACCAATTCAACTTCAAAGGTTCTAAGGAGGAAAAGACTTTGACATTCAGAGATAATTTAACAGGCAGTTTCCTCCCTTCCTTCACCCTTGAAGGACTGAAGGATGAACTTCCTGGGCCAGCCACAGTGATAACTATCAAAGCATCTAATTCCCTTTCCAGGAAGCTTGTATGGAAAGCTGCCACCCTGCCCATATCTTTAATCCTGTTATTTCACCCGTGTCTTGATTTCTACCACACCATTCAGTCCAGAATTTTGGCTGTGTGTTTGCACTTCTGCCCATATTACCTATTTCCTTTCTCTCCCCACAACTTTTACAGTCCCATAGGTGTGTCACATCTGTTCTTTGACAAGACCTTCAACATTCTCATCCATTTCAGTCAGATAGAGCAGGAAGAACTCCAAGGTGATGAACACATTTTGTAATGTTTGCCTTTGTGTACTTAAGAACAGAGAACAGACACTCACAAATAAATGCATAAATGAATAAATAAATTTGTGTTATGTCTGACTTTCAACATCAACTGGGTCTTTAATAATCCTTGAATATCTTTCCATCTAAGTTGGGAAAGTTCCTTCTCTTATTTGTCACAGAACAAAGATGCCCTTAGTGTCTCAACTCTGCTGATCTGACAGTTTCATAATTCACTCAGAAAGGGAATTACTGAGGGCAGCGTTGTGTCCTTAGGATTACTCCTTCATCTTGGTGCTAATGAACAAGGTTGGCCATTCATAGTTTATTTTTCTGTCTCATCTTCTGTCAGGATTTGATACATTCCCATGAGTAAAAATGTTCATGAACACAAAAACTTCTCATGTTTGGGACACACTTCCTTTGTGGTACTATTCTCAGTGTTACTGAAGTGTAAGCTAATGTGACTTTAAAAACTCCCTGGTGCCTGGAACCTGGCTCCATGTTCCCCTCTGCTTTGTGACCTCTAGAGGTACTCCTTTCCATTAAAAAAAAAAAAATTATAATATAGATAATAGTTGGCCTGCATTATCAACCCATCTCCACAGTTTCTGGAACTTCTAACACTAAAATGCTCCCCTTCTGCTTTTAATTTTCGATGAAAAGAAAACTCTAGGCAAATTAAATTTGTCAAAGTTGGATTAGGAAAAGAATGACTGTGCAGTGGGAAGCCTTCAGAACAGAATCGACAGGCTTACTGCTTCCGGTGTTGTCATTTCCTGTTCCGGTACAGTACACCTGGGACAGAAAGGTTGGCCGTTGTTAGAGGATATCGTGCACCCAATTGCTAATCAAGCTCATGTCAAATGTATGATTAGGAACGTCAAATGAGCATCTAACCAATGCAATGGACACGTGAAGTCAGTTTTCACCCTAAAAGACAGTTAATTATTTTACAGCTTTTGTCTCAACAAATCATCGCCCTCTGCTGATCTCATTTCATGCATCATGATATAGATGTTGTCCTATCACTCATCACATCTTAACCCTTGTTCCTAAACTTTCTTTGTATCTTTGGTCACATTTCTTATTTTGTCTTTCATTGTGGTGGAGTATGTGCCTCTCCATTAAGAACAATCATGTCCCTTCATAGACTTTACTCCTCACAGCCTCATTTCTGCTCTACATCAGTTGGTCCCTGGGAGCTGAATGGATCCTCTCCCATCGTTGCCTTAATATCACTGGGGTAAAACGCCCTCTCTTTGCTTTACTTCCGTCTTCAACTATTGCTCCATGTTGATTGCTTCAGTGGGAGATACCTAAAATGTCTGCAATAGTTATCCTCTCAATACTTATCTCAGTGTCTCCTTAGCCTGTGGTAGCCGGGTTGTCATCCAAAGAAACAATGCTTAGTGGAGTTTGGTAATGACTTCCACCTTGTCAAACTCAGTAGTGAGTTTTCGGCTTCTGCTCATCCGAATGTTCCTTACCTTTGTGTCACTGCATCCTTCTTGGAATAACTTTCTCTATTTTTACTCTAGAATAGTGAAAGAGCCTTTGGCCTTCATCTTGTTTTCATGACCTACCATTTTCTTTCCTTCTTTCTTTCTTTCTTTCTTTCTTTCTTTCTTTCTTTCTTTCTTTCTTTCTTTCTTTCTTTCTTTCTTTCTCTCTTCTTTCTTTCTTTCTTTCTTTGTATCTTCACCTATCTTTGGGAAACTGAGTGCTCCAGGGTCACTGGCTGGCTTTCTTATCTGTCTCAACTTACTGAATTAATAAACGCCATTTTTGAGCCAATATGAATTTTCTGCCCATCCTACTTTTCCTTCCAATTAATTATCATTACTATCTACTACTACCACACAGTAAAGCATTTGCACTTTACTGCTTAGAAAAGATATCTATTTAAATGTGTAGTGAACACCCTACTTTACATGGCTATTGATTGCTCCTGTTTTTCAATGATCAATGATAGATGGTCGGTAGTCTTTTGTTGACTCTTCCTGTGTTTTGAACTGTCCATCATTTCAGTGTTGCAGTGTTTTAAACATACATATTATTCACATAGAAGATTAATTTTATGGATATCGGTTGCATATCATTCTTGAATGGAGATGTAGAAGCAGAGGGGATGTGTAAACAGAATGCTCTGCTTGGTTCTAGTTATCTATTAAGATGAACTGAGCTGGAACAGACAGCACTTTCCCCTCCTTTCATGGCAGCCATTTCCATTTCCCATGCTTTTCCTTTGAAACAAACTCTGACTCATTTTACGGCTAAGACTTTTGATAATTGCTGTAGTTTAGTGACACTCTGTGACAGACTCCAATTCTGCAGTGGTTGGATCCATTTGTGATCACATTAACTGTTCAAATGATTCTTCCTTTCCCCACTTACTGTGATCACTTGTGATAGCAGAATATATACCGTGAATGCTGCTATTTCTAATTAACAGTACTAGCTATGAGACTTTGTGGCTGGCTACATTATGATACCTGTCTCCCTTTCTGTGTGTCTTAGACCTCTTTCTTTCTTTCTTTTTTCTTTCTTTCCTTTCTTTCTTTCTTTCTTTCTTTTCTTTCTTTCTTTCTTTCTTTCTTTCTTTCTTTCTTTTCTTTCTTTCTTTCTTTCTTCCTTCTTTCTTCCTTCTCTTCCTTCCTTCCTTCCTTCCTTCTTCCTCCTTCTTTCTTTCTTTCTTCTTTCTTTTTCTTTTCTTCTCTCTTTCTCTCTCTCATCCCTCCCTCCCTCCCTCCTCCTTTCTTTCTTTCTTCCTTCCTTCCTTTTTCTTCTTTCTTCTTTTTCTTCCATCCCTTCTCAAAACCCTCTCAAGTCTAACTGCAAAGGTCTAAGACACAACACACACACACACACACACCCACGTATGTGTATTACGTTTAGGCCCTTCTGTTAGTTTTAGTTTTTCTGGGTCCTTGCCTTACGAGCACTCTACTTTCTATAGTTTTGCACTGGTGGCTGACTTCTATCACACTCTGAATGACAGTATCTCCCCTTGTCATCTGCATAGTATTACCCAAATGACTTTCCAGTCACCTGACAAGTTTCTTTCCTAGTACCTCAGTTGATATCTATGGATGCTTTTCACTGCCTCAACGTTAACAGAAAATGTGTGGTGTAGGTGTTAAAAAGACTACCTTTCTTTTTTTTTCCTTTTTTAAAAATTGTATATTTTATTTATTTACATTTCAGATGTCACCCTTTCTCCATTTCTTCTTTCTTGAACACCTATCCCATCGTCCTCCTCTTTTTTGCCTTTATACCATTTAAATTACATGCAAGTTTCAGGTCAGTTCTAGACTGAGGGACTAGCAATACAATAGATGCAAATAGTCAAGGAACAAGCAAGACAATAAACACAAATAGTCAAAGAACAAGCAAAGTAATAAACAAAATTCCATAAACACTCTCATGATCACTGTTCTAAGGACTATCAGGATGACCAAAATATCTGAGCCAACTTCCCAGTCTAACCAAAGTCATTTTCATGTCTAAAGCCTACTTCCTTGTTCTAGCCTAAAATTTAGATTCCTGTCTGAAATTTCTTCTTTGTTCTGGCCTAAGATCCCATTAGTTACTATTGCTATCTCTGTGACTTACATGACTTTTACCATTAAGTAAGCAATGCACTTCTCATAACAGATAAGATGAGGATTGCTTGAAATAAAAACACTTGGAAAAATTATAGGGCTCATAAACAAATGGATAATCTAGGCTGTAAATCTAATTTGCTTTTAAAATCTTTATCTAACCTTTGAAACTAGATGTTTTGCATAAAATCTACCTATTAGGTCTTCCACTTCATCAGAACAGTGATTTGCTGAGAGCAAAAGGTGGAAGAGCTGAACTAGAGCTCACTGCTGACAGACACACTTTTCTCAGTAACTCACACCTGCCTCTTCCTGCGTTTACTTTACAACCACCCTAGTCTAAATTTTGTGCACCCTTTCTGCAGACAACAATTTTAAAATACTTATGACAGAGCACAATGTTAAAAATAAGGAGTTCCCTGAGATTTGTAGGACAGCAGTATGTGTCTTTCCTGAGTGAAATCTTATTACTTTTAATTGGCCTCCAGATTACTAGCTGGCTGTGCTGGGTACATCTTGTAACTCGGGAAAGATTTTATTATACTTGTTAATTATATGTGTCAATTTTCCTTTGTTAAATGGGCAAAGTAGTTCATATAAAATAGTCAAACCCAAACTAGAAACAGCAGAGGATAGAACATTTTGTGTCTTAAAGAATGTAAAGATGATAAACATTTATAAGTCTGAGTAGATGAAATGAAGGAGGCTGGCATTTGGTAGAGTGCTTGCTAACACACCCAAGGCCCTGGGGTCAACCTCCAACACTGTGAAGGAAAAAAAAAAACTTCAAGGTGCATTTGACTAGGGGAATTAAGTCAATTTCATGTCTAAACACTAGAGTTGAATATAGCAAATAGCAATCCAAAGTAATGGGTTATTCCGCCCCGAGGCAGATGCCACAGTTCATATAACACTGCAAGTCACAACTTTTCCCTTTAGACTTCATAGTTGAAGACTTGAACATTGAAATTACATCACTTCATCTGTCTCATCTGTAATATACATTCATATAAAATAACAATATAAGCACGGATACATTTGACTTTAAATGTAGTTATAAAAATCGCAGTATGTCTGCAGGAAGAATGAAAGGAGAAATATGTCAGCCAACAGCTTCCTGCGCCATTTTCATTCTGGGTCACTGGAGCCGTTGGTTCTACTTGAGCCTGGTTATTCAGTCTTAGAACAAGAGCTGTGTGTGTGTGTGTGTGTGTGTGTTTGTGTATATTCACATGTACATGTGTGTGTGTGTAGTCACATGTGTGTCAGGGGAGGGGGCAGAGGTTAACTTCTGGTATCATTCCTTAAGTGGCATGCACTTTTGTTTGAAATAATCTCTCAGTGGTCTGAAATTCGTTGAGTACAGTAGGCTGGCTTGCCATCAAACCCCAGAAACCTGTCTGTCATCCCCTTTCCAGATGAGTTTACAAATGCACATGACTATATTTTTGATAGTGTGAGTTCTGGGGATCTAATTCAGGTCATTGTGCTTACAAGGTGAGCACTTTGCATCAGAGCAATCCTTTCGGCTCTTAGAGCCAAAGAGGTCTTGCACAATATCACTAAGGATGCTGTACTTCTCTTTGATGCTGTGTTGAGGTTTGGAGTACCAATGGGAAGTTATCTTCTTTATGCTGTGGATTTTATCTTCATATACTTGGCTCGTTGTATCCTGATTTCCCTTTTTAACTTTATAACCATGTCCTGCTCCTGTGCTTGTCATTGAGTACTTTTTACTGATAGTAGATTCCTGTGGCATCTGTGTAGCCTAGAACTCTTTCTTTGAGTCATCTTCAACCAAGAGACAGGGCCTGTCTCTGCTGTCTCTGCTCTCATTTCTGACTCATTTTTCCAGCGCATGCTCAGTATGTTCCAAGCCATGTTTACCACTGCATGAAAAATGACTGGTGCCAGGCAGTGTTGGCGCATGCCTTTAATCCCAGCACTTGGGAGGCAGAGGCAGGTGGATTTCTGAGTTCGAGGCCAGCCTTGTCTACAGAGTGAGTTCCAGGACAGCCAGGGCTATACAGAGAAACCCTGTCTCGAAAAACCTACAAAAAGAAAAAAAAAAAAGAAAAATGACTGGTTTGCATAAGGAAATTAATCTGCCATTCCCACACCTCTCTGTCACTTCAGAAACCCTTCCTTTTAGTTCTTTTTTCCACAGCCATGATGGGAAAACATGAAGAATCACTTTGTATTTCATATCGTGTGTGTAACAAGACAGAAAAGAATAATTCTATCTACTTTTCCCCTTTCTTGCTCTTGATGGATGCTAATGCTGTAAGGGTGCTAGGCTGTGTAACAAACTGAATGTAACTTAGTAACAGTTTTTGGGTTTACTGATGCCTGTGTTTTACTGTTGGACTTAAACTAACCGTACTATAATTGACTAAGTACTGAATTTTGGTGTGATTGCATTTTATTACAAATAATTAAGAATGTTCAATGACTATGGCTGAAGCCGAGGGTGAACTGTTGTAACAACTAGAGCTGATTCATTGTGGCTCCAGGGTAAGAAGCTTCTAAAGTGGCATTGAATAAATCAATCTGAAAAAGCACTGTTGATTTCAGATGTCTTGAACAATAAAACTCCATGTGAATATAACATTTCCTCAATGGACATGCAGACTTATTCCTGTAGACTAGGAAGGGGTGGGGGAAGAGCAAATGGCTGGAGAAAAGGGAGAAGATAGACGGAAAAGCATATGCTTTGAATGACAGCGTTACGTAATGAAACATCATTTTTTTAGAATTATTTATTTACTTTATATATGTGAGTAGACTGTTTCTGTCTTCAGAAACACCAGAAGAGAGTACTGCATCAAATCCCATTGCAGATGGTTGTGAGCCACTATGTGGTTGCTGGGAATTGAACTCAGGACCTCTGGAAGAACAGTCAGTGCTCTTAACCTCTGAGCCATCTCTCCAGTCCAAAACATCATTTTGTAATATTATCTTGTCATGCCCAGGACATAACACTCCTACAATTTATTATAGTCATTTCATGCATTAGCCAGTTTCACTCAGTCATCCAATTTGTATAGGCAGAGGTCATGCCTTTCTTGCTTGTCATCTCTAGCACAATGCTTGGCCTTGAAAATTTGTAATTTATCTGTCTCTATTGTATCCGATCCACATCATTCTTATAGGTTTGATATCATTTTCTTTAAGACAAATTGTAAATGTACGGATGGCCTGTAGAGCAACTAAACTAACTAAGACACCTCCTAGGCTCATATTTTGAACATTTTTACTCCAGCACACTGGAAGTTAGGGTCTAGAAGTGGATGGGACTTTGAACATTATTGCCTGGCCTCTAGTTCCACCCTTGCTCTCTGCTTTCCACGCTGCAATACCGTAAGGAGCCTTTAGCACACACACTTGCCACCATGGCTTCCTATGGCAGTGGACTGAAATCTTCTGAAACTATGAACCAATAGAAATCTCTTCTCACTTACACTGGGTTTGTGGTATGGCCATAGCAATGTGAAAGTAACTAACACAGTTCTTGTTTCCACGGATATAAAACCCTGTGAGGGTGGGAGATAGAGAGTAAGCAAAGAGGTTGATCCACATCAAATGTCCTTGATATCAATGAAAACCAGGAGAAAGAAATTAAAGCAGGTTCATAAGCAGAGAACAATTGAGAAGGTAGAATGACCAGGTGCAGGATACACATCAAACTCCTTTCTGTTGTCCCCCAGTATTAGGTTTAAGAGAGAAATGATTGAGTTAGTCACTGGGGATTGGAAGTACTTGATTTCCAAAAATGCTGAATGCTTAAACATCACCAATCATGTGAACTGCCCTTGACAAATCTTGGCTATGATCAAATATGCACGTGACTGAGTTTAATAGACAATTGGATCAAGTTTGTGACTCATGTCAGAGAATATAGCTCATGATATACTTTTAAGACTCAACAGAATATGGTGTGTTTAAGATCACTGCATTGCAGGAAACCATCAAGGGAGTATGGCATGCATAGAGAATGCTGAGGAGGGGGTCTCAGAGCATGTCAACAATATCACCAAGAGGGTAGGAGAAGGACCCAAGAGAAAAGATGGGCAAGGGGCAGGGAGCAATCCATGAGATTAGAGGAAATTCCTAAGACTGATAAGACCTGTAAACTTGGAGAAGTCTGATTTTAAGGTAAAAATGGCCTAAAATATCAAAGACACATGCTCCTCCAAAATGAGACCTGAGATTGACTGTTGGGGTTTGTAAGTGGGCATTTAAAACCCTGAGCTTGAAATCTGCAAATAGCTGCCCTGAAATCCTGATGTTTCCCTAAAGGGTTTGGAAGAACCTCTTAGTCTTGGTTTTCCCCCTTCATTCTTCTTTTATGTTCTCTCTTGCTCCCCTCTCTTTCTCTTAACTTCTAATTAGCATTCTTATGTCCTAAAACAGCTGACTGGCCCTAAGACCAAACAAGTTCCATTTTTAAGAATGTCCTATTCAAGAAGGCTGAGTGCTTGCTACTAGAATTGCAATGATGCATGGAGATTATCATGGCCCTGCAAAGGGTGACTTGTAAATTTGTGAAACATTCCATATTTCTTTGTAAAAAATTAAATAATTAAAGGGATGACAGAAGAAGTCTGAACTTTGCTTCCTCATATAATAATGCTCAGCTACTCACTCCTCAGGCCATTGTATCTCACTTTTCATGTGAACGTGTTAGGAGACAGACATGGGAACAATTGCTGTCTATATACTGCTTAAAAGCAGGTACCAGGAAAGCAGAGAGCATTGAATGTACTCTCGGATTGTTTTCAGGAGAGAAGACGCTGACGTTTGGAAAGTGGTATTTGGCATAAACAACCTGGACCATCCATCAGGCTTCATGCAGACCCGCTTTGTGAAGACCATCCTGCTACATCCACGTTACAATCGAGCCGTGGTAGACTATGACATCAGCGTGGTGGAGCTGAGTGACGATATCAATGAGACAAGCTACGTCAGACCTGTCTGCCTACCCAGCCCGGAGGAGTTTCTAGAACCAGATACGTACTGCTACATCACAGGCTGGGGTCACATGGGCAACAAAAGTAAGCGAGTGCCGTCAGCCATGATTGCCCATTCAGCAATGAAAAGCACTAGGGATCCTTTTAGGCTTTGGCTATTGTTTCCCATGTCACGTGTAAAAACACAGCCACACAGGGTAAATACTTAGCCTGTGTTGTATTCTCCCCTCTAAGTCAATTGCAAACATGAACAATCCATCATAACACATAAACCTGCCCACCTGAGATGCAAACTCAAATATCTTTCTAGACAACTCTGATCTTTCTCCAGAGAGCTACTACCAATGTTTTGGAGCTGCCATGCAATGTGTGACCTGCCCAACATCCTGCTAGAGAGAACAGTGGTTTGGACTATCTCTTGGCAGAATTTCTCAGTGGCTGTGTGGAATAATTAAGCAATTCCATGTCTTCGGTCAAGCTACACAGTCACACTTTCAATTTTGCAATTGATTTATTCTTATCTACAGATGCAGCCCATCCTTCTAGGAAGAAGTATGATACATATCTAACTATTTAAATTGCTTAAATTGGGCTTCGTGAAAAGTGATTTAAACACAAAACACATAGAAATAATTTGACTTATTTAAAGTTTATAATAAGAGCCAAGAACAAAATAGTTGCGTCAGCTGCAGGAGCGGGCCGTGCTACTCTGAATGGTGGTATATAGTGGCCTCCTAGCAATTTGAGACTAGTCACAAGAACACAAATTTAAAGGAACTTGCCATCACTCCTATGCATGTTGCTCTTAAAAAAAAAAAAGATTAGCATTGTAATGAAATGAGCAGAATATACTTCTCAGTGTCTCTAGTTGTGTTCATCACAAAATATCTATATAAACTCATAGTAATAGGGTACCATGGCACGTGTGCCATAGTCAGGGGATAGCATGAAGAGCAGGCAAATGAATTCATCCTGGAAGACCAGATTGACCCTGGCCATTCCAATCTCTTGCCTTCTATAGAAGGAATGAGATGATCCTAGAACACATAAATTGTTACACAAGGAATAAATAGCACTTAGCACTGTGGCCCAGAAGATGCTGATGGTATGCGCCCTGTCTACCCTGGTGTGCAGTACACGGAGTGCTGCACTCACTGTCATCCGTCTGACATCCTTCTGGTTCGTTAAACTTGTACTACAAGACATTCGTTTTCCTCAAATGATGATTGTTAGCGCTACTTCTCCATTGTAGTTTCAAATTTGTATGGCTTTTAGGATGTGCAAATAAGATCTATGAAGTTTTGCTTGAAGACAGCCACTGTTATTCTTGAGAAACTGTAAGCAAGACAGAAGCCATATATTCCGTTTATTGTAAGCAAGAGATGATATTGTCCCTTTCAAATCTGTCACAGCCTCTAGGATGAAAGGTTCTACAACAGAACAAGGGTCATAGGAGCACATGTGAGGTGGTCCAGTTCCCGTGAGAGTCAGAAGTTTTCTCTAATCCTAGAGCAGGACGGATATGCTGAGCTAAAAATCTCTGTCATACTCCTTTTCATAGCATGTGACAAGGGGACAAACCAGTGGTTCTCAACCTTCCCAATGCTGTGACTCTTTAATTCACGTTCATACATTTTATTGCTACCTCATAACTGTAATTTTGCTACTGTTATGAATTGTAATGTAAATATCTGATATACAGGATATCTGAGACCCCTGTGAATGGGTCACTTGACCCCCATAGGGGTCGTGACCCATGAGTTAAGAAATTCTTACTTAATGTGTCTCAGTAGGAAAACGGGAACTTCATCAGATAGATGAAGGTCTTCCCTTTGAGATGATATTTAAGGGAAACGATGTGGTTCTCTTGGTGTTATGAAAATATTCCTGCAATCTTGTTCATTTTGTATTTTGCTGGCCTTATGCTCTTGTGTTTCTCTTCCTTCTCCTTTTTGAATGCAGTGCCCTTTAAGCTGCAGGAGGGGGTGGTCCGCGTCATTCCTCTGGAGCAGTGCCAGTCCTATTTTGACATGAAGACCATCACGAATCGGATGATATGTGCTGGCTATGAGTCCGGCACCGTGGACTCATGCATGGTAAGCTGCCTTCCGACTATGCCGGCACTCACGATCCGCCATGACTTTAGTGAGCTTGCATAGCTGATCACAAGTCATGAGTGGGTCCCTCAGGAGCATTTATGAATATTGTTCACGGCCAGGAGGACAGTTGAGTCAGCCCATCTCCTTCGATCAATTTGGTGGCTAAGGCAAGTCTAATTGTGATGGGCAAGTAGAAATCACAGCTTCAAATCCACTGTCTTATGCAGTAGGGGCACATCAGGGGACATTGCCAGGTATAAGCATTATGACATTAGGACATAGACTGGCAGCCTAGCTCCCACAGTGTGTCAAAGGGCTGTCTGCAGTTTCTTGATAATACATCATGGCCCTCATTTGATTACCAGCCTGTCTTGTCACTACCTCCAACCTCAGACAGGACTTACAGCCATTGAGATCTTCAAAACATGCCTCATATGCAGTGTTTGGGAGGTTTCATACATTTACTTAAACATTCGTCAGCTACTGTGCTGAACTGTCTCTCTCTGGGGTTCAAATGGCCAAGTGCACAAAGTAGCAGGCAAGTGAGGCGCAGGTTGTGGGTTTTCTACTCTGCTGTTCTATTGCTTCGGAGTGATCAAACTGCTCCTCAGATTTTTGTATTAAGTAGAGACAAACCATGCTTGTCCTTAGCCCAACACAATCACATGGTATTTGGGATGGCTTATTTTAGAACATTATGTACAACTGATTAATTGGGAGATGTTTTAATTTTTCTCTTTTGGGTACTTCCTACTTTTATAAGATCATTCCAACTTAAACAATAAACTTGTTGAGATAATTAGTTTTGACGCATTAAAGCGTTTTTTTAAAAAATTTGTGACATTTTGTGGTGTGTTATATAAGTCTTATGACCTCATGACAAGACAGAACAAAATCTCTTTACTCAGTACACCAATCCTTTTAAAAATCAGAATCCATCATATTTCTTAGAATGTTCTGCCCTCCCAGGCTTACCATGGAAAAATTTGCTGAAAATTTCCAACTCAATTAAACTGATTTGGGCTTTCTTGTCCCCTTAGGATGATAGCCCCACCACTAGACCTCTGAACTCCATGACTAACATCAGTTGCTCTTCCTTACAGGGAGACAGTGGTGGGCCTCTGGTTTGTGAACGATCCAGAGGACAGTGGACATTGTTCGGTTTAACGTCATGGGGCTCCGTCTGCTTTTCCAAAGTTCTGGGACCTGGAGTGTATAGCAATGTGTCTTACTTTGTTGACTGGATCGAAAGACAAATATATATTCAGACCTTTCTCCAAAAGAAATCCCAAGGATAATCAGAGACTTTGCAGGAAACCTACACGGAGAATGGCCCTCTTGAACGGGAAGCGTGTCCTGCCAAGAGCTGTACGAACAGGCGTTTGTTTCACGGACAGGACACCCAGTATGCACTGCAAGACCTCTCCTGTTTGTGCTAGATGAGTTTTACTCAGGCTTTAATCTTATTCAATGTTATCATTCATTAATTTCATGAATTCTTTTAAAAGCACAGAGCAAAGTAGGTTTTGTTCTTTTGCTAGGCTAACCTTGTAGTATGAATTATCGACCCATAGAGACAACCTTTGGAGCTCTATGGTAACACGTTATAGAAAGCGCCTCTTATCACTATTACAAAACACACACGGAGATAGACGCTGAGTGATCTCCAGTTTCTTCACAAGCACAGCAGCTTAGGGGGCACATTTCAGAACTGATCTTGGAGACTGGCTTTTAATTTATAAAAAGCCAAGATAATATACATGCATTTATTATTTACTATACTCTTCTAAATAATTTGAAGACATTATGAAAGACAGAGAAAAGACCCAGAGTGTTGATCTAGACAGTTGAAGTTGCAAGAATGTAAAATTCTCTAGCCAACAAAACTAACACTGAGAAGCAAGTATAAGTCTACCCTTTCTGTATTCATATTAAGATTGTAATTTAATAGAAAATCTCCATAGGACTTGTCCCGTTACTGGGGATTTTTGATGTATGTCACTTAGATGACTGTGATGTCAACAACCAGGTCAATCCTTGAGGAAATAATTTGTTTGCCTATGTGGGAATGAATGAGAACTTTTTCCGGTTTGTAAAACACACAAGTTAAAAAGGAGAAAAAATTAAATGGTATCCCTCTCCCAATTAAATTGGAAAATTAATCTGCTTGTGTTCACCCAAACCAGAAAAGTTCAGAACCATATTTCAAAATGTAGCAAAATGTCGCATGGAGTATAACGTTTTGCAATTTCTCCCTTATGATGTCTAACATCTGGTGTTGCCATTTTTGCCACATTGATAATTAAAACTAAATTTTAAAGATGCTTTTAACCACTGGACCACTTTATGGAAATCAATATCCAAGGCAATTAGTGGTTAAAAGTATTTTTCTCCACTAAAAACCTTCAAAACACAAACCTTCAAATAGACCTAACTTAATTAGCCAGATATCAACTGTGTAACATCCACAAGTAGGATGCTCTGCTAAACTTCACCAGCAACCAAACTGCCTCCGTATTCCAAACAGGGACTACCTGCAATTTTATATGTGTATTTTGTACTCTTTTTCTAGATAGTTCAAATGCAAAACATTGTTTCAACCCTTATTCTCCATGTTATTCACCTCTTGTCCAGGAACTTGTTACAAAGAGTGTGTAGCAAACAGTTGTACTGTGATCATGACTGTATGAAGGCTTAAGACCATTGGTCAGTTTTGATAAAATTGTTGGCACATAACTAATAAAATATTTTTTAGCATTGGTGAATTTATATTCAGTAAAATATACCCATTGGACTTATTCTAAATAATTCTAAATACAAATAAACTGGTATAATCTTTTTCATTTTTTTTTTTCTAGAGAACTATGGATAGAATAGAGAGACCAAGTTCCAGGAAAGTGGTTATCTCTCTAATGCATAGTGGTACCCAGTGTTATACAGCCCACTCTCATAGGAACCTGTTCTTCTGAACTAGTAAAACTTTCATGGTTAGTCTGATGAGTTGCTAATACTATTACTTGCTCATAGAGTACTCGAAGAACATCAACCCTGCTAAGAGAACGAGTAGTCCATTTTTGCAAGTGTTCCTACACTTTAGAAACCTTTTTAACAAAATCATAATCCCAAACTCTTCATTATTTGTTTTCTTGGATTCCTCAAATTTTGTTGAAATATTCTTAATATAAAAAATACAACACACCACACTAGCTTTGCTAATTTTGCATAAAATTGTTGTTCTCTTCTAAATTCGACCTTTTAAAAGCTTTACAGACATCTGAAATCTCTGCAGCGTAGGACAAGGTGTGTTCCAGAAGTTTTTTTTTAATAAAAGGAAAAATAGTTAATCAGTAAGTAATTAGATATAGTAATAATTTTTAGCAAAATACACAAATAATTGAAGAAAGGATATAAATACCTTCAGATTTATCCAACACATTGAGTTTGGATTTAATTTATGAGAGAAATTATGAGGATTCTAGAGCTGTAGGTATAAGATTATAGCCCCATGACATAAACATTAATGTTTTCCTACATTCTTATGTGCAGATAATTCACATTTCGGAAGTGACCTGCTTCTTACTCCCCTTTGTCATATTCCTTTAATCTTTATACTAAAACCTTTTATTGCATATGAGTATCGCTTTAAGGTTTATTTGGGAAGTGATGATCTCATGGACTGAATTCCCATTGCTATGGGAATGATGAAGGATCAGATATCAAGTGATATTTTTTCCCCATAGACAAAAAGGCCCAAACTGTGTTCTGACAAAGGCACACCTTGGTGTTTGCCTTCTAGGCTCTAGCGTCAATTACAGCCAGATTCAGAGAGTAGTTACAGGAGTGATGACAGTTTCCGGGTAAACATCATTTATTAAATAATTTATTATAAAAAACGAATCTCAAGGAAGCAGAAGGCAGCTTCGTTTAGACACAGTTTTTTGACAGTTCCAGAAATCAGTCTGTGTGAAAAGGCCATTTAACAACGATACCAGGAAGGTAGAGAAGTGATTGGGACGGTATCCAGCGGGTAACAGTTAGGCCCTGAGAATAACAGTTTGTAAGACTTTGATGTGGACACTGACCTTTTAGCATAGAGGTTCATGAAGAGACTTCTAGATGACAGGGAGGTGACAGCTGTCAGGTGGATATGGAAGTTTTGAAAGATTTCAACGAGAGTACACGACTTCACAGTAGCAAATTGACTCGATTAGTGTAAACTAGCTTCTAGACACTAAATGAAGCCAGACAGCTTCCATCCATGATTTGTCACAGCAGACACCTTGCTACAGACATCTCTACCCTTCAATATGTTCTTTTTCTGAAAGCCTCAGAGATTCCCACCGAGGATACCCTGTATCAATTTCAACCCATATCTAGAGGGCACAAGACAGACAAGCTGTTGAGCACTGTTACAACTGTCAACTCTCCAGTGGTCTCCGGAAGACTTTCGAAGATGATTGTCTCATTTTAACGTGGGTGTCATCACTTTTAGGAGCCAGGAGTTGCTCACGCCCTGGAGGCTAAGCTGATTGTCTTTCATGGCCATTTGTCTGTTTCCTGGTTGGCAACACTTGCACATAGAGAGTCTCTGAGTCCAGTCATAACAGTACACAGCAAAAGGCAGCCTGGTTGAAAACACTAGCCTTCTTCTTTGCCCTTCCCTACAAAGGCTCTACTTCAGCACAAAGCTAAAATGACAGAGGGTGAAGATAAACACCTTCAGTCGGGGACCAAAGCCTCCTCTCGTGGGAAATGAAAGGCTCTTGGGAATTTGTCTTCAAATGAGTTTTCCTAATGAACAATTTTTAAAAGTACTTTTTTTTTCCATAAGGAGAATTCAGGTTGGATCTCATCTAAAGCATTTTCCAAAGGCATGAGACTTATCTATAAAATAAATATATTTCAAATAAGTTTCTTTGGGAAAGTATGCATTTATAAGACAATTAAAAATTCCTTTACAGAAAAACCAAAAAGTTTCACAAAAACAACATATTATCCTGAATTAAATATTCCATTTCCCTAAACTCTGCTTAGGTCAAACGCTATCCCTTGTTTATAAATGTGCCCACAGGTATACAATTGTAGATAGGTTCTTGGTTTTTCCATGCCAAGCAAAATGCTGATATCCCTTGTACATAGCCACAAGTAATCCTCACCTCTGAGAGGTGCCTCTTCTACATCCTTCCAAACATGAAAGACTACCAGCAACTCTAAGCAGGGTATCCTGCGTGTTTAACTTGCTGAAGGTCCAGTCATCTTTGAGGCCCCAGGCTCAGAGTAGCCAGAGTCTAGAACAGTCTCTCGTGTGGTTTGTTCAACAGTGCACACTGTTGCTGACTTCACTGCGAGGACGGTAGAGGAGCCAGGCGTGGGTCTTCCTGACTTAGCAGCTGATTGGCTGGCATACTTAGATGCCGCGTGATTGACCTTTGTAGTCCCTCTCCACTTCTTGAGAGCTTCCACTCTCTCCTCTGGAGGTAGTCTGTCAAAGTACTTGGCTCTGAGAATTGGAGATGGAAACACGGATCCCTGAAGAACTCGGTATACAAACCTAGGTTACAAAGAACAGCAGAGAATTATGTTCACTTCCATTGCATCAGGGGACCCATGGAGAATACTGATCAGTTTTAAAAAAAAAAAGTAAATATCACTTGGCTTCTGAGATAGAGGAAGGTAAGTCAGCTATAAAATGGAGATTAAAAATATTAAACTGGGCAGGGTGGTAAGCCTTTATGATTCCATTATTAGAAGGTTAAATTAGAGGGATAGCCACGAGTTCAAAGCCAGCTTAAGTTTGACAGTGAGTTTCAGGCCAGTTTGGGCTACTGTGGAAAACTTTAATTTTAAAAACTCAAAATAATTAAAAAATATTAAGCGGGATGGAGAGATGGCTCAGCGGTTAAGAGTACTGAGTGCTCTTCCAGAGGTTCTGAGTTCAATTCCCAGCAACCACATGGTGCCTCACAACCATCTGTAATGGGATCCAATGTCCTCTTCTGGTGTGTCTGAAGACAGCTACAGTGTACTCATACAAATAAAATAAATAAATCTTTAAAAAAAATTAAACAAATTATTATTTTTTTCAGCATCAGCAAATAGTAAGCTCCCTCTAAATGCCTGACAAATAAGTATAAAGACCCTTCTCCTGTCACGATGGTAATAAATTTCAACATGATTTTGGCGAGGAGAAACAGTCAAAGCATCGAAGATTCTTCTGCATAAGTGAAGATGGCTCCTGTTAGCAGCTCCATACCCATGACCCAGAGGAAGTGTCTTTTCTTTTGGCATGTGATAGATTTTGTATGTTGTAATAATATATAGGGAGCCTTGACGAAGTGGCAAGGCTATGAGGGCTCTGCTCTTCTACCTTTGTCATGGGTGGATGCAGCATTAAGGTTTCATCTTCGAATGAGAGTCATCACACTGCTAGTACCTTGATGTGGGACTTCACACCTCCAGAGCTCTGAGCTCAAACATTTCTGTGTGTGAGTTACCCAGTTTGAATATTCTGTTGTAGCTGTAAAACAGATCACGTCGAGGGCTCAGGGGATGGCAGAGCAAAAACAGGACATGATAAATCCTCAGATAACCCCATGAAGCAAAGTTTCTTTATTCCCATGAGCTATCCATCAAATTGGATCTTTCCATGACAGAGACATATGTGTCTTCACGCACTTAATCTAGGCCTGCGTACGGTACAACAACAGACACCAATATTTTAGCTAGCATGTAGGCTGACTCCCTCACTCCTGAACTGGGTGGTCTGTGACTCATTTTTAGTAGTTCCTTGAAGCCTCTGATTCCATGTACTTACTGTCTTGGGGAGCAAATAAATTACATACCTGGGCAGAAGCGCTACGCAGGTTGTAAGAACACAAACTAAGTAGAACACGGGGTCTAGCATGTGCTGCTGCATAATCCCGTAGGGGTTGGACGGTGGGTTGCAAGTGACACATAAGGCTCCAAAAGCCAAGGCAAAGAAAAAGTAGGAAAAGACGCTCCCAACAATGACCAGCATGTGGATCCAAGTCTGCAAGACAGAAAGGGCCCAGAAAGGAATGCTTACTCGTGGCGTGTTGCGACCTGGCAAAACCCTCTCTGTTAAAGGGAACAAGTATATCCGAGCTCTGAGTGGCTCGTTTTATGGACCTTACCACACAAAACGCAAGGGCATAAGGGAAGAAGATCATTCAAGAGTGGCTTGTGTTAGCCTCTGAATTCCACAAAATTAAATCAAAAGTCAATGGGCAGTTCTGTTGGTTTAGTTTGTACTGTCCACTTACCAGGAGGTGCTTGAATTTCCTTTTTCTTTTCTTTTTTTATATAATCCCTCATTCTTTTTTTTTTTTTTACAATCACTCATTGATTTGATTAAAGTGTTACCTTAATTCCATAATCTTCAAATCTTCAGCAGTCACATATACAATAGAAACTACATTTGCTCGCCCACACCCTTATTCTCTTCCCTTAGTAAACATCAAGTGGCTTGCAGCTCTCTACTCCCTTTCAATGAAGCAAGGGTCAATGAGCGGGATGGATATTTAGAACTCTCAGGGTAGAAGCTTGTAAGAACTTCTGTGCCTTCTTCCATGGCGCTTAGTGCAGCATGCGTCACACCCAACCGTGTGCATTCTGTTGGTGTCGGCGGTTGGCTTTCCTTCTATGTGAAACACTGTCTTTATAAACCTCTTCTCTAGGACGGTAATTTTCAGACAAGGTGTAATTCAATTTTACTTTGTTTTGATTATGCAAAGTATTTCCCCAAAGCACGTATCTTTGCAGAAGTCACAAAGTAGATTATATTTATAAAATGTAGGTTGTCTGAAAATGTTGGCTAATTCCTTGATTAACAATGTCATGCCTCTAGAACAATGGTTTTATTCTGTATTTATGCTTGCTTTCTTCTCCTTTTTCATCCCTTCCTCCCTCCCCCTCCTCCTCCCTCCCTCCCTCCCTCCCTCCCTCCTCCCTCTTCTCTCTCTCTCTCTCTCTCTCTCTCTCTCTCTCTCTCTCTCTCTCTCTCTCTCTCTCATTCCTTCTTTCTGTTTTTCTTGTTCAAATGCTCTCATTGGATTTGAGCACTATTCTAGTGTCTTTTTCTCTCCTTCTGTGCTTTTGCAAGGGCACCACCCCACAGTTGTAAATGAGATGACATAAGGAAGTGAATGTGCAGAACACGGGGTTAAAACTGCCCAGGAAGTGGGAGGTGGCTAAAATACACTGAGCAAGAGTTTGAAGGACATGTGATTGAAGCTCAAAATGGCTGACTCTTCTGGAAAAGGCACTGCAAAGTCCATGAACTCTGGTCATACATTCTCTAGCAGGAGAAACATTTCTCCAAGATGTAACTTCTACAGAGACACTTCTGCGATTTTAGCTTTCTCTCTCCTTCTTGGAAAGAACACTCAACATTGAATATAGGGTTGGCAACACACTCCTCTCATGCTAAAGCCTGCAACTGAAGCCAGGGAAACAGGACTCCATCACTTGAAACTGGGACTCGGGGACCGTGAGGCAAGATCAGAAGAAAATGCATGCAGTCCGTTCAGACCAGTGTGGATCCTGACAGGCATACCTATTTGTTTCTGCTCCCTGGCCCTCTGTTGGCTCCCTGGGAATTTCGTGTCTGTTGAACCACAGTTCCTCAACATAATTTTCAGAACAGTTCTACTTGCTTAGGTCATTCAGAATGGACCGTTATTGCTCTGAATGAGTGAGTCCCAACTGGTACACACGATGTGTCACTTCCTCTGGAACACACAAAGGCTGTGACATGTCTTTTGGCAGAACTGAAAGTATCCCTGACAATTGTTTAAAAGTTAAAGAGATGTTCAAAGGAGACCAAAAATGTTATAGATTTCGGATTTCCTTCAGTCAACCTGGTATTTGCATGTTAACATTTTATCACATTTGGGGTTTATAAGACTTAGATATAGAATATTCTACATAAGAAAAAGCAAAGGATGCCAAATTATATTCATTCCTAATTTATAGCTTGTTAAAATAATTCAATAACATAGCATCATATATTTTAAACCATAACTTCACTCAGTGAGTTCCTGTTTGAAGTCTATTTATTTACCCTGATGGTAAATACACTCCCCAAATGGTCAGGTTCTCTTCTCACCCACATGGGTTCTCCTCTCTGACACTGGTTTACGTGGTGAACAAAACCAGACTGAGCCTGACCTCACATAGATTGTAATTTAATGAAGAAGATGAACATGAATCAGATAATCCTGTCATTAAATGAATAGTATAAATTATTTTTAAGCTTATGAATAAAAGCAAGAGAGGAAGATGGGCTAAGGATGAGTCAGGAAAAGTTGAAGGGGAAAAGAATATGTGCTGAGAAATGCTCTAAAGTATTATTTTTGTAGTTGGTAAAAGTCACAAATACAAGGTTTGATGGATTGAATAGGTATGTCCCCCACAGTCTTCTGTGGCACTATTAAGAGGCGTGGCCTTTTGGAATAGGTGTGGCCTTGTTAGAGGAATTATATCACTGTGTAGGCAGTCTTTGAGGTCTCATATATATACTCAAGCTATACTCAGTGTGGCAAACAGTCTCTTCCTTGATGCCTGCAGATCAAGATGTAGAATTCTCAGCTCCTTCTCCAGCACCATGCTGCCATGCTTCCTACCATGATGACAATCGACTGAACTGCTTCAACTGTAATCGAGCCCCAATTAAATGATTTCCTTTAAGTTGCCTTGGTCATGGTGTCTCTTGATAGCATTGTAACCCTAACTAAGACACAAGGGGAATCTAAAAGTATCTCCACTAATAGATACAGTAAGTAGCGAAGTTCTGACATTGACAATGAACTCAAAGCATCTGAGAGATTGGAAGAGGAAGGACATGGTGCCATCCCTTGAATAATGACATGAAGGTAGGCATGGTTAAAAGTCTCACTGAATGAGTTCTGATGAGCTGAATTAGGGTTTTCAAGTTCATCCCGAGTATAATAAGAAAATATGAACGATCTTTGCCCAAAGAAATCAAAAATATTTTATATTATCTCAGAGGCATAAAGTCCTCATTTAGTAAAGACAACAGAATGGGGTCATGGCACAGGCTGTTGTTGACTTTAGTCCAAAGCCATCAGCTTGGTCTCAAAGCCTATTGAACACAGACGGTGATTTCTCGTCCACTGACTCACACCACTATGAAGTACCTACCACGGACTGAAGCAAAGACACAGGTACCTTTCCCTGTTCCTGGACTCGGCATCATGGTACCTGGTGACTCTGAGTCTTTCCCTGAAAGACCCTTTCCTCACAGTATCATTGCTCTTACCCATGCTGAGCTTACAGCCACGGAGGACACGGCAGGTTCACTGCTAAGAGAAGACACACCCCTAAGCATAAGGAGTGCACTCACCAAACTCTTGCTTTCAATCACCAGGTGGAGGAGAATGATGACCAGAGCTGCTGTGTTCAGGGGATTCCCAAAGGTAAAGATGTCAATGTCCGAGCCCTGGTAGGTCTACGAGGAGAGAACAAGCGGAGCGTGAGGAACTGCACACGCTTGTTGGTGTAACACCGTTCTATCTATGGCTCAAATGTGCCTTGAGTATTCTCTGCAATAGTTCTACCAACTGGTCACTTAGGAAAAAGGACCATTTCCAGAAAAGAGACTGATTGTCACAGATAAGCTATCTATGTACATTGTGAACTTTTAGGTGGAATTCCTCTTCATTCAGAATCGTAATTCTGGAAGCTTTGGTTTACAGTAAAGGCATACAAACATATCGAATGCGTCCCACCTAATATACCATTGAGGCAGCAGTTACAACGACCCTAAGCTTATACTTCTGGGCAGACACCACCCTCCCCAACCCAGGCATCTTGAAGTTCTTATGCCAGTTCTGAAATGATACGATTCCATGCTTTCTCAGTTCCCATTTCTGGATGCACTTCCAGTTGCTTTGTATACATTTCTCTTGAAGAGTAAGACAGCCATAATACTCAGGGGGGCCTAATTCTAGTAATTTAATTCGAACAGGTCAGAGAAACTGACAGCCTAGTGAGCATCTCTGGTTTTTTACTTTCAATGCTGTGCTCTGCCAACCTACTTCAGGATCACATACATGTTTCTTTCTGGAATAAGGTGCAGACAGGCACCTGCAACCATGTCTTCTGCTCGATGCCAGCATAAACATTTAAAATGAAATTTTCCACCCTCTTTGCCTACTTCTGTTACTTCCTAACTTATCTGTAAAAATTGGTTTCTATTAAATTTTGAAGATAGTCCATGTTTCAACTTAATATCCTGGATGTAAGATGGATAGAATTAGCCCCCTAATAGAAGCTCTTAGATTTCTTATATTAAGTTTTGGTTAATTTATTTATATGGTCAAAATTTAAATTTTATTTAAGCCACTGGAAAAAAAAATCAGTAGACAGTTTAGTGTTAACGAGAGACCCAAGAGAACTCAACTAGGTACTTAATTAAATCCATTAGCTAGCATATTGTGAGAAGTTATAAGTCAATCAACTAAGAGTTAACCAGAGCAAGTACATGGAAGCATCATTGATTCATTAATGGTAAGCACATCGAGCAAACAATGACTTACAAAGTAAGGCACAAAGAAGCAGACGAGGCTTTGATAAAAGGCATCCAACAAGGTGATCCAGAAGGTGAGAGGCAAGTATTCCTGGAAACAAAATACAAATTGGAAAGAAGTGAAAATTAACAAGGGTCAGAGCAAAATAATCTATTCCTTCATTCTCTGTTTCACGATGCACAGTAGAATGAAGGCAGCGAGCGAAGACAATGTTCACTGTTGTACGGGTATGGCTGGAAGCGACACAACCATAACGGAATTCTGATCCATTTAAAGAGTGGCTGGACCAGTTTGCAATCCCATAAACAGGTTTCTTTTTCCTCCAATCCTCTCCAGCTGGTCAGCTGTTTTGTTGCTCCTAGGCATTCTGCACTGGGTAAGATGTATGAAAAATGTATGTAAACGTGTGTGTGTGTGTGTGTATTTATATATACATATAAATGTAACAATAACAACTGAAGAAAAAGAGGCCATGATTTTGAGAGGAGACAGGGTGAGATGGGAGCCGTTAGAAGGAAGAAAAGGAGAAAAATAATGTAATTATATTTTAATTAAAAAAAAATAAGATGTACTTTATCATGATGAACATGTATGTACTCATACATGTGCATGTTTGTGTATATGTATGAACATGCAGTGTATGTGTGCATGTGTACATGTGTTGTTTCTGCCTGGGACAGACAAAACTACAGGCCACATATATTAAACATGCACTCTGTCGCTGAGCTATATCCCTAAGCCCTCGTGGATCTATGAAATACCAGAAGCAGGGATAACTGTTCATAGCAACTTTTCATGCCTATTAATCAGAAAACACTACTCTAAAACTTATCCAAACCCATCACTGATCTTTGTATACACTGTTTTCCCTATTACCATCAGCTCTGTCTATGATCAACTGGACAGCCATCTTACCCACCTCCTATGCTCCTCTCTGTACCCTCAACACATATGTTATAATGTGAATATAAAATGTCCTCCCATCATCTTAGGTCTTCCAAGCTCAGTCCCAGCTGCGGGTACTGTTGAGAGGTTTGGGAATCTAAGAGTGAGGCCTGGCAGGCAGAAGTAGGGCAGCCCTAGCTTTGTCTGCTCATGTGCTGAGTCTTTGAATCACTGTGTCCACCACCTTCAATCTCTCTCTCCCCCTGTCCCTCCTAACATGACCAGCCACAAACAAAACAAAAAAGAAAAGAAAAAAGAAAACCCGTAAGGTAAATCTTCCCTCACATAATAGGTTATGCCGAGTATTTGGTTATAATAATGAGAAAAGTGAAACAAAATAAAATAAAAAGAGCTATAGAACTAGGCAGAAGGGTCTTGGACCAAGAAATAAAATGGTTAGTAAATAATTTAAGAACATTCAACACCCTTTGGCTATCAGGGAAGTGCAGGTTAAAACCAGTTTATGATCCTATCTCACATTAGTCAGAATGGCTATGATCAGGAATACAAATGGCAACAAACAGTAGTAGAGATGTGGGGAGTGGGCATCCTTATACACTCTTGGTTGGATTAGTGCAGCCACTGTGGAAATCAATCTGGAGGTTTCTCAAGAAACCAGAATTAGAACAAGCATTGGATCCTGCTTTCACACTTCTGGGCAAACCCAAAGGACTTTACATCCTACTTTGAAAAGACTTAAAGTTCATGTTCATCGCTCCTAGAGTCAAAATACCTAGGGAATAAACCCAACCTAGATGTCTATCAACTGGTGAATGGATAATGAAAACAGGGTACATGTCCACAGGGAAATATTGCTCAGCTATAAAGAGAAACAAAATTGTAACAATTGCTGGAAAATGGGAGAACTTCAAAGAATTATACTCAGTGAGGCCACGCAGACTTACAAAGATGAATGTTACATGCTCTCTCTCTCTCTCTCTCTCTCTCTCTCTCTCTCTCTCTCTCACGTAGGTTCTAGTGTTGCCTCTTGCTTTGTTTGTTTAATTTGGAAGGCATGGAGAAGCCACTGTTTTATAAGCTAATTTAAAAATACAATACACACTTTTTAAAGGAATTTGAACAATAGTACCCTGTGTGGGGTGGGGACCATGCTGCTCCCAGAAGACATGGTTTATTAACTGAAAATCTCAGTGCTAGGCACAGGATACTTTCCTATGAATTCTTAGTCACACAGGCCCCAGGGGTAACCAAATAAACAAACGCTATCACCATTGCTCTCAGTTGTCACTAAAATTAAATGGTAAGACCCTATTGCTGAAGAGACCGTCCCTTTGGATATAGAATATAGATTAACCAACCTCAACTAACCAAGAATCTTCCTCCTTCCTAGCTAGCTTACACAGTGCCAGAAGGTGCTATGTAGGCTTCTAGGGGGAAAAGAAATCAAAGATGGCAGCCAGCACTGGAGATTGCTACAATAGCAACCTGCATGGCAACTAAGTATTCACTAGTGCCACAGAGTCATGATAGTTTTGGGAATAACCAATCACCTTCTGATTAGATACCTGGTCTGGGCCAGAGGAGATATTTCATGCCTGGCACTGTGAACCCTGGGGTGATCAGAAGCCCTAGCTAGGAACCTACACTGTGTTGTTAAATAGTCAGGCTGTCAAATTGCATTCTAAACTTTGTACTTACACCTACAAGTGCGTGCTGCTTTCAACTTTGGTCAGAGACAGTGTGAAGAGTTAATGCAGAAATTCTTAACTGATCTAATTGCCAAGTATAAGTAACTCTGAGTGCTCAGCTATGAGTGAGTTACCTGTATCAACCTCCCATCCCCCAAGGCTTAGGGAACATCTACTACAGGATAGAAAGAGTGCAAGGGTTGGTGAAGGAGGAAGAGGCTGTGAAAGGCTGACTTCCGGGTGACACTGTTGCAATGCATCACCTCACAGCAGCTGATGTGATTTAATTACATGTACAGGCCTATCAAAACAGCCAAACAGATGGGGTGGGGGGCGGGATCCCTGAGGCTCTACCCCAGTGGAGGAGCTAGCAACAATAGATGGTTGCTGAGGAAGTCACTCTACATGGGGGACAACACAGCTAATGGACGCCCACACCCATGTACACGTGGGCAGCACTGAGTGGACTGAGATTATCAGTAACAACAGAAAATGGAAACCATGATGTTAAGCAGGAGTAAGGACACTAGGGAAGATGAAGTGAGGTAATGATGGAAGGATATGATAAAATACAGCGTATAAATGTATACTTATGTGTATTATATGTGTATATATACATATATATTATGCAATACCAGCCACTTTATTTTCTAAAAATATAAGTCAGTTCATGACGTTGACCTAGTTGGTCAACTGCCTCCTGCTAGTCATTTCAATGACTCCTACTGCATTTCCAATATAACTGAAGTTCCCTCCTGTGACCAATCAGGTCAAATTCATTGTTCCCACTGGTTGTGTCTCCACTATCACTGCACAGCATGGAAATAGGCAAATCTATCCATTTCCTCCAGACTATCCTCCTTGCTGGGAGTTTATTCTTAAGCCTTCCACGTGACTGGTTCTTGTTTTCTATATCCCAAATATTATCTCCCCATGGAGGCACATCAGACTAGCTTAAAAGATATCTCCACCCTGTCATGTACTAGTGTGGCATCGTCTTTCCTATCAGAAAAACTGCTGAGGTGTTTTGGTTCTCAAAATCGAATGCATGGTTCGGAGTGGAACTCTTTTATTTAAGTGCTTATATGATGCTTCACACAAAGCAGACGCTAAAGACATTTGTTGGGAGAGATAGCAGCCAAACAACTGAAAATGGTTTCTCACTCTACCATCACACCTGCTTAGATGGTGACCTCCGTGCAGATGGATTCTGAGGATTTGTTCAGATCCTGGAGGAAGGAACACTATGGCTTTTTTGACAAATGTGCACGGGCAAGAAAATATCATATTCCTGGTATTGTCTTTTCTTATTAACATGCCCTTCCTAGTCTTTTTTCCCCAAATATAAACACAGATAGAAAAGTCCTTGAGAAATCTTACTGTCCCCTAAAGAATAAAGCTTTATAAATAAACATATGATCCACATGAATTCTACTTTTTCAAAGGACTACACTTTGAACCTTTATGTAATATCATTCCTTTTTCATGTCTTTTGTCTTCTGTAAAATCAAACAATGAAGACTCATTGTCTGTAGTTTATAATCTCCTCCATTGTCTTTTACTATTTCCTTATTGGCCATGATGGGGACATGTGTTTTTCTTCACCCAAGTGTTCATAGAATCTCAGAAATGGCATGGTACAACAGTAGAAGAGGATGTTTCAGAGACTAAGAGGCACCCAGAATGTCACTGGACAAGAAGGATTGAAGTTAAAACACAATTTCACACTCTAGAATTGCTCAAGAAATATCCACACTGAAACTGCATGAAGAAAATAACTTCCAGAGGAAAAGAGTGGAAAGGTTAAGAAGGAGGGGAGAGGCTGGGAGCTAGGAGACAGAGTGTCATAAAACTGAAGGGAAAATTCAAACATGAAACAAAGCCAGAAATGAAGGAAGGCCATGTGGACAGTGAGTGGATGGAAACAATGTGGATGGAGAATGGATGGAGACCATGTGGATGGTGAATGGATGGAGACCATGCGGATGGTGAGTGGACGGAGACCATGTGGACGGTGAGTGGATGGGAGTGGAGGTGGTCCACCATTTTTGCATGATTTGAGATGGTGAGCTCTATGAGGCAAGGTCCCAGAGAGACTTCATCTCAGGATTGCTTCTTGCAGCTGATATGTCTTTCCTATAATACAACAATCCCTGGGCATTAGCCCACTCTACTTAGCAGATTTCCTGCAGATCAACATAAAGATGAACGTTCATGAATTAATGTTGTTTAGATGAATTAAAGATTGCATACAGAATTTCTGATTTTATCTTAGGGAGAAAGTTTTAAAAGATGGCTTTCGTTGTTCTACTAGAAAGATGTAATAAAGTTAGAATCAAGAATGGAATATGCCCACTCCTCATAATAGTAAGTAAAAGCTGCATAATAAGAAATTCAATGAGCTTTCCTAATTACACTAAAAAGAGACAGGCTTGAAACAAATTTGTGCTCAAGGAAAAACATTCAGGTCCAAGGATGAAGCCACGGGTGTGCACTATGATAGGATAAGGCCATGAGAAACTGCTGCTTTGAACTTATAATGAGCATATAGAATGAAACACTGCTTTGAACTTAATATTAACATCCTTTTGTAACTCCCATTTTGTGTAACATTTTATCTACGAGGTAATTTTTAAAAGAACTTTTCTCTATAAAAGGCCAGAGAAAAGAAATAAAGATGATGGTTTGGTTTTGGGGCTCTGCACCATCCATCCATCCATCCATCCATCCATCCATCCATCCATCCATCCATCCATCCAAATGTAGTGATGTAGCCATTTTCCACTTCACCCGGTTGTGTATGTATCTGTGTGAGTGACATCTTTCCTTTTCCTCTATTGTTCAAAAGGAGTTAACCAGCCTGGCCAGTGAAAGGATTCTGGCTGCCTGTCCAAAGAAAGTAGTGCTAGCAGTAAATCTTTTATCTCATCCCCTGCTGCTATACAGCAAGAGTTAATTACCACAAACCATCAGTGTTTGGCTTTAGGATAGCAAACAGTTTAAGAAAGGTAAATATTACCACTGCTGCCTCCCAGATCTGGAAACCCTATAGATGCTAGAAAGGTCCCTAGCAGGAGCCACTCTGATCACTTCTGTCTTGTTGGGCATCAGACTCTGAAGAATTTAACTCGGGAACCAGAATGATCTGGTTTTACATCCTGGCTCTATCATCTATTAACTCTGGGAGTTTGGGAGAAATTACTGACTACATATGAGGAGCAGATCCTCATTTTAGAGTGGGAAAAGTACCAAATTCGGTCTCAAAAGGTGTCTGTGTGAAGATAAAGGAGGCAGAAAAAGATTTCCTGGAGAGCCTAACAGGTTGAGCGGTGGGGTGTAACAAAAGTCAGCTGGCATTAACAAGGTTGCAAACTCTAAATTTCTTCTTATAAGTACATAAGAACTTTTAAATATTCATGTTGATACCACAGGCCACCGACTTAACATCTGCCATGTGTATCGAGCAGTGGTTCTCAACCTGGGGGATGCCACAGCTTCTTAAGGGGTCACATATCTGATATCACATCGAATAGATATTTACATTACACAGCAGTAACAAAGTCACAGTTATGAAGTAGCAACTAAATAGTATTAGTTGGGAGGGGGGTCACTACAACATAAAGAACTGTATTAAAGGGGCACAGAGCTAGGAAGGTTGAGAACCATTGGTATAGCGCATTGAAAGCAATCAGGCATGTTAAATACTCCTGGCTATCTTATAATATCCAGGCTTGGCTGGCTGGAAACATGCTGGCTTTCACTATGCGATGCGTCGGCTGACGTGGTTCTATTTAAATGCTTACCTCTGATCGCTGACCACTCTGATAAAGTTCAGGCAGCTGCAGGAGGGTCTCTGCCGAAACATCTTTCTCCAAAACACCATAAATGATGGGGGGGACAGATGTGAAGAGGAGGTTGAAGAAGATCAGAACCCAATAGTCAGTCATAGATGTTCCTGAAAACCCACAAAAGAACTGGTACCAGAAAAGGAGATTCACATAGGCCTGGGGACACAAGAAAGACGTTCAGATCTTAGACACATGCGTACGCATCAGAACACGTACGCTACATTCGGCTCTGCCAGGTTCCTTACTGTCAGTCTTCCACAGCTTTGTCCCAACCACAGATAAAGAACACAACTTGTCATGTAGTTCTTTAATTTTGTTTGGTTTCTAATGGATATCTTATTAAATTACACATACACACACCAGTACTGTGTGATGCTGGCACGATTCTAAATGATTTACAAAAATTCACTTAGTCTTCATAACAACTTGGGAATTACTGTTGCTCTCGTTTTACAGGTGATGAACTAAAGTATTTCTGATTCCTCAAAATATATACATGCAAATCTTAGCTTCCACTGCGATGGTGATAGGAGCAGAGGCCAGATGCTAAACTTACTAGGTCATCGTGGTACAGCCCTGTGGGAATGGATTAGCATTTCTATAAAATACACCTCTGGTGGCTTTCCTATACCCGAGAGGTTAGAGTCAGAAAACCCTTTACTAAAGTCTAACCACACCCACTCTTTGATTTCAGACTTCTGGCTTCTAGACTGGACGAGATTTCCATTGTTATTATTGTGGTATTTTGTCATTGCATGTTGAATAATTAAGCCACTGAGACTCAAAGAGAATAAAACATTTGCACAAAGCTACCCAGCCACTTATTTGCCATGTAAGTGGCGGAGTTTCAGATATTTTCACTCTAGATGAAGAGAACAAAGATGAATGTCTGGCTCAGAGAAGGTACACCACACATGTAGGGTTTTTTTTCCCACCGTCCTGCCCAGTTATATCTTAGTAGTTATGAGGAATGACGCCAACTGAATGAGCAACATTCAGTTATCTTGAGACTGAGGATCCCAAAGCATAGGATTCTCATGCTAATAGTGGATGGTCTCTTTGGAAGAAGCATGGGGAAATGGTTGCCCTAGAGGTTAGTCTCCCTCGGCCCCAGCCTTGTATCTTAAACGAGAACAACACAGAAAACTTTCTACTTTTAAAGACCAAGAGTAAATGTAGTCTAAAGGCAACAATGCAGTTACATAGTCCACTTGGAAGAATCAAATGAGTCAACATGAATGTGTAAGAAAGAAAACTGAAATCCAGTATGTTGCTATATGTCTGTAATCCTAGCACTCAGGATTCTGAAGCAGGAGGATTACAAGTTTGAGGTATGCATGGACTACATAGTGAATTCCAGGCCATCTAGGGCTGGACATTGCCTGAAAAAAAAAACAATTAAAGAAAAAGAAAGGATGGAGGAAGGAAGGAACAGAGGTGTGTGTAATTTAAATGGAACACTAAAGATTAGGCACCAGGATTTCTAAACGATGTCTGATTATTCCAAGCAATAATTATACCATGATCACAAAATATCTACCATTCATAAATAGACTTTTATGGGCTTTTATGGACTTTTATAGAAAATTCTTGCAATTGGGTTTCCCTCTTTTGCCTTTTTGATATATTACAGGAGCCATTCTTTTGGAGCAGTGGACTTATTTACTTATTTATTTACTCGTTTATTAATTTATTTCTCTCCCCACAGTAAGGCAGAAGCAAACCTTTTCATTTTCTCCTGACAGCTTGAAACATTTTGTAATCCTGCCTGTCACTATCTTTTTATAGAAGGTCAAAAATTGGATTTTAAATGAACCCGTCAGGACTTAATGGAATGTAAATGCAGAGGGAGCAGAACATGCCAGCAGATGGACAGGCCTAGCAATTTGTTGTCAATAGTTCAAACACACACATTCCCAGATTATCTCTGGAAAGACATTTAGAACAGCTTCTGGCTGTCCTCCAGATACTAATGAACATAGCAAGTTAGCATCGTAGTATTCCTCTTCATCCCTGGGGCATCCAGCAGTAGAAGGTTGGAGTGGAGAGGCGGGTGGCAAATTCTCAGTGGGTACATACCACATTCTTGTAGAAAAAATAGAGAATCATGTTGGAGAGCCGTGTGTAACACCAGTGCCCGTGCACGAGGAGAAGCTTGCTGAGATGTCTGAACTGAGAAATGGCAAAGTCACTGGCCATCACCGCCTGCAGAGGTGACAGGGAGGGAAGACTGGGCAAAGGAACATGCTAGAGCACACACAGCCTAGCAGGTACAGCCTGAGCAGCAGTAAACCCAAGCAGATCCAGAAAGAGAGATGACACATACACACGTACATACATATTTACATGCACACACACACACACACACACACACACACATACACACACACCAGACAGACAGACAGACAGACAGACAGACACAGTCACATCTTCCTCATGTCTCCTTTCCTTTTCCTCCCCACCACTCTAGTCCTCTATATTTTCCTTGTCATGTATTCAAATGGTAGATTTTTTTTCCAGTGAGAATTTAACAAATCCATCACATGCCTACAAAGTGACATCTTGCAATGTCCATGAGCTTTTAAAAAAGAGAACACATGAACACAGCAGAGACTAGCCAGAATCACATAATAGTCACAAGTGACCAATGGTGGACTGGCTGAAGGTCCAGCGTCCTTCGTTCCCCACACCACAGCTTCATTGACCCACTACAACTTTATCATGGAGAAGGTTTTCCTCCGTAGGCAGACTAAGGTCATGGGACTTTGGCATGTACTCACCTGCATGCCTTCTTGACCCGAGACACCGATGCCAATGTCGGCTACTTGTATCATGCTCACATCATTGGCACCGTCACCTTCACGAGACAGAAGAAAAACATGAGACACAGTAAAACATGAGAGGATTAAATAAACAAACCCTAGTGGCTGTTCAAGGGAACAAGTTGGCCCTATGAGCTTTATCCCATGTTCCAGAGTTACTTGGAAACTAGTTAAGCAGAATGAAATGTAGCATCTCTCACTGCCATCAGGAAAACTTCCAAGCTCAGTATTATCTTCAAATCCTTCATGTTAAGTGTCTATGGCTGTGATCAAACACCATAACAAAAAGAGCCACTTGAGGAGGAGAGGGCTTACTTCATCTCATGAATCAAAATGTATGACCTAGGGAAGTCGGCAGGAACTCAAGGCAGGGACCTGAGAGGCGGGAACTGATGCAGAAGCCATGGTGGAGTGCTGCTCACTGGCTTCCCATTCCTACTTTGCTTAGCCTGATTTCTTATATACACTAGAATTATTTTCCCATGGCAGCACTACCCACATGGACTAAATAGATTACTAATTAAGACAACGTCCCATCCCTACAGGCATATCACCCTGCGGTGGTTTGAGTGCTTGACCTAGGGAGTGGCACTATAGAAGGTGTGGCCTTATTGTAGTTGGTGTGGCCTTGTTGGAGAAAGTGTGTGACTTTGGGGGGTGGGCTTTTAGACCCTCCTCCTAATCAAGTGGAGTCAGTCTTCTCCTGTCTGCTATTGGATTGGATCGAGATGTAGAACTCTCACCTCCTCTCGTGTCATGCCTGCCTGGACACTGCCATGCTCCCACCTTGATGATAATGGACTGAACCTCTGAACCTCTGAACCTCTGAACCTGTAAGCCAGTCCCAATTAAATGTTGTCCTTTCTAGGAGTTGCCTTGGTCCTATATCTTGGTATCTGTTTACAGCAGTAAAATCCTACTAAGACAGACAGAAGTTGATACCTGGTACTAGGGTATGCTGTGATAGGCCTGACCAATATTTTTGTTTAGAAGAATGTGGATTTGGGGACTTCGGATTTCGAAAGCAGAGGGATGCTTTAAGTGGTGCTTAATGGGCCAGTCTAATAAGAATATGGAAGACACTGGTGCTGATCGTGATTTGTCCTGTGCAAGCCAGGCTCAAGAGTTTTCAAAGGAGAATGTTAGAACGTGGCCTAGAGACTGTTCTTGTGATATTTTGGTGAAGAACACGGCTGCTTTTTGCCCTTGTCTGAAAAGTCTGCCTGGGCTAATGTGAAAAGATTCAGATTAATAGCATTGACAAGGAAGTCTCAAAAAAAAAAAAAAAAAAAAAAGCCTAATTTAGACTTTGTCCTGTGGTACAGTCTTATGAAGAGGATTTGGATCAAGCATAGTGAGCTTAAAAGGCTGAAGCAGCTGCTACTGCTCGGAGAACTGAATTTAAAATGACAAAGATTTCCCTATTTTTTAAAGAGCATTTGTTAACTGATATTTTCTACATTTACATTTAGCTCCTCATTCACTTGTGCTAGTTCTATGCGCTATAAGCAAGGTATCAGTTATAGATATTGTTTTATAGCTATTGCCTGGGGAGAAGGGAGAGAAGCCTGGTAAAGAAATGTCACTCCAATATAGGCATCTCAGGTAAAAAGGAAACACCCGTGATGTCTGCTGGTAGAAGCTCTAATCCTGATGCTGGCCTCCACACTTATACTACTCAGACATTTGATGGGCCATTGACAAGGACACCAAACAGCTAGAGATTAACATCACTAATCTGAAGAAATCCCTCATTTCACTGTCTGAAATGATCTTCAAAAATTGCAAAGGACTTTATTGGACCTGATTTACTCTTCTACAATAGAAAAGACTGTGTACAGCCCTTAAAGAAGAACATTGCCCTTACATAGACAAGACAGGGATGGTTAAAGAGAACATGAAAAAGGTAAGAGAAGGCCCAGAGAAAAGACAGAGAGAGAAAGAGAAAGATGAGAGCTGGTACAAGGACTGATTTTCAACCTCTCCATGGTTGTCAACCCTACTTCCTCCCATCTTGGGACCATTAATTGGGTTATTTTTGCTGATTTCTTTTGGTCCCCAGCCTTAAATAGGCTGACTAACTTTGTGATACAACAGATAGATAATTTGGTAGCAAAACCTATTCAGATACATTATCATAAGTTAGCTATGGAGGACCACGAGACTCAAGATGAGGTTGTTACTTTATCCAGGGTGTTCCTCAAACCAATCTCTACCCAATCTAAAAGAGGGGACTTCCGCCCCTAGACCAAGCAGAGTGGGGCTACCCAGAACCCTCTCTGACTGGTGATCTGAATTCTTGCTTAGACTGAGAGGCTAAGCACTGCAAGGGAATATAAATAAAAGTTAATATAATAAATAAAATAAATAAATAATAAATAAATAAAAATAAAAAATAAATAAAATAATAAATAAAATTTAATATAATAAATAAAAGTTCCCTGAGGGACAAGCCTGACTGCATAGGGGTTGATGTCAAAAGTATCCCCTCTCTAGGAAAAAGACATCCAGATGGGTATGGCCCTCATGCCTCACTGGACAACGACAGGAGGACCAGAGCCATTACAAGGTCTCCTTCAATTATTGGAGGTCAGGCCTCTATCCCTGCCTTCGCAAGAATAGAATCGCCAAGGCCATTCTATACTTAGAAAAGGGAGGAGATGTCAGGAGCAGCCCTGCATATACACTAAAGGACTAAAATCAGCCATAGGCCTAAAGTCAGCAATAGGCCTGACATACATACATGCTAACACACAGTCTTGGGTCTCTGTGGAAAAACACTGAAACAGCAGGCTATAAGCTATTGTAAACAGGCAGCTTCTGTGGAAATTTACCAGCCCAAGTAGTCATAGGTCTTATAAATAGGCAGCCTCGGTGGACAGTACCAACTTAGATAAGGACAAGTGAATCACAGGCAGAGTCATAGTGACCTGTCCCCTGAACCTACACCCAGCTGATACCCTGTTCTGAAAGGTATCTGTACTCCCCCTGAACACCTATGCTCCAGTGCCATTCCCTTCCCCACATCCTGCCTTTTTGTGTTTATAACCTCTGTGTAAATAAGTAAATTACAAAAAAAAAAAAAAAGAAAAGAAAAGAAAATTAAATTTAAGCATGTAAAAAAAAAAAGACATCAAAATACAAGTAGATGCATGATTTTTAAAAATGGGTGCAAACACTGAAGAAATGACTAAAGGAAATTTTAAAAGTTTAAAAACAACAACAACAAAAAGGATGTTTGGTATAATGAAATTTAACTTTCCTGAAGGTAGAATGCCTGAGGTTTTCAGTTCCGTGGTTCAATATCTAACTCCAGGTAACTAAGTTGATTTGGGGTCTAAGATATAACCAACAGGATATTATCACACTGTTCTCTGTGCTCCGTCCCTAACAACAGGTTCACAGTGGGATCAGAGAGGAAGGAAGGGAGTAAAGTAGTACAGACAGAGGTGGAGGGGAGGGAAATAAGAACAGCTGGAAAAGATAATACAGAATTAGAAGGAGATAGATACATAGATAGATAGATAGATAGATAGATAGATACATACATACATACATACATACATACATAGATAGATAGTAGATAGATACATAGATATACATATATACATAGATAGATAGATATACATATATACATAGATAGATAGATATACATATATACATAGATAGATACATATATACATAGATAGATAGATAGATAGATAGATAGATAGATAGATAGATAGATAGATACAGAGATACAGAGATACAGAGATACAGAGATAGATACATAGATAGATTCAGTATATTATATACAGAAGGAAGAACAAGCAAAGGATCAGCCCCTGGGGACATACAAAGGAGAACACAGGGCAGGTCCCCACCCTCCTACCTCCACTCACCAATGGCCAGGGTCATCACGTGGAGATGGTTTCGAACCAACTTCACCACCTCACTCTTTTGAAGGGGGGTGGCTCGGCAGCAGATCACAGCTTGGCACCATGCAGTTAGCTCAAGGAACTGCCTTTGCAGACTCCTGCAGGGCAAACTCCAGGGTCTTTCCAGTGATAACAAGTCCTGCACGTCCTGGGCACTGAGGGGCAGGAGGCTGAGGAAAGTTCTTTCTTGGTGATGCCAGCTCTGGAGACACTTGAGTTCTTTTCTGAAGTTCTTCTAAAATTGTACTCATCAGCATCCCACAGGCATCCTTGAACAAAGAGATAGAGAGCATTACCCTCGGGGCACCACTAGAGAGCTGGCTCAATTTTTCATTCTCTTTCTTTAGCAATTGCTGGATCATGACTGCCTTGGGTATTGAACCATAGGCTACTGTCAAAGAGTCCACTTCAGATCTTCTCAATTTGGCAGCTCTCTCATGGGCTTCTGTGGACTTGAGGCCCGTAAGAAGGAAGCACCGCAGACACAATTTTTACAGCTAAAATGCCTACATCGGATACAAAATTCCATCATTCCATCGTATCATCTGCATCTCTTCCCCAGGAGTGGATCTCAAGAATTCTCAGGTCTCACACCACCACCTACTAGCTGTCTGGCATCAAGCTCTGACATCACCTCCCTCATCTGCAAAAGGCACACACTGCCTCCATCGCTTCGAGGACCAACTGAGATATACAAACGTTTTAGGCAGTGACTAACGTTTGCATCTTCTTTTTATCTGACACATTAATCCTCTCAGAAGCATTGGCTGAGGAAGTGTATGAGAAAAATACTCTGGGCTTGGGACACCTCTCTTCACGGAGCTTGTGTTCTGGTCAGGATGGTCTTAGTGGTGTTTATCACCTCGGCTTTATATGCATCTGCCCTCCACCCAACACTGACACCAGGAATACTTTAATGTAGTTATCCCTTCTAATCAGGGTTTGGTTGTTGCTGTTTCAGAGACTGTACCTCTGGACTAACATATGCTAAGCTTGTACTCAGTGTGTACTCATCCTCAATTCCCTAACTTGTTACCAAGTTATTATTTTTAATCTATACTCTCAGGATTTTGGAGTCCTATACTGCCGGGAAAAGTGATATCCAGGTCACGTGATACATGCCCTCCAGCAGAAGCTGAACAAATTGATAATTTATTATTATTATTATTATCATTATCATCATCATCATCTGATTTTTTGAGATAGAATTTCTCTACGTAGCCCTGGCTATCCTGGAACTCACTTTGTAGACCAGGCTGTCCTTTAACTCAGTCTGTTTCCCAAATACTGAGATTCTGATTGGTAGCACTTCTTTTATTCGTCTTTCTCCTTTTTGTTGGTGATTTGTGGGTTATTTGGTATGGCTCCTAACTACAGTGTCGCTAGTGTTTCTAAACAGTCAATGGCTATGCTGTACAGTACTGAGAAATTACTGTGTTGAGTACACTCTTTTCAGGCAGGAATTGGAGTGAGGCTGCCCACACATTTAATATGAATGAATCCACAGTTAATATCAACTAAGTTTATCATGTGAGAGAAAAACACAATGTTACATGTTGGTGAGTTGGCACCATATTGTGACGACAGGCCAACAGGAAGTAAAGTGTGACTCTCCCTGAGGATAGCAGTCACTATTCACTAACTCAGGTCCAAGGTAACGGTATAAGTGTTAACTCCACCAACTGTAGGAAGTAGTTGTTTACAGAGAATCTGTCAATCACAATGTAATACAGAAATATCTTAAAGTAGAAGATACCAACTTCAATGTTCATTATTATTTAACACTTGATAAGAAATCACAATATTTTGGAGTCTCTATCAAATGAGTTAATATGTACTTGTTATAATTATTCAATAAGATCATGCATGGAAAGACTTTTAGAGCTTCTCATAAAGATTATAAATACTAGGTTAATATTTTTAGAAGAAAAATGTTATAAGCATACAGCTTAAACTGAATGAGCTGTGTCTGTGTGTCTGAGCTGTCTCTGTCTGTCTGAACAACCAATGTTAGGATTTGATAACGTGAACACTACAGAAAACAACCTTCCTATGGATGGAGGTGATGAAGGCTTCTAAGGGGATTCAGTTTTGCCCGTAGTGGAGTTCATAGAAATTTGTAAAGTTACCACACATGACTTTAGATATCCCAGAACCCACACAGGACATGTTGGACTTTCCGATCTGAGTCCTTTTTGGCTTTTCGGGACTCCTGAGGAATCGAGACTGGGAAAGGGATATTTACAGAGTAGTTACTGAGCCAAGACTCATAAAACGCAATTAAACTATCTCTATTGTCTTGAGCTGTATAGAATATTCACATATACGAAGTTATCAGTAGCAGCTAATATCAACTAGACACACACTAATTACTTCTTGAACTGGGAGTTTTAAATGTCTTCCAAAATAAATTGTGTATATTTTATAATATAATATATATATATATATAATATATAATTATGTATAATTATATTTTATAATCCTGATAATTTTTAACTGTCAATAAAGCATCTAAGTCAATAAATAAAAATATATTTACTGTGTTTCTTAAAAAAAAATCTAGAAGAAATGGTTTTACATGTTTTTTATCATAAAGAAATGAGAAATGAGTCTGGAGGTAGTGGCACAGGCCTTTAATCCCAGGACTCTGGAGGCAGAGGCAGATGGATCTTCATGAGTTCAAGGCCAGCTTGATCTACAGATCCAAGACAGCCAGGACTACACAGGGAAACCCTGTCTTCCTGTCTTAAAACAAAACAAACAAAACAAAACAAAAAGCCAAATCCAAAACAAAACAATAATAACAACAAAACAGACAGAGAGAGGTTTGAGAAATAAGGAAGTCAATTTGTTAAATCTAATTTAGACATTACAGGATCTATAGATGAATTGAAACATCACATGACACCACACTAATATAATTTTTATTTTCATGTATCAGCTAAAAATCAGTTTAGTTGAGCCAGAGAGACAGCTCAGTCAGCAAAGTGTTTGCAAGCGTGAGGTCTGAGTTCAATGCCCAGAAGCCCAGGGAAAAGGCTGAGCCTGGTGGTACTTCCGGTAAACCCAGCAAGTGGGAGACAGACACAGGTGGAAACAGGCAGATCCTTGGAGCTTGCTGGCAGACCAATGCAATCCAATCAGCAAGCCCCAAGGCAATGGGAGACCCTGATTCAAACAAACAAACAAACAAACAAACAAACAAAAAGACACAGACAGACAGACAGACAAAAAAAAATTAAAAAACATATAGCCCCTGAGGACCAACACTAGAAATTGACCTCTGACCTTTACATGTGCATGCATACTCATGTATACACACACACATACAGACACATACACACACATACATACATACACACATATACACAGATTTAAATTTTTTTAAGGGAAAACTAGTGCAGAATATCAGAAGCTGAACAGCACTCCAGTTAGAGCACTAGTTGACTGAACAACTTATAGTTACACTCATTATTTCCTGGAAACAAAACATTCTGCTTCACTCTCGGCAGCACTGATACTTGAACTAAAAAAAAGCTCGTTGTTTGTGTATAGTGCTGTTCCATGAGGTGCAAGACACTTGGCGGTTACCACTGGCCTTTGACAACTACAAACTAATGGCATCCATCCTACCCCATGTGAGCCAACCAAAGCATCTCACCAGGTGTCCCCTTCGAAGCAGAGCTCCCTCGGCATGCACAGAGTGATTGACACGCCTGACCAGAGCCACGCTCTGCCCCGCTTCTCAAGATGATGCAGATCACCATGTCTATTCTCACAGACACAGGGAGCACTTCCCCCGACAAATGCACGGAGCCCCAGGCCCGAGAAGCATGCAACATTATGCTTGGTTTCCCATGGATGCAGACTTGGAGCCATTGGAAGGCCTGACAGGTCAATAGGCTTTCTCTGAGGGGACGATTTTACTATTTTATCTTTTCTAAAAGGCTTCCATATTGTGTTAACGTTTAATAATGGCCATGTGCTACGATCTCAGGATAAAATTTTTTCATGTCTAAAAAGCTCTAAGTCAAATTAAGAGCACTTTTAATTACTTTTAAAATTAATTACTTTTTTTCATTTTTGTTTGTGTATGCATTTGGCCTGTGTATGTCTGTTGGCATACCCATTCCGTGGTGTACGTGTGCTCACGTTGGTTCCAGGAATCGAACTCAGGTCCCAGGCTTGGCGGCAGCCTTTCAGCAGCACTGATTACTGATTACTTTTCTGATTTTTTATTCTATGCTTACTAAATCTCTCAATAGACACTGAGACATTTAGCATTTCTTTAGGGGCTGCTGGCACTGGTGACCATTTGCAAGAGGAAGTCCCCCACTCTGCAGACGCCCTTCACTAAACTAATGCTGACAGAAGACATTTCCTCGTTTTTGCTCATAAGCACCTCTGGGCATGGGTGTTACTGTCTGTGACAGGCAAGGGAGAAGAGGCCACACTGTGCAAGTAAGTCCCCAAGGACAGATAGTTGGTCAGGAGTGGTAAATATTTCACGTGACACTCAAGCCACACCCATTGGAGTCATTGAAGTGACCCTGCACCTTAATGGCACTGGATGTGAGCCGGTGGTTAGAAGGATGGCTATTAAGCACCTAGTAAGTGCTGAATGAGGACAACTCCCTCTCCTTGAAACATATCACAGAGGGGAGTGTCAATCGGGGCTTAGCCATCAAACAGCTAGCCAGAGGTGACAGGCTGTGACACCGCCTCAGAACCTGATCCTGCAAGGTGGCTACAGAAGACATCACAAAGTCAGGACACTGTGACAGAGTCATATTACTGCCTGACTTTCACAACAGAAGAATGTGACATGCACACATCTGGGAGCACGTCACTCCCCCAGGTGCCTTCTACCCATGTAACTTGTTCAAATATCCACCCTGGTGACTGACGGCAGGGGAAAAAGGTGGTTCAAAATCTTTTCAAGTCATTCTGCTCTAAGAACTCCATCCCCTTTGTTTCTACAAACCTTGGGAGCACTATCCAAATGTACCACTAGAGGGCAGGATTGTGCCGAGAGCCTAATTATTAATATTTATCCTTAAAAATATCTAGTTACTAACAGAAATTACTACATCCTTTCAACTTAAAAGGGAAGTAGGTTCCGGTCTCAAGAGTTCACATGTATTCTCATTTTTAATCTGTTTGGACAAATCCCTGGTCATACAGTGGCGGGGAGGTGCAAAATAAAAAAGGGAAAAGTCTCTCGTACTGCTTGTATTCATCCATGATGCCTCTGAATCAGGCTTTTAGAAAAACTATGGCATCCTCCCAAATACAAGCAAGGTCACTCAGCAGCATAACATCAAGAAGCTACAGACGACTGGCTTTCCTTTTTCCTTACATCCATCCATCTCCTAATGCCCTACGGGCTCGGAGTTGAAAAAGACTGTTTGGCTCAGGCTCATCATGCGTACTTTACTCTGCGTATTGAGGATGAAGAGTTTGTCATCCGGCTCCAGGAGTTTGCATGCATAAGCTATGTTGACAGCTGTCTCCTGCTTGTCCCCTGTCAGCATCCAGATCTTGATGCCAGCTTTGTGAAGGGCTTCTATAGACTCAGGGACCCCCTCCTGCAGACGATCTTCAATGCCAGTAGCACCTGAAAAGCAATCCAAATGAAAAAAATCAAGGTTTCCTAGAAGCCAGAGCCAGTGAGAACTCACTTGGCCATTAAAGGAATCCTCTCCATGGGCCATTCAGTCCTGACCTACATAAGCTGCAGACCAGACATAAAATAGAAAGAACCATGGAGTTTATCAAACACACATTCCCCTTTTGGCTGGTGTTCTTATCAACAAATTCAAAAGCTGACTCACTTATTCAAGTCTGTAACCTTGTCCTGAATTTTACCATTCTATGAAACTCTCAGGGTTAAGAGCGTGCTCTTAAAAGAACACTTGGCTGTAAGATACAATGTCCGTTAGGGATTCTCTTCCATAGTGTCAGTCCATAATGTCCTTTTCTGGAACAACTGGATGCAGCCAGATGTGCTTTAGATGTGGTAATACATTTTCTATTTTGTAATACCATTAGTCACACATATTTAGACTTCCATAGAAAAACTTGCAGATTTTCATGCTAATTTGTGTATTAATACTAAAAGTAGCATTACCTCAAAACAGGTTTGACTTTGCTGCCAAATGAGTTTTGGCACTAAGCCCACAGAGCCTTCTCTACTTGGGAAACGCAGGTGAAGAAGTATGCACGTAGCTGCTTACACTGTCATAAGGAAATGATTAGTGTTTAAAAGGGAGCATGACTATTGTACTTGACAGGTAGTAAATGAGATTGTTTTCCCCCTAAAGAGAGGAACGGAACTCTGAGGCAGCTCTCTCAGTGTGTTAGGGATGCTTCCATTAGAATCCACATCTCCGTGCTCAGAGGCATTGCCTCTGAACTTAATGGCTCCTCAAAATTCCTCAGGAGGCTTTCAGGAACTCCAGTGTCAAGGTCACACACTAGACTAACAGCCCTGGAATTCCTGGGGACATGGTTCTAGCATCAGGACAGTTTAGAGTTCTTTGAGTGATTCCAAGGTATGGGTCAACCTGACACAGAGGTGTTGGTTGTATTTGTGCAGTTTGGGTTGAAACCAGGAAAGAGGAGGAAAAAAAATAAGACTCTGTCAGATCACTTGCAGAGTAAAGGACATGGATCCTATACCTCAGGACACTTGAGTTTCCTGCTTTTCAGTGGATGTCTAAGCCTTTGAGTGTGAACAAGACACTGCACGATTCTGTGATCTATTTCTTCTAAATAAGATGTTTATTTGTTATAAAGATTTAAGAAGACAATATGTATTTAAGACTTTACCCAATTCTTTGCAAGACAGTTGCAAAATCCTTCTCTTGGACCAGGGTGTTTGTTTGACTTTGTATTAGGCATTGGTGTTTTGGTTTTACATTGTCCTAAGAATGCCCAATCTGTTCCCACCACAAATGGTCTGAATATACTTGAACATGGAAAGAGATCAGAATGGACAGGATAGGGAGAACCACAGATGCTTAATAGAGCAACGTCGCTAACTGGGTGGTAGTGGTGCTTATCTTGCATCCCAGAACTCAGAGGCAGAGGCAGACGCAGGTGGACCTCTATAAGTTTGAAGCCAGCCTGGTCTAAATAGCTAGTTCAAGAATAGACAAGGCTACAGGGAAACCCTATCTCAAACCAAAACAACAAAAAATAAAATAAAATAAAATAAAAATAAGGTAATTAAATTTTTAAAAGATCAAAGTGGCTTAAAGGGACAGAAGAAGAATGGATTTAGAGACCAAGTCTCTGCTCAGGCAATGCAGCACAATTTACCTACCAAGTAACGTGAGTTTGTTCTCTAGTCTCATGGCAGATTCAACTAGCAGTTCTTCCCTGTTGTCAATGCTGGTTTCAGCTAAAAAGTGATTCCTCAGCCACTCTGCGTATTCCGTGTCACTCATGACCTAAGAGAGGAAGAAAAGAGGCTAGGAGGCTGGCCATCTAATCTTGCAGTACCCGACCAGGACTGACTTGGGGCAAAATTCCATGTAACAACTTTGTTTCTAAATGTTACCCTATGGGCACGATTGTATCTGACCCATACTCCTGCACCTCATGGACACAGGATCTCCAAACTCTGTCACATGTATGTGACCCTGCTGATAGAGAGACATCACAGCTTAGTATCTCTGGGAAATTTTAAGCATTATCTTTGGTGAAAGTGGATTTACCTATTAAACCAGTACAGAAGGTGGAACAGGCCTCCTAATGCTGGTTAACTCTGGCCACAGCCAACAGCACTTCAGATGTCTTCTGAAGATTAGCTCTTAAGGCTAAGCTTCAGAAAAGGTAACAAGAAAGGCACCATACAGAAAACACAGGAAGGCTGTCATTCTAACAAAACTTAAACACAATTCCTGGAGAAGGAGCCAGCGTCTTCCTGTCTTTAATTGCCGTAACAGATGATCTGCATTTCAGGTCTTAAAACCAGGGTCAAGTGGAGGGAGCAAAGCAATTTTTCTCTTATATATTCATTTTTGCTTGCAAGATAATTTGATTTGGGAAAATATAACATCCATTGGAATACATTCAAGTGAAAAGGCAGGAGTTGGTTCGACCTTGAATCCCCCATGCTTTCTTTTTTTTAGAGGCATTTGATCCTTCCTGGTTGACTGGGTTTCTTGGAAGTAACAACAGAGCCAGCTCCATTTTGCCTTCCATAATAATTACGAACTATAACGTGGATGTTCAGGGAGAGGTGTTGACAATAACAGCCCCCCAAAGCGCTTCTGGGGGCTCTGCTTATTTCTTGCTATTTAACTTTCTATTTAGAAAGGATATATCATACAATAAGACTGTTTTTCCATAAAGAATAATCAAAACTGGGATAAAAAAAATCTGGCAAGTTTCCTTGAATTGAAAGATCAGTTTATGGGCACATTAGAAAACAGGCCAACCCCCCCCACCAAAAAAAAAAAAAAAACTCACAAGAGAAAAATGAAGGCTGCACTCAGCCCACATCTGTGCAAATCTCATTTAAGGCTGATGAACGGGGAGGATGTTATCCATAAGGTTCTGGGGAGAAGATAATAAGATGTTGGGGCTTTTACTTCTAGAGAAACAACAGAGAGGCTACAAAAATGGGCCCTAGTCGGGGGAACCTCCCTGGTACCTGGGTTTGGGTGAGGTCTGGTACACACTCATTTTCAGTAATGATGGGTAACCAGAAGACGCAAGTCCGGGTGCACTGGGCAGTCTCACCTTCTTTGCTACACATAAAGTGCGCAGCCCGCGTTTGGCGTACTCGTCTAAGTGCATCTGCGTTCTCTCCCTTATCATCTGTTGTTCTTCCAGATTTGTTCCATCTGAAAGCAGGAACAGAAAATCATTATTCCTGCTAGCCTGTCCAATTAGACTTTCTTTTTTCCTCTAAAAATGACAGTTTAAGCTATAAGAAATATAAGGCATTTTAGCTTTGAGTCTCAGATGTGTGCCTAGGAAAGGAATGCAGCTGCCTGGCTTCTTCACTTGGAGTCTCTCCTCCTACGCAGATCGGATGCTGCTAGGATGGGCAGCGCTATCTAGCTTTACCAGGGCACTCTTGCTAGGAAATAGGTGCTTCCTGAATTTCACACAGACTGAAATTAAGCCTCTCAGAAACCCATAAAAAGGTATTGTGATGCCCATTTTCCCGAAGAGCAAATAGGTGCAGCTAGCCATGGGTTTCAAATGTAAACAAGCCAAGGTCTCCGAAATCTCTGAGCCTTTCTGCCTTCCCAGAAACCCCGAGGCTGCATTTTTCCTTTTCAAGTGTGGGAGTGGCCCCCAGACTCTCCAGTCCAGCTGATCATCACCATGGCAACTGTGTAAACCTACCTGAGGAAGTCACCGACAGCAACTCCATGATCACAGAATCAGCGCCTTTTGTATACACCACAACTTGTTTGGAAAGAGGATGCCGGACCACGACCGACATTCTTTTCCTTACCGAGTCAAAGGGCAGGATGTGTAGGAGTTGAAATGTTAATGAGCCCAAAGCGGCAAAGTCCACCATGACCTGCTCTGGAGTCCGAGACTGTAAAGTGCAATGGTAAGCTCTGGCGGCATACACCAAGGCTGCTTCATCTGGACTCTCCGCCTCATAACACAGGTTGGAAGCCAAGGGCGGTGGTCCACTTAGGGCTTCAGCTGAGCCGTCGCTGAGTCCTACATCACTGTTTTGTGCCTCCGTTTCTGTGCAGCAAGCAGAGTTACTGGCCTGGGGGATTTCATCCATCTGGGAAGACTCGTCCTCCATAGGAGGTGACAGTTTTGTTCGACTAAAGAAAGAGATTCTGCTCACAAAGGCACAGGGAGCTCCGGAGGTTGAATCCTTCCCGCTGGCAAGGGACGGTGAACTTGATCTCCGGACAGACAATTTCTGGAAGATGTTTTTAATCTCTTCCAAGGACTTGATGGGCATTCCACCCAGTGAGGAGAGCCCAATCTAGGTAAGACAATGGAACAAGTTCTCAATAGCCGGTCATCACAATTCTGAAAGTGTTACCACTATCTTAACTGCTAATCTGCTTTCTCCCTAAAAATTCCATAGCACACGGGAAGACAAATAAAAGCCACCAGCGAAGACGATGTTATACGTGATGACATTGTACATTTCTGTAACTATTTAGGTACAAAATGCTAATACTGGATTTCCTCATAGAATTGTTTCTAACGCTGGGTGTGGTGATGCATGCTTTTAATCCCAGCACCTGGGAAGGAAAAGGGGTTGATGTCTGAGTTCAAAGCTAACCTGGTCTACATAGTGAGTTCCAGGACAGTGAGAACGACACAGAGGAACCCTGTCTCAAAAAAGAAAATAAAACCAAAGAAAATGAAAGAAAGGAAGAATTTTACATATATACAATAACAATTATAAGCATATTGAATCAAGCATAATAGTGCTTGCACATAATCTCAGCTCTTGAAAGATGCAGGAGGACCCCAAATTCAAAGCTGGGCTGAGTTACATAATGGGACCCTGTCTCAAAGAATCAATTATGAAATAATCACCATTAAAATAAAAATTCAAAGTAATTAAATATCCAATATTAAAACAACAGCATCCTCTTGAAATATATTTTTAGAGCCGGGCGGTGGTGGCACATGCCTTTAATCCCAGCACTTGGGAGGCAGAGGCAGGCGGATTTCTGAGTTCGAGGCCAGCCTGGTCTACAGAGTGAGTTCCAGGACAGCCAGGGCTACACAGAGAAAGCCTGTCTCGAAAAACCAAAAAAAAAAAAAAAAAAAAAAAAACCAGTTATAACAAAACAGGCCAGTGCATAAAAGTCAGTTAAGAGGAACTTAATCCATGTCATCACGTGATTTTAACTATTTATTAGTATACAATTTGTTCTTATTTGTACCTTGTCTTCTTTTATACTTTTAGTATCAGGGATTAAGCTTATAACTTCATGCCTATCATGAACGGTCAACCAACAGATTCGAAAATGTATTCATTCAAAAGTATGGGGAGAATTTAAACATTTTCTTTAGTAGCTGACACTATGATTTTTTCTGAAGGGCTGTTGCTGGCCAACATTATCAGAGACTCAGACATAAGGCAACGCATGCACCTTGTCCCTGTGAATTCCCTTTCTCTCATTACCCTAAGAATCCGGGAGAAGCAGGGCCTCTCTATGCCCATGAGGAGTTTATTCTAATCAGCAAAACATTAGGTCCTCTAGGAATAAATCAACAATACTTTGTAGAGAGAAAATGCCCAAAGTTACCAACTTGGAAAACGGCTGTAAAATATCACATAGTACGTTTTCTTCAAAATCTCATTTATTCTCTAATTACATAATCACTTCTTCTTTCTAGCGTCTTCTCAGGCAACACTGTTAAATACAGTCTCCGATCAGGTGCAGCTTAATTGAAAATGAATTACTTTTTATGTTGAAGTTCCCCGTCTGAAGTTGCCGAAGGAAAAGGATCGGTTGGAGCATTAACATTTAATTGAATTTTGCTGTAAATTGAATTTTAAGTGGATGTGTGGGAAAGGCAAGATACACCGGGATGCTAGCACACCATGATAGAGCACCAGTGGTTTTTCTTCTTAACTGAAAATGAATCTTCCACAAGCTCTTAGCCACAACTACACTAAAGAACTTCTGAATCCTGGCACATCGTAGTCATATTGGATTATAGATAGACTGAGCGAAAAGAAAACCTAGCTGGCACATGAAGAAAGTGATTAAACTAATGCTTCACGTTTTGTTTGATGTCTCTCATAGGATGTTGTAGGTCTCAGAAGCCTCATAGGCAGCTCCAACTTAGTGGGGCAAGGAAGGCAAAGTAAAAGCTCAGAGTAAGCACAGAGTCCTACTCCCTGGGCTCAACCACCACCCTCGGCCCCACCACACACACACACACACTGGGTTTGCAATGCTGGTGAAATCCTCCAAGGTATTTTACGATGCAGAAGAACATTTTGGTTATGAGCCTCGTCTTTAAGAGTTCTCCAGCCCCAGCAACTGATGGAAACAGACGCAGAGACCCAACTGATGGAAACAGACGCAGAGACCCAACTGGTGGAAACAGAGTCAGAAACCCACAGGCAAATATTAGCCTGAGTTGGATGAATCCTCAGAAGAAAGATTGTGGCAGCCAGAGAAGTCAAGGACACCACAAGAAAACATACAGAATCAACTAACCTGGCCCCATAGTGGCTCATAGAGGCTGAAGCGTCAATCAGAGAGCATACATGAAAGTGACCTAGGCCCTCTGGACATATGTAACAGATGTGACTAGTTACTAGTTACTAGTTAATTAATAAATAATTTTAAAATGCAGAAGACCAGAGCAGGGGTGCCTAACTCTCAAGGCTCTGAGAGGACTAAACACATTAGGGCCAACAACTGTGGTAAGTGCAGAGCCAAGAACAAACCCTGAGGAGACAGTATACACCTGCTATTCCTGCCACTTCATTATTTATCATCACAGAACAAACCCAACACAGATGCATGTAAACCCAGCTGAGAAAACCCTCGTTTAAATTTACCTTTTGGCGAGGTTGGTTCGGAGCAGAAACCACCACCGTGTTGCAAATTGCCAGTGCAATAAAGAAGTCCATGATGTATAAAGTCTCCAGTGGTGAACTCTTCGCAGTACCGTCCAGTCCGGTGAACAGCTGGGGGTGATCTGGCTAAATTTGTCTAAAAGTCTGGTATCTGGTACCACGTCTGTTTCCTGAAGAGACAATATGATAACGTATTACTATTAACATCAATAACTTCTACAATAGGAATTTAAGTGAAGCATGAGATGGTAAACTAAATTTTCATTTTTTTCTACATTTATTTCCACGTGTGTGGATGTGTGTATATATGTGTGTGTATATACTCATGCTTGTTCTAAAGCACACACGGAGATCAGAAACCAGCTTAAGGAAGATGGTTTTCTCCTTCTACCATGTGGGTCCAGAGATCGAATCTAGGCAGTCAGTCTTGGCAGCAAGTGCCTTAGCCCACTGAGCCATCTCATCCACCCAATAAATTTAATTTGTGAAGTTTAATGCATACGATATTTTGAGAACAAAACAATAAAATGAAGCACATACAAATAAAGGAAAATCCATATTATATGCTATAAATGGAGAATATTTTAACTATTCAGTTAAATAGGAGATAGAAACACCATCTTCTATGAAAATCTAGTTGAAGATTCTCCCTTTGATATACATAATGCTAGGCATATATTTTATTGTGCTTAGAATTCTACCATGGCTGTATTTTACTCAACAACTGATGACACCAATTATTTCAAAAGTGAAATCTAATTCATATCAGAGTATTGAATGAAATATTTTTTGCTCAATTCATTTGTATTATAAAAACAACTTTCTATAAGAAAAAAATATCATAAGCAGGCTAGACAATTATTGATTAATAATTGACTAATCAATTATTTCACAGCCAGGGTATTTACAAAAGCTTTCTCATCAGCAAATATGTCTAGCAAGTGTGCCTTCCTCTTCCTGGTAAGGATGTTCTCGAAGAAGTCCTGTCACCAGAGTGGGTGCAGGAACCCCATTTCATCTGGCAGAGTGCATCTCAGACTCATTCGAGAGTACTAGAAATACATTGTCATAGAAACCTCGTTTTCACACTGTATCATTCAGTCTGCTTTAGAGAGTACAGCTTAGAATTGCAGCCCTAAAGGAGCAACACTATGTTATAGGGAGTCTTGGATGCTGATAAGCAAAGCACATTGCAGAGAGACCAGGAGAGGCACCTGACAGAACAAAGTACAACAGGATCATGTGATACCGTACTCACATAACCACGTCAGGGATACCGTTCATTCTCAACTGGACTGGATTTAGAATTACCTAAGGAAATGGGTGTGTCTGTGAGAGTGTGTCCAGGAAGGTTTAACTGAAGAGGAAAGACCAATTATAAATGTGGGTGGATATCTCATTAGACCCGTTCCTAGATAGAATAAAGGAGGAGGACCAGTCGAGCAAATGTGACCCACTGCCTCAGGCTTCCTGTCTGGCCCTTCTTGCCAGGAAGGCCCATATCCTCTCAAACTCAAAGATGCTCTTGTCAGGAATTTTATTTAAAAAGCAAAGAGAAGACTGGGTATCATGGTAGTGTTTCTTCTCTGGCATTTGGTGAGAGTGATCACGGGTTTAACGAAAGACGTGCAATGCTGGCAATTGCATGTTCTAAGCTCATGGCTCAGCTCGACTCCACTGACAGCCAGCCCGGGCGAGGGGTTCCTTTGCTTGCGTGCCTTTCTTCTTTCTTTCCTTTCAAGTGACAGACACTCTCCTTTCAGACTACCAGGGTCGTGACAGGTTTAAAATTCACATGCTATGAACTGTCACAATGTATTCTTAAATTCTATCTAAATTTAGCAAGTAGAGGGGAAAAAAACCAAACAAACTACAAAGCTGCAATCCCATTCTATGAGCACAATAGAAACAATACTAAAGCTAGGGAAAGTCCTGAGTGTGTATTCAGTCATGAAAAAGATACTCCCGTCAGCAGATAAGGATTGTCAAAATGAAGCTAGGTCTTTCTAGATACTCGGCATGGAAGAAGACACACTGAAACCACCATGGAAGAATATAAACAAAAGAAGGGCCCACATGAAGATGTAAAGAGGCACCACAGCAAAATGACGTGCCAAAAACAGAGGACTCCACTGATTGTGACCAAATAACTTAATCCCTCATGACTAAGAGAGCCCTTGAGTTGAGGAGAGGATGCAAAATGGCCATGTACAATTTTGATCTAAATGACTATATCCGTAATTATTTCCCCAAGACCAGAGCCATCTTTGCCGTGGTCTTGGTATATAAGAGAAAATTGTTCCCTTGTTGTGCTAGATAACCGTTGACATCTTACATGAAATCGTGCCTGTTTATCTGAAACAGCTGTGTTTAAACAGTGCCCTCTGCAGAGGTTAGAAGTCCCTGTAAGGCAAGGACCACACCCTACCGATCTTTAAGTCCCTAACCCGGGACTTGGCACACAGGGAGCCCAAGTTTCTTGCACAGTACCATCAAACACTTGTTGACCTTATAGTCTATACAGAAAGGGTAGAGGAACAAACAAGACAGAGTCATTGGCCTTGGAGACATGTGTTCCCACTGGATCTCAACCAGGCATCTGGTCAAGACTCAGAGAACATTTCCACTCATAATTAGATCAGAATCCACAGCACAACACAGACAACACCAGAGATTCCCAACCTTCCTAACACTTTAGTACGGTTCCTCATGTTGTGGTGACTGCTCAACCATAAAATTACTTTCATTGCTACTTCATAGCTGTAGTTTTGCTACTACTATGAATCATAATGCAAATACCTGATATGTAGGATATCTGATATGTGACCCCTGTGAAGGGGCATCTGATAGCTTCCTAGGAGGTCATGACCTCTGGCTGTGAACCGCTGTTCTACACCACAAAGCCGGGCTGGTTTCAAGGTGGAAGCCATAGCATTGTTATCAACTTGGGTGAAGACTCCGGACACATTCCAAGTTTATGTTTGTCATCAGGATTCAAACATCCTACTTGACGGAAGGAATTCTACTTCAGACTTTTTTTTTTTCCTCCTGTTATTTGTCTCCTCTATTTAGATCCAAGTTAAACCTGGAAAATCTAGCCAGACTCCCTTTATGCTCCTCGCTCTTTGCTGAACTTTTGTATGGTTTCAACACAATTTAAATATTATCTATTTTCAAATTGAGAGTAACGGGAACCTACACGCAATTGTTTCTACAAACCTCTAAAATAATGGAAAAAGATGCTCTATTGGGCTGACAGAGATGACCCAGCAGTTGTAAAGCTGCCGTCCTCTCCTCTCTAGCCCTCCCCGACTAAGGCTTTACTTCATTCCCTGCTGATACTGCAGCTCCAAGAATTTGCCACTCTTCTTTTGTTACTTTGGTTTTTGTGGGACAAAATCCTTTTCTTGGTCTCCTCTAATTCCTAAATGCCACACACCTGAAGGAAAATTACAAAGGCCCCCAATGATGACTTCCTGTACGCAGTTCTGAGGATTTGATGTGCCCTGCATAACGCCTACTTCCCTCCTATGGGTCACATCTCACAGCCTTTTTTCAAGGCACTCAGCGTTCACACAGGTACTCTTAACCCAGGCTTCACAGACGGGCTTCTAGAACCAAATTCAGAATATATTTTACAGTGACTTTTCAGGTCACAGATTATGTAGCTTTCTCAAAATATTAAGCTCAGCTAATAGTTAAAGACTTAAGACTCAAAAGTGAGAGTCATATTTCATGGGTTGACCACTTTATCCTATGTATAAGAGTGTGCTTTGCAAGACACAGAACAAAAACAACCCTGGAACTTCCATGTACACACGGCACTGGAGTAGAGGGCAGGTTGGAAGCACGCTGTATGGGAAAACTGGGTCTGTGATCAGTTTCAATCAACAACTTTCCAAAATACTGCTTTGAAAATGAATATGGCAGGCACTGTCCTATGTATTAGAATTCAAAGGTTAAAAAAGTCTTTGCTCTCAAGGCTGTAATGATACAATGTCAGGTACAGAAATAAGGCCAATGTTATGCAGACAAACGGACAATGGAAAAGCACTCAGAAAACCTGGAGGTTGACAACAAAGAATCAGAGAAGCCTTCGGTAACAGCCCTCCCTTAGTGTTTCATCAGATTTGATAGAGGCAAGAAGATGTCTCAAGACAGGGATGGTACAGAAAAAGCCACAAAGCCTTCCAGAAGTACCTCCCACACTCCCACAGGAGAGTGAGGCCTATTCAGAAAACTGAGGAGGGACAAGCCAGCACTGGGCTCCATCAACTAGATGTGAGTTAACATTTGTTTCCTTTCAAATGTGCAGAAAATGTACAAGTGGAGTGGGTGACTAGTAAAGACAGTATCATAGAAAAAAGAGTATATACATACATGCATGCATATACATACATACATACATGTATATTTATTTCTGGCATATGGTTAAAATGACTATAGAAAAAAGGGCTGTGAGTGGAGAAGAAAGAATTAAGCCTAGGTGTTTCAAAACAGATTGCTAAATAAGGAGGTTGTTCTGTTGGGGTGTTACCTCCTGAGTGCTACAGAACTGAGTTGGCAGTGACCACGCCATTACTGCAGGTGCACATTTCACAGCAAGTTTGCAAAGAGCCTAGAGAGGCCCTGAAGGCTTCTCGAGTCAAGAGACATAGACACCTGGGTCTGCTTAGCAATGTATCTACCATGAAAATCAGGCAATGGCCATGATGTAGCAACAGTTCCCACAGTTGCTCTATTCTTATTGTGCTGTCTGTCCGAGTTAGTATAGGTGTTAATGAACTATGAAAGGCTGAGAAAGGGTGAACATTTTAGAGAGGTAATTTTAAATTCGGTGGGAAAGTATGGATTTCTAATTCATTTACATAATCATCTTTTCTGTTTCCCATGTTCTACATGATCTTCTGCAGGAATATGGGTTTTTTTCTTGGGATTGACTAGTCAGTTCCTAAGAGTTGTCACTGGGACACAAACCGCTTGTTGAGCTCTGGAATGAAATACTGGAAGGTGCCTTTTATGGAGTTACAGATGAGGAAGGAGAGGTAGTTTGGGTGGAACACAGGAAGATTAGAAAGTAATAAAAAAGACACCAAAAACCTATTAATTAGACAAAAATGTATGTCTCCAAGACAATTCTGGTTAAGTCTTGGTGGTTCTTAGAGTTAACTGTTATTCTTAAGTCAAGATAGCCTTCTTCAGTCTCTGACATAATCAGTTCTAACCAGAAATATTTTGTATTTCAGAAATGATACCTGACTTCTCAATACTGAATTATCTCAAATCTCAACTTTAAAACTTATGTGTCACTATCATGCTGAACTGTAACGATGTCACCTATTTTGCAGGCAAAGAAAAGCAGTGTTTGGGCTGGAGAGATGGCTCAGCGGTTAAGAGCACTGACGCTCTGCCAGAGGTCCTGAGTTCAATTCCTAGCAATCACATGGTAGCTCACAACCATCTGTAATGGGATCTGATGCCCTCTTCTGGTGTATCTGAAGACAGCAATAATGTACTCAAATACATAAAAAAATCTTTAAAAAAGAAAAGCATGTTTTGGAGGCTGATATACCGGGAGTGGCCCTGTCCAGGCGTGGTGATGACATCCCACTTACCATAGGACTACTGAATGCAGCCTGTCTGGAATGAGGCACTTCCGCAGATCCTTCTCCACTTCCTACAGCAGAGGTACTCCCGGAGAGCTGAGCCGAGGACTTTCCCAGATGCCCACTGTGAACCGTCCTGCAGCCCTGGCTCTGGTCTTGCCATGTTGCTAAGGGAGCCGCTGAGGGTGTCTGTGCATTCCTCCTCTTCAGAGACAGCTTCCTGGTAGGACTCAAGCCTCTTAGCTGTAGAATAAAATTCACCATCTAAATACTTCAGCTGAATATGGCAGCTCCTCAGCTATGCACACCACCTTCTATCTGCCCTGACTTCCAAATTCTCCCATGAGAATCCATAGTCAATAAGCTTACCCCATTCTATTGAGGAAAGAGGACACAGTGGATTAGGAGTGACTTCCTTTTCCATCTCTAGGTCTAGCCTTGTCTACACCTCTATCCTCGCTCTTAGTCTGCTACCCTACGGTATTCACAACTCAGCCTTCCTTGTTTTAAATGCCAAGCCCTCCACTTGGGATCTGGATCCTGTTCTCTGGGTCCTGAGGCACTTCTCTTCACATCTGAATCTCAGTACACCAGTCACCCCTCAACCGATTTCAAGACTTCCTGTCTTAACTCTCCATTGACTTCTTCTCAAGGTCACCTTCAAGCTCCATCTTGCCAAAAAGAGTGAGTGAGTGTGTGTGTGTGTGTGTGTACCCTCATACATATGAGGAGTTAGGATACTAGTATGTATATGGTGACATCAAGCACCTTGGTTTATTCTCAGGATTCATGTGTTTTGATTTTTCTGTGGTGTTTTGAACAGGGACCCTTACTGGTTTAGAATTCACTGTGGAAGGTAGAATGCCTGACCAGAAAGCTCCAGAATCTGCCTGCCTCCACTTCCTCAGTGGTGGGATGTGGTTCTGGAGATTAAACTGAGATCCACATGGTTGCAAGGCTAAGCTGTCTGTCTGTTGTATGTATGTATGTATGTATGTATGTTGATTGTCTTTTTATCACATTAGGTATTGAACTTAGAGCCTCAAGTACATAGTCAAGTACTCTGACACTATATTATATCCAGACTTCAGTTACTTTCATCTCTCAGTTATTTGCAAGTATCAGGACTGCCTGCTCTTTTTTATCTACACATCTCTCCCCGGTGTTCTCATACAGTCTGATCTTTGAAACCAAATGTCTGTATGCACAGCCTATAAACCTGTGTACTGGTTTTATGTCAAACCTGACAGAAGGTGGAGTCCCTAGACAGAAGGAAACCTCAATTGAGAAATGCCCCTATAAAAAAAAAAGATCTGGCTGTAGGCAAGCCTGGAAGGCACTTTCGTAGGTAGTAATTGATAGGCGAGAGCTCAGCCCATTATGGGTGGTGCCATCCCTAGGCTGGTGGTCTTGGTTCTATAAGAAAGGCTTGAGCATGCCAGTAAGCAGCACTCCTCCATGAGCTCTGCATCGCTCCCGCCTCCAGGTACCTACACCGATGAGTTCCTATCCTGACTTCTTTGATGATGAACTGTGATGTGGATGTGTAAGGCGATTAAACCCTTTCCTCCTCAAGTTTCTTTGATCATAATGTTTCATCACAGCGACAGTAACCCTAACAACTAGAACAACCTGTATCTTCAGCTCTGACCTCTTATTAGAATCAAGACTCATTCATTCAACTCTCCACAAGACTCTTGCAGTTAGCTAGCCACAAGGCTCTTCTACAAATGGAAGTGGTATGGCTCACACCCTGAACCTCCCTCAGGTCTATCATCCTTCTCAGATAGGGCCCCATTATTTGCCACTGATCCTATTCTTGCCATTACTACACACTATATACCTTTTGTTTTTATTTTTATATCACCTTGTAAAATATACACTTTAAATGGTCAGAGAAACTCATGGTTCATTAATATGTTCTCAAAGTCTAATGATAGCTCATAGGTACTCAAGAATACTTAAGGAATAAGTAAATAAAAAGTAACAGTAACCTTAAATTCTACATGGCTATTGTTGGGCTATTTCCGGTTCCTCTTCAACCTTTCCTCATTGTTTAACAACAATACTGTACTATCTATATGGTTACCAAAAACCTAGACTCGGGATCCCTCACTGATTCCCCACATCCAGAGGTTCACCAGCGCATGCCCGTTACACATCAACTACATACCCTGAGTGTCCAGATCTATTTCCATTACCTTAGTCAAACTGCCATCATCTTACAACTGAACCTCAAATCTAGTCTCTCTCTCTCCCTCTGAATTCTGTTCCTCAAATGGCAGCTTGAGTGATCTTCCCAGCAGCTAAAGTGGATCAGATCACTTCCTGATGGCTTCAGGATCCCCTCAGGATAAACTCAGGCTCTTCATCCTAGCTTAAATAACTCAGTATGACCTAACGCTGCCTCTTTCTTCTACATCAGTGGTTCAAACCTGTGGGTCACAATCCCCAAAAGATCACTGGAAAACACAGATTTTTTTTTTTTTTTACATTACCATTCATAATAATAGCAAAATTACAGTTATGAAGTAACAATGTAAATAATTTTATGGTCAGGGTCACCTCAACATGAGGAACTATATAAAAGAGTCACAGCATTTGGAAGGTTGAGAACCAGTGCTTGATATCCTTAGTATAATTCAGATTCAGTGAATTACTTATTTATTTACTTTGAATGTGTGAAAACTCACAGCATGAGGGCCTGAAGAGTTGGTCCCTTGGACTGGGAATACTTCGTCATTCAGATCTAGACTCTAATGTCCACTTTAAGAAGTCATGCTTAGCCATACAGTTGAAACTAGTCATCAGTCTTCATATGTCATACCATGTTTTTCTAACTCTCTGCCAGGTCCTGATTACTACTTATCAATTTACATATTTGTGATGGCTTTCTCTGATAGAATTCCTTTGAGAGTAGCTATGTGTGTGTGTGTTCTTACCTATTACTAAAACATGTGATAGAGGAACAGACAATGAGAACATGTTTGTTGAGTGGGTGGTTGTGTCTGTTCAATCTAAGAGCTACTGAATAAGATATAGATTGGAGCAAATTGTTTTAGAAAGTGTTTTCACATTTTATTTATTTGTATAACTTTGCCATATTTTTAAAGGAATGAAAAGCTTAAGAAGCAATATGGACTTGGTTTTTTTTTTCTTCTTTCTGTTATTGTTTGTTAAGACAGTCCCATGAAACCCAAGATATTCAGCATGCAGCCAAGGATAGCCTTGAACTCTTGATCTTCCTATCTCCACTACTGAAGTGCTAAGATTATAAGCATGATTGAAGTGGCTTTCAATAAACATTCATTCTTCCTGAAGACCTCTAATTCTGATGGCCTCAAGTTTTATACTTTTCATTTTTTCCAAATGATATAATTTCCTGTCTTAGGTTTTCTCTGCATTGATAGAGATTGTCATGACATTTTTTGGTCTTAATTCTATTTATATCCTGTATTAAATATATTAGTTTACAAATGCAGAAACTAGCATCCCTGAAACGAAGACCTCTAATGTAGATATCAGCTCCCAACCAGACTATTCATTAGGCATTTACAGTTTTCCTGGACTGAATGACACGATACACAAGACCTTCGCTTTATTCAATCATTATGACATTTCTCTGAGTGGGAATTATTTTGTGAGTAAAGAAATAAACTTTATTAATTTGTCATCTCAGAAAACAAACTAGATTAGTCTTAAGACCAGATTCATTGGATGTAAGGGCCATGAATCTATGACCTAATGTAATGCTACAGTGTTTCTAAATATAGCCACATGCATACATAAGTATAGCCAATTTTAACACATGTCAATCTGCCCTGTCAAATTTCTATAAGCCCAATTATTTTTAATTTTATACAAGTATTTGCTAATCAAATAATTATAGGTATATAAATGAAATATCTCTAGGATCAAGGGAAATCTGCGTAGGGACTTACAGCTATAACGGGTATTTATTTTCATCAAAAGTCAAATATTTGTGTGTACACACACACACAACACACACATTCATTTTCATCTTCAAAATACTTTCACCTGGCAAGAACTATTGTTTCTCTTTGCACCTGAGGAAACTAACAGAGAGATTGACTATCTAATTATGATTAAACAGCTGACTGGAGAGAGAGCTGGGATTTAAGTTTAGCCTTCCTGCTCTAAAGCCAGTACTCACACTCCTACACCATAGGTCCTTAACTCTACACAGTTCTAAGAGGTTCAATAATTGTTGTTTGTTTGTTTTCTTTTGTAGTATGGGTGGAACTGTGCAACTTTTGGCAATGGCTATAGACACTCAGTAGGTAGATATCAGGTACGCCTGTCAACATCTTACTGTGTACTTGACTGTTCATCTCAACCAATTCAATGAGGGAATGGTGCTGAGGTTGATAAAACTTTGATAGCTCAAGAAATTTATGGTAATGAAATGTCATTTTTAAAACAACCAAAATGCCTCAAAACCCACATACATGGGTTCATGAAATTTCTCTTGAGCCATCACTGAGGAATTAGGATCACACAGTTGTGTAAATTAATATGACATCAAGTAGCTCAGATATCACGTAGGACAAGCTTGCTCAATAAGTAGAACTTCCATAATGGAATTCAACAGAATGACTCAACCCTACTCGTATCATGGAAAGTTCTACCAACATATAGGTCAAGAGAATTACAGTGTGATTCAGAAAACAGAGTGACTCAGACTAAACCAAGGCCCAGAGAAAACTGTATTAAAGATGTCTGTGAAGAGCCAAGGTTGATATCATATCGCAAAACATACTGAATATGATAAAGACCTTTAATTATCATAGTGGAGCTTCTGCTTTAGTTCTGTAACGTCTTGGAAAGGGCCTGGAACTCTTGTTTTCTGACTCACAGGAAATAGTCTGTTATTGTTCTCTGTAGCTAAAGGTAGGCTGTGCATTAAAGAAATTGTCTTTCTTGTTTCTTTTCCTTATTTAATCTCTAAAGGTTCTTTTGTCATTTCCTTCTCAGATATTCCGAAACTTGTTCATAGCCAACTACTTGCATTGGTTTTATATCTGAAAGAAGTAGCTGTGAGACTAAGGAAAAATTAGCTTATTGTAATTTACTATGTACTCTCCATAGGGCTGACACCAGGGGGAACACAAAGCATTCAAAGAGCTTCCTTCTGCACATCATCTACACATCTTCCTCCAAACCATTACAACATCCTTGGCATCCCATGTTTCACCTACTTGTAAACAGCACACTCAGCCAACCTCCCTCCAACCACATCATCCAATAGAACTGATACCCAGACCTCTGCTCTGAACGAATTCTCCATACATTTCGTGCATTCCAAGAATGTCTGATGTCCTATCTTTAAAATACCAAATTATATCAGTGCGAAATGCATATCCAAAACTATCTGGCTGCCTAAAAGTCAAACCAAATTTGGAAAAAGTAATTCTGTGTGTGTACATGTATGTGTGTGTACATATTCATGTATGTGTGTACATATTCATGTATGGGTGTGTAAGAATATGTGTAAATATGTGTGTGCACATGCATGTATGCATTGGTTAGTGGAAACCAGAGGAAGCTGCTTTAATTTTTGAGACAATGCATTTTTCAGAACCGGATTGGTTTGGAGCTTGGTTAGCCAGAGAGCTCCATGGGTCAAGGGAAGCCATCTTTGTGCCTCTAACAGTGGCTTTTCAGATGAATGCCATCACATTGGATTTTTTGTTTCGTTTTGTTTTGTTTGTGGGTGCTGAGGATTTAAACTCAGCATTTTAAACAGGCATTTTACCAAATGGGCCATCCCCTAACCCTAGGAATATCAGCATTAATACTATAATTAACATGCTATTTTCATAATTAAACATGGATCTCACAATGGATCATGAGCTACTTAAATGGCAGACCTGGTTCTTCTTTTCAAAATAATAATTAAAAATAGCAATAACAGCAACTAACATATAGGGACTTTATCTGTGCCCTGCTCTGCACATCTTTGCACAGATTATCTCAACGCAGCAGATACTACAGTGGCTGTTTCCTCCCCCTGATGCTCAGAGACACTATGTACCTTGCTGAAGCACACAGACTTTGCAGATGGCAGAAATGAAATTCAGGCTTATGAAGCCTGACTGCATAGTGCTTATTCTTAGATGGTGCTCCCCAATACTTGCATGGATCAACAAACTAACAGACTGTGCATTATAAAGGCACATGCCAGACCATCCCAAACGAAGAGCTCCCAGAACAGTGCCACAGTGCCTGTCAAAACTGATAAGTTCATCCAAAGAAAAGTCCCAAGAAGCTGTCAAGGGTACAGTAGCCTCTGTGATGGTGCTTACTGGCATGCCAGGTGCCATCCTGAGACAGCCAGAGACATAAGGGAAAACCAAGGGTACTCTCAGACATGAAGTCCAGGTAATGATGATGTATTGATACATCATCAATTCATCAATTACCAAAGACATGTCAAGTTTCATGTTAACAGGGAAATGGTATGAGGACACACTAAACCCTCTATGATATATCACTGTCAATGTTCTGCAATCTATAATTATCTTAATGTGAAAGCTTATTTCTTAAATGATATTTTTCAATACTCTCTCTCTCTTAATAAACTCTCTCTTAAAATAAGAGTAGCACTTTAATTTTCATTTCATTTCCTTTTCTTTTTTTAGTAGTGGCTTTTTGGATAGCCATGGTGGCACATTCCTTTAATCCTAGAACTTGGGAGGCAGAAGCAGGTGATTCCTGTGAGTTTGAGGCCAGTCTGGTCTACAGAGTAAACTCCAGGACAGTCAGCCAGGGCTGTTACACAGGAAAAAAAGAAAAAAAAAAGCCTGCTCAAAAAAAGTGGTTTTTAAATTTTGATATGCACGCTAATCATGTGAGGATTCTGTTAAATGAGATTTTAATCACAGCTCCATAATTTCTAATACAGCCCAGGTGCTCTGCTGCCACTGACGATGCCAGGACACAGGTCACACTTCCAAGTTGGCAGGTTTTAAACACATAAGAGTATTGCCAAATGCATTTAAATCATTTGTATGTGTGAGGGAGTTATTCTCATGCAGGAATAGTCTTTATAGAATTCTTTCCAAGGTAATTCTTCTGCTAGAAAAATCCTGAAACACTGGCCATAGAAACCCAGATACTGCTAATAGCTTTCATTTCAGTGAAAGTATTATGCCTCAAACTACATTAAGGGAAGAATTCAGCCTTATCCCAAATCCATTTATCCCCCACGGCTCCTTATAGACAGCTGCACTGCGGAAGTGTTGAGTATCCGTAGTACTTCACCACTTTGTACCCTTCAGCATCCAGTGATTGTACCATACAGTAGTAGGTCACTCAGCATCTACTAATCTCTAGAGCAGTGGTCCTTAACCTTCCTAACTCGGCAACCCTTTAATACAGTTCCTCATGTTTTGGTGACCCCCAAGTATAATATTTTTGTTGCTACTTCATAACTAATTTTGCTACTGTTAGGAATCATAATGTAAATATCTGTGTTTTCTGATCATCTGATACTGCCTATGAAAGGTTCATTCAACCCTCTCACAGGGGCTGTCAACCACAAGTTGAGTACCGCTATTCTAAAGGAACAATAATACAGCATGAAGCCCGTTGGGCTGAGTTCATTGTCCAATACTCAAACCTGAAAAACTTATTAGGGACTTAGTAGTTGGGGGGAAAGCTACAGGCGGTTTGTGTAGGAATCCCGCACTCACCGTTTTCTTCATGACAGTAGTCAAACCCTGCCACACTGCACCTCCGAAACACCATCTTATTCTCAGTAAGCGTTCCTGTCTTATCAGAAAAGAGGTATTGAATCTGCCCAAGGTCCTCCGTGATGTTCAGAGCTCGGCACTGAATGGTAGAATCCATTTTCTCATTGTAGAAATCTACATCGCTCTGGATGAAATAGATCTGCCCAAGCTTCACGATCTCGATGGACACGTAGAGAGAAATGGGGATCAAGACCTAAGGAAGTGCAAACAATTGTTGAAGGGTAAAGCCAGTGCAATATGTTGCCTATAGCTAGATAACGGGCAAAGCTAAGTAAGCATTCTCCGCTAAACGTGCCAGAAATCACCTGCAACAAGATGATCATGGTCCAGAACACATAGAATCCGGTCAACACGGGTGATAGGACACGTCCATCTGGCTCAGGGATGTTAAAAAAGAGCGTGTTTTCATACTTGCTCAGCCATATTCCGTGACCTTTAAAAAGCACACAGACACCAAAAGGATGCTACAGAGAGAGCATGTAAATTGAGAACCACACCCCTCAAGAAAAACAGATGAGAATGTTTGCTTTGAACACTAACTGTCCTTTAAAACAGGCTCAAAATCAAAGGGCTACTCATCCTTGATAGTCTCTCTCTCTCTGTCTCTCTCTGTCTCTTTCTGTCTCTCTCTGTCTCTCTCTTTCTCTCTCTTTCTTCTCTCTCTCTCTCTCTCTCTCTCTCTCTGTCTCTCTCTTTCTCTCTGTCTCTCTCTTTCTCTCTGTTTCTCTCTCTCTCTTTCTCTGTTTCTCTCTCTCTTTCTGTTTCTCTCTTTCTCTCTCTCTCTCTCTCTCTCTCTCCCTCCCTCCAGTACTTCCCTCCACTACTGTGGCAAATCGTAAGTGGATACACGCAACATCAGTGTTCATCAAGCTAAAGGATAAGAGAAGAAAACATTCAGGAAAAACTAACAAACAAAACTCTTCTTACAAAAACCAAAATGGATATTATTTTGGAAAAATAAACTAAAATGATACCAACAAGATATTAGATAATTGAACTTTACCCACCCAGTGCACCAGTTAAGCACATGACGATCAGAAGCAGGACACACCAGAGGACGTCTGTATTTGCTCGTCTCTCTAACTTACTGCGTTTATACCGTGGCCCACTGTTGTTCAGCATTGCTTTGGTTTCATGACCTGCACAGAAAGCACAGTATGTCTGAAAATGCACAACACACACACAGGTAGCAAGCATCCCTGTTAAAGATCTCTCTGGCTAACCATCCAATCAAACATGGCTGCATAACGTTTTGTCGGTCTGATCTGTTTGTGTGGTTCATTTTGGAGAACCAGGATCTGTGAGGTTAAGTTCATCAAGACACAGTTTACCTTCTGTAGATTCCATCTTGAGGAAATGAAGAATGCTAACACATGGGGGCACCGAGGAGGTCACAGTAAAAGGAGGAGCAGAACGAACCTGCATAGACCACAATGCCCACAACAGCCTCTGTGTTTCTGATGGTACACCCTCGGAGTAGTAAATTCTCTTTGCTGAGGCCCACACGTTCTTTGTTGGAATGTTCCCTGTAAGAAAGGCAGTGTGTAGATTTATTTTTAAATGGCAAAAGTGGGGAGGTAAAATAAGAGTCTGGAATGTTCTATACCCTGTGTGGTAACTTTGACAGCTCATAGGGAAGGCTTCAAGTCTCTGGCCCATTTGCTTCTGCTGTTGTAATTACCTGCTGTGCCTAGGGGAAAGGCTGCTACAAGTTGCAAATTCCCATTATTTCTAGAAGTTACTGTTTGTCACATTCCGTCCCTACAAGAACTCAAAAATACTCTAAATAAAGTATTGCTAGAGCACACTGTATTCAGAGAACTTAGGTGGTGAGGGAGACAGTCTTGATTTAGAAAAGTAGTCCTTTTGATTTGGCTGAAAATAAGAACCCTGCTGGGCACTGATGGTTGGTGGCTGCTCAGGCCATTCGATGAAAGACTGATGGGAAACTGCATACTGAGAGGTGAAGACACAACACCCATCTGAGAACAGGACAGGGGACATCAGAGGCCTCCTGGCCTACAGGAAAGGAGGTGGGGGTCCCAGATTCTTTATTAGAGAATTACAACCTGAAGTCTGTGGCTTCTGAGGCTCTGTGACGCCTCCAAAATCAAAAGCAGTATTTTGTTTGTATGGATGTATATATGTGTACACTTTGCTATTTTTAGAGACAGAATCTGATTCGTTCAACAGATTCTGCCTAATCAGGTGGGAAAATGTGAACAAATTCCTGGTATGAGATGAGATTAAGGGATGGTTTTGCTTCTTCTCTGGTGTGATAATGGCTTTATGTTTTTTATATTGTCCTCATCTGCTCTGAGTATACGGTGATGAATTCACAGGGAAGTTATGTGTCTCGGGGCCCGGGAGGAAGTGGGAGAGATGTCTCAGAGTTCAAGCCTAAGTGTTGCTTACACTTTCCCTTCCACTTTTCCACACTTAGAAACTTGCATATTAGCCCGTTTCAAAATTACCGAAGAAGTAGTTATTTGACTTAACTATGATAAGAGTATGGGGCAAAATCAGTGAAATAGTTACAAAAACAAGCAAAAATGAACTTTCACACAGTGTGAAAAGGTCCTCTTGATTTTAGCATTAAATTTTGATGGCTTTCTAAGCAATAATCATTAATCTAATAAGCAGCTGTTATTTCTTATTTAACTGAAATTCGTCAATAAATCTAACGCCCTGAGTCTCTGGATCTGCAAAGAAACTAAAGTAAAAACCCACAGAAGTTTGAAATTGACAAGAAAAAGGAAACAAATGGGAATGGATCCTGGGTTGTCTCTCCTGCCATGTGAAGAGAACCAAAAAATAGCTCTTGTCCTTCCTCAACAGTTTATATTTATGAAGAATAATTTTACAATCATAAAAATGAATGACTTTGTTCATTATTTTCTATCTGTATCAAATTTTCGAGAAATAAAAAAGTAACTATTAAAATTTCAAAAACGGTAAAGAAAAAGAAAGAAAAAGAAAGGAAGTTGGCCATTTTACTCCCAGTTTTACAGACTTTATTCTAGCTAGGACCTAAACCTCTGTGCAAAGCAATGTCACTTCCGGAGGCATCCCTGAACTTAGCCTAACTCCCCTCCCTCACGGAGCTCATTCTATTCTGGAGGTTTGGCTGAGAGTCTGAGCTTACTCTTTAGCCCAAGCTGGCCACACACTCACTATCAAACCTAGGCTGGCTCTGAATCTGTGGCAATCCTCTAGTCACAGCCTCCAAAGTGATGGGTTTACAATGCTGGGTTTATAGATGAGAAAGTGAAGACTATGAATTCATATTTACAAGTGGCATACGTAGGTGTGCATCAGCCAGTCCTCACCAATGCAACATCTGCTGCAGAATCCTTCTAGCACGGAGTTAAAACATAAAAACATCACTTCTAAAGGATCAGTTTTCCTCCCTTGAAGCCACATTTTCATCCTTAGTTCACGAGAAACATTAGTTTTTCCTTGAATCTCTTGGGATGCTTTAAATGACCAGGTAAATGGAATCAGGACCATTTTGATCTTTAAAAACGGAAAATATAAGGTAGAAATTTTTCTCTCCCTGTCTATTTTTTCCTTGTAAAAATAAAGTTAATGAGTATAAGTTGGTTCAGGGTCATAAAATATCCAAGTATCAGAAGCTAAGTTTGGAATTGGGAAAGACTCCAAATTCTAGGCATCATTCAGAAAGGTTGGGGATGGCATTCTGAGTGTTGAGACTGAATCCTGCTCTGGCTTCCCACACACTAAGACAAGTCAGTGACTAACTCTTTCCATCCAGAGTTACATACCTGCTCCTCTGATTCCAATACAGGGAACAGGCCAGCCTATTATGCCTGCACAAAGCCCTTCTTCCAGACTTTAACATCCTCTGAGCCTAACATGGAGCTCATGAAGATGATCATGGACATCATATCTGTCATCTCAAGCTGAGACAGAAGAACAAATTAAAGGCAAGCCTGGGCTACATAGTAAATTCAAGGCTGGTCTAAGCTACACAGATCCCTATGACATTCTTATACCACAGGAAGCGATTCTAGGAATACCTTTAGAGGGTCTTATTGTTTAGATTATTTGACAATACATACAGATTAGCATTTATTATGCTTATTTATTTATTATGACTTAGGTATACTAAATTATAGAGGGCCAAACTTGCAGCTTCTAATGAGTTACACTGGGTAAGAAGTCACGAAAACATTACCGAACTAAGTACACTTCCTTTCAGGCCTACAAAACTAAGTTCTGCTTCACTCACAGGAAGCCTCGGAATCTGCTGAGGTCATTGTTTGGACTTTCACATTCTATCCTACTGGAAAACTTCTCAGGATCAACTTCAGAGTCCTAAAAATATGAAAGAAAAAAATCAGAGAAGAAAAAAAAACTTCAGATTAAATCTTGGTATTTAAACATTGTATCACGTTGGCCAATTCTTGATACGCACAGTAATTAAGGCACACACACACACACACACACACACACACACACGGCCTTAGAGTGTGTGCGTGACTCTCTGAGAATGAAGAGGGGATCCATACAGTCAGAAGGACCTTAGAGCTGATACAGCTTCCACAGAAACAGAAGGAACATTTGTTTGTTTTGTTTTTCACATTAATCACGTGATGCAAGTTTCTGTTGAAAAGCACACAGAATTAATGTCACATCAGAGCTTCCACTCATGGGCTAACATTAGCTCTTAAGCCATGGAACTATTTTGTTGTGGTACCTCTAACCTACATTCAGAGCATGTGGAATACCTTGGAGTACATAAACGTGCGATCTCAGCCAAAGTTCATAAATAAAATTCCTAAATAAGCAGGACGTCACCATCTCTCAAAAATTCTCTCGCAGAGCACGATACTTGTATAATTCTGTGATGGAATCAGTGGTGATTTAGGCAATATGCCTTTAAAAACCTTGTCGGAGGCGGGAGAGATGGTTGGGTGGTTAGGAGCACTGGCTGCTCTTCCAAAGGACCAGGATTCAGTTCCAGCACCCACATGGCAGCTCACAGCTGTCTAACTCTAGCCCAGGAGATCCAACACCCGCACATAGACACACAAGCAGGCAAACACCAATGCACATAAAAACAAAACCAAACACTGTCTGTAGGATGTGGCTTCATTAAGGACAAGTCACCAGCTTAGGCATGGGTGACGCATGCACGTGATTCCAGCTCTGAGTTTAGAGCCAGCTGGAGTGATCGTGGAGTGGAATTCAGACTGACCTGGGCTATAGAATACCTTTCAGGGAAGTTGAGGAGAAACAGAGAGAGAGTGAGTTTGCTTATAGCTACTTGAGTAATATTTATATCATTGTTGCAAATACAGAAACACGAAATATAGGATAATATGATTTGATTTGTGATTGATCCTATTGAATTCTTATGATGTACTAGAGTCTACGCTCTCCACTGAGGTGGCGCTACAATCCAGCTGAGGAACAGCCGCAGATACGCAGAGGACCAATAGTTTGCCAAGTCATGTTCATCCTGTGATCTGTAAAACGCAACACTCGTCCACAGACAGCTGAAACAGATTCTGCACAGTTCTATTTAGTCGGTGGTAAAAAAAATTAAATGAAAAATCTCTTTGTCCAGTAAAAAACCAGAGCCCAGACCTTTGCTGAGGAAGCCGAGCGTCCAGCACCCTCCAGCTGAGAAGACGGACACTGCTCACCTGCTCTCCGAAGCCACGCACCACCTGTCTCTGCTTTAAATTGCTCTCTCCGTCAAGGCCAGAAGTCTCATGTGGGCAGATTCCATCTGGGTCTTTGAAAAGAGTAAGACCATGTCTGCTGGAAATGAACTCATTGCAGACAGGCGGATGAAGTCCCCGACGGTGACGTTTTTCCAGCAACAATCAATGTACTTTTTTTCTTTCCTAAAATTGAATGGAAAAATATATATATTTTAAAAAAAAAAAAAGGAGCCTAGAGATTTGAAAGATGGCTCAGTGGTTAAGAGTACTGGCAGCTCTTCCAGAGGTCCTCAGTTCAATTCCCAGCAACTACATGATGTCTCACAACCATCTGTAATGGGATCTGTGCTCTCTTCTGGTGTGTCTGAAGACAGCTACTTATGTGTGTCTGAAGGCAGCTACTTATATACATAAAATAAGTAAATCTTAAAAAAAAAAAGTAATAAGAGGAAACGTAATTATTTCTTAAAATCTTAGTCTGTAATTTTTATTTTTTTGTATATTAAATGCTAAATGAGACACTACAGAATTGGCAAACCAAAATTTTCCAAAGGGTTCCTTAGGGAAACTTAGTTGTTAAGTCGCTAAAACATAATAACTTAGTTATTAAGTCACTTAAATATAAAGCTGACACTTAAAGTCAGCTTTTTCACTCCCATTATGGAATTATTTGAGCCCTTAGGCTGTTTGAATACAAGTCTAAGACAGAATTACAATTAACATTACGGGAATATATTTGTATGTAGAACAGTTCTTGCATGTGCTTCTGTGATGAGGTAACGACACGGACCCGAAGGTGCCACAAGACACATTATCAATCTCAGAGAGCCCTGTGACACACACTATACTGGATAATTAAGGATAACTCACACACAACATTTAGAAACAATTCTTTTCAACCACATTATCACCTCTAATTCTCACTCAATAGAAATATAAGCAGCCTTCCATCTCTGAGGATTCTCGCAACTGCAATTTGAAAATATTTAAAAACGAGTTGTGTATGGAACATGTAGAGATTTCTCTTCCTGTTATCATTTCCCGAAGAAACACATTTAGCGACTACTGACATCACTTCTACATTGCATTGAGTATTGTAAGTCAGTGAGGATTAGCCAAAGTGCACAGGAGAACAGGCATAAGAAAAGCTGGTGCATGTCAGGTGTGTAAGGGATGTGGGCATCCCTGCCAGGCTCCTGTGCGCCCTCACCATCTTCCTCAACACTGCAGGTAGATTACTCCTCACTCCGCAGCATCTGACGCCTGCAGAAAGACCTCTACATTGTATCCCTTTTAAACATACTGTTTCACATTCTGTCCTTTTTTATAATATTTTATTATATCCTAACATTTTTAGTTAGTGCTTGTATACATGCATACTGCGCATGGTGGCACACACTTGCAACTCCAGCATTCAAGAGGCTAAGGTCTCAAAAATAAATAAATAAATGAATAAATAATTGCAAAGCTACTTCTTTTCCATTATAGTTATAAAGATTTATATCCACTCCAAAGACTCCTGAAAGTTATGTATAAACGAATCTAAGTTGTATGATACGTTAAAAGTCATTAATCCATCAGATTAACTGGAAATGCTGCCTTAGATTACTTACAGAGCTTCTGCCCATACAAAGTCCATCAGCAACATAAAGAACTGCTTAGTTTGAAGGGATAAATAAGTGTAAATAAGTATACAGCTTTACAGATGCCTAGTACATAATGCCAAATCTAACTAGGAGAAATCTTTGATTATCTCAAGGATTTGTTAGTCTACAGAGAAAGGCAAATCAATAATTTATTATTGATTTCTCCAAACTTCTCCTTAGTGTCTATGCATACTACTGAATTTTTCCATGGAGAGAAGTAACAGAATATTTTCACAAAAAGGTAGAGGTTGTAGTTGGACAATTCAGTCCTATTTGCCACACGTACCTAGGGAAAAGGGAATTCATTCTACAGAAACGGAGTCACTACAGTTCACAACAGGGCTGTGTCCCTGCTCATTTCTGTAGCAGAGTAACCGACTACTGAGCAGCAGCCTAGTTAGTGGTTGGAATAGACAAGAGACCAATGGAGAGTTACTGAAATAATTCAAAGGAGGGATGAGAAGGCTCAGAATTAGGGCTGTCACAGGAGAGATGAATAAAAGATTAAATGAAGGTACCAGAGAAAGTCATTTCCTGACTCGTTACAGGTAAGCAACTTCAAAGATGACAGACTGCCTCCTAATTTACCTTTTGTTTTGTCCCAGATTTTGGAAGCAACTACTTACAGCTGAGGAAGGAGAGCAAGTTCATTTTAAGAAGTTTTGTAGTCTTTTTTTTTTTTTTTTTTTTTAGGTTTTTCGAGACAGGGTTTCTCTGTGTAGACTGGGCTATCCTGGAACTCACTCTGTAGACCAGGCTGGCCTCGAACTCAGAAATCCGCCTGCCTCTGCCTCCCAAGTGCTGGGATTAAAGGCGTGCGCCACCACCGCCCCATTTTTAGAAGTTTTATGTGACATGATTTGGGTAGCTGAGGTGCTTAGCAACCCTAAAATTCTTATCCAGATTTTGTGAGTGAAGACAAGGATGTGGAAGCCCTTGGTACATAAAAAGCAACTGGCAACAGGCAAAGAAGGATGCAAGAGTCCTCAGGGGGAAGAAAGTGAAAAGACATGCAAAGGGAAGTGATGTCATTAAAAAAAAAAGGAGAAGAAAATTTCACAGAGGGAGTAATGCCAGTCCACAGCTACAAAGGGACCCTGTCTAATAAGAACCAACACACCTGTGGCATTTGCTCCTCAGTGGTGGTGGTGGGGGGGGTCTGATGGTCTCCTAGAAAGGGTGATCACATGAAATCTGTTGAGAGGAAGAATGAAGGAGTAACTAATATCACCAACTAGGATATTTATAGGTTAGAAAACATCCATGACTCCTGAGGGCATTCATTGTTATCTACTCTTCGTTTAAACCTTTTTTTATTGTATGGGTAAATGGTCCTCCTAAGCCCAGGGATAGACGAACTGCTCTCCAGTTCATGATACCATTGGAAGGTGATTTCACACTTAGGAGCTGGGTGCTCCTGGGAAGAAGGCATGTTATTTGGAGTACACTTGAAGGGGTTGTTGCGACTCTAGCCCTTTGTCTCCTTTCTTGGCTTCCTGGTTGTTGTAAGGTGAGCTGTTTCCCTGTCGTGTGAATTGACATGACAAGCTGCATCATCAAAAGCAATGAGGAGAGCAGGCCATGGACGCTTTCCAATTGTAAGTCAAAAGAACCCTCCACTTTTAAAGAAGGCTCTATCAGGCACGTTATTACAGTAGCACAAACCTGACCAAAGTGCAGTCTGACCATGGCAATCCCATAGAAAATACCCAAGTTTGTTTAATAACTGTGTCTTATGATGTCTCTAGTGTCATGAAAACTTTATGAACAGCTCCTGTCTTAAAGGCAATCTAAAGAAAATCGTGTTTCGGTATTAGTTCATTCTAACTTAATTGGGGTATTACAGGGCGCAAGTGTTCAATTTGTACAGTACTGTTTGTTATTTTTATGTGATATTTACCCAAAGAAATTAACTACTTTGTGACAAGCCAGATATTATGAATATAAAACAAAATTTTCTGAATAAAAATGTCAACCCTCTTCTTCCAAACATTTGTTCCATTTAATAGCTCCATACTTTTATCCTAAATTTTCAGAGAAATATTTTCTTTCATAAGCTTTTAGTATTCCACGGGCATTTAAACTAGCATATGTAAATCAACATGGTATGGCTTCATAGCCTATTTTTATTTCTTTTTATCTTTATTGTTCCAAGACAATTAGGGGAAGAAAACATAATAAACATTATTTCTTCCATAGCTCTGAGCAAAAATAAATTGCCCAGAATATTGGTAAAATGATATAAAGTAACCCGTTCTTATAAAATGAAGTCATGAAGTAATAAAATGGATATTAATAGACTAGAATAGTGTGTTTCATCAATAAATGTATATGAAAATTATCTAACAGTACCCAGAGAGGCTCTGCCAGGTCTCCCATTGGGCAGTTAACGTCTAGGAAACTGAGCAGTGTTATTACAAAGTCTCATATGCTAATTAAATGACTTGCCCATGTGCAAAGAAACCCTCTTGCTAACTGCCATTAACCTGTCATTATAATCCTGGAGGCTAACCTGTCCTTAGGTCTTAAAATACACTCATCATGGTGCTTGCTGTTTTATCATTATATTCACGATGAAATAAACTGGATATTAGCTATCTTATGTAATCTGCCCAAGGCTACAAAGATAGTTAGTAGGGAAAAATCAAGATTATAACTTTTTAGAAAACTACAGACATCAAAGACACATTGTGGCCTGTAAACTAGTGGTAAAAGGCCACTATTTTTTATATAGTATTATACACATACAATCTGTACGCAAAGTGCATACACACATACATATTACACACAGACTGTCCTTCCTTTTTGCTGAGTTTGGTATTACGTGGGTCTAAGTGTCTAAGCCGGATTTGTCACTATGTGATTATTGTGACATTTGATTACTTCCAGCTAGAGTCCAAAGGCCAGTACGGTCTAGCATGCCACCTCTCTATCCCTGCATTTTCTAAGTACTCAAGGATCATTGTATGACTTGTGGAATTGGTTCATGCATGCTCTGTGGCTTTTGGAGTTGGTGCACACATGCTCTGTGGCTTTCAACTACAAATCAGAAACATTTACTATAAAAATATCTTAGTATGTGTATCAGGGGTTTTGTGTGTGTGTGTGTGGTGGTTTGTGGTGGTTTGGTTTCCTTCATAAATAGCATTAAAAATTAGAACTATTTTTTTTCACTATTCAAGTTAATCTCACATCATCTTAAATGATGAGAAAAACATTTTTTTCCTTTGTTGCTCAATAGATCTCTAACCAAATATGAAAGCTACTGAAGAAGTCTATTATGGACATAATTGACAATCCTGCAGGCTTAGCCTGAATGCCACATCTTCAAACAAGTTTCCCTTAAATATTTTCTCTTGATTCTAAGACTGAGGACAGGTTGCCATGAGCCATGCTGTTTACTAAGCGTTAACTTACATCTAAAATTAAGCACCCAGGAGCTGTATATCATGAATATCCTGGTTCGAAACTCACTTTGCCTGAGTTCATCAAGACTTTCTCTTTACATACTGTGACTACAACAGAGCAGAGAGAATCCCGCATAAACCCTCTCCTATGGATGCCGTGGGTATTGTTGCAATAGGATGCTCCGGGTTTTATGCACAAAAAGAATTTTACTCTGTTTTCACAACCTTTTTCTCCTTAGATAGCTCTGGACTTCTCCTCCATCATACAACTTTTTCTATCTATCCAAGTGGTTGTCCCTGCTTTTGACTCTCATCCTGGTTCTCATACCCAGGCTGGCAATTGTCTTGCTGAGATTACAACGGGCGTCACTGTGCCCAGCTCTCAATCCAGGACAAATCATTTGTTTCAGTTCCTCTATGAGTGAGTCTGAAGGTTTTGCTTTTGATTTTGTCGAGTCCTTGATTGACAGTGGCTTTGGTTTCTCCTCCAAACTTCAACTAACTTCACTGGAGGATTTTAAGAATTCAATTAAAATCAGTAATACAACTGTGGATGGAGCTTAGTGGAGACCACTTGACTAATATGTAAAAGGTTATGAAGTCCTAAATTCAATCCCTGGTACCAGAAGAGGTAAAAACAAAACAGAAACAACAATGATGTCTCATCAGTACAAAAAGGGTCCTGATAATACTTATCAGTAGGAAGACTAACATGCTCACAAATAATATAGTATACTCCCTGGGGACACCCCATCCACTTACCTACTGTAAACTTTGGTTATTAAGTTGTTGATCTGTTTGTCGATTTTGTATTTCCGGTAGTCTTCTAAGCCATCTTTAATTGCAATAATTGTGAGGACCACCACCAGAGGCAGCATGGTGATTTCCTTTTGGAAGGCTTCTACCAAAGGCACCCAGTTCAGGACCACGAGGAACAGGAAATACAAATTGGCAGCCCTGCAAGCCAAGCACACACAGGGAGGTTTTCATGGAACACACAAGAGCTGAAATAAAAGTGCCAAGACATTGTTTTCTGTGCTTTTGGAAAAGTCGGTATTAGCTGATTTTACAGGTCACAGAACAGGGAATTAACAAATCTAGCAAATATGAAGTATTGATATCTCTATTCAGGACATTTAGCTTGGACCATATTTGAATAAATATAAGATTTTTTTTATTAAGTATGTAATAGTGAACATTTGAATGGGATGGTCTTGAGTTATATAGTGCATGGTGAAAAAGAAAGTACCATTTCTCTTTAAAAGTTAAAAAGAAAATCAGACATTCTAAGTCAACACATTAAATTCAAACAAGGCTCAAAGCGAGCAGGGATACCTGGGATTTTTACTAGGAATATCTAGTGCTCAGGAAACTCTTCCATCCCCAAAACTTCACTATTTTATATATTCAAATAAAAAAAAATCAAACAAACGACAGAGCTCATCCCTAAACAATGATTTTCCTTTTCCCCCTGAGACTGGAAAACTCCTTAAAAGAAAAAATCTACCCAAATGACTCCTCCATTATCTCAATTCATTTTGTTCTGAACTTTCTTTTTCCTTAACTGTTTTTGCTAGATCTGTGGCTCCGATTGCTTCTACATGGATCACATCCAAGTCCACAGCTCAAGAGAGCACCACACACCTGGAGTTAACAGACATACACGCCTGTAGCCCTTAAGGTTATTAATCTCACAAACTCGCACCAGCACTTTAAACAGAACCACTATTCAGCAAGTATACATAGAACCTATGAAGTACAGATGAGAATCTCTGGACTCAGGCAGATCAGCATTTCCAAAACAAGGAACTGCACAGCTCAGCTGCTTTTTGGTCCTCGCTTCCCTTTTCCTGGGAAGTTTTGTAATCATCACAATCACCGTGTTCATCTAACGTTCTTCTCTTCCACCTACCTCCCCAAAGGAGTCTGTAGCATCAGTACTAGCCTATCCTTCCTTCATCCCACATTGTCATAAGCACAGGTACTCCATGACAACTCACCAGGATATACAGCGGCTTCGAAAGGCTCGCTTTGTCTCCGTTTGTCTCTAAGTCCCCACCTCACTGCCTCCACGCACGCTTTTCTCCTCCATAGAACAATGACTGTGGTATTGCATCTCAATTCTCTATCCTGACAGCAATGCTCCTCTGGTGGATCAGACCCGTCTGTCCAACATGACTTCCTATGGTTCCTCAACACAGACATTAGGTATCATGGAGAGGAATCCTCCCAGAATTCATGCGAGTCTTCTACGCTGAGGTCTTTGTGTTCTCACTACCATTTCTTCCTCCACATGAAATATGCTTTGTCCATTCCTGGGCAGAGGAGATCCCACCCTCCATAATTAAAATGACCACCGCCTTATCGCCTTCTATTGTTCTATCTCATAGTATGATTTCTCGTGGAGGCTTCCGCTCTGTCGGATAGCGCTTTAGAATAACTGTCAGCCCACTGTGTGCCCTCCCATTGTTTATACACACATCTGGATAACCTGCAGAATCCGTGAGCAGAGTAGCAAGTTACACCAGCATTTTCTTCACTGTTTGAGATCTCCAGTAAGCTCCGGGAAACGCCTGCTAAACTGAATTACACCACTGCTTTACATAATAACATCGTATTACATTTGCTTAGGAGTCCTATTCTTTCTCTTATTATCGAATAAGAAAAAAACTGCAATTAAAATGCAAATGGTTTAGTAGGAAGGACACCAAAGCACGAGGGAGGAGGACCAGGGTTATGGCATCCGCTCTGCTGCTTATTACAGTGTGGCATTAGCTGAGTCACACGATGGGGTTCCTAGAAGAGGATGATACAAGGATAACAGCATCTTTCACAAACAGAAGACTGATGTGTTTATAAAAAGATAAAGAGATAAAGAGTATGTCCTGTGGGTGTGTGGAGAGGTATGGGGGAAGGGGATGTCTCAGCAGGCCCATGCGGAGGCATCTCTTTCCCCTGAGAGACCAGCCACACGATGGTATAGCATAGAATAGAGTTTATTCAGGGCATGGGGAGGGGAGCCAGGAGGGTAGTAGAGGAAGAGAGAGAGAAGAGAAGAGAGAGAGAGAGAGAGAGAGGAGAGAGAGAGAGAGAGAGAGAGCAGAGTTGTAGAGGAGTAGAGGCCGGCCATGACCACGTGGAGAGAGGAGGAAGGGAAAGGTGGAGGGGGCAGAGAGAAGCTAGAGGCAAGAAAGCGAGAGAGCAAGAGGGTAAGAGAGAGAAGAGGGGCAAGTAGCCCCTTTTATAGTGGGCAGGCCTACCTAGCTGTTGCCAGGTAACTGTGGGGAGGAGCATACCTAGCTGTAGCCAGGAAACTGTGGAGGTGGAGTTTAGACAGAATACTAACAACTGCACAGACCTGTGTGACCCTAAGGCACTCCTCCACTCCAGCCTGGACTTGAATCTAACTTGCCCTGGACAATTATACGCATTAAACTTATGCAGCACACATAAGAAAGTGGGGATTTCGTGGGAGGATCAAGTAGAAGAATGAAGACCACTAAAAGGACCACAGTACCTGTGAAACTGTTCAAATAAGTTTCTTGGCACGAAGTTTAGAAGCGTGTACTTGGTCGTCCGTATCCGGTTACTCACGTAGGTTCCCGAAAACCGTTCGTACTCATCTTTGAAGCATTGAAGGTGAGGAATAACGACGCGGTGTTTTCCTGCAGGTCTGGGGGTCTGCGAGGACTTGCCCCCACAGGCCACAGTGAGGAGTAGTTGTATGACCTCTCATCTTCACCCTGGCTTCTCCCATTCATCAGCCGACGCCAGTGATGTCTGGCCCACTGAAGAAGATCAGTCATGTCCAAGACGCAGGGAGACCTGGCTGGTACCGGTGATCTAGCAAACAAAAACACCCTTCTTGTAAGTGTATTTAGAGGACCTAACACTAGGACCTACAGTTGGAAAATGTCCCCCAAAATTCACACACTAGGTAATGAGCATGCCATTGAATATGCTGCAAAAGAAGTCCAGGGGTCTAGATTTCCATCTTGATTTATCAATGTTATCATTTACATACTGGTATCGATTGCCTAAGTTTCTCACTTAGGAAATCTGTAATGTGTTGTCCTAGTGATCATGACAAAATGAACTCTGAGGTGGGCGTCTATAGATGGTATGGAGAAAAACTAGGATACGTGCAGATGCTGCACTAGACTAGAAATGCAGACACGATAAAGACCTAGACTCCATACTCAAAGAGTTGAGGGTCTAAGTGACCTGCTAGGCATGTACATATTTAAACGCACTCCTAGTATGAAATTATAATATGGCAATATTGTTTTTAAGAAGATTATTTAAGGGCTGGAGAGATGGCTCAGAGTTTCTACATGAGCACTGACTGCTGCTCTTCCAGAGGACCTTGGTTCAATTCCCAGGACCCACATGGCAGCTCACAACTGTGTGTAACTCCAGCTCCAGAGGACCCAACATCTTCACATAGACATATGAGCAAGGAAAACATAAAGCAAAATGCACAGGAAATAGAAATAAATAAATAAATTATTTTTTAAAAAGATTAATATTTACAGTGGTTTCCTTTCTAAGCGCCACTCTTGAGTTTATAATGAAGGACTAATTCACTTTTCTGAGTACTATGCCAATCAGAAGTTAATCGTTTCTCCTATGGACACTGAAATTAGACTCAACTTCTATGATTCTAAAATCCTAAGTCATTATCCACCAACACAGGCAGCTCTGTTCTGACTTCTGTCATTCTTGAGATTAATATTTGAACAACCCATTCTTGGCAGTCCATTTGTTCACTAGCATTGGGCCTTACACGATCCAAGACAGTACAGCTATATGACATCAGGTTATTCTTGCATTTACAGAAAATACAGTGAATCACAAATAAGTGACTCTAAACCCATTCGATCTCTTTAAAAATTCACCTGAAACAAAGCCCGGAAAATAAATGAGAGTTAAAAGCATGCACACACTCATTTAATTTGCATCTGGGGGTGGGAGGTGGGGTGTGGTTGAGTCTGAGGCTATGCACCGGCTATCTGTTTCTTTGTGATTTTATTTTGCAACTGAATCTAAACAAGTTGCCAGACTGCTTTCAATTCATCTGTAACCCAGGCAGGGCTTAACCTCTAGACTCCTGCTCAGTCCCCTGCATAGCTAAGACAACAAACCTGCAACCTATGGCCTAGCTCCCTGTGGCCTGGCTCAGAAAGCTACTGTTAACATAGGGACACAGCCTCAAAGGCATGTCTTGGGCTCTGACTGACTGAGTGCTGTAATAATATCCCCCATTAGAAAAGCAGACTTATCAGTTTTGTACATTCGTAGGAGGAATGTTTTTGCTATATCGGATCTGTCCTTGGGATCCTGTCCTTTAAGCCACCTACTCAAGAGCAGTAAGTCCTTGAAAATCGACTAGCTAAAATAATACTATTTTTTCAACACAGCATTTAAATGTCTGTACCTGAAATGTGTTAGGAAGGCCCGGTTTTTATCTTTCATAAAAACAGCTTAGCGGGTGTGGTGGCTCATACCTTTAATCCCAGCATTTGGAAGACAGAAGCAGGTGGATCTCTGTGAGTTTGAGGCCAGCCTGGTCTACAGAGTGGGTTCTAGAACAGCCAAATCTGTTACAGCAAAACCGGGGGCGGGGGTGGGGGAGGAAGCTTAGGTTTTTGGTTTTTTTTTTTTTTTTGAAGCTGCAGCATGCATGAAGTGTACCCTGAATAACTAAAGTCGTCATAGTGAAGCCAGAACTCCTCCACAGAATAAGGAAGTAGGATAAGGCTCCACAAAGTAATCAACATTGCAGAGCAAATTGCTAACATAACACTAAGAGCTTTTGTGTACGAGCATCAGGTGATGCCATGACAAATCTTATAGTTTAGATGTTGCTGCGACTAGCTACCACTTTTGCAGTTTCCCGAGGGAGCTTTCATTTGCAATTAACCTCTTATTAAGATATAACACCGAGCGTCTGTCTGATGTCCACACCCTCCTGCAACAATCTAAATAACACTTGACCCTTTAAATTTCAGAGCAGTTTCCTGGCAATATAAACATAAGATTAAAGAAGCCTGGAACAAATTCAGGGGGTGTTAACTTCTGGTAATTCATGGTACCTCGACTAGACTAACACCCTTGCCCTAACAAAAATAAACACTTGGTTCACACAGACCACCAGCTTTGCATGGCAGGCAGCCAAGCAAGAATGGTATCTTCCCCTAAGTCACCCAGTTTCGGAGAAACAATGGCATACTGACTGGAAAACACTTCATAGCCAATGTAAGTCAGCGCCAGCTTTTCTCTGTGCCTTCCCAATATCCTTAAACTTCCATTAGAGACTCTGCATCCACTCACAGATTGCATCCTTCTCTTTTCTCAAGGAATTTTGTGAATATGGACTTAGGGGTGACCCCACCGCTCCACACTGCCTCCCTTGGCCATTCGGCTCTTGATAGCCCAGCAGCTCAGAACAGAGTAACTCTATCTCACCAGCAAGCACTGTTAACATTCCTCAAAACTGACAGCTTGGAATTGGACCTGGTGGCACAAGCCAGTACTTCAGCTACTTAGAAAGCTAAGGCAGGAGGATTACAAATTCAAGGTCAACCTAGTACCTTAGCAAGCCCTTGTCTTAGAATAAAAATAAAAACTGGATGGGAGGGTTGACAAGATGGCTCAGTGGGTAAGGGTACTTGCCACCAGCCTGCTGAAGACCCGAGTTCAAGTCCTGGAAGCTACATTGGGTAAAAGAAGAGAACTGAGTTCCAAAAGTTGTCTGACCTTCACAAATGCACCTAGGCATGCATGCATTCTCTCTCACTCTCTTTCTCTCTCTCTCTCTCTCTCTCTCTCTCTCTCTCTCTCCTCCACACACACACACACACACACACAAATAAATAAATAAATAAATAATAAATAAATGTAAAAGAATGGTTGAGAATATCAACTATTTTTATTTATTTGTGTGTTATTTAAACAATTGAATTTTATTGTATAGTTTACAAATATATATTATTCTTTTTAAAAAGCGTGTGGGTTATATGAACATGTATGAGGTCCCTATGGACATCAACAGCATTGGAATGCCCTGAAGCTAGACTTAAGATGGTTGTAAGCTGTCCAGTGTGGATGCTAGAAATGGAACTTGAGTCTTTTAGAAGAGCAACAGGCACTAAGCCATCACTCCAGCCACAATACACTGTGTTCTTCACAACTAAGCCTTTTCAGCTGGGAGATTGATTGATTGATTGATTGATTGATTGATTGATTGTCGTTCCCTGAACCTCATTCCTGGTTACAGGTCTGTGTAAGTTGCCCATCTCATCTTGCTTTAACCTGGTAGGCTATATATCTTGAGACATTCCTTCATGTCTTTCAGATCTTTCTAATTTAGTGGAATATGTCTTTAGTTTGTGTCCTAAGGTTTTCCTGAATTTCTTGGTGTCTACTGCCAACACATGCCTTCTTCTCTACAATTCTCCTAATTTCTCTCCTCTCTCTCTTTTTATTTGTTTGGCTAAAATTATTGATCTAATTTATGTTTCAGAGAACCAATCATTTGATTCATTGATTCCTTATAGTACTTTCTTCATTTCCGTTTCATTAATTCCTACCTTAGTCTTAATCATTTTTTTTCCATCTATTGCCGTATGGATTTGGCTTTTTTGTTGTTGTTTTTTTCAAGACCCTGAGGTGCCTTGTCAAGTTATGTAAGCTAGCTGTCCAACTGTGTGTGTGTGTGTGTGTGTGTGTGTGTGTGTGTGTGTGTGTTAGGTGCATGGGTTGTGTGAGAAGAGAGAGCGAGCACTAAAACACATGTGAGTAGAAGCTATAGACTGTAGAGTCAATGTCAACCAGTATTATTTTAAAAACAAAACAAAACAAACCACGTGATAATTGGATCTGAGTGCTTATGCAGGATAGAGAGTGTGCTTTCATGAGACTAAGGAGAAGAACAAAGCAGACCGGTAGAGAATGTTTTAAATTTCCAGTTTAAAACTGAAGTCTTCCCCAACTGGGCAGCTTTATAGTTTGAATATGAAATATCTCCAACTTGAGCCCTTGTCCCCAATTTGTAGTGCGATTTGGGGGATTATGGAGCCTTTAGAAGGTGAGGTCACCAGGAGTGGATTTGGAAGTTTCTACCCTGGCCCCAGTTTCAGCGGCTCTCTGCTTCCCAGTCAGTGGCAATGACACCAGCTCCTGCTGCACACATGAATTAAGATGCCCCTGCCCTCCCTTCTCTGCCATGACTAAGACTGTTCTCGAAGGTAAGAATTAATCTCCCCTCCTGTAGGTTGTTTCTATCAGGTCTTTGGGCCACAGTGATGTAAAAGTAACTGATATAGACCAGGAATCTATCAAGTTTCTTCTGGTTCTATATGTGTTCCCTACCAACTTTGGACAATACGTTCTCTGAGACGCAACCTAACACAGCTGGACATGTTGCTGCAGACAAAGACTCCACAAGCACTCGGTGCCCTTGCTCCTAGCTCTGCAGATGGACGATTCCTGTTCTTTCTCCCTCTTTCATCATAATAGTGTTGGTTTCAGCATTCACCAATCTGTTGAAATACATACTCGGGCAGTCACTAGCACCCCACTGAAAGGACAGTATCTATGGGAGGGAGAGATCCACATTCCCAGTCTGACAGATGCACACATTGGACTCACAGATGCTGAAGATGCCAGCAGGGCCAAAGGGCGCAGGCGTACACAGCACTTTCCACCATAGTCAAGAAGAGCCATTTAAACTTTTTTTTTTTTTACATTTCAGATATTCCCCTTACCCCATTTCCCCTCTTCCTCCCAGGAACTCACTATCCCTTCCCCATCTCTGCCTCCACATTGGTGTACCCTACCCACCCTCCCGTACCTCACCTCCCCACCCTCGAATATCCCCCCCCCCCATGTCCAGCCTTCATGGGACCAAGGATCTCTTCTCCCACTTATATATATAGCTCCCTTGCATATATAGCTGGAGCCATGGGTCCCTCCCTAAGTGCTCCCAGGCTGGTGGTTTAGACCCTGGGGGCTCTGGTTGGTTGGGATTGCTGCTTTCCTCATGGTGTCACGAATGCTCTCAACTCCTTCAGCCTTCACTCTATCTTCTCCATTGGGAACCCCATGATCAGTTTGATGGTTAGCTGTGAGCATCTGCCTCTGACTATGTCAGACTCTTGCAGACTTCTAGGGAGACAGCTATATCAGGCTCCTGTCAGCATGTACATCCTGACATCCACATCAACCTCTACCTTTGGTGACTGCACATAGGATGGATATCCAGGTGGAATGGTCTGTCTCTCCTTCGGTTTCTGTCCTGTACTGTGTCTCCATATTTGCACTCTTGAGTATTTTGTTACTCCTTCTAAGAAGGACTGAAGCCCCCACTACTTGGTAATCATTCTTCATGAGCTTTATGTGGTCTGTGAGTTGAATCTTGGGTATTTCAGGCTTCTGGGCTAAAATCCAATAATCAGTGAGTGAATACCATGTATTTTCTTTTGTGATTGGGTTACTTCACTCAGGATGATATTTTCTAGTTCCATCCATTTATATAAGAATTTATCAAATTCATTGTTTTTAATAGCTGAGTAATATTCCATTGTATAAATGTACCACATTTTTTGTATCCATTCCTCTGTTGAAGGGCATCTGGGTTCTTTCCAGTTTCTGGCTATTATAATAAAGCTGCTATGAACATAGTGGAGCATATGTCCTTGTTATGTGTTAGAGCATCTTCTGGATATATACCCAGGAGTGGTATAGCTGGGTCCTCAGGTAGTGATATGTCCAATTTTCTGAGGAACCGCCAGACTGTTTTCCATAGTGGTTGCACCATCTTGCAATACAACCAACAATGGAGGAGGGTTCCTCTTTCTCCACATCCTCGCCAGCATCTGCTATCACCTAAGTTTTTTATTTTAGCCATTCTGACTGGTGTGAAGTGGAATCTCAGGGTTGTTTTGATTTGCATTTCCCTGATGACCAAGGATGCTGAACATTTCTTTAGGTGCTTCTCGGCCATTCGCATTTCCTCAGTTGAGAATTCTTTGTTTAGCTCCTTACTCCATTTTTTAATTGGGTTATTTGGTTGTCTAGAGTCTAATTTCTTGAGTTCTTTGTATATATTGGATATTAGTCCTCTATCGGATGTGGGATTGGTAAAGATCTTTTCCCAATCTGTTGGTTGCCGTTTTGTCCTATTGACAGTGTCCTTTGCCTTACAGAAACTTTGCAATTTACTAGAAAGAGAAATTCTGAAATTTATTTGGAACAACAAAAAACCCAGGATAGCGAAAACCATCCTCAACAATAAAAGAACTTCTGGAGGAATCGCCATCCCTGACCTCAAGCTGTACTACAGAGCAATAGTGATAAAAACGGCCTGGTATTGGTACAGAGACAGGCAGGAAGATCAGTGGAATAGAGTTGAAGACCCAGAAATGAACCCACACAACTATGGTCATCTAATCTTTGACAAAGGAGCTAAAACCATCCAGTGGAACAAGGACAGCATTTTCAACAAATGGTGCTGGTTCAACTGGAGGACAACATGCAGAAGAATGCAAATCGATCCTTTCCTATCTCCTTGTACAAAGCTCAAGTCCAAGTGGATAAAGGACCTTCACATAAAACCAGACACACTGAAACTAATAGAAGAGAAAGTGGGGAAGACCCTCGAATACCTAGGCACAGGGGAAAAGTTCCTGAATAGAACACCAATGGCCTATGCTCTAAGATCAAGAATTGACAAATGGGACTTCATTTAAACTTTTTAATTCAGCCAAGTAAAGGAACATCAGAGCTCAGAAAAGAGTCTCATGTTGGTATTGTAAGTGTGAGCATCTGCCGGGCGGTGGTGGCGCACGCCTTTAATCCGAGCACTTGGGAGGCAGAGGCAGGCGGATTTCTGAGTTCGAGACCAGCCTGGTCTACAGAGTGAATTCCAGGACAGCCAGGGCTATACAGAAAAACCCTGTCTCGAAAAAAAACAAAAAAAAAAAAAAGGACTCGGGATATTTTAATGTCTAATTCTGGAGGTCACTTAATCTAAAGCAGGCCATCTTAAACTTCCCTTCCACAAACCTTTTCTCCCTCAAGAAACTTTTTATGAGACCCCAGGTACACCAGGACATAAAAACAGGTATGCAAATCAAACATTTATGGAAAATAGATGCTAAGAAAGTCATTTTAAAACAGGCAATTGGCATACTAATAAGATGAGCGTCCTTGCTTATTTTTATGGAAGGAGTTTAAATCGAGGATGAATATTTGATACTGCAGGGTATAGAGCATCTTTGATATTTTTTCACTCATATCTCATTATTGTCAGTGCCAACAACACCTCTCTTCATAAGTGCATAATACAAAATTCCACTAAGAATACTTTAGACATTCTTGGAAATTAATTTTTAAAAGATACGGCCATGAATTTTAAGAAGAGCAAGGAGGGATATACTTGAGTGTTCGGAGATGAAAAGGGGGGAAGTGATATAATTATACCCTTGACAGTAAATGAAACTAAAAAAGAGAAAGAGAAATTGTTAGAAATGCTGTCCTTTCTGACAGAGGGAACGGATGACTGTCTCTGGCTCTACTGCCTGCTGTTGGGAACTGGGTGCCCTCACTCGGCCTTAATAGGAGGGGAGGCGCCTAATCTTACTGTAACTTAACTTGCCATGTTTGCTTGATATCCCTGGAGAACTGCCCTTTTCTGAAGGAAAATGAAAAGGGAGTGGATGAGGAGGGAGGAGAGTGGATGGGGGAATAGAGATAATGTGTGTGGGGAGGGAGGAGAGGAAACTGTGACAGGGATGAAATTTGTGAAAGAATAAATTAATAAAAATGTACTATTCGTAAAAACAGAAATTCTGTCTTAATCCCAAGCTAGAATCTATTTAATAATTTTTTCTTTGTTTTTTTTAAAGTTTATTTATTTATATAATTTTTTTTAAAGTGTAGGAGTCATGCCAGAAGATCCCTTCATAGATAGTCATGAGCCACCATGTGGTTGCTGGGAATTGAACTCAGGACCATCCGGAAGAGCAGCTAGTGCTCTTAACCACTGAGCCATCTCTCCAGCCCTTTTCTTTGTTTTGAAACACAGCCAAGCAACTCAAACAGCCATTTTTAAAATCGAATATTCATTCACAATATAATCCAAAGATGTACTAATTCCATACTTACATGTGATAGGAAAATATCTTAATTTTTATGGAAATTAAAACCTTTTCTCTTTTCCATAATGAAGTCTTATGTTTCTATATGAGCTGAAAGTTCCTACTTAAACACAGTGTCTTTGGATACTACGTAGCATACAGCAGTCCTCAATCTGAGCTGCAGTGTTTCAGGTGGCACTCAGGGATCCTGGATGACACCAGGGTATGCTCAGTGCCAGGTGCACATGTTGTATGTTCAGAACAAAGACAGGCAGTAAAACCGTGAGAAAAATGTAGGCCAGACCTGCCAGAAATGCCTCAGGCTTATCACACATTTGATAAATTTTTGATCATTCATGTTCACAAGTATTTTATCACTCCCCATCTGATGTTTGCAACCCATATATGCATCTACACAGCCATGCACAGAGCTGCGAGCCATAGCTTAACTAGCTGTGATCTAGAAGTCACAATGAATAGAGTCAACTTTTCCTCAACGATATACTTTGCATCAGGGTGCCAACAAGCTCCTTGTTTTACTTTCTTTTTGAGAATACAGAGAACCAGCATTTTGAAACATTAGCTTCGCTTAAAAGAAAAAAACCAAAGTAACAGGATACTGGGCAGGCACACATTTTTGTCACAAGTCTTTCATTATGGCCCCTTGACTCCAGCAGTCCACTCCGTAGTTCATCCACTTTAGCTAAAGCTGTCGTTAATAGGCACTTTGCTCACCATTTAAAATAATTTTTACTTTAACTGACATATAGTGGTTACGCAAGTTTACAGAGGTGTATACACTGTACAATCATGAAATTAAGCTAATTAACATATCTAGCACCTCATGACTTTATCATTTCTCTGTGATTAGAATATTCAGAATTCCTTCTTCTAACTCCTTTGAATCAGTCGATACAATATGGTAACCATGTTTACCTTACTGTACACTAGATCATCAGAATTTATGTCTCCTATCTAACTTTAACTCAGCATCTCACCAACCTCTCACTCTCATTCTCTTTTGCTCTACCCCCACTGGCCCTCTGATGCCTTCTACTATAGGACCGTGAAAGGGTCTTGGTTTTGGTAGAGCATTGGCTTGGAAATGGCGAGACCCTGCAAGGGACAGAATACATTTCCCCATGCTCCCAGAATCCAGGCTCCTAACATGTGGGCTACATCTCCATTAACCTGCACCTTGCAGACACATTTGGCTCAGAGCAGCTCCTCTCAGAAAGGTTTGTGTCACCATCCACCTACAGGTAGAGGACGTGACTACAGGCTTCAGCCTCAAGAATTTCCATATTCATGAGTTACTAAAGTCAAGGGTGTAACTAAATTAAGTTATTCCAAGCCCCTCCCCTTCCCCCCTCCCTGTTTAAGCCAGCTCTCCTCTGGCTTAACTGGGGGGTGCACATCCAGATCCAACTCCCACACTATGGCAATAAAACTCTTAGAACCCATAGACTTCTCGTATCATTGGGGCCTGCCACTGCCAAAGTTTCCAGCCCTTGAGATTCTGGACTTTCTCAAGTTATTAGGACCCACCTCATGGAAAGCCACCCCCCCCCCACCATCTCCACTGTGGGATTTTTCCCACATTCTACCATATACTTTTATGAAGTCACGTTTATATTTCACGTTTGATCATCCTCACCACATCTTTACCATTATGATCCTCCTTCAGTATCCATGATCATACCCATATTACCTTCAGCATTTGTCAGCTATTTGACCTATACAAGTAATGTCTCAACCTCAGTGTGTTCAAGAGAAACTGGATGCCATTTAGATCATGGGACACACTGTAGATGAAAACTAGTCCTTCTCACCCTTACTTGCACTGTCTGCTATCTTGTAGGCTATCCCCACACAAAGGCTGGGAACCCTGTATGTTCAACTGAGATACAAATGTTAAGTGATCACCTAGAGAATAATTAAATTGCTTGAGTAAGTAAATGTTCCGTTGAATGTACCTGTAATACCTGGAAGTAACCAACACAGAATAGTCACACCAATGTCATAACCAATGAATTTGAAAGAAATTACCTCTATACTACCCAAACTCTACCCCAAACATTCTCTCCCAAGATCATTCCAACCATATCTGTGAACCGACTACATTCTACTTTTTCGGTTTCCTAAGCTCCCCTGATAAGAATGCTCCAGGGTCTGGTTAATCAGGCTGCCAGGTCTCTTCTCAGGAGATTCAGGTCCCGGAGATCTACAGCAGAGCCCATGCCTGTGTAATTTTATTAACACCCTGATGGCTTATCATAGGTTGAGAGCCTAGAATAACCTCTGTACTTCTGCAAATGCTGTTCCCTCTTACCGGAGAGCTGACCAACCAAAATACTTGCAACACTAGTCCCTACTGACTTGCTGGCCTGTTTTCAATTTGACTCTGAAATGAGAAAGATTGGGAAGAATTCACATAGGCAGCATGTCAGAGCATCTCCTACTCTGCTCCCACTACAATCCCATGCAGAGCTCAGTCACTGTACTTGGTAGTGTTGTCTCAGTAGCTTCCCTTTTCGGTAGGAAACTTAGGCCTTGGTCTCTATGTGTCTTGCCCAAAGCTAGACAATCAACAAATATCTATTGATCATTGAACTCTTAGAGAAAAGTGGTAATATTGAAACGTAAACACAAATTCAGCACCACTGTCTCTCTCTTAGAAGCAGGGATGAAAGACCTAAGTTTGAGGAAGCATGGGTTATAGATTTTGGCTTCAGTTGCATCGTTGCACCATTGACAGAAGCAACCCATATCTTCTTGGTTCTGGGATCAAGTCCATTCTTGGCACCTCTCTTATCAGCTAACGTTGATCAAACGGTTGTTGTAAACATCAAATGAATACTTCAGTGCCTCAGAATAATGTGTGATCCTTTACAAACGCTAAGTAAAGGTCAATTATTGCTGTAGTAGTTGAGAGCTTATGTGCACAGATAATAATAACATACTCCAGATATTATCTGTGTTTACGTTTCTAAACTCTTAACTCTGGCTCAGTCACGGGTCCATTCATCGTTTGATAACCTTGCTCCTCAGTTAACTAGAGCATCTTCTAAGCAACTAACTAGCTAAGGATAGCAACATCCTCCCCTCCTTTCTCTCAGCTGTTCCCAGGGGCAAGCCTGGTACCCAGGAGATAGAAGAAGCTGCAAAGAACAACTCAATGTGGAGCACACTTTGAGGATACTTTTCAAGATCATCATACCTAACTCCAAGATTTAACCATTATCCCCAAAAGCTGGTTTGTCATTGTTTTCTGCTAACAACCCAAAGTTCCCATGATATGACTGGCACAATTCTCTGCCACTCTTAGGCACTCTGACTTGAGGATTAAGGAAGATATGTTTTTAAATGACACAAAGAAGTGGACGCTTAAAGTCCAAAGATGATGATCGACTAGAACCAAAGAACTTAAGATTTGGATACTCTCCTGTCCTAAGCTGATCTCCTTGAGACTTTATCTAGAAAATTGAAAAAAAAAATTACTACTAAAGTATGGCTACATTTAGTCTTATTAAAGTCACTTACTATACACAAATCACTTAAAAACAGGCTAAGTTCTCAAAACTCTGTATCCCTTGATGAATGCTTAATTTGGCAAGTTGAAAGCAGGAAAGATTACCAATGGTAAATACAGGATAATGAATTCTCTTGGGCCCAGTTAGCACTTAAAAGTTTTAGAGGTCATCCCAGCCAACAAACAACTTCAAATACACACATGAGGTCATCTGTCTAGAAGACAAACATAGGCTTACAGGTAGTCAGTTCAGGATTGCTTTCTCAGCATGCATCTGAATCACCTGAACCTCACCGCTCTGGTTTCAGACCCCACAAGTCTGGGTTTGAGTCCAGAAACAAGCATGTCTAACAAGTTTACAGGCAGTGCTGAATACAATTCATTACACATTGTTGGGAAGCACATTTCATTTTAACATAAAGACCAAGGCCATTACTTTGACCTTTGGTACAACAGAACCTTATGGGCAAAGGTTGAAATGAACCAAAAAGTGTAGAAACATACCACCACCAATACTCACCCAGTCACCCCACCACCACTACACCACCATCACCTCCACCCCACCACCACCACCACCATCACCTCCCACCACCACCACCAGGTTAGGAGGTTTTAAGGATTAAGTCTTTCTACATAGTTAATACTATTACTACTCATTTCAACCACCATTACCAAAAGCTTGGCAAGGAAGAATGATGGATCTTCACTTTTACAGAATTATAGCTTCTTCACAACCCACCAGCCAATTGTCACCAGAGAAGTGTCATCCAGCAACTGATGAAAGCAGATAAGAGAGATCTACTCTTAAATACAGGTGAAGCCAAGGGAAACCCTGCAGAGGAGGGGATGAAGAATTGTAGGAACAAGAAGGGTTGAGGACACCATAAGAACACAGCCCACAGAATCAACTAAGCAGGGTTCATCACGGATCACCAGAGTGAAGCAACAATCATGGTGCCAGTATGGAACTGTGCTAAGTCCTCTACATACATGCTGTGGTTGTATAGGTTGGATTTTTGTAGGGCAGAGGAAATGGAGTGTATCTGACTCTTTTGTCTGCTCTTGGGACTGAGTTGCCTCACCAACCCTGATATGAGGGTTTGTGCCTAGTCTTATGTAACTTGTTATGGCATGTTCAGTTGCTATTCCTGGGAGGCCTGCTCTTTCCCCCACCCAGGAATTGGAAGGGGAGAGGATCAAGGGTAGATGGGGCTAGACAACAACGGGAGGTATGGTGGAGAGAAACTGCAGTTCGGGATATAATGTATAAGAAGAGAGAAAGAAGGAGAAAGGAAGAGGAGGAGGAGGAAGAGGAGGAGAGGAGGGGAGGAAAAAGAAGAAGCAGCAGAAGAAGAACAGAGAGAAGAGAAAAAGAGAGAGAGAGGAGAAGGGGGGAGGGAGAAGATTCAACTGCCAGAACATTTTTAAGTAAACAAAGCCATCAAATGACTGAATACAGCCATTGCAGCACACACAGGACAGCTCATAACCATCTGTAACTCCAGCTCGGAGCATCCATGCTCTGGCTTTCCAAGAGCTCTGCGCTCATATGCACACACCCATACACATAATTTTAAAATAATAGAAATAAATTTTAAATTAGCTTAGAAAGAAAGGAAGGATGGAAGGAAGGAACAAGAAAGGAGGAACAAAGGAAGGAAGGAGGAAAGAAAACACTAATGAAATCGTAAAGGTTTTCTGTGCCTAAATCTTGTTTATCTATCAGGGTCAATAATAAGTATTGAGAAATTTACAGCAAACAGTTTCTAAATAGAAGACAGGAAGTCTTTCATAGATTTATCTCAGGAATGTCTCATTGGCTGCACATCAGAGACAGCCATGCTGGAAGCAAAGGACATTCTAGTAAGACTTCAGCTTGCTCCAATCTATGTCATTTCTGATCCCATTTCCTAACACTCTCTACAGGAGGCTTAGCTCTCAGGAGACAGATCCTTACACGCCACGGGAATGGCAATGAGATCGCTTCATGTGTTTGTTGGTTTCTTTGCTATTTCGGTACCAAGGTGTTTTACTGGCCAGGCTCCCATAACAATGATTATCTTGTTACCAACAGAAGCAGTTTCCTTCCTTCACATCGTATCTTCTTTAGGAAAGAAGATAAGCATAAAAAGTATCTGGATATAGCTAATGTAGGGTTTTGCAATGACAAGGGCCAGCTTATTTCACTAAAAACCTGTGGCTCTTGAACAGTGACGCTATATTATCCATTTTCTGCACTCAGTAAGTTGGATCTCTTGAATGAAATGATCTTGGACGTTTGAATGCTATGCAGTACTTCTCTGTATTGAACTTTTTAAACTAAATCCCAGTGGGCATGCACATCCTACATTTTAGGAAGATACATGAGGCCAGGCCAGGGTACTGCCTCACTCAAAACATTGCCATAAAGTAATACCTTTTGATTACAAGTGATCATCATTATGGAAGGAGGTGTTTGGAAAGGTTATAAAAAGCTAAGTCATACTTTCACTATACCTCTGAGAGAGAAATCTTTATGATAACTTGGCCATTTTTTTAAGGACCTTAAATAGGAAAAGGTCAACTCAAATCACGTGCATTGCCCTTATACCTTATTAAAAATGAGAGCCTAAATTTAGTTTACCCAAGTCATGTAGCAGACACATCCTGAAAACTCACCACATGCAAGATAGAATGGGTGATGCTTCGGAAAGAGACAGAAAAGGTTCGGGTTCTCACAGAAGGAGCCTCTCAACCAGACTGAAGGAAGCTCCTCCCCACGCCTCACTACCTCACCCCACCCCATCCTCACAGCATACACACATGGACATCATCATAAAAATGAGTCCACATTCATATATCCTTCCTAACAAAGGGTCAAATTAGGCTTTCCAAATACAACATGCTTATTCTGAAAAAGAGCAGAAGAATAATATAAAACTGAAGTATCTATAAAGATGTATGGTTTTACACTAAAAGAAGTATTAATTTTTATTGTTACCAAACAGATTAAATAGAAAGCTTCTTCAATTCTCTAATGTGAAAATAAAGTTTTTAAATTAAGTATACTTATGTGTACATATATATTATCCATGTATACATATATTCATGCCACATTTATACATGCAAATATGTATAAATGCATATATATCATAAATGTATACACATTTTATCTGTGTGTATGAAATGCTGAATTTTAAACGAGCCATATCCAAGTTAATATGTTATGTATCATCTCTCTCTCTCTCTCTCTCTCTCTCTCTCTCTCTCTCAGTGTGTGTTTATGTGTGTGTGTGTGTGTGTGTGTGTGTGTGTGTGTGTGTGTCTTTTCCAAGACAGGGTTTCTCTGTGACTCTGACTGTCCTGGAACTCACTCTGTAGACCATACTAGTAATAGCAAGTTTAAAATATTATAAGTCAAATATAATTGCATTAGTCAGGGTTTTCTAGAGTCACAGAACCTATGGAATGTGTCTATATATTAAGGGAAATTATTGGAAGGACTTATAGTCTACAGTCTAATTAACCCAACAATGGGCAGCTGTGAGTGGGAAGTCCAAGAATCTAGTAGTCGCTCAGTGCCACAAGGCTAGGTGTTTCAGCTGGTCTTATGTGCAAACTGGAATCCTGAAGAAGTAGGTTCCAACAGATGTGCTGTCAGGTAAGTGCAAGCCGATGAAGGAAAAGGAAGAGGAGGAGGAGGAGGAGGAAGAGGGGGAGGAGAAGGAGGAGGAGAAGGAGGAGGAGGAGGCCATCCTTTTACCATTGTCCCTATGTAGGCCTCAGGGAAGGTGGAGCCCAGATTAAAGGTGTGTACTACCGCACCTGGATTTGGAATTTGCTCTGTCCCCGGCTGGTCTTGAACTCAAGAGATCTGCTTGCCTCTGTCTCCTGTGATTAAAGGAGTAAACTACCTTGCCTGGGCCTAAACTTTTCCTGGCCATTATTCCTCAAGACCTTGATCAAAAGTGTATCATCTCATGTCAAGATTCAGGTCAGAAACCCGTGTCTTCCAGCCTCAAGATCAGGATCACAGGTATGCCCTCCATTTCTGGATTGTAGTTCATTCCAGATGTAGTCATGGTGACAACCAGGAATAGCCATCACAACAATACGCCCAGCTACTGAGTCAAGGCTTAGCCCACCTTCAAGGTGCTCAGAACACTTCCATTAGCCTAGAGTTGGGCAAAATCATCTAACACATCTATTCTTCAACACAGTGTGGACTAGCACTGTAATTTACTGAGTATCTGTATGCACGGAACACTGACAACACGGCAGTACCCTGCGAAAAGACCAGTTCCTTACCAATGTGATTGTGTGGCTGACTGGGAGCAGTGGCTGGAGAGAGAACCATACCGTGCATCTGTCTAGGAAAAAAAACTGAAGTTCAAAATCTGAAGCACATTACTGTAAAAATATGTATTGTTTTAGTATCAACACAGAGACAAAAACAAGTTATAGTTGGACCATCAAATGTTAGGACCCATTAGCACATATTAACAGAGAGTTTATGTGAGAGATGGGTGGATGGGTGGGTGATGGATGAGTGGATAAATGGGTGAATGGATTTAGATGGCCCACTCAGACACAGAAAGCTTCACTGCTTCTCTTCAATACAAAGGGATCACATCTTTAAATGAATCTCCTTGGGTGGATACTTAGAGTCAGTCAGTTTGAAGAGAAACAGGCAAATGTTGAAGGCATATAAGCATATCCCTGTGTTATTTATAATCTCATCCATACTTAAAATGACTTCCTGGTTACCTTAATTGATTTTGAGAACTGAATAAGTATATATTTGAACAGTAAAAGTAGCTATTTTTAATACTATGTTTTGCAGTATTTGTGGTAATCCTAGCTACATCTAAAACACTATGCTATGAAACAGAATAGTATGTTTTTGAGATTTGGCTTTTCAGGGTTAATAAGATATTAATATAAAGATATTAATATATTAATAGTATAAACTTAAGTCCATATTAATGTTCAATACTTGCCTCTATCTGTGATAGAATATTTATTTAAACACTTGAATTTGTTAATTTCAGAAACATTAGATATGGTCAATAGAAGATATTTCACAGGTACTTGAAATAAGGTCCAACACATCTAAATATAACTTATATTAAAATAAATGCTACTTTAAATAAGACACCAATACCTGGTGATCCATCCTGCAATAACCGACCAACTACCTTTCCACTGCCCATCATTCTCACGTGGTTTTACTTCCCTCTTTGACAGCTTTAAATTTTATGACCAACACCTCCCCCTCACTTGTTTATTCTTTACACCTGATAATATTTTTCTCACTTCCTTCTCGGAAAAATCCATGTTCTGCCTATATTCAAAGCAGTTAAAGCAAACTTTGTATCCATCCGCCTCAGTGCCCATGGCCTGAATGGGCTTGGGAGAAACACATCACCCCAGATTAATCACTTGAAATTCACAGCCACAAGCCACAAGCCACAAGTCAGCACCGACTACAATCAGTAAATCAGTCTGGTAACTCACACTTCCAAGCACATTGTTTCCGATAGTTTCTCTCCTCCTCTGATATTTAATATCTCCCATTCCCCAGTATTCTTTCTGATCCTGATCTTATTTCTTCTTTTATTAGGAAAAAGAAGAGTCATCATCCAAGAGCGTCCACAAGGTCCCCAGCTAAGTTTCTCAAGCATACACTTCTAAAATCCATATCCCACACTGAGCCACCACGGAGGCAGCCCATCTCCAGAAACACACATGACAGACTAAGCTAGTTAGTCAGACTATGCTCAGACCAGCTTCCACCACCAATCTCTCTTGTCAGTCAGTGGCTGCCCACCCTTTCCCATATGCTCAGATCTAGAGCCAGTGCACTCTCCCCGAGTACATTTTTTTCTTACATCCAGTCAGTCATCCAATTATGTTAGCTGTTGCTTGAAAATAATCCAAGACTCTCTCATTACACATCACTGTCTCCAGAAGTATCCCCCCACCACAACCCTTGGGCCATCTTCAACACCCTGGTGCCGTTACAAGAATTAGATCTGGATATTTCCTCAGTGTAAAATATAATGATTCCCATGTTAATTGAATAATAACATATGTTTGCACATGATCCACTTCACATTAAGCTGTTCTGTGCTTTATTTTTCATTGAACTTTCATGTCATTTTCTACAGATAATTTATTATTATTATTATTTATTTTAGTTTTGTACGTTTCCCTCCTCCATCAGAATAAAATTTCTGTCTCTCCTCCATCAGAATAAAAATTTCTGTCTATCTATTCATGGATACAGCTTTAGCCTAGAACAGGATCGAGTAGAGACCTTCTGTGACCTGAACTAAAAGATGAATGAGTGAAACAGCTCCTTCACCTGTGCAGTGCAGTCACAGTCCCCTTGAGTTGTCTTAATCCCATTGGCTCTAGACTGGAGTCATTAGTGGCAGCGTATCCTGGTATCTCCTTGCAGCTTTGATTCTGCATGCCAGAATCACGAGAGTTTGCATTAAGATCATAGAACCATGAAACCAACGTTAATCCTGTAACACAACAGGAGGACTTAATAAAGGAAATAAAACAAGTAGAGCCAAGTTTTAAAAGCAGCTGAAGTATTTAAATCCTGTTGCTCTACTGCACTAAGGGAAGACTGGCTTCTGAGCAGCCTATAATTTCAGACTACTCAAGACATCACAGAAAGCAAAAAATTAATTCCATCCGGAACGGACATCATCATACAACATATACTCCATGCTCCTGCATCTCACCAGGCACTTGGGACATTTTCTTCTCTGGAAGTTCAGCACAGGTGCTCTGGGAGCTGAGGTACCCGTGGGGCCTCCAGATCTGTGTCTGAGTCTTCTCGATCTCACCACCTCTGTGAATGTACACATATGGTTTTATAGGCTTCACCATCCCACCCCTACCAAAGAGCTGGTGTGATAAAGAGGAAAACTCTTTTACCTCCAAAATTGCGGTTTATAAATATAAGTAAATAATATAAGACTGTTATGGTCTTCAAGAAGTGTAAGAACGAAACTAACAAGACTGACTTAATACAATCATTTCTGCTATTCGGACACCTCCCGTCCTTCTAGTCATTTACTAAATCAGTACTGAAAACCTCCCACAGACTGGCCAGGTCCTGTTCCAGGCACTGAAGCCAATGTCCCGCACCGTCTCCACATGATTCGTGGCCTGCATGAGTACACAGTCTAGCAAAGGGATCAGCCCTGAGCCCCATGGGGGTTCCCTCATTAGCACAAACCTCAGAGAGTAGCAGCCATGAGACAAACAGAGGCCAGGCAGGTTTCAGAGCAGAACAGAGCATTAAAATACCAACCAATAAATAAATAAGCAAGTTCTGAAAGGAAGCCAGGACACGAGTGGTGTTCACTTTGAAAACTGGAAGCAAAGGATCGTGTTAAACTGGCAGAATACACATCTCCTGCTAGGCTGTTTTTACTCACTCATGCCGAGGGCAAACTCCTCTGTTTTATGTGACACGTGTGTGTGCGTATGTGTGTGTGTGTGTGTGTGTGTGCGCGCGCGCAAACTGTGGTAAACACCCTGGACTGTGGTTATGAAGACGGTCTTAAACTTATTATCAGGAAGATAAAGATCAACAAGCTAATATTTTTTGTTAATATCAACATCCCTGATATGGCTATCTCATTCACGGTTCTGACAGTAACTACAATGCCTGTCACAGAGCAGGTACCCAAGGACTCTGTTGAAATACATTAACTATCGCTTGTCAGGTTCTAGGAGTTGTATTATGCATCTTGGCAATAATTCTCTTCAAACAAAGCAAACATTCAGAGAATGAAGGCTAATCGGTTATGACAAGTACTGAATGGATGAGCAGGTCCTTTGCCAGAGATCTGTATGGTCAATTGCATCTTGATCCTTAAGATGTCCTAAAGCCATCTCATCTTTGCCAGAGAAGGCAGTTCCATTCAGCTTTAGACTACTGATTATGTAAATAGGGCCAGGTGAGGCAATTATCTGGAGACACTTTTTGTTATGGATGCCACCAGCAAGGGAGGCTGTTAAATAATCCTACCATATACAAAATGATCCCTCACAAGAAAAAAAAAAAAAATACCCAGCTTCCAAATCAAGAATATGCTGAGAAACCCAAGATCAAAGCAAACTATCCTTCTGTTTAAGAGAGGGGGCGACTGGCAAGATACACAGAACGGACTTTTTTAAAGCTCAGTTTCATATAATTAACTGTTCGGATTCACACTCCCTCACTCAGCCCCAGCAAGATTTCTTATGATCCTCAGTTTCTCCATAAAAGATACATAACAATAATCATACCTACCCTGTAGGGTTGTTATTAGGCATTCATAAGAATGTATGTAAGTTATCGGTGTATAATAGACCAATAAATAGTAGTTACCCCTTTAATAGGAATGCTTCTTACTTGCTAAAGATTGGCATCTGTGCCATTCAAGAAAAGCAATTTAAAGGGCTTGAGGCTGGAGAGATGGCTCAGTGGTTAAGAGCACTGACGACTCTTGCAGAGGACTGGGTCTGAGTTCCAGTGCTGTCACCCAAAAGCCCTGTAACTTCAGTTCCAGGGATCCAACACCTTTCTCTATCCTCCACAGTAGACTGCAAGCACATGATGCACATAAACTCATGCAGACAGACAGACAGGCATGTGTGCACGCGCGTGCGCGTACACATACACACACACACACACACAAATAAATAAATAAAAATAAATAAAACTTTTCCTTTTCAAGATGGCAAGGCTCAGAAACTCAAAAACTCCATACGTAAGGGTGAAAATAACCTTAAATATCCAACAAAAAATTTCATTTTAAAGTCAAGAAAAATGAGATCCAGAGAGACTAACTTTACTCCAAGTGGCTGCTCATATCCAGTTACACCGTCAGCTCCCACAGAGCTAAGTGAACTTTTAATAATCTTAGGTATGCCTTTAATTATGAATCTCCATCAAATTATTTTTAAGTCAATTTTAATGAGACTTACTGTGAGTGCTAAAATTTCATACAATACAATACAATAATCCACTACAAAGTCAGCTTATTTAGACGTAAGCCTATTTACAGTCTGGGCTCATTCGTAGGATCCACCCCACTGTTTCAATATCACCCTGAAACGTTCTGTTGTCATTACACAAGTCTTCTTTAAAACTCACCTCTTATAAAAGTCTACATCATGAATTATTCACTGGGGATTCATATTTTGGAAAAGAGCCTGAAAAAAACCCACAGACATAGATAGACTATATAAAATGTCTAATAAAGTATGTTGAAAACATTAAAACTGGTTAACTTGGAGGTATTATAATTGAGTTTTATTCTTAAGTGTATCTTTCTCACGATGGCCGCTGCTTTACAATGTTTATTCCAAAATCAGGAAACAGATCTCCATTTTCATCTTTAAAGACTAAAATTGACTCTAATCATAAGTATATTGCTTCTTGTAATTTTGAAACCTACTTATGATGGCGCACTGAATAACCAGAAGTTAATAATGCTTCTACATTTAAATTGAAGGGGGGCATATGCCATACTTTGAGGGCTTGGGGTGCTATTGTTGTTGTTGGGGGGTTTGGGGTTTTTTGAGACAGGGTTTCTCTGTGTAGCTCTGGCTGTCCTGAAATTCAATCTGTAGACCAGGCTGGCCTTGAACTCAGAGATCTGCCTGCCTCTGCCTCCTGAGTGCAGGAGTTAAAGGCATGTGTCACCACTGCTGGGATAGGTTTTTGTTTGCTTTTTCCTTTTTAAGAAAAATCTCATAAAGTATATTAATAAGCACACTGCCTCAGTAGTTAAAAACTAACATTCACACTCAGGTCCCCCAGTAGTGTGTCTGTGTTAATCTTTAGCATTATATCAGATTAATATTGAAGAAGTGTAGATGCCAAATTCTACCCAATAGGAATTTCCTATTAGCAAGCACAACAACATTAAGCTGACTTCTGTTTGTAGCAGGAATCTGCTGTCAGGAAACAAGCGGCATAAAAGCAGCCAACACAATCTTTAAGAATTAGACACTGGGCTTCGGTTGCTCTAAAATCTCAAGGTGGGGGCTTGGGAAGAGTTAATTAAGTGGCATTTTCAATCAGCCCAGTGGAAACACAAAGGTATTATTAGTACTGTAACCACAAGGCTTGACACTTTGGCCTGAATAGGAGCAGGGAGGGAATGAAGGAAGCATAAACATACACACAGAAAAGCTGGGGTTGGATAGGCCAAGCACCTGTGTGGCACCAGTGACACAGTCACCAGAACCTTTGCATGTTAATTATATATAGCCCAGTTCGAGGAGTTAGCTAGTCTCAGTAGGCCAGCAGTCTCAGGCTGTAAACATCCAAAAGGAAGAAGCTGCAGTTGCTAGTTTTTGCACACTCTGAGTTTGTAAACACTCACATACTTACACACACTGTCAACATTCCTACTCTGGACCAGGGGAAGCCTTTGCCAATCCCAAGCCTGACCAGTATGGGAAATGCTTTGCTATCCCCATCAATCTGAGGCGTTGGTTCTCGACGGGGTCATACCCATGTCAATAGTCTACATTCAATCGGTTTCTCCACTCCCTACACAGTAGGAGTGACACAGTGAAAGGGGAGGAATTCTTCTTCTTAGAGTCCTTTTAGAGAAGGTCAGATCTGCCTGTCAAAGCCTAGGGAATAAACTTGCCTGTTCACCTGAGGGTCTTCCCTAAGCCTGGTTACCCCAAACAGAATCTCAGGTGGAGCTTAGTAAACATAGTCTCAGTCTTTCTCCCTGCCAGACACAGGCTGTCCTGTTTCCAACTCAGAAGATCTACAGAATGGGCTAAGAAATCGTACTGCTAACAAATTTGACCAATACCGTTGCCCAGGTTAGGGACACCATAATGTGGTAATTCAAGTCTACTGTAAAAAAATCTTATTTTTAGTTATATCTTCCTTACAGAATATTATCCAATGTTGTTTTTTATGCAGCTAATAATTTCACCCTTGTGTATATTATTCTTAAAATAACTAGTCACAATATTTTCCTAATATGCCAGAAATAGTATTTTTGTATGAGTAAACAAAACAATATCTAGAGCATAGGAAAATAATTTGAGGAATGATGAGAGAAAAAAGAATAAATAAGGAAGATGAGTTACTTTTGTAGCTAAGAAGGAATTCTTAAGGCTCTAAAAAACTACATGCACTTGAAAAATTAGATATCATAACAATGTATGACACCAAATGTTTTGTGATGGTCTTTTACAGATTATTACACACACACACACACGTATGCATGGATATTATATATTTATTAAATATTAAACAAATAAGCACATCAACACAAATTTTTAAACATGTCCTTTGAGGCAAATGGCATTCCCGGACATGTAATGAAGAAGACAGGCATCTCTTCATTCATTATGGTGGAACTACAGATAATACATTATGGTGGAACTCAAGAGAATACATTATGGTGGAACTCAAGAGAATACATTATGGTGGAACTATAGATAATGGATGAAAAGCCTAATTCCTAAGCCCTAATGATTTGATTTTGAAAGTTATCAGCTGACTTTAAGTCTGTTATAAATAAATATCTCATGGATAACCACTGTTTCTCAATGGCTAAAAATGACTTCAGTATGTGGCGTAACGTTATTGAAGACTGGATTATATTCACGGATTGTTAAAGTTGTCCCAACATGCATATTTCAATTGTCTCTGAGGCCTGTAAGCTAAACACGACCAGTGTGGCACGTAACAGTGATAACGGACAGATCTAACTGTAAACAATTCGAAAAAGAAGTCAGCAAACTATCTGGCCTTGAGCCTAGGTCACAGTGACAGGGCCACATGCACCGAGGGGTTCAGCATCATTGATAAATATGAAACCTGCTGCAATGCCTCCTGAAGAAAAAAGAAAGAAAAGGAAGGAAGGAAGGAAGGAAGGAAGGAAGGAAGAAAGAAAGAAAGAAAGAAAGAAAGAAAGAAAGAAAGAAAGAAAGAAAGAAAGAGAAAAAAAGAAAAAAAATGAGTAGGAAAATCGAAACCAGGCAGCAGACCAAGTGTAGTTGCTTCTATTATCATGAGATCAAAACAAAGAGCTGGGCTCTAGGCGGCTGGCGCTGCTTCCTACATCAAAGTGATTGGTGATAGCCAAGAATCTACCATGTCACCTCTGCTACCACAGTCAAATCTGCCACAGAAAACCAAAGGAACTGAGAGACCAGTAGGAGTGCTCCTATCCCTAGTCTACAATAAATGGGTCAATCTATGACCACCAACGACAAGGAAGTCTATAAAAGCAATAGGTTTGATGGTGCAGAGATAGACGTATCAAAGGCCTTCTCTGGTGATTGAACAAAGTTATGTCTCCAGCTATGTTTTATTTTACGTCTCCACCTTCTACTGCATGTGCTATATATGTTAATAGGTACCCAGAGTCTCAATACTTCTGTTGTCCTCATCCCATTAGAAACACTAGAGATGCTGCGATGTTAAGCACTGATGTGTAATGCAAAGGTTCATTCTAAAGTGAGACTCTGAGGAAGAAGAGTTGCATTTACCGAAAAAACGTTAGAAGAAGAAAAGTTCAGTCATCTTTGTGGAACGATAAAATAGAGTCTTTTGAGAATCAACACATCGACCTTGAAGCAATACTGATACTGTGATCAGCTATGTTCAAACAGCAGCAAATGCATCTACAAGAAAGAACACAGCTCTGCCAACACACTGGCTACTTATTACAAACACGAACCTTTCTGAGCCTCAGTTTCCACGACTGTTAAATAAATTGGTGGTAAATAAAAGAACCCTAGAATCCGATGAAAACACCCAATTTAATTTTTTTTTAAAAAAGATTTATTTATTTATATGAGCACACTGTAGCTGTCTTCAGACACACCAGAAGAAGGCATTGGATCCCATTACAGATGGTTATGAGCCACCATGTGGTTGCCGGGAATTGAACTCAGAACCTCTGGAAGAGCAGTCAGTGCTCTTAACTGCTGAGCCATCTCTCCAGTCCTCCCAACTCAAATTTTAAAATAAAGTTTAAAACTCAAAAGAGCAATCACACAGTGTGTGAATTTAGGCAAACAAAAAGTCCCATGAAAAATCACTGAATGAGGTCCACGAGGTTTGAAGATAGAAAGGGAGAAGAAAGGCTTCCCAGAAAAGAGCATTTGACGTAAGCCTGGACAGCCTCCTGAGAGGAGGGAGCTATAGGCTTTGAGAAAGCAATGTTATAAAAGGAAAGAGGATAGAAACATTGGACAGTTCCATAAAGCCAGAGTCTCCAGCACAACTTAGGGAGTGATGGGCCATGAAAACAATGATGTTCGTGAGGACCAGAGTAAAGGTTTAAGTGTTGAGAGATGAAGAGTTCCTGTTTAGTTTGGAAGAAACGGGAAACCATGAAAGATATTTGAGAAGGGTGGGATATGGTACAACAATTTAGATTTTCTTACAAGTCTGAGAGACGCTGGAATGGGACAAAAAGCAGAGAACCTCACAGGAAAATGGAGTGGGGAGCTTCAGAATAGTTTTCCAATGGTGACCTAGGAAGGGAGCACTTCCCAAGGCATCTCTCAGGGCACCTTTGGGACAAGAGCAGCACATGTGTCTGGCACAGCAAGATCTTATTGGCTGTCAGCCATAGTCCCCTTTTCCCTGAATGGGCCTCTGAGCTCAGGACTGTCTGCTCACATGACCTCCACCTGTTACCATTACTACAGCCTTACAACGCCATACCTCAGTCATGCATCCCTGTCCTCCGTCAATTCATACTGACCATGACCTAATGAGGCTGGCAAAACCATCTGTGGCCAACTGGGCATCGTGACCACCATACTCATGCATAGTCTGTCTCGAGCGAAGCAAGTAGCTTTTCATTCATCAGCATCAGGATCTCAGACACAGACACACACACACACACACACACACACACCAGCCTTTTGAAGTGAATCACTATGTTTATCTTGAAACAAGCTATCGAGTTTATACTAAAGACTAAAACAGACGATAAACCCTATAAAGATGATCGTCAATGAAAAGTAGACACAGGGCTGGAGCTCTTGGTTAAGAGCATTTGCTGCTCTGTGAGAGGATGAGGGCCCGATTCCTAGCACCCATACAGTGGCTCACAACTGTATGTAACTCCACCCACAGGGGCCTTTTCTAAGCGCACACATATGCATGCAGATAAAATACTCATCACCTGAAATAATAAATAAGCATGAAGAAAGTAAACATAAAGAGGTAGTTTATAAAGAAAAATAAAAATTGGAATGTCTAAATTTGGGGACATGTATAAACATCCCAATAATTTCAAAGAACTTCAGCATAGTTAATTAATCCCCATGTTTGCACAGAAACTGGAGGTAACAGGTCAAAACATGTGAGAGTTTCAGGGAGACTATTCAGTGATATGGAAAGAGGGCCTCGGCAGGTAAAATGTAAACAAAAATTGCAATATGGTATCTTACTTCTAGAATTAAACAACAAAAAAAATCTGTATAAAAACTAACTTACTGATAAAAAATAATCCAAATATCAGTGATTCTTATGAGATGGGAAATGCCACAGATTCCATTTTGTGGCATTGATGTGTACTTTCTATATTAGTACATACAGTTTAGTTGTCAGAAAAAAACTACAATTGCTCTTAATAAAAATAATTCGTCTGAGAATGTAGAACACATAGGTTGTATCATCTCAGCCCTCTCTTACAGAGTTCCCATGAGCTCCTTTATTATTTACAGCACAGGTTGAGTCTCACTGTTTCTGAGTAGAGCTGGGTGGTTGGTGTGTGGGGACCCAGGAAAGCCACTCCAGGCTGTGCATCTAGCACATCACTCCCGAGGTAATAAAACTCTCTTTGCTTAAGCACGAATGACCTGTTATGTGTATCCTCGCTGATACATTTCTCAGGGTCCCCCGATGATGCTGCTGGGGTATTAAAAAGAAATAAATAAAAACGAGTCTTGGGGGCGGGGTGGGGGGCCCATAGATTTCCACTTTAATCAGATACTTAAGTCAAACACAGAATGAAGGCTTTAATATGTGAACTTTTAAAAACATTCTTTAAAAATTTATTCTAAAGGTATGGTCATCCAATAGATGTGTTATCAATGTTATAACAGATTTTAATCCAAATCTAAGCATTTCCCCACCACTTACTGAAAAGAAATAACATCCTTATCAGTTATTTAGTCACCAAGGATGGCAAGTATTTAGTTTTTGTTACAGGAAGGTCAAACATTCCCCACATCCTGTTTCAGACTACTGAACTTTCCATTTTCCCCCTTACACAGTGGGTGTTAGGTTAAATAAACTGAGGGTTGTTAACTTCTTTTCTTTTCCCTGTTAGCCCTTTCAACAGTGTGGACTCATTTTGATACCTACAAACACTAGGATCTAGGTCTATAAGATACATCTGAACGAGAATTAAAAAGCTGTAAGAATCCCTTATCTTTGGGGATGGATTGCAGCTGGAGCTTAGTTAGGCAGGACACTGAATTAAATATTCTGCTTTCAAATCCATCTGCCTCACTTTTGCTCTTAAAAAAAAGCAAGAGGGTTTGTTGGTGGTGGTGGTTGGTTGGTTGGTTGGTTGGTTGGTTGGTTGGTTATTTAAATGCATTTTTTCACAGAAGCTGGCCTAGTGCGATTTAAACGTGGATACAGTAACACTGGCCAGGAGCCCTTGCCCTCCTTGGAACATCTGTCAAGGTTGACAAGAGTTAAAGGTCTGCTCCGAGCCCATAAAACTGTCTTCTTCCATGTGAACAGCTGCAACAGCTGTCTTGAAAGGAGGCCAGAAGGAATTTTAGTCGTCTTATCCTAAATACCCGAATAAGAGTGCTTTAAATATATTCCTTCCCAAACTGGCCTTCTGATTTTCCAGATTGCAGGAATTCATTGACTAGCCCACATCTTTCACTAGTGACATGGTGAAATAAAACAATTTTTATGATGTAAGATGAAGCGTGGCCCAAATAACAACGAAGTTCTTCAAAGTTGGAGTATGCAGGAAAGAATGCAGACATCTTTTTTATTTATTCAATTATTTTTAGCATTCCTCTCCAAACAGTTTCACAAGTTCCAACGCAAACACAAAATTACCTTTTCCCTCCCCAGGGATCAAGCTGGTGTTTTCTTCGCTGGAAGAAATTACCAAAGCTTTTCATTACCAGGGAAAGGGGTGCAGACAGTCAAAGCTGCTTTCAACTACTAGATTTCGAAATGGAATGACAAACGTGTGCGTGCCTGTACGAAGGCACAAGTGTGTGCACAAGCCATCGGTTACAAAACCCAGCTTTCAAAAAGGGTAATGTCCTGTAGAAATCAAATAACTGAAAATGGTGTGAGAGCTTCTCCATTTTCAATGTCCCGCACCAGAAGTGACAGGAAAGAAATCATCAGCCCGAAGCACAGCTGGGCTGAGGCTGAGCAGAGGCAGGGCGGGGGCGGCTAGCCGTCTCTCTTACCTGTCCCTCCCGGGGCGCTCATCACAGCATGGTTACCTCGGATCCCAAAGTGCCAAAAGAGAACCGAGCAGGGATCCAAGGGGCGGGGAGAGTTATGCTTCCGAGCCAGCCATTTGTCTCTGGGAAGCAGAACAATACCTACTTCCCAGCTCCCCAACTCCGCGTGCGGAGCACGGGCGCCTGAACCGGGCGGAGCAGGCGACTCTCCGCCCTCCTCCAGTCCTTCCCGGCCCCAGGCCGACAGAGCTTCCGTGGAATGCCAATCTCCCGCTGCCCCGCCCCCGTGACGTAAGGGGCGGGGCCTGGCAGCTGTGGGGCTCCCCGCTCCAGCTGTAGGACCCTGCAGAAGCCCCGCCCTGCCTAGACGTCCCAGTGACCCAGGGTCTAGCTGTGCCCTCCCTGAAGGACACAGCAGTTTGCAGGCCATCTAGCATGTATTTACTTTCCTGTGATTTTGTGAAACAATGCACTCATTTAGACTTGAAACATCTATTGGTTACGTTTAGGAAGGACCATTCCAAAAATGTAACCTTAAAGTTGTTGTAACTAGCAACTCTTTTATAAAAAGGATCGCAGTTCTGATTTGGGCTTCTCTCTCTTTTCTTCCGACTCCTTTAGTCGGGATAATGCGACTTTATCTACAGATCTGCCAGGCTCTGCTTGCTTTAAAGCTCACATTTTCTTCTTTTTCTCTTTTCTATGTTTTTCTTTTTGTCTCTTCAATTGTGTTTCTAAAATAAAAACGAATTATTCTGTCTGGTCTGGTCTCTCAAAACTTTTGCCCAACTACTTCAAGAAGGCAATGAGTATGTCAACCATACTCAAGGCCCCATTCCAAGAAAAGTAGAAGGCCACACAGTGGACTCGATGAGGAAAGAAAAGCTAAAGTTAGATGAGTAAGAAAGTGAGAGAGAAAGGGGTGGAGTGGGGGAAGAGTCGAGTAGAGTCAAAACACATTATATGGAATTCTCAAATAATTAATAAAAATAATTACTTAAGAATAAAAAAGAAGCCAGGCTACACAGAGAAACCCTGTCTCGAAAAATCAATCAATAATAAAAAATAAGTGAATAAAATAACAGGTGACAGAAAGGTCGTTAAAAAAAAAAAGAACATTTAAAATAACTCAAAACAAAACCCAAAAACCTCAGCTGTCGGTTATTCAACTGAAACAAACACAAGGCGGGCGCAAATATAGCCCCGCAGTTCTGCTGTTTTGTGCCTCTGGCTTCAGTCTCTCAAGTGCTTTGAGATTGCGCATCACGAGTGAGACACTAGTTGATCATGCAAGTGCCTCTCAGTGGTGTGTTCACCAGGACAGACCAAGGGAGCTGGCTGGGAGGCTTGACAACCATCCCAACCCAAGAGACGCCAAACGAGTTTTTTTTTTTTTTTTACACTCATCCAGAAGGTGGGTGGCTTTGTTAGGCCAGGAAGGAGAAGGTCTGGGTGTGGCTTCCTGTGACGCCTCCTTCTGCAGGCAAGGGCACATCTCCTAGGCTTAGTCAACTCCTGGCACCAGTAACACTTTTGCGGGTATATCGCTATTTCTAACATGATGTTTGTTTGTTTGTTTGTTTGTTTGTTTTTAAACTCTTGTTAATTAACCGTCTGGTAACATTTAAAACTTTAGATTCGCCCCCCCACCCCCGCCCTTCCTGCCTTCCCTTCCCTCTCTGCCCTTTCTGCCCCTGGCAGGGATGTAGCCTGGGCAGAGAAGCCTTTTGGGGAAGGTGCATACCAGGACAGCTCAGGCATACCGCTGGCATTTGCAGACTGTTTGGATTACTTAAATCAGTGGTTCTAACTAGCTACACACCAGAGCTGATGAAAGAGTTTGATGCCAAGGCCCCACCCAGGCTGACTGGAGCTGAATCCCTGGGGAGCTGGGGGCGGGAAGGGGGGGAATCGTTGCAGTGCTTTCAGTCTGATTTTTTGTTAAACCTCTACTGGCTTTCTAATTTCCATCAAAGAATGAGAATCAGCCCAATGATTTGAATTAATTAATGCCTTAGAGGAAAATCCACATTACATTCGAAAATCCAAAGATGCAGTTGCTGAACAACGGGAAACGAAGACAACGTACCCTTGGATATTCAGTACGAAAGAATATTGCTGCAAAAATAGAAGTCAGAGCTGCTCACTCAGGGCAAGAGTGAGGAGTGACCGGAAACACTAACTTTCCATTTCATCTGTGTCATGTGGTTGACTGTCAGAAGGAATTGGTTTCCCTTCTGTAGTTTAAGTGTAACCAAACATAGAAAGTTGATACTTCCAAATAAAGGCTGTTATAAACGACCACTATTAATGTAGGTCTTTGATAGGTTTGTTCTGTTTCACGATTTGAGTTAGAAGGGGTTTGGTTGTTGTTATTATTTTATTATTTCTTAAATGCTTTTCTGAGTATTTGTCCCTTTTCACCTGACCATTTCCATATTTGAAGAACTTTGTAAAATTCTTAATTTGAATTACTTGATATTTAAATGTGTTAACTTATACAGTTATTACTGAAAATGTTTACTTTCTTATGGTTTCAATAGTATGTTCATTTTTAGTGTGTTTCTCATGAAGACTTGAAAAGCTAGTGTTCACAAGTACGAGTGTAAGAAAAGTACTTCTTTCCCAGATGGCAAATTATTAAAACTCTAAATACTAACAGCTTGATAATGAATTGTTGATGGGAAATATACGGCTTGATAGTTTGTTATCTAGGTCTGACTTGAATGGAAATCTTAGTTATGAAAGGCTTTTGCTAATTGAGCCCTGAGTACCGTCAACAAACAGATCCGGTAAGTGTTGTCATGCTTGTGTGAAGGGGCTTCTGCTTTAAAATAATAGCTATCAAGGCACTGGTTATGTTTTCTCCCATTTCCTTGGGCATGCTCAGAAATTAATATAGCAGCAGTAGACGGAGAATTATCAGAAAACATTTTTAAATCAACTATAAAAATGTTTCTTCTCATGGTTAATAAGATGTTTCTTGTCCATGTTAGTGTGAAAAAGAAGTATTTTCTTATTCGTTTTTCTTTTTTTTGATCCCTTTAAGATGAACATGTTTTTATTTCCTTCCAAATATTTCACACAAACTAAAGTTAGCACAGGGCTGATTTTCCACATTCATGATGAAGCATGTCTTTTTCTCTGTCCTTGTTGAGAAGGCATGAGTCATGCACAAATTGAAACAATTCCCCATTCCAAGTCTAAATAACTTTCAGAAGGAAGGAAAAGGAGCTCTGGCTATAATAAGCTATAAATAAGGCTTATTTATTAAACATGATATATTATATTTCCTACTTATGTTTAATAAGCAATCACAGGATTTTTCCTTCTTCATTTTTTAACTTTGCTATTTTCCAAGTGTTCATGGACCACTCTCCAATGTTCTACACAGTTCTTAATCTCTATCTATCACTTAATTTAATATGGTTTTGCTGTCCTGTGTTTTTCTCATATCCTGTTCACTCAGATATGAGAAACTCAGTACCCAAGATACAACTCACAGACCACATGAAGCTCAAGAAGAAGGAAGACCAAAGTGTGACTGTTTCAATCCTTCTTAGAAGGAGGAATAAAATACTCATGGGAGGAAATACAGAGACAAAGTGTGGAGCAGAGACTGAAGGAAAGGCCATCCAGAGACTGCCTCACCTGGGAATCCATCCCATATACAGACACCAAACCATGATGCTATTGTGGGTGCCAAGAAGTGCATGCTGACAGGAGCCTGATAAAGCTGTCTCCTGAGAGGCTCTACCAGAGCCTGACAAATACAGAGGCGGATGCTCGCAGCCAACCATTGGACTGAGCACAGGGTCCCCAATGGAGGAATTAGAGAAAGAACTGAAGTGGATGAAGAGGTTTTCAACCCCATAGGAAGAACAACAATATCAACCAGCCAGACTCCCCAGAGCTCCCAGGGACTAACCACCAACCAAAGAGTACACATGGAGGTACATGGCTCCAGCCACATATGTAGCAGAAGACAGCTTTGTTGAACATCAATGGGAAGAGAGGCCCTTGGTCCTGGGAAGGCTTAATGCCCCAGTGTAGGGGAATGCCAGGGCAGGGAGGTGGGAGTGGGTGGATGGGTGGGGGAACACCCTCATAGAAGCAGAGAGAGGGGGGATGGGATAGGGAGTTAGTAAGGAGAAACTGGGAAAGGGGATAACACTTGAAATATGAGGAAATATCCAGTAAAAAAAGTAAAATTTAAAAAAAAAAAAAAAAAAACAGTGAGCAGGAGCCATTAAATGGTGTCTTTTCCCTCACATTTTCAATGTGTAAATGTAGACCTATCAGGCTCTAGCTGTATCCCTTTGGGAGTATATCAGAGTATCTCCACCGAGCAGAACCCAAAGAAGGGGAGTGGAGCCTTTCAGTTCTGGACAGAACTCAGTAGTGCCCTTAAAACTATTTTAAGATACAACCTCACCGAAGTCAGAATGCCTATCACTGAGAAATCTGAAAGCAAATGTAGAAGAGGATGCGGAGACAAAGGAGCCATGGATCACTGTCATTTTGGACACACATTAGCACAGCCATTTAGAAATAGTTTGGAGATTTTCCAAAGATTTTAAAATAGAACTACCACATGACCCAGCTATTCTACTCCTGAATATACCCAGGGAACCCCAGACATGATCACAGAGAGATTTTCACCCCTATTTTTTTTTTTGCTGTGTTGTTCATTATGGCAAAGAATTTGAATCAATGTAGTTATCTAGTAGCAGATGAATGGATAATGAAAATTTTAGTGTGTGTGTGTTTGTGTATGTGAGAGAGAAAAGAGAGAGAGAGGGACAGACAGACAGACAGACAGACAGACAGAGAAAGAGAGAGAACTATTCCACTCTAAAGGAAAAAGTAAATAAAATTTCAGGAAAATGTATGGACTTCAAATGTATATTATTTTGCAAGATATCATAAGAAAAATGCATGTTCTAGCTCATGTTATATCTAGCAATGATATATGCACACATGTAAACAAATGTACATGCAGGTATGATATAACATGGAGGAAAAAGGACAAGAAAGGTTAAATATTAATAAGGAAGGAGTAATGCATGTAAACAACATACATTATAACAGACAGCATAAAGATAACTGCTTTTCTAGTTCTAGCTCTGTCATGTATTTTTTTTTTACTTTTGATGGCAGATAAGTGCATAAAATACATTTGACCATGAAAGTATAAAATCATTGTGTAAGGATCAGGCCCTTACATAGGACCAACTCCATTTTGTAATAAGAAACTTGTTAGGACATGTCTGGTACTTGTAAAGACAAGTCTGGAAGTAAAGTTGTGCTGTGATAACCAGCTATGATGAGATCAGAGCCCGGCAATTACCAGACATGAGTGGTTATCTGCTGTGTACGTCAGCAGTAATGCCAATTGAACATAAAAAGAGGAGCCCCTCCAGAGCACTTCATCACACTTGTAGCCATGACTGGCCAATGTGATCCTCCGGACAAGCCTCCTCAACACCTGATCATGACCTAGCATGATACTGCAACAAGCCTCCTCAGCACCCGGTCATCAAAGAGACAACTGAGAGACCAATGCCTCCAGCTTCTTCGTGGTCAAGCACCCTGGGAGGTCAAATTATCAACTCAACTCAACTATCTGGAAGCCACAGCCTGATCACACCTTCCTGGATCGGACCTGTAACCCAAAACCATCAGAAGGACTCAGGTCATATAATCCATGAATGAATGATGTGTTTATTGCTATGCTTATTTCTTTGATAATTAGCAATTTATTATTTGTGCTCATTGTGCATATTGTTAGAGGCAATACATAGGAAATGTGGCAGTATCTTGTTGTAACCATTGCTTTAGCATTGGTAATAGTATATTGCTTGCTATACATCATTAATTAAAGAATAACTAAATTCTAAAACCTCTGTCTCTCTGGCAAACTCTCTCTTCCCTCCCGAGGAGCTGATGGTCTCACAGTCAAATCCAGTATACGATCCCTAAGTGGAGAAGGACCTGTCACCCCTCTCCCCGAGGGGGATTCTAACCCCTTATCAATAACCTGTTCTTAACAGATAAGAGTCTCATAGTCCCTGCTCATGACACAATGCAAATTGCTACAGCTTTCATTCTGAATGGATGTCCTCTATGTATAGGTTCAGAAGGTCATTGAACCATATAGTCTTTGTGTCTGGCTTCTTTTTATGTGCAACATTTTAATAATAAAATATAAAAATTAAAAAATGATGTCTCAGAATTGTCTTAGTTAGGGTTTCCATTGTTGTGAAGAGACACCATGACCAAGACAACTCGTACAAAGGACAACATTTAATTAGGGCTAACTTACAGGTTCTGAGGTTCGGTTCATTATCATCATGGCAGGAGCATGACAGCAGGAAGGCAGACATGGTGCTGGAGGAGCCAAGAGTTCCACATCTTGATCTGAAGGCAGTCAGGAGAAGACTGTATCACACTGGCCAGATGTGAGCAAATATATAAGACCATGGGCCAAGCATGTTCAAACCACCACCTTGGGTTACTTTTAAATTCCTTTGCTACCCATAAGGAAGGAACAAATTTGACTCTGTGTCAGCTCACTTTCCACAATGTTCTTTTTTCTGGGGGGGGGGGGAAGATCTTGTTCCATAATATTGACCCAATGTCTTTCAGGCAGCTGGGTCTTGCTGGGTATCAGTAAAAGATGAAAGAACTGGCAGATATTTTAACTCTAGAGTAAGCCCACCACTCCTATGTGATCTCTTATGTGGTTAAGAAAAACACTGTCAACAGGCCTAGAGTAGAATATGGAGCATGGTCCTTTAGAGTAGAAAAAAGATAGATCATCAGTCTCTGACTTACACAAAGATGATTTGGTCAGAGCAGGTGTAGCTGAGACCAAGAAATGCACATATCTCTAGATCGTATGTATTCTCTAACTGAGCAGAAAAGCCATCCTTTGGGAGGCTTTGCAAAGGTGAACGCATGTGAAGCAGTTCTACCTTGAGAGCAAATGGAATCCAGCCTCGGTGAAGAGACAAATGGCTTTGGGGCAGAGGTGGAATAAGCCTATCTTTGATAGACATGGCTGAATGATGTCAAAAAATGATATCCAATAGATGCATCCAAACTGATTCCTTGTCATACAAATCAGACCTCTGTGCCTACATGCCAGGAGTATCAATAGTTCAGTTCTCAGGGCAGTTACATAGAATCTGGGGTATCTGGAATTCATGAAAAATCACTCCTTGGTGGTGAAAAGGGGAGTCTAGGTCTCACTTTATTGAATACCCCCAAAACTGTAAGGAATGTTGTATAGGACTGAGAGGGGAAACCTGGCTCCAAAACTTTATTTTTTATGTATTGGGGATTTCTAGTTTTACTTATAACTGATGCAGTTTTTCAAAGATATCTTAGCCAGCTGTGGGGAATTCTGTTTAGCATACACATGGTGCAGATTAGAGCTTTGCATAAAATTTCTAATCGGATTAAAAACCTATTCAAATTAAACTTTTAGTGTTTTAATTAAAGGGATTGTTGCATAAAATATATTTTGATCATATCCTTTCTTCTCCCCCAACTCTTCTCGGATTCTCTGAACCTCTCTACCTACCCAGTTTCATGTTCTCTCTCTTTCTTTCTCCCTCTCTCTCCCTCCCCCCGCCCTTAAAAATATAAAGCAAAAAGCAATAAAATACAAACTACCAAACAAAATACAAGGAGATATCCAGTGACACTGCATTGAAGAAAATGTACCAGCCGGGCGGTGGTGGCGCACGCCTTTAATCCCAGCACTTGGGAGGCAAAGGCGGGAGGATTTCTGAGTTCGAAGACAGCATGGTCTACAGAGTGAGTTCCAGGACAGCCAGGGCTACACAGAAAAACCCTGTCTCAAAAATATATATATAATATAATACCTTCCCATTTCTAGCAGATATCAATTTCCAATAGCTTTTGGAAGGGCAAGACTTTGTGTTCACTATCTCTTCTCAGTGCTGGGATTTTGCCTGTTGTTAGCCTGTGCAGGTCTTATACATGCTGCCTCAGCTTAAAAACAAAAATCATTCAAGGGAAGCAGTAGCCTACAGAATGGGGAAAAGACCAATTACACATTTGACAAGGGTTAATATATACAATATACAAAGAACAGGAAAAAAAAAAAAAAAAAAAAAAACTAAAGGTGAGGGGAAAAAAATAACCCAGTTAAAAATGGTGTTCAGAACTAAACAGAGTTCTCAAAAGATGAAAAACAAATTGGTTAGGAAGTACTTTTTAAAAATGTTCAACATGCTTTCTCGTCAGAAAAATGCAAAACAAACTACTCCGAGATTTCAACATATTCCAGTTAAAATGGCCAAGATAAACAAGACAAATCACAGTACATGCAGACAAAGGAGAACAAATATTCATCGCTTATGGGAGTACAAACTGGGACAGCTTGGAACTCTGTGGAAATCAGTGTGGCATTTTTTGGGGGGAAGCTGGTAATAATAGTTCTAACTCAAGATCCAGCTATACCATTCTTGGTTATATACCCAAAGCTGGCATGGGAAATAACAAGGACTATTAAAGGCCTTTTCAAAAGCCCATGGAAACCTACTACTGTAGAAGCATCTTAAAATATATACATAGATGATAGGAATTTAAATGGAGTTTTTATATAGTGGGGGAGAGAGTGTCTCAACTAGACATCTCATTGCACTAGGTAAAGCCTCAGTTCTAGGAACGGGTCCATCTTTTGAGTCATTGGTCAAAGTGATCCGAATCATCCTCTCCCAACCATCACAGTCTCCAGCCACGTCTACTGGTTGCCCTCCACAAACAGTAAGCCCCTATTGATGAAGATACCACTTTCTACAGTCATTGAATTTGAAAGAAAATTGAACTGGTACCCAACTAGAGCTTCATTTTTATCACTAATGTTCATGGTGCCGAAAGGTACTTTGCACACTACTGAAGGAAACACGTAATCATCAGTATCACCCAGATACAATCCTATAACCTACAACAGAAACCTGGCTGCAAGATATACTGACATAATAGTGGCCCAAATGGTTTGGGAGTAATCAACCACTTTTTTGATTGGACCCAAGGCTCACTCCATAACACTGAACCCATACCTTATGCTGGTAAAATCGCCAAGAACCTGAGACTAGAAAGCCATGGGCCCCGGGGAAAACCTACTGCTATTATTCTTCAGAAGAAACTTAGTAATTAAATGAATCCTAATGACATATTGCTGTACTTATAGATCAAAATATCACTTAACCTTCATTAAAGATGCTTCTATAGATGCTTTTTGTAGTAGATGTTAATTAAGACAGAGGCCCACAAGTGGGCCATGTTCAGAGGGTGAGAAAGTTCCAGGGACTTAGTTTAAACAGGATGTTCTTAACAAACCCCTCCCCCAGCAAGGCTCAGAGATCAATGTGGAAGAAAAAACTGAAAGATTGGAAAAGCCAGAGGAGGGTGATAGCAAGGAGAGAGCGTCACCCAGACATAACAGACTGATACATATAACTCAGAGAATTTTTCTGTGTTTAAAAGACTTATTTTATTATTTAATTTTTTGGGTGTGTGTGTGTGTGTGTGTGTGTGTGTGGTGTGTGCACACATGCCTGTGTGGAGAAAGTCTGGAGTAACAGACCCACTGGAGCTGGAATTCTGTGTCTATAAGAGCAAAGTGTTCTTAACCATCTAACCATATTTCCAGTCCCAACACACTCTATTTTTAAATATTTTGAGAATTTTACATATGGACACAATGTGTTTTGATCATAAATATCCCCAAACCCCCATTCCAAATTGTCACAGATACCTCACTACTATTTCCTCTCCAAACTTTGTCCTTTTCTTTCAACAACTCACTGAGTCCAATCATTGCGGTCCTTATGTTTATGTGTGTAGGATTATCCATTGGAACACGGACAACATACCAAGAACACATCCCTGAAGAAAAGTCTTTCTCCCCAAGCAGGGCTTGTGCAGGCAACCACAGATACTGAGATTTCATGAGTACAACAACCTCTGCATGTCCAGAAGGTGCTGTGTGTAGCTATCCTCTCCCTTGCCAACCTCTGGCTCTCTCAATCTTTCTACCCTCCTCTTCTACATTGTTTCCTGAGCCTTGTGGATAGGGGTTCTGATACCCATGTTCCATTTAGAGTTGAGTACACCATGATCATTTGTTCCCTGTGTTTTGACTACTTTAGAGTCTCTTCATTGATCACTGTGCATTGTGTTGAAGAAAAGCTTCTTTGAGGAAGGCGGTGGTGGTGTGAATAAGAAATATTTTTCATAGTCTTGGCTATTTGAATATTTGGTCTCCATCTGGAGGATGTTTGGAAGACATAGGAGGTATGGTTTTGTTAGCGGGTGTGTGCCACTGGAGGCAGCATTGATTTGCCTTATTTCAAGTTTCCTCTATCACCCTGCTTCATGCTTGCAGTCTGAAGATGCAGGCCGCCTGTGTCTTCCTCCAGCCTCCTTGTCTCCATCTGCCATTGTCTTAGTCACTTTCTTTTGCTGTGAAGAGACATAACCAAGGCAACTCTTATGAGAGGAAGCATTTAACTGGGGGCTGGCTTGCAGTTTCAGGAGGTTTAGTCCATCATCATCATAGGTATGTCACGTACACGTATACCTCCACAGGCATGCCCACAAACACAAAATAAAGAAAATGTTTGAAATTTCTAAGATAAAATAAACCATCAGACATGTATCAGCTGCTTTTTTAGGTTCAGAGAATACAGTAACAAACAAAACAAGACAAATATCTTCCTCTGACTTCACTGAACAGATCAAATATTTAAAACATTAGAAAATAACAAATGTTATGTATGTGGAATGCCACAAGGAGGCAAGAGGTATAATAACAGTAAGAGAAACTAGTGGCTTTTTGTTTGGGGAAGGATTTAGCTAGAAAGGGACACATACACAAAGATCTGAAGGAGGTGAGTAACCACGGACAAGCCATAGAGTATCTAGGGGGTGGAATATTTAAGCAAGGAAAATATTCAGTTCAAAGATTCTGAGGCATGGGCATCCCTGGTGTCTTAGGATTCTCTCGAGTCACAGAATTTATGGAATGTCTCTATATATTATGGGAAATTTTGATATGACTTACAGTCTGTAATCCAACTAAGCCAACAATGACCAGCTGTGAATGGGAAGTCCAAGAATCTAGTAGTTGCTCAGTCCCATGAGGGGAGATGTTTCAGCTGGTCTTTATAAGCTAGAATCCTGAAGAAGTAGACACTCATGTGCTGGCAAGTCAGTGCAAGCAGGCAAAGAAGAACAAACCCTTCCTTTTTCCATTGCAGGCTTCCAGCAGAAGGTGTGGCTCAGATTAAAGGTGTGTGCCACCACACCTAGACCTAAGCTTTTCTTTACTTGAAACTTGCTCTTTTCCTGGCTGTCTTTGAACTCAGAGATCTGCTTGCCTGACTCCTGGGATTAAAAGGGTGCATCACCTTACCTGGGGCTAGGCTTTTTTATGGCTGCTATGTCTCAAGATCTGGATCAAAAGTGTGTGTCTTCCAGTCTCAAGATCTGGATCACAAGTGTCAGCCCTCCATTTCTGAATTGTAGTTCATTCCACATATAGTCCAGTTGACAACCAGGGATAGCCATCACACCTGGTATATTGGAAGGATAACAAAGTACTCATATGTCTTAGTTACAGTTTTATCCCTGTGAAGTGACACCATGACTATGATAACTCTTATAAAAAAAAAAAAAAACATTTAATTGGGACTGGCTTATAGTTCAGGGGTTTAGCCCATTATCATCAAGGTAGGAAGCATGGCAGCATGCAGACAGACATGATGCTGGAAAGATAGCTATAAGTTCTATATCTGGATTGGTAGGCATCAGGAAATAGTGACCCTGGGTCTGGCTTGAATATCTGAAAGCTCAAAGCCTACCTCCCAATGACATACTTCCTCCAACAAGGCCACACCTACTCCAACAAGACCATATATCTTAATAGTGCTTTTCTCTATAATCCTGTAAAAGGTCATTTTATTCAAACCACCACATTCCACTCCCTCACTCCCCACAAGCCTGTAGCCATATCATAGTTCAAAGTGCATTTAATTCAACTTCCAAAGTCCCTAGAGTCTATCACTGTCTCAACATTCCACGGTTCAATTCCTCTGATCCTCATGGAAATCTCTTAACTGTAATTCTCTGTAAAAATAAAAATTAAAAAGCAGATCACACACTTCCAGTATATAATGGCACAGGATGTACATCACCATTCCAAACTGTAGAGAAAGGAGCACAGTGAGAAAACACCAGACCAAAGCCTTACTGAAAAATCAGCGGGCTAATCTCCAAACTCTGCATCTTCATATCTATGTCAAAATGCTCTTCAGATCTTCGACTCTTTTCAGCTTTGTTGACGACAGCACACTTCTTTGTCTTGGGCTGGTTTCCACTCCCTATTAGCATCTCTCCTCAGCAGGCATCCCATGATTCTAACATCTCTAAAATCTTGGGGTCTCCAATGCAATTCAGGATTTATAGTCACAGCTTCATACAAAGGCCTCTCAGGGCCTCCATGCAGGGACATGTTCACCACATGCCTGACATCAGTGGCTTTCCTAGTCCCAGAGGGAGAGTCCATAACCCATTTCTTGTATCTCTGACTCTAAAGTCATGTATGGCTGAATCTGCCAAGTTCTGCTGCTTGCTGGGGCTGGAACATGTTGACCTCATTCAAATACATTTTCATCAGCTTTTTGTTTTGGATGGTTTCTTTCCCTGCCAAAGCTTGGTTCTCCTGGACCTCACTCTGTAGACCAGCTTGGCCTCAGACTCAGAGATCCACCTACCTTTGCCTCCTGAATGCTAGGGTTAAAGGTTTGTGCCACCACACCTGGTTCTAGGCTTTTCTTTAGTCCTTTTTCACAAGTTGGAAACTTCGCTGTGTGGGGTCTTGCCCTGAGATCATCGCCCCTTTTATTCCATTTCGCGTGAGGTTTTCCTTCAACCTGTTTACCTTATCTTCTTAAACATACGATTTAGCTCCTGATGCCCCAGATTCTCAAACTGTGTACTTTTTATTTTCTTTGCTCAGCTTGCTCCTTTTCATTAGAGATCTGCACAAGGGTGACCACTAAGAACCAAGCAACACAGTCTTCATTAGGCTGTCTAGAAACCTCCTCTTCCAAGGCTACTAATCTGTAACTCTTTAATTTAGCCTCAGGCAGATATTTTTGGATGAAGGTAGGAAACAGCCATGTCTTTTGTCAAAATATCACAAGAATGGTCTCTAGGCCACATACGAACATTCTTCTCTGAAACCTGTTGAGCCAGGTCCCCATAGTTCAAATCACTGTCACCACCACTGTTTTCCATGTTTTGACTAAGATGGTCCATTAAATCCCGCTTAAAATGTCCAATTGCTTTTCTAGTCTAAAGTCACAAAGTGGACCATATTCCTCCAAACAAATGCCTGGTCAGGCCTATCACAGCAATACTACAGCCCTGGTACTGACTTCTATCTCAGTTAGGGTTTTGTTGATGTGACAAGACACTATGACCACAGCAATTTTTATAAGGAAAACATTTATTTGGGGCTGGCTTAGAGTTCAGAGGCTTACAGTCCATTATCATTATGGTGGGGAATAGGGTAACATTTAGGCAGACACGGTGCTGGAGAGGTTGCTGGGAGTTCGACATCTAGCTCTGCAGGCAGCAAGAAGTGAGTGAGACACTGGTCCTGGTTTAAGCATTTGAAACCTCAAAGCCCACCCTAATGACACACTTCCTCCAACATGGCCACACCTACTCCAACAAGGTCACACTTCCTAATAGTGCCACTCCCTAAAAGCCTATTGGGGGCCATTTTTATTCAAACGACCACATCATGGGTCCAGTGAATTGGGCAGGAAAATGGTAGGAATGGAAAGCAAAAGAAAGTAACATGGAAGATAGAACTCTGGGAGGCCCTGCAGGTCTGTGTGAGGGTCTTAGATGTTGCCCTGTGTACATCAGAAAGGCCTAGGGAGCTTTGAGTCCAGGACTGGGGCAGTCTGACCTATTTCTGTTTAAGCTCTTCTTGCCAATCAATGACTGAGCCATCAGTCAAGATATCCTTTGACATTCCAGAGAACAGATGACTTTGGCCTAGCTCAGTGATTGTGAAGGTGGTATAGTCTGTTTAGACATGTTTTGAGGAACGAGCTAACAGGATTTTTATGCGAGTTTTTAGTGAGAGTGAGGTTAAGGATAATTACAAGATTTGGGCCTGAACACTTATTTTTTCAACCTGGTTACTGCCTATCAGAATGATCTCCTAGCTACTGCTGCTAGATCTGACCCAATGGGGAAGGAAGTGAATATGTGAAATCAAGGCTGAGGTCTTCATTTTGTTTCATGGGTTCACGGCAATTGACTTCCTGGAATCAATATATATGAAGCACAATGTTCCTTTAAGAGTAAGTGAAATAGGACACTATTGGCTCCCAGTCATATTGCTGCAAACGTCTATAACACAGGATACACTCTTTTTCTCTTAACCATCTCCCATCTAGATGCTTTAGTAAACATATTCCAAGGACTTCCTCTCCTTTGATAAACCAAACCTTGTAAAAATATTAAGACAGGAAGTAGTGATTTTACAGTTCAAAGTTCCGAGAACTCCAGTCTTTTGCTGTCTGACTTCCATCAACTTGCTCATATTGGAAATGGAAAGACCCAAGTTCTAGAACACTGAGAATCATGGTACAGCCTCAGCCTCAGTCTCATAGACTGCAGTAAGGAACCTATAATTAACCTTTTGAAATCTGTGAGTCCAAAGTTCAAGGCCGCATTCAAAGAACATGGATGAGTGAGGAGATATTATAAACATCAATTATTTTGAGAGAATGCTCTTAATTTAGATGCTCAAAAAAAAAAAAAAAAAAAGGAACAGAAGAGCTTTGGCTGATGATACATGCTTATGTGCTCTATATTAGGGGGGAAACGAAATAGAATGATGTTTCGGGATGTATTAGAAAGAAGATGTCTGGCTGGCTCCTTGCTTAGTTGCCATGTTCCTGCACTAATGCTGGCACCGGTGATGGTCTCAGGGGCGGTGGTCAGGGCTCCTGAGATATTGGTGTGGCTGCTGCCTCTGTCCACTTCCATGGCTACTGGCCTGGACCCTATGCCAATCCTACCGCCTCCACGTTTCTAGGCTAGCCTCATGCAACAACCTCCATCCTCATGGTTAGATAGCACAATACCCATTAGCCCAGTAAATCAAAACTCTAGATGCTTAAAGTTAACCAATGGATTTATATATATCAATAAAATCTCAATATACAAGATGTCCACACAATTTAGAAAGTTATCCCAATTTTCCTAACCTTTAGATTTTTTCCTATTTACTTGAAGTCACGCAGGTCCACGTTCGACGCCATTTTGCCTTCCTCCCTGTGTCCCTGTCTCTGCTACCCTTAGCTCTGCCTCCCTTTTCCCTGTCCAATCACAGCCCCCCCACCATACCCCCCAGCTGCAAATAGATTGGACAGGGAAATTTCTGCCACAGAATGACTCATGGGAGAGTTGTCTGACATTTAGAAGAAGATCAAAGTAACCAATTTGGCTATTCATATTGTTTTCTGATAAGGCTAAAAAAGTCAGAAGAAATTTCCTGGTTTTGTGTTTGTTTGTTTGTTTTGTTGTTATTGTCTCCCTCCTCCTCTTTTTCCTCCTCCTCCTTAAATAACATATTACCAATGGCAAAACTGGCATTATTGTTTCATTAAGCCTGTTGCCCAAGAAGAGATCTCCTTTTATGGAGATGAGCAGTAATTGTCGTGACAACAATAATAAACCAAAGAAAGTCTAAAACACTTGACTATTTTTGTTAACTATTGTGTCTGTCTGTCTGTCTGTCTGTCTGTCTGTGTCAGTGTGTGTGGTTGTATGCCTGTGTGTGTGTCTGTGTATGTATGTCTGTGTATATGTGTGTTTGTGTGTGTGTATGCTTGTGTGTGACTATGTGTGTGTCTGTGTCTATGTGTGTTTGTGTGTTTGTGTGAGAGACTGTGTGTGTCTGTGTCTATGTGTATCTGGGTGCATGACAGTGTGTTTGTTGCTGGGACTGAACTCAAAGCCCTGTGCTTACCTAGAAAGGTACTTTACAAACGCCCCACCCCTTGATTTTTGACTTTGTTTTTATTTCTAGCATGCTTGTTTGAACCTCTGTTTTTCTTTCTAAATCACTAAGCAAGCCGTCTACTATTAGAAATAACCTTCAAAGGAGATTAGGCTAAGCCTTTTCTCGGTTCTTCATAGGTAGATAGGATAAAAATCACACAGTGTTGTTATAGAAATTATTTAAATCCCAGCCTGAGCTTTCTACCCCACTTTTGGTTATTGAGTTCCCGGATAAAAGACGCATTCACATCTTTTGTATTCACAACGAGCCTTAAGCAGCACAAGAGCTAGGATACGTAGCCTCCATGCTAACAAAATCTACTTTCCTATTAATAACCTGGAATTATTACTTACTGATTACTATGTTTCATCTGGGCTGCCCTTAACTCCAATTGGCCAACCCACATGACCACGTTTTCTTTACTCCTAATTCATGGAGGTTTCTCCTTGTCCCTCCCTCTGCCTTCTTTTTTCAATGGTTACCCCACTATGTCTCTTCTGCCCAACTATTAGTTGTTGGTATCTTTATTCACCAATTAGAAATGACTTGGGTCACAGGGGCAACTTGCAGACTCCAGCGGGGGGTGGGGAGGTGGGGGGGTGGGGGGAGTGGGGTGGGGGGTGGGTGGGGCTGCACTTAGCATTACAGTAAAAGGCAAAACCTCAACACAGGGTCACCAGTGCCTACAATTTAGAAATAATCCTGCAGATGCTTGGGGCTCAGAGCCTAATTGATAAGTTATTCTACGTGCATGAAATGAGTCAATTCAAGCCAGATTAGAGTATATAAAAGTAGTTTTGCAGGGCAGTGGTGGTGCAAGCCTTTAATCCTAGCACTTGGGAGGCAGAGGCAGGCGGATTTCTGAGTTTGAGGCCAGCCTGGTCTACAGAGTGAGTTCCAGGACAGACAGAGCTACACAGAGAAACTCTGTCTCGAAAAACAAAACAAAACAAAACAAAAAAGTAATTTTATCAGGAAACCACTCTGGCAGGTGGGTTCACTTGTCCCAAGGAACAAAACCAGGGAAATGGCCATGGGGATGGAGACAGAGGGGAGGGGGAAGAGAAAGAGTGTACATGCAGCAAGAGAGTGGGGAGAGAGAGGAAAAGAGAGAGGGAGAGAGAGACAGAGAGAGAGAGGGAGAGAGAGAAAGAGAGAGAGAGACCAAAATGTCTGCATTATATAGGAAAGAGCTTCTGAGGGAAGCCCAACCTCTCAGCTGGAAAGTTCAGGGAGGATAGAGGACTGGGTATGGCAAGTACAGACTGAGGGATGTCAGGAGAACTTGGAGGTCAGGTCCACTTTGTCACGTAAAATATGCACCTCAAGCCCTTGTCCTGGGTCTGAAACCCAGTATCCAGGGTTTTTTTTTTTTTTTGAGACAGGGTTTCTCTTTATAGCCCTGGCTGTCCTGGAACTCACTCTGTAGACCAGGCTGGCTTCAAACTAGAAATCCCAGAAATCCACCTGCCTCTGCCTCCCAAGTGCTGGGATTAAAGGTGTGTGCCACCACTGCCCGGCCCAGGTTTTCGCTGATAATAAATGAATAAAGGGTGACATAACCATCTATGAGTCCCTCCTGCTGACATTAGGACTTGTTGGGGTGGGAGCAAAAAGCTGGAATGTTGGTCAAGTCTGGCAAGAGCAGGCTGTTTTACTTACTGTCCAGGTTGTGGGACCACTGGGAAGTAGGAGTGTGCAGGCCTAGTGGAAGCATTGTGGAGCTGGCCTGGCTGCAGGTTGTAGGAAACACTTGGATTTCGGCAGGGTTCATGTATTACGATGCTGGGAGGACCTGGAGGCCAGATCTGCTTTAGTATGTAGGCAGGCACCTCAGCCCCTTGTTCTGGGTCTGAAACCCAACACTAACTTCTTCATCTTCTAAACCAGTGGCTAGGAGACAATATTTATCCATAGGAAACTTAATCTGCTTAGTGTATCATCTCCAGATGTTAAGCTCCCACTGCCAGCTGTGTTATTTCAAAACTGCTACCCTGTGGCTAAATTCATATTTATAGATGTTATTAGATTTCCTTTTTAATATGGTGGTTGGCTGATTTTCCTCTTTCCTGTGAGATGCTTGTAAAAAATTAAATGACAGTGTGTCTGATCTCTCCGGGTTTTGCATTTGAGAGAGCTCCAGGATTTGCCTTGATATCCTGGCGCGTAGAGTGACATTATGATTATGCATTATTTTGATGGCATCAGCTGGGAAGTTACCTTGAGGGATATCTATCCTGATGACTCGAAAAGTACAGGCCTTGCATTAATTTTATATTTCTGCCAGTTGCACAGAAGCTTTTTTCCCCCACTAGTACAGACACTAGCAGTACATTCTTTCATTATTTGAGTCCCAAGATCAATGTCAGACCTCAGGTTTCACAGTGAACCTCTTTGCCTATTGATCTATCTCATGGACCCTAAACTTCATAATTCTGGTCCATGTGTCCCTAGTTTAGAACCCCTGCCTTTCTGGATGCTGTGAACATACTGGTATCTTATTATCCCTCCTTCTCTTCCTCATCTTGCAGAAAGAGGTGCAGAGAATTCACATATTGATCCAATAAACACAGACTGATAGGTTGCTATGTGGCTGTGTACTAGCAATGAAAGATGACTCAAGACCTTGATACTGTGAGCTTGCGCTCTAGGTTTGGAGAAGGGCAATGGCCAGGCAATCGTGAGGCAGTGTGAGAAGTTCGGTTCTCCTCAGTGTGGAAGTTCAAGTTCGATGGGAGCACCTTGGTCAATGGCAAAGAAGAAAACTTTGTGGATGCAGTGGGGACTGGATACAGTGGGATATCTAAAGGGTGACTCGGAACCTGCTGAACAACAACAAAAATCCAAAGTGAGTATAAGATAAGCTGAAACATTTTTTGGCATGAAGAGCTATTATATGTGGGATGTATCTGGCATATTCAAATTACTAGTGAGTGCAGAGGTCTTTTCAGATATTGGACCGGAGATGTCTTTGGCTTGGTTCAATTCTGCATTGCGAACTAGCACTTTTGGCTCCTAACCTACCAGATCTTGGGCTCCTCCTGACTGTCTCCTTCCCTACTATTAAGTTTGAAACCCTGGGACAAGTGGCTAATTGATGTCTATTAACTTATTAAAGCTGCCTTGGCAGCCAGGTTCTCCTAGCGTCCTGTAGTTTCTACGTGTTACAGGTTATAGCTCCCACCCCCACTCTCCAGCCCAGGGGCTGGACTGCCCTTGTCCCAGAGGCTCTTCTCTTTATAATCCTGCTGCTTTGGTCACCTCCTCCACCGCCCCTTTTTTTTTTAACCTTTTGTCTTCTTGGTTGCTGCCTCTGGTTCTCTTCTTCCCTCCCCCTCCCCCTTCTCCTCAGAGTCATGACTGAAGGTCCTACCCACTCTGGACTCTTCCCAGATGCCTCTCCTCTGCTTTTGGCTATGCTCTCTGTTGTGTTTTATAAAAAAGAAGGAGCCAGAAATGAGTTTGATAGAGCCAGGTATGGTGAGTAGGAGGAGGTCTTGGTGGGTCCATGCTGAGTCACCCCTTCCATCAGATATCAGCCATAGGACAGGTATAGTGTAGAACAGAGTTTGTTTAGGGCATGGTTAAAGGAATTGGGAAGAGAGTAGAGATGGAGAGGGGGAGGAGGAATGGGGAGGCAGAAGAGAAAGAGGAGGAGGAGGGGGAGGGGGAGGAGAGGAGAAAGAGGAGGAGAAGGAGAGGAAGAGGAAGAGGAAGAGGAAGAGGAAGAAGAAGAAGAAGAAGAAGAAGAAGAAGAAGAAGAAGAAGAAGAAGAAGAAGAAGAAGAAGAAGAAGAAAAGACCACTGTTGTCAGGTAACTGTGGGGCGGAGCCTAGAAGTAATGCTAACACTCTTCCTTTTATGTACAATAAACTTTCTCCTCTACCATACGTAGGAGCAGTCATGCATTTCCTTTTTATTTCATTTATTCATTCATCTACAGTATGTGTATGTTACTAATCGTCAGCTAGGGAAAGGCTCGAGCAGTTACTTCCTCCCATTGCATTGCATTGCATTGCCAGGCCCTGTTGCAGAAGTGCATGATGGGAGCACTCCCTGGGAAAAAAAACTGAAAATGGTTGCTTCTCCTGGAAAGTTTAGTTAAGTCAATCGAACACATACTCTTGAAGAGTATGTGTTTATCTTTCTGTTTATCTCTAAGATTCCTTACTGCATTGGCAGCCAAGCTCTCTGTTCCAACAAATAAGATGGGAGCGAGTCCCTACCCGAGCCCGGCCCCTGCTCCCTAGCCACACACTTTCTACAGTTGATTACTGTGTCCAGCCATCTGAAGTGGACTTCAGTTAATTCTCCCCTCTTGCCAGTCAGCATCTCCTCTTGAGAGAAACCAGTTTCACTTCTCTGTGAAGCCAATACTCTCTACCAGTTCTCGCCTCCTTGGGGCTTTATATCTCTCGTTAGTGTTTCTCATCCAGTCATTTCACTGTCAGTAAATTACTCCTATCAGGTGACAAATACTTAAGAGCTGAACGCATGTATTCTCTCTCTATATCGTTTTAAAGTAGAAGGAAACAAAAGACAGAAAGGTACGTGTAAGAAGGAAGTAGGAAGTCAAGGAGCATGACTAGGAAAGGGGGAGGGACCTACAGAGCAGTGTGGTCTTTTGGGTCAAGCAGGGGATGGCTTCCTCTCTCTCTCTCTCTCTCTCTCTCTCTCTCTCTCTCTCTCTCTCTCTCACACACACACACACACACACACACACAAAAACCACAAGTCCTAGATTTACCCAGAAGATCTTAAACACACCCATTTCTTAATCCCCAAAGTTTGGTTTCATCCCCCTTTGCTCTGCAGCCTTCTTTTGATAGGCATTGTCTATTAAGAAAAACTGAGTTTCGTTATCACAACTGGCTTTGATGATTATACCCTGCAACTCCCTTGAGGATTTGTTGGGCTTTTACATGCCTTTTGTTCCTGATTTTTAAAAGAGGGGGTAGCGTGGGGATTTCCACTAAATAAATAAAACAAGCAGGGCTGGGAGACAGCACAGTAGTTAAAGTGCTTGCCTCCCAACTCTGAGGACTAGAGGTCAGACTCCCAGAATGTATGTAAATATCAAGTCGGTATATTGGCTCACCTGTGATATGAGTAGCCATAAGGCAGAGAGAGACAGAGAACCTAGGAGCAGGCTGCGTGGCCAGACCAGCCATATCGGCAAACTCTGGCTTCAAGTGAGAGACCTTGCTTCAAATGAATAAGGTGATTGAAAAAGACTTCTGACCTTGGGCTTCCAGATGCATTCGCATATAGTTGTACAAGCACCCCTGCACACCTGTGTATCCCCACACATGCAAACACCACACACACACACACACACACACACATACACACACACACACACACACGGGAACATAATAACACTGGGCTACAGAGGAAGGATCGAAGAGCTTCAACCCCCGGCTACCTCAAACATGATTCAACAGATTTGTTACAGGTCTGTCTGCCCACTGTGGTAGTAGTCTCCCTCTTCTCCCCCACCCCCACCTCTTCTTCCTCCTGTCCTTCTCTTTCTCCTCCTCTTCCTCCTCCTGTCCTTCTCTTTCTCCTCCTCTTCCTCCTCCTGTCCTCTTTCTCCTTCTCCTCTTCCTCCTCCTTCTTCTTTAATATCTTAAAAGTCTACTTAGGTTGAGTTTCACTTCTGTTTATTTACAAGGTCTCAATCTGGTGCCATAAAACCAGCTCCCCACTGTCAACTCTAATAAGAAATTATTACCCTGACAGTTATCAGGCTTCATTTGTTTTCTGACCTCATGGGCATGCCCCCCAATGCCCTGCTGCCACCAAGGCCCTTGAGTATGTAGATGAAGTATCTTCCAACACCCCTGCCCCGGCCAATGGTACACAGCCACACGAACCTTGCCCTAGAGACACTGGCCACCTCCCCATAAATACCCTCCACTTACATAAATGGAACCAACTCTCTGAAGCTGTTACTGGGTATGTCCATTGCACTGGACCTCATTACTGAGAGGGAGAGGGAAAGAGAGAGAGAGAGAGAGAGAGAGAGAGAGAGAGAGAGAGAGAGAGAGAGAGAGAAACAGAGACAGAGAGAGTCCTGGTCTACATACCTGTCTCCCTTTGTTCTAAAGGAATGTTTAAAAGTTTCTAGTTAAGAGTTCAGAGCATTTACTGGTCATTATACCAAAGGGAAGATCTAGAATATATTTTCAACAGTTACCTTTGTTTGTCGGACAGGCAGAGCTCAGAAGCACCAGCTCTACACCTGTTTTATCTAACACATGCCTCTGAAAACTTATTTAAATCCACCCAGAGTATAATGTTAAATGTTTAATCTGTCACCACCTGTCACACATTTGCCGAGCCTGCACGGAATGCAGGGTGAGACAAACATTTCTTATTCTTAGTTTTTGACAAAATGATGCTCCTTAAAGGTGACATTCATTAACGTTCCATAAATAAAACTTTACTTTAAATATATTAGAGAAATGCATGGTTAAAGGAGTCTGATGATAGGCCTTCTGTATTTCCCACTCTCAGATGTTCCTTTTATTTTGAGGCTACTAAAAATGCGCCACAGACATTCCAGGCTGCTGGGTTCTGAGGGGTCCTCTCCTAGTCCCTTGATGGTTCCCGTTTGCAATGAATCTATTCCTGTCGTCACCACATGGCTTTTATGAGAATTTTAGAAAAATGTTTTCCTCGATACTTATTTTATTAGACTAGCTTTTAACAAATGCTAAGGCAGAGGCTCATCTGTTTTTAGGTTCTTGACTCGTAGTTTATACTTAAATCGCCTTGATTCCTTTGGATTAATAGCTGTGTTAGCTGTTTACAAAAATGAGCTTACGGCAGATGGATGGTCAATCAATGTTCTCAACCTGAGATCTAGAAGCACGCAGAGGGTTTGTTTTCAGGCACACCTGTGAGGGATTACCTTCATTAAAGACATGGACTACCACCTTAACTGTCAGGGACTACCACCTTAACTGTCAGGGACTACCACCTTAACTGTCAGGGACTACCACCTTAACTGTCAGGACCATTCTCTGCACACACACACCCTTGATGGTGAAGACTATCATTCCTTACTCTCTGCTCCTGCTTGACCAGGTGCTCAAGCCCCAGCTGCCTTGGCTTCTTTGTCACAACGGATTATAACTTTGAACTTTAAGCTGAAGGAAACACTTTATCCTCTAAACTGTTTTAGTTAGACAATTTTATCATAGCAACAGGAAAAACACCACCACAATTGGTCCTGTGCTCTGTGTAATGTTAAAACTTAGAAACTACAGCAATTTGTATTCATCATTCTACCTAACATCAGCTAGGTAGTTTTGTTTACTATTAACAACCCCAGGCTATGCCTCTCCTTCTTAGCTTAGGTTCTGAACATGCGGATGTTACGGTCAACGCTCACATCTGGCTTGGACTTGACCTCTTGTAACATTAACATCTGAAGACCTCAGTTTCTTTAGGAGACATTGGATCAGATGATCAGTATAAAATAAAATCCAATTGCTTGCAATTATCTCCCCCAGTTCTTCTTTCTTCCCGTTCTGCTCTATAATTTGCAACAATGTGAACAGAGAGGCTGTCCAAAGAAAAGGCTTCATCTGTATCTAAACACTCCTCATGTTCACACATAAAGAGAAGTTTCTTCATTCTTAGCTTTAAAGTTTGACTTACAAGTTTACGGACAATTGTGTTTATAAGTTGGAGTATTTTTTTCCACTTTAACTTGATGTTCATATCTATTCCTGTTAACCGATAGTATAGATATTAACCCATTTCCAAACTCTGTTTTTCTTTGACCCATCAAAGACCCTTGGCCCTGATGACTCAGACAGGAAGCCCCACTTCTGAGTGACATTATGTGACAACTACTTTTATTTTCATTTCTGGAACTTAGCTAGTCTAAAAGGGTATGAGGCTTACAAAACAAAGTTTTATTTTGTTAGTACTCTGCAAGACTTACAATGACTGTTTTGAATTATGTGACTCCAAACCATTTCTTTCTTTGATGAACTATTATAGCACTAACATGATGCTATATGTCCACAGGCAATCTATAGATCTTTTAAAAACACTCATGTATATGTGTCTTCTTATTTTGTCTTATATTTGAAATAATGTACCCGGCCATCATGCAGTCCGACAATATAGAGATAAATATCTTATATCTTAATAATTGATAGCAACATCTATTCTATTATAATTCATATAGAATAAGTTCGTATCTGTTAAGAGCACAAAACATTCCATTCAATGACTCTGTGTTACTTTAATTCAAATGCCACTATTGATAAGATGTGATAATGCTCGTATACTATGTGCTGTAGTACTTGGCTTTTGAGAAAAATGTCTCTCCTACTACATTATCATTTTTTTGGCTTTGGGAGATATTTTACAATAATTTTCTCAGAACATAATATAAGAATTTGATAATAGTCACAAAGATGAGATGCCTTTACATTCTAATGGGAAAAAAATGGTAAGTTGGCAGAAACTAAAAACTATAAACTTGAAAACATCACCTTAAGAATTGGTGTTGATGGATTAAACCAAAAATATATAGAATCACACACACACACACACACACACACACACACACACACACACACACTGATAAGCAAGAAATACCTCAGTGATTCTGGGATGAAACCAAAGGAAGTCTTGCCAAATTCCAAAAAGGTTGTAGGTTAATTCTGTTTGTCAAAACAAGTACAGGCAGTTCTTCCCATACTGAGAGAAGAGGTTCAGTATAACCTATGATGAGAGAAGGGAGGTGCGTTAGGATGGTTCTCAGCTGTAATTACTTGACTTTTGATCAAGTTTCCTTAATCTTCTCCGACTCGACTTCCTCTTTGCCTTTAGGTCCCTTGACCTTTAATTTTGTAGAGCGTTTTCACCAAATGTGAAATTATATTTTCCAAGCCCCTCAGAGATACAAACCTTTTAAAAGGTCTCTCATCAGCTTTACAACTTAGAAATGACTCCCAGCCATCTCGGAATTTAATCGCGAAAGGAAGTAGCAGCCCGTGGGCCCTAACTTTGTCACAGTGGCACGAGAAAGCCTCATTTTCTTTGTGGTAAAGTCAATTAGTAAACACGAACAGCCTGTTCTCCTAACTGCAACACAGAACTCCCCTGGCCTTCATTTCAGTGGAACTGGATGTTTGCTGAGTTCCAGACTCCCTTCTCTGTTGTGTGGTGTGGTCTTTCTTGAACAGGCTGCTCTGTCTATTTAATCTTATCTAGTGAAACATTTTTTTGATACTTTCAACTTTTTTTGGCCCAAGTTTACATTATTTTTATTCCATCATGATTCATCAAATGAGATATCAGAAAGACGTTAATCGCATCAGTAATTTATAGTGCGAGCGTGTGTGTGTGTGTGTGTGTGTGTGTGTGTGTGTGTGTGTTTGTGTGCCTAGCATGATGATGGCAATCAGAGGACAACTTACAGGAGTCGATTCTGTCCTTCCATCAGATGGGTTCTGAGTTAGAACCCAGATTGCCAGGCAGCGTCACCTTTACCCTCATGATCCTCTTGCTGGCTACTCTACTCATTTGTAAGTAGGCCAGTGGTTTGATATATTTTAAAATGAGCTTTTAATTCACTTGGATTCTGAGCTTTTTTTCAGGTGAATTCAACTTCAATAACTACTTCACAAAACCTGGAGGAATATCAATGAGATAATCAAGGCATCTTTTAAGGACATGTTCTTAATTTCAACCACTCACTAAATATCAACTGGAGAATGGAAAAAAAAAAAAAAAAAAAAAAACCAAACCAACCAACCAACCAAACAAACAAACAAACAAAAAACCCAAAGAAACAAGGAAACTACTGCAGGGCCGGGTTCATCCACAGAAATCGATTTCATTGAATGAGAGATGAGATAATCATAAGGATTTTGCAAATCCTTGTTTGATTCTAATTGGGAGTGCAGTCTGTGAATCACTGCTTAAGATTCTCAGAGTTTCTGTCTTTCTTTTTTAATTAAATCAATTCTTCTATTTCTGGATTCAGCAAGCACTTTCTGGGAGACCACTTCCTGCCAGACACCATCTTATTACTCAAATGAATGTGGCATAGTCTCCACCTTGCAAGGACGTCCCAAAACAAGGACAAGCAGAATAGACATGTCTCAATGCTAGTAAAATACAGACAATAATAGAAGTTCAAAGGTGACAGACACCCAGATGAGACAGTGATTAAAACTCTCTAGGGATTATATCTGACTTCATTAGGCTGATGTGTGTGTGCACAGAGAATAATGTCAGACCATGGAGAGAAGATTCTAGGTAAAGTAAACAATAGGGAGCAAATCCCAGGGATCAAAAAAAAACCACCATTGTGTTAATGTCCTCAAGGTCTATGAAGCTGCCACTGCCGCTGCTGCTGCTGCTGTTGCTGCTGCTGCTGCAGCCATGGCTGAGATCTCACCAGTCTGGGTTGACCGGACTTTTTGGTAAGGACTCACATTTACTGTGCCCAGCCTCATTTTTTTTTTTTTTCTGGAAAGTCGTGTCCAAATCAATTCACACCAACATCGATCTACACGGAAATAACACAAAGTGTTTTGTAGAAATGACAAAGTATTTAAAGTGGCTGTTCTGGAGAATGGGATGTGGCCGTAGTTCCTAATTTTGAAACAAGGTCTCTAATAGATGAAACTGATTGTTCCAACTCCACTTCCAAAGCCCTAGGAGTCCAGGTGTGCATGGCTGTATCCAGCCCATTCTGAAAGCCCTTCAACGTACATAAGGACACAGAAACATCACTTAACGGAATTTTTTTTTTATTGCATTATTGTATAAATTTACTCAGCCTCCCCAAACTATTTTTAGAAATGATTGGTTACATGGCATATAAATGATAATTCTTCTTAAAAAGCTTGAAATGTAGCAGATTGAATGAGAAAAAGCAATAACTTAAAACCTTCCTGGTTGACTTCAGTGCTTCCTTGATTAAGGAGATCTGGCTGGAATCCTAACAGCTTATAGATATTGAGGCTCTGGGCACAGTGATCAAAAGGGGTGACAATGGAGGACGGTGGTCTCATATTCACAGACTCTTTGAAGAAAGACCGATCAAGTCCTGGACGTGCCATCTACAAGAAGGACAACCCCTTAGGACATGACCTGTGTTACCTCTTAAGTCGAACGTGTCAGATCACTCACGTGTTTTAAACAGCATGATTCTAGAACGTTTAGAATTGCTTTCTTTAATGGTATGCTGATATAAAATGTAACTGATGTGTGTTATCTCCAGAGGCCTTTTAATATCAAAGTATCTATTCAAAGTTCTCTTTAGGCAAGATTGAAGGCCTCAAGCTACAAGAATATTTAAAAAAAAAAAAAAACCTAAGGAAATAAGAAATGTTAACATTCTTAATTACATATCAATTCCCAAAACTAAGACAGAGACTTTTAAGTTTACCAAGCTCGTTCACTGGGATGGAATGATACGTATACCTCGTAGATTTCTGGGAAACTGTTTTTAGAGGAGACTAAATCTGTCTAGGTTTCTAGAGAGAGGATTAAACCAAGTGTCTTCCTCATCTTTGACAATAGGCCATAAATAACTTTTTTCAATAGGCTAGAGCCAATGTCAACATAACATAATCTCCCATGTGGTTTCAGGATAATAATTAAATGCTTTTGAACTTTAAGCCCTTTTCCTTTTTAATAGTTTAGGATTGGGCATTATTTTAATTAGACTACAACTAACTCTATATATGTGTTGCAACACATCTAATTAAGGTGAGAAAAAAATCTGTCAACTTCAAGCCACAGCAGAACCTGAAAGACAGGTTTGAATGAAAAATATAAATTTTAAAGCTCACAGACAGTTGTTTCTTTTTTTTTTTTAAATTAAAAATAATATTTTAGCCCGGCGGTGGTGGCGCACGCCTTTAATCCCAGCACTTGGGAGGCAGAGGCAGGCAGATTTCTGAGTTCCAGATCAGCCTGGTCTACAGAGTGAGTTCCAGCCAGGACAGCCAGGGCTACACAGAGAAACCCTGTCTCGAAAAACAAAACAAAACAAAACAAAACAAAACAAAACAAATAAATAAATAAAAATAATATTTAAAAAAAAACAAAGAATAAATATCTTTTCTTTGTTTCTAGAACTTCTGTTGGAAACTCTACAGAACTTATATCAGGGTCACAGATAGTAAAAGCATGAAGTCAGAGAATTTGGGCAAACCCAAAAGCTTATTTCTGATGTCAGAAAAATTTAACTTCTACTCATGAGCAATTGTAACATACAGACTAATCCTCTGAAGCTCTAGCTATCTCCTAAAGCCACACAAACGAACCTTCTTACCTAATCAAGAGGAAAGGCTACTTTATTCTTTATCCAGTTGCATCCATGGAGTGGAAACCGCCATCTTGTCATCAAATCATCATGGACACGATTCTATTTTATTTCACTCAGTTTTAGATTCATTGAGCAGCATTCAAACTTAGAATTCGGCTCCCTAGAAGAGCTTGTTGATCAAGCAGTGCCCCAGGGAGGGACTTTCCAATCATATTCTGCCCTGGTTTTTCAACCTGTCTGTATTTGGCTATAATGAATCAGTCTCTTCTGGATGAAATAATAAAATTAACAGCGGGGACTATAATAAGCTGTGGATCTGCCCTTTCTTGTAATAGAGGGGAGTTAGTGCACCCTAGTGGATGACCTAAGGAGTGCCACCTCCTTAGACGAACTTTTAGATTTTAGAATTATATTATCTATATCTATCTATCTATCTATCTATCTATCTATCTATCTATCTATCTACTTTCTTTCTTTGTATCTTATAATTAATTGCATTTTCCATTTATTTACTTTTTTATTTATTTGTAACAGAGTCTTTCCTCATAGCCTTGGGTGTCCTGAAACTCACTCTATAGGGCCTTGAACTTAAAGAAATCCATCTGCCTCTGCCTTTAGAGGGCTGGGATTAAAGGAGTGTGCCACTATGCCTGGATAGAGTTGCAAATTAAAAAAAAAATATTTATTTTATGAATGTGAGTACACTGTTGCTGTCTTCAGACACACCAGAAGAGGGCATCAGGTCTCATTACAGATGGTTGTGAGCCACCATGTGGTTGCTGGGAATTGAACTCAGGACCTCTGGAAGAGCAGTCAGTGCTCTTAACCATGAAGCCATCTCTCCCGCTCTAGAATTACAAATTTTAATTTAACCTGATTATGGTGACTATGGGCTATGGGTGAAAAGGGCTTGGTTGGATTGCTGACCTCTTATAAATTTGAATCTGTAGATTTGTATAGCAGGCACAGGTTGTTTGTTGGAGCCTGGGGTCGTATTTGGCTGGTAGCTATTAACAATGTTGATAAATCCTCAGTTAGAAATAACACCTTTGTGGGAAAGGTCCTGCACACAGAGCTGAATAGCCAAGATGTATGATTTCATTGAGGACCAGACTCCAGAATTCAAGGAGTCCTTCCAGATCTTTAACCAAAGGGGTAATGGTAAGACACTGTACCCATGGGGGTACCCATGGGAACTTTCCCTTCTCTAGAAGAAGGGGGAGGTTAATGGGAGAGAGGGAGGTTGTGGGGCTAGGACTAGAAGGAGAGGACAAAGCGGGGGGAGGCTGTGATCACTGAGGTGCTCAAGGTCTTGGGGAACCCCGAGAGTGATGAGATGAATGTGAAGGTGTTGGACTTGGATCACTTCCTGACCATGCTTCAGACTGTGGCCAAGGACAAGGACCCAGGATTACAGAGAAGACCTTTGTGTGTTGAAGAGGAAGGGTATGTCACAGTCACAATACTGAAATCCATTATGTCCTTGTCACAGTGGGTGAGAAGATGATAGAGGAAGTAGAGATGCCGGTGACGGGGCGTGAGGACAGCAATGGTTGTATCATATATAAAGAACTTGTTGCGATGGTTCTGAATGCCTGAGGACCTTGTTATATGTGAAAGACAGAGCACTCATTCTCTCCTCAAATGCCACAGCTACCGCTCATGTGACTGTTGGCAAGGCATGTACATATACATTTATACATATACATTTATACATATATTCCTTCACTAAGTCTGAATCCTGATCTTTAATACGGGCGAGATACTGACCACACAAGGTTGCAATGAAGATTAGTAAGACAAAATAAATCAAGTGTTTGTTATTTATTATATGCTTGACAGACATTTGTTTGATATTACACTGTATAAAATTCAACTTCCACAAGAGACAATGACAGCACCCATCATTAGATTTGTTAATGTACTTAAATAGGTGTCCAGACAGCTACTCATCTTAACAATATTTGGGAACTCTCTATTCACATTTCCTTAAGACAATTTCCTTTACATGGAACAATTTCAGTTGTAAATATGTCTTTGTACTATGGCAAAACCTGGAAAGTAGTAAATGTCTTAAGTGAGAGACAGCTAAAGCCCCAAAAGTATTCACCTCCAAATGCAGGGGCACAGACTAGAGAAAGGAATTTGAGGTTGACCTTGAAAGTGCTACTGGGCAGTTTTCTCAGAATAATATACAATTTGGATGGTTCCTGTCTCATACGGAGTGTCTCGGCCGTTTCTAACACTGTTAACCCTAACAATTACAAATCGGGCTGTAATCACCCTTTCTGTCTAATTGTTATAGCATCTCCCCATGACAGGACTCATTCTATCATGGACATTCTAGCATTGGATTGAAATTACAGCTCAACGAATTTGGGGCTCAGTCCTGTGGTAAATGTACGGGTATAGACATGAGTTTTATTTACCAGCAGATTGTTTTGTTTCTTAGCTTGGGTAATGAGTATCTGGGTTGCTTAATAATATATAGCCGAGTCAGCTAAATAAGAATTTCAGATAAAAAAACCTAAACTTTTAGCCTAAGGTATGCTATGCAGTATTTTGGATATATTTAAAACATTATTTGTCGTTCCCCTTACACTTCATATTTAACTTTGCCTTTTTATGAGTTCCGTCTTGGATGATGTTTGCTGTTTGCAAATGGGGGAAAAAATCAAATATCTTCTTAAGATTAAAAAAAAAAAAAAATCTAACTTAAATTTGCCTTTGAGGTCAAGCTCCTTGAATAGGAGACTGTCAGATTTCTGGGGAAAAGGCCCTGTCTGGGTTCAAACACAGGGTGTGGCTACTCTTACTAGATGGTTTTCTGTAGTGAAGAAAGGTCATGAGATCTGTCACTGAACGCTGTCGCAATGGATCCGAGGTCTGTAAATCTTCCTCCAGATAGCAAGCGGACCAGGAACGACTTCCCTTCAGGGAAGAAAACTTGCTTTCTTGTCTCCTGGGGAAAACCAAAGGTTGAGGCTTTGCGCACGCGCACAAGGACTTTGAGCCTGCCCGCCGGCCCCGCCCTCCGGAACATCACGTAGGCGAATCGTAGCGTGAGCCTACCGTCCAGGGCTGTCACGTGACAGGCATCTTCGCTGCTCGGGGATGGAGCCGGAAGAGGGGACGCCGCTTTGGCGGCTGCAGAAGCTGCCACCGGAGCGGGGCGCCGGGGTGAGGGGCTTGGGAAGGGCGTGGGAAGGGGATGGGAAGGCGGGGTCGGGACAATTCTTCCTGGGCCCCTAGAGACACCATGGCGGTTTAAGAACTTTGCGCGGGCTTGGGAATGGCCCGGGCCTGGGTGCCTGTGGGATCTCTCGGGTGGTAGAGCCCGAGATCTGCTGCGTCCCCGAGTAGGTCATGCACTCTTTGAGTTCAGGTCTCCTGGACACCCCCTGCGTACCTCTTTCTGTGTGAGGTACAGCGGATGCGGTGAGGACTCGAACCTGCTCGGACCTGTCTCCTGGAGGGCGGCAGGAACCAACTCCTAACCGGAAGATAAGTGGCCACTAACTTAAGTGTGGCCAAGAGGTGATGGCAGCCGCCGAAAACATCTCCCCGACAAAGCCAGGCTTCTGGAGACCAGAGACAGCCAGCCAGGCTTTCCCTGCAGCACACCCTGGGTTCAGACCCCTGTGAAAGTGATTTGATGGTGGCACTAAGCCCTGCCCAGGCTTTCATAAGTCTCCATTGTGGCCCTCCTTCCCAAAGTCGGCTCCAGTTGTAGGTGAAAGCCATTTACCTTCACTTCCTCTGTTGTCTAGAAAATGTATTTTAAACATTTTCTTTGATTTTTTACAAATGAGGACTGTGAACTATATCAGCCACAAGTTTCCAGCAAGCCAGGGCCAAAACTGAAACCTATCTATGGACTGAGTCTCCTAACTTTCAGGGATGCTTTCCTCCCATATAGAGATGGCCAAAACACTGGCTCCTAAATCTGGGAGCGGAGCCAACTCTCTTCTTCCTGGGCCGCTGTCTTTTGCCACGGCTGTCCCTCCCTAGCCTCCCTTCTCGGGTGGTGTCACCGTCCTCACCGAGCCACTCAATTTCAAAAACTCTGGGTTTCATCCTTGGACTCCCTTTTTCAACCTCCGTTATCTGTTCACCGTCTCTGTCTCTATAGTTCCCATAATCTCTTACTTAGTCTTACACTTACTCCTGCTCAAAATATCTTGGCAAAGTTTTGGAAAAATAGTGTTCATTCCTCGCATGAAAGTTGAGCACTGATTAAAGCCTTCACTCCTTTCTGTTGTGTGCAGGGCCCTCCTTTGGCCCCTATTCACCGTTTCAAAGGTCCTCTGCCCTTTCATGCTTCCCTGCCTCTCAATATTTCAGTTCCCACTCGTGCACTGTGGTTTTAGTTTGCACGCACGCGCATCGCTGTGGCTGGGATGCACAGCCCTTTCCTTGCTCCTTTGCACCTGCTGTAAACACCTTTTCTATCCGCTCTATCACATGCACTTATTTATGTGTATACTGTTTTGGTAACTAGATTGGAACTCTGTTATGGTAGAGCGAGCATCACTTATCCCCAATGTTCTCCCTCCCTTGTAAAATGAGAACAGTCACAATGCTTACCTCATAAGAGTTGTCGGGAGTGTCAGGACAGTGTTTGGCAGACATGACAGGTGGCTTTCCTGTTGTATTTTCATTTTATATAATAAGTACAACAAATTATACATGGTTATGAATGAAAACAAGGCGGCATTTGAATTTTTTCTCAGTTTGAATTCTTGGAGTTATATTATCATGGACAGTATGAGAGAACATGAAATATGTGTAAAAAGTTGGGAAGAATTGAGTATGGCACAAATGCATACTGTCTTATCGGACATTAGCTAGTGTCATTAGTCAGTATATGGAAGTGAGTCTGAAGTTACCCATCTGTGTGGTGTTACTGGGAGTTAGTATTCACCATGGAGTGGGTTAAGTTCTAAGACAATTGGAGTCAAAAGACTTTTAGTTAAATGCTGTTTCCCAGTTTGTTGGATTTAAACAGTCTGTTGGCAGGGTACAAATGTTGCCTGGAACAATATCACACGCATGTGCTTATCTGCCATAGAACACGGAAGGTTTCAACTGTGGAAGTAGTGTAACAGCAGTAAGAATGAAGGCAGACTGTCTTCAGATGTCTTGTATCTGCTAAGATGGTACATATGTGCTCATAAGTAAGTCTGTGACATTGTGTGGTCAGGTGACATTTTTCTCTTACACTTGGATTGCAGAGGATTTAACTAAAACAAGGAATCAGTGGAACTAGGAGGCATCAGCCGGCTTTGTCCCAAAGCCAGTCTTCATAGGTCGTTACTCTGCCATGATTTCTGTTGCTGGTGCGGAGAGTGGAAGGAACATAGGAAAGGAAAGACGGGCCAGCCTTTCTCAGAGCAAAACAAAACAAAACAAAACACAGCACCCCACTGAGGAGTAGGAGAGTGTTGTGAGAGGGGAGGCAAAGCGAGAGGCCAAGGCAGTAGTGCTCCTGTGGGAGGCTTTTCTGTCAGAAGAGCATCGTGTTTGATTATTACAGAAATGACACTTTCAGAGCTTTTGGAAAAACAGTAGTGTATCTTTAACATAATTTTACTTCTTAAAGTTAACTATCATAATGGAAGGCCTGGGATTTAGCTGGGTTTGGTAGCTCACACCTGAAATACTCGAATTTGGGAGACTAAGGCAGGAAGATTGCTACAAGTTTGAGGCCAGCCTGGACTATGGAGGTGAGACTCTGTCTCCAAAACAAAACAAAGCAATAAAACAAACAGTGGAAAAGAAAACCAACAACAATAAATCTTAAAAATAGTTGCGTATCTGTCTTAGCTGGTTTTATTGAAGGTCTGTCTGCCAACATCTGTGTTCTGCAAGGAACAGAAATCTGTCTTGTCATCTTCTTTAAAGTACTTTTATTTCCTTTTCCCCCCTAGCTTCTTCACAGAATCGTTGATGGCATCTGCGGCCGGGCTTATCCTGCCCACCAGGATTACCACAGTGTCTGGAATTCAACTGAATGGAAGCTTGTTCTAGAAGATGTTACCACGTTTTTCAAAGCTGTAGTTGGCAAAAATATTTCTGAAGAAGAGGTAGTTTCAATCCTGACCTCTTTACCTGATACTAACCACCACCAGAGGTTCTAACAATGTTTGTGGGGTTCTAGCCATGTGTTCAGTCACTGCTCACATGCTAATCATGAGGGAGTGGAGGACCGAATTGGATTTTCTGGGTCATGGCAGCTTTGTCTTAGTTGTTTTACATTTGAAGCATATAGACAAAAGCAGGATGCTAAAGAACAAGCCTGCGTGATCTGGTTTCGACAACTAGACAGCTTACATTGGACCTCATGGGAGTTGTAAATGTTTACAACTTTGTCGAGAACTATTTGCACATATTTATGAGTTGTTTACTTTAATAAACGGTGTTCTATGTATCTGTTGTGTTGATTTAGATGATATTCTAGATCTGCATTTCTTTGAATATATACATTTAATCTGTTACATCCTTTGCTTTTTCATTGTCTTAATAGGCTGTTTGGGGAACGTAAGTCCTGATTTGATGCAGTCCAGTTACCAGTATTTCTTTTGTCGGGTAGTGATAGCTCTGTTGTATTTAAGAAATATAAAGGTATCTTTGTGTGTTTTCCTGTGGAGCTTGATTGTTTTAGCTTTTGTAATCTCTCAGATATATTTTGAATTCATATTTTGTGTGGGACAGGGGCCATCTCAGTTTGTTCTGCAGTTTCCCACTGACTCACTGCCATCTCTTGGACATGTATTGACTGTTTTTCCTCACAGGGCTGCCGTGCAGCGTTGGTAATAAATCAGGTGGCTGTGTGTGGTCTCTTGTCTCTGGACTCTCTATTGGATTCCATTAGTCTTTGTGTTGGCTTTTGGCAGTTTTACACTGTTTTAATTACCACAGCATTAAGGGATATGCTAAGCTAATTCTTGATATCAGCTGGTAGAAGACCTTCAACCTCCTGTTTCTTCCATGTTGATTCTCTTTGGCCCTTTCTGTCTTCATACACATTTTAAAATCAGCTTGTCAACTGTAAAGGCCGGTTTGAATTTTAGTGTGGATTGCACGGAATTTCTAGATTATCTGGGGAGAAATTGGCAGTAATATTGACTTAGAGTGGCTCTCATTTCTCCCTATTTTATAATTTTTAATGTAGAAGTCTTGCAAACATTTGGTTAGATTTCTAAAAGATGGTGTTTTTAGTATTCTTTAAGTTTATTTATTTAATCATTTTATTTTATTTTATTTTTAATAATTTAATGCTAATACATTTTATCAGCATTTTTTTTTCTGACTTATTTCCCCTTATTTTATAAATATGGTATTAAATTTGGATATTAAACTAAGCTGTCATTGACTCATTAAATCCAGCCTGGTCATGATGTATTCTTGGTCATGATATATGCATGTGCAGGTTAGTTGGATGACCCACTGTTTTGCTTAGAAGTTTTGGATCTCTATTTGATTGACGCTGGCCTGTGAACTCTTTCCTGCAATACCGTTGTCAAGGTCTCAGGTTTTATTCTGGGTTTGTTGAATGACTTTGGGTAAGTTTTCGTTTTTTTTCTCTTTTCCTGTCATTTGGAAGAAGTTTGTGGATCATTGATTTTCTTTACTCAATTGGTATTGAATGGTATTAAGTTACTTAATTTTTAAGTTGGGAAATACTTATCTCACTTATACAGTTGTCAGTGATACAAACTTGTTAATTCAGTATTAGGCATTTTAATGGCTCAGTATGTGGTTTACTATATACATTTGAAACTGCTGCTGTGGTGTTGTATACGTCTTGCCATTTGATTAGGTGGATGTTAATATTTTTATGTTCTGAAACCTCAGTAAAGCTTTCTTGAGTTTCTGGCAGCACCTAAAAATATGTGTTAATATCTCTGTGAATATGCACTTACCCGTTTCTCTTTAAAACCATAGACCTGTGCTGGGTTGTGTGTTTTGAAGCCGTGCAGTTAGGCACACACAGGTTTAGGACTTGTGGTTTTCTCCTACGTTTCTCCTGTTTCTTGTAGACTCCTTGCTGGAAGGGCTGTGACTCTGTGCGCACAGTGCTCTCTTGCTTTGTCAGGCAGTCGCTTTCTTACCGTCTGGCTTGCAGGAACTTGTTAAGATCTGTCTGGGTTACTCATTTTCAGCTTATGCTTTTTATAGTTAGTGAGCTATCTCTTTTTGTTATACTGTCATGTTAAGAGGATGGTGGGCTTCCACACCAGAAGCTGCAGGCCCCTTTGCTCACCCTCTGGCCATTCGTGTTTTCATAGACACTGCAGCAGTTGAACCAACTGAATTCATGTCATCAAGAAGCTGTTTTGAAATGTTTAAAGAGTAGAAGAAATGAGATCAAGCAGGCCCTGTTAGGAGAAGTAGTTGATATTTCTTGTGCGCAGCTGCAGGATTTTGATTGGCAGTTAAAGGTAAGAGTCTAGTTATTTATATGTTTTTGTGTGTAATATTTAAGTATACTTATTCTTTTAAAGTAAAATTGCCTAAAATTGGTTATTTTGAGACTATGTTGTTCCAAGGTAATAGCAAACCTCATGTAAATTACTGGTTTTGTTTTAACTTGGACATAAGAGCACTCTTAAGCAGCCAGGCCATGTGAGGTGTTATCATACTAACACTTCCGACAGCTTGCCCTTTCTAGTGACAAGATCGCCACCTTGCAGATGCCCCTTTTAAACCTTCATCTGGATGTGAAGGAAAACGGTGAAGTGAAACCATACTCTGTTGAAATGAGTAAAGAGGAGCTACAGAACCTGATCAGCTCCTTGGAGGCGGCTAATAAGGTATTTGCTTAAATTGGATCATACAGTAGTTTAGCTGCTTAAGTCAACTCTTGAGTAGGAAAAGTAGAATTCCAGCTGGGTTTGAATGTGTCTCACTTCACTGATCCTTAATATCAGGCACAGAAAAGACTTGGTTGGGATGTTCTGACCTCTACTTTAGCTGTTGAGTTAATTATAACTTACAACATTCAGTTATCGAGTTCTGAATTTAATTACCTAGTAGTTATTTCTGGAAAAAAAAGGCAGTACTATTCCAACTCTACATTTTGTTTTCCTTTGATATTCATTAAGCTTAACAATAAAGTTTACCTTGAGACCGTGAAATTAGTTGATTCTGAAGTTTCTCTAGTTAAAAATAAAAATCTTTATGATTTTGTAACAACAACAACAAAAGAAATGTCTTATTTGGATGGACAAATGTTAAGAATTGCTTTTGTAACGTTCTGAGCGTGGGAGATAGAATATAACTGTAGTTATGACAGAATCAGGCTGACAAGTGATCGAATTGGCGAATGTTGCAAATCTTCCTCTCAGCAGAGTTGTGTCTGAACCCCAGCAACCAGGCCCAGTGTGTAGTACACAGAAAACGGTGTTTAAATAGCAGAGGTCTGCTGTGGGGAAGAGGAAGACATGATGTTCATTGTCAGTGTTTGCTCCTTCTTAGGCAGCTCTCAGGAACTGGCTCCCAGTTCTTCCTGGTCACCTCCCTGGCTGCCATCCTTCTCCTGGACCCTCCTGCCCTTTTAAGCCCCTATAACCCTTCTTCCCATTCTGCCTAGTTGCTCACATTTTAATTTTGCCTTCATGATTGACCCTCATGCCCAGGAACTATACTTGTACCGAAGCCTGGAGGCCTTCGGAGGCGTGGCTGTGGCGGGGCATGGTGTGAGTTCTGAGTGACCGAGCACAGGTCTTGGAGTCATAAGCCCTTGTCCCCATCTGCCTGTTGTTCTTCACATTGTCTTCGGTGTTCATCTAGCACCTAGCAGCTTCCTTCTAGTCTACCCTGACATGGCTTCTCCCTATTTGTGTTTGCAGGTGGTCCTGCAGTTAAAATAACTGGAAGTGGTGAGTGTCAGCGCTATCAGGTTTCAGTGCTAAGTGAGCGCCGTGCTCAGAGGGCGGATGCTCCAGCAGCCGTGCAGCAGCCGCGCTGACATTACAAAGATGAGAATCTGTCAGGAACCCTGAAGGACAGGAAATTGTGTGACACAGGATGAAAGAGGAAAAAAGCTGACGTTGCAGCCCTGTTTTCAATGGCTGCTTTGTCTCATTTATTAAATAGCAAGAAAACTTTGTAGATAATGCTTTATCAAACGGTAAAAATAAGTTCTGAAGTAATGTAAACACACACAGAGCACAGACTTACTGGACTGTTCCTAAATGTGAATAGCAAGACATGTGTTCTCTATATATAATTTGCGATATTTGAAAATAATGTTTTAAGGCATATCCAAGCTACATATGTAACTTAGGAGGTTCTATGTCTTTCTCATGTTTCAAAGAAAATATTTTTAAGTTGTAAAGTTTTAGAGAAAAGTCTGTTATCAGACATGAGCAAGAAAACATTTAAAATTTGTGTTTGTAATTTGGGAATAATTTGAATAACATAAAATTCCTAAGAATTTTATAAACTAAAACATAAACTACAAGAAATGAGAGTAACATTGCTGTTTTTCATATCCTCACTTCCTAGGGAGACGTAAGTCTGAGAAAATGAGAAAGTTGTCATGGATGGTGTAGTTATGTATTGTTACTCACAGGCAAGGATGTTTTATAAGGTCCGAATATGGAATTTGAACTTTTGGATGGTGACAAAGTAATTGTAATACACTTACCACTTATCAGTTAACTGAAAATAAGCATTCTGAACAAATAAAAGTGTCTGGTTGTCTCTTCATGTGTTGCTTGATTTCAATGACTTCCCGAATAGCTCAGTGGTTGGTATCTAATTAACTGGTCACTGCTGTTTGCAGTTCTGTGGCCGTCTGGAGCATCGATGACTGTTCTCATCCGCTGCGGGCAGGCTCAGACAGGGCTGCTCCATGGGCTGCGGCCTAGCAGTGATGAGGAAAGGAGTTGAACCAGAGTGTTCTCAGTGTGCTGTTTTTCTCCTCAGGAAATGTGGGTGTGGAAAGTGGATCTAAATGGTATGCTCATGCAGTTACCGATCTCCTTTTAGACAGGTTCTTTAAGTCAGAGTGCAGCGTCGGCAGCTTGCAGAGCAGTGAGTCAGGAGGCCTGGTCCAGCAGTCTCAATTGCTTCCTTCCTTTCAGCGCAGCCTCTTATAAGCGAATACCTTGTTCCTTCCACCTCCAACAGCCTGTTGCACAGCTTCTTTGATTGGCACACCGTTTGATTGACACCCTGTGCAATGCCCCTTATTGAAAGTGATGGTTCCATACATTTTGACCAACATTTAACTCATGAAAATATTACCACGGTCAAAGGTGTGAACACAATCTCACCTGTAAGTTTTCTTCTGTCTTCCATAGTTTCCATCCCTGGGTATTCACCCTAGGTCACCACTGCTGTACTTCTTGTCACCATGAGTGAGTGAGAACGGAATCATACAGTATTTATTCTTTTTCTCTTTACTGTTGGTAATAGGATGCAGGGCGGTGTGCTTTACCAACCAAGCTCAGTCTGTCTCCAAAACAAACAGTAACAAGACAAATTAAGTCTGGCTTTTCCTAGCATCTTTCTTTGTTCTTGGACAGGGCCTTACACTGTTGCCTGGACTGGTCTAGAACTCAACTACATGGACCAGGCTGGGTATTTAACTTATGACAGTCATCTGGCTTCAGCTTTGTAAATACTGGGATTGCTGATACCAGCCAGCATGCGTGATGTTAGCATTACTTCGACCCTTATTCCTATTGCACATGTCAGTACTTGGTTCCTTCTTACTGTTGAAAAGCATCATGTTGTATAACTCTCACAATTTTTTGTTGTTTTCAACATTTTCCTATTGCAGTAAAGAGAATGCTATGAGCATTTGTGTGCATATCATATCATGACAAATGGTGTCTTTGGAGTGACATAATCAGGTCCTGTGATAGGCTTATACTTACCTTTTTAAGATAAGATCACAATTTTACAGAGGGAGTTTTACTCATTTTCTATTCCCACAAGTTTGGTAACTGTAATGGTTTGTATATGCTCGGCCCTGGGAGTGGCACTATTAGAAGGTATGACTCTGTTGGAGTAGTGGGTTTAATCAAAGCCACATTCATATGAGTTTGCTTTTTCTGAGTATAGGTTTATTTGGGGTAGTCAAAATGCTACTAAAATTAAGATTAGAGATAGTAAGGCATTTGTTAAGCTGATAATGAATAAGTTTATTACTCCCTTCTGAAGCTTTATCAGAGTCTACTAATTGGAAGTCAGTTATATTTATTATACTAAGAGAGTAGGACCCTCATCAATAGATAGATACATATAGGAAAAGTCAGACTACATCTACAAAGTGTCAATATCATGCCAATATCACTGTGGGTGTGGGCTATAAGACACTCATCCTAGCTACCTGGATGCCACTCTTCCATAGCCTTCAGATAAAGATGTAGAACTCTCAGCTCTGCATGCACCATGCCTGCCTGGATGCTTCCATGCTCACACTTGATGATAATAGATGAACCTCTGAACCTGTGAGCCAGCCCAATTAAATGTTGTCCTTATAAGAGTTGCCTTGGTCATGGTGTCTGTTCACAGCAGTAAAACCCTAACTAAGACAGTAACATTCTGATCCACCTTTTGATGTTACTGGTCTTCCTGGTTTCAGCTATTTTGGTGTGCATAATATGGGATCTCAATTGTGCTTCTAATAGTCACTTAATGACCAACCACATTCATCTCTTACATGCTTCTGCTCTCTGCACATCCCACTGGACTCTGTTCAGATCTAGTGCCCATTTTTAAGGTGGATTTTTAGTTTTGATTCTTAGTATTGTGGTTTGACGTTCCTTTCTAAATGCAAGGCCTTCAGATGCTCTCCCCTGCACTGCATCTTCTTGGTTTTCCTATAAATAGATGAGGACTTGAGAGATCAGCTTTAGGCAGAAAGATTAAGAGGATGACAGAGAATTTCCATATCATTGCTAGTTTCTCCTCTTAACTGATTACACTGTAGGGCACTTGTATTTGGTGAAATAAAACATGACCATTAGCAAACTTTTGTAGGTTATTTGGATTTCCTAAGATTTTTATCTGCCTCCCTCACCCTTGATGACCTTGATCTTATGGAGAAATGTGTGAATTTTCTCATAGACTGGAGTTACAGGTTTTGGGAGAGAAGATTGCAAAGCCAGAGCGTCATTTGTATCACCTGATTTATGACCTGATGTGACTGTAATCGCACTGTGAAGTGACTTTCTTGTTCCAGGCTCTTCTCTTTGGGTGGGCATGGCTGTGTTCAGCCTGGACTAGAGCCATGAGGAGCTCTGCTCCTTACCCAGTTGAAGTGTCTAGAGAAGTTGTGTGCAATTTGCATTTTTTCCTGTGTTTTCTCCCATAAATTATTTTGCCATTTATACCACAGACTCATGGATATTTTGTGCTTTAGAATGTAATCCCATATTATTTTATTACTGACATTATTTATTTTTCTTCAAGATTTTGTTTATTTTATGTACATGAGTACACTGTTGCTATCTATCTTCAGACACACTAGAAGAGGGCATCGGATCCCATTATAGATGGTTGTGAGCCACCATGCGGTTGTTGGGAATTGAACTCAGGATCTCTGCAAGAGCAGTCAGTGCTCTTAACTGCTGAACCATCTCTCTAGCCCTACTGACATTATTTTAGCTTTGCCCTTGGGAGGCTCTTTTGGTTGGTTACTGTTGCTGGAATTTCAACCCCAATAAGCCCATATTAAAAAAAAAACATACAATCCAGTTATTATATTTATAAGCTATATGCCTAGATTGGGCAGATCTAGCACTATACTGACTCCCCAGCTACTTGCGGTTTCTCCTGGCCACATGGTTCTGCTCCATTTTGGCTTCCTCTTCCTCCTCCTCCTCTTCTGTGCTCTTCTCCCTTCTCCTTCTCCTTCTCTCTCCACCTGGCCCTACTCTCTAAGACCTCACATCCCATCTTTCCCCTCCATTGCCTTTATTGATCAGTTAAAATGGGAAAAAGGTTCACATGAGACCATCTGAGTATGTGATCGCCTGCTCCTCAGGGCAGCCCCTTTTGAGGAATTAACATCAGAATACAAACAGCATCAGGGCACCCAAAACAGGTTACTGTGTCCCTTTGACACATTTCTGTCAGTGGGGTGAGATTTCCTTTCTAATGGTGAAGCATTTTTATTTTTTACCATTTTGCTTTGAAAAGGCAATGCTCTAAGTCTGACTGCATATGACTTTCTAGGTTCCTCTTTGTATAACATTTCTTTATAACAAAAGATGCATTTATCTTTATTTTCAGTGTGTGTTTTGCTTGCATATATGTCTTGGCACCACAAGCATACCTGGTGCCTGGAGAGGCCCGAACAGGATGTCAGATGCCCTAGAACTAGAGATACAGACAGTTGTGAGCTAGCATCTGGGTGCTGGAATTGAAGCTAGGTTCTCTGAAAGAGGAGCCCCTGCTCTTAACTGAGCCATCTCTCCAGTGCCTGTGCAATAGTTCTTGCCCAATCCTGAAATTAGCCATTCTCCAAGAAGTCCAGCATACAACACACACACAAAACACACACACACACACACATACTCGTGTGTGTCTACATTAAACTAAATGACTTCATACTGATAGGCAACTCTAATCTGTTGTTGTACAGGTCATTATAGCCTCTTACCCTTATCTATAAATTTCTACTCCACAAGAACCATGACCCCTAGCAAGTGCCATCCAGTTACTGAATTGTGCAACTCCATGGCACATATGAAGAATATCAGAATTATTCATTTGCATGCCTTTAGGTGCTTCTTTGCATCTGTGTATACTTTCAGCTTTAGTTGTTGTGTATATCAACACCTTTTCATCCTCTCCCACCTGCTTCAGTAGAGTTGTTTCATGCATCAGTAGTACAGGTAGACTTTTATTTTATTTTTTGCCAGACTTAATACCATAATGTTTCCTGGGATCCTTTTACTTGCCAAATGATTTAAAACTTGCATACATTTGTGTAAAATAGTTGTCTAGTGGACCATGCATGTGTCTCGCGTACTGTTCAACACCATGAAAAGCCTGTCTTCACCCGTATAGCTCCTACCATCCTAAGAACCTTTGACTGCTTTTCTAAATCTCTAACGTGTTTCCTTTTTCAGAGTGTCATATGGAATCATAGCATGTTGTCAGAGTAGCTGCTTTTGCATAGCAGACGGTGTCTACGTTCCCGCCTCCTCACCTGTTCATGGTTCATTTCCCTTTTAATCTTCGAGGTTTCTCTATACTAATTTCTCTACTTGTCACAACTGTGAAGAAAGCGTCTGTAAACACCCTTAGACAGTATAATTGGGTAATGCACAGGAGCATGGCTGATAGATTGCATAGCAAGATGATGTTTACCGAAGAAACAGAAGAAACAGCCAATATGCTCTCTCCCAGTTAGATTTGTGGCTTTCTCAAGTGTTCAACTGCTGGTTCCCTCTGGTGTCTGACTTTGGTACTGCAGTTTCCCTGGGCAAACCACTCCTCCCACTAGTCCCAGTCCGGTGGCTTCTGTATTCTGCTGGGTCCTGTCAGTGCTCTCAGTCAGGAGAGATCTTGGACAGTCCTGAGAAGCCAGAACACACGTTCTTTTGTTCCTTTTCACTCACAGTGAGAAGCTAGTGGTCTTTATCAATCTCTTCTACACTGCAGGGGAGCAACCCACCATGCTTTGGTCTCAGCAGGGTCCTGGCATCCAGACACATCAAGGTCTGTCTATACTTTGAGACAGGAACCTGTCATTTAGACAGTCTTACAAAGTGCCATACTGTGGATTTGTGCTGGAGTTTCCTTTCCCTGGGAGAAGCCAGGAATAAAGCCTTCCTTTCTGATCCCACATGGATGGATGGAGGCAGGTGATAGGCAGGAATTTTACTATCAGAGATGGTAGCTTTGTTCCAGTCCATAGTTACATTTCTTAACTGAGTTTTATTTTATTTTCTAAATTGAAATTAAAGTGATTTCCATACAATATATTATATGTGGTTTCCCCTCCTTCATCTCCTCTCAGATCGTTCCTATCTCACACTTCCAACTACATCCCTTTTCTCTTTCTCTCCTAAGAAAACAAACAAGCAAATAAGAGAAGCAAAAAGGGTAAGAAAAGAACAAAAACAAGAAAGAAAGAAAGAAAGAAAGAAAGAAAGAAAGAACACTAGAAATGTATACATGTGCACACACATGTGCGTGCTTGCACAGACACAAGTACACACACTCATAGACAACATTAAAAACTCCATATCAAAAACCATAATATATAAGAAAAAGACCAGTAAGGTTAAAAAGAAAAAAGAAAAAAAGAAAAAATGTGACAAAAAGCCCAAACAAACAAAACAAACAAACAAGCAAACAAAACAAACAAACAAACAAACAAAACTCTCCAAAAATGCCTTTGAGTTTACTTGGAGTTGGCTATCACTGCTGGGCATTGGGCCCGCCTTTAAAGTGTGGTTTGTATACCCAGTGAGACTCCCTTGGAGAAACAAATTTTTCTTTTGCCCATGGTTGTCTATTGGAGATCGAGTCTTTGCTGGGGATTGGAGCGCGTGTGTAACTTCCCATCCCTGCTCTGGGCCTCATCTGGTCTGGATCTGTGTGGGCTCTATGAATGCTGCTCCAGACCCTGTGTGTTCAAATGTGCAATAATCCTCTTGTGTCTGGAAGACACTGCTTCCTTGATCTCATCCACCTCTCTGGCTATTACAGTCTTTGCACCTCATCTGCAGAGTTTCCTGAGCCTGAGGGGAGGGGTTTGGTAAGGACATGTGGTTAGGACTGAGCGTTCATTCCGAGATCTCTCACTCACCTCACGCTGTCCAGTCATGGGTCTCTGTATTGGTTCCCATCTTCTGTGGGACAAAGCTGTTCTGATGACAGCCAAATGAGACGTTGATCAATGGGATAGCAGAATGCCTGGCTATAGGGGTCTTAAATGAATTTTAATTGCCTATGAAGGAGCTGACTTGTGTGCTGTGTTGTTGTCTTGGTATCTCTGTGGTGCTGGGGAAGAATGAAAGTCTGGGTCTCAGTTTCTGAGTCTGGTGTCTGACTGTCTGCTCATTGCGCATTTTTAGTACCAGCAAATTGCTATCCACAGTCTTAGCGTTTGTGTTGTTGGAATGGTGGATATTGAGAGTCATCAATGAACGGTGTTTGTTGATTCCTGTTATTTTATTGTTGTCATGTTTTGTGTGTGTGTGTGTCTGTATGTATATGTGAATGTCTGCCCCCCCACCTTGTTTTGCTGGTCTGAGGTTATTTATTCCTTGTCTTTTCTTGGGTATAGTTAACCTCTTTAGATTAAAGTTTTCCTTCTAGCACCTTCTGTAGGGATGAATTTGTAGATAGATATTGTTTAATTTTGATTTTATTGTGGGATGTATTATTTTCTCCATCTATTGTGATTAAAAGTTTTGCTGGGTACAGTAGGCTCGACTGGTGTCTAGAACATCTGTTCAGGCTCTTCTGGCTTTTAGAGTCTCCATTGAGAAATCAGATGTCATTCTAATAGGTCTGCCTTTCTATATATATGCATACATGTACACTTGCACATACATGTATATATACACATATACATATATATTGATCTTTTTTCCTTGAAGTTTTTAATAGTCCTTTTTTGTTCTGTACATTTAGTGTTTTGATTTATTATGTGCTGATGGATTTCCTTTTCTGGTCCAGTTTATTTAGTGTTCTATCCACTTCTTGAACCTGCATAGGCAATTCCTTCTTTAGGTTAGGGAAATGATTTTTTGTTGAAGATATTTTCTGTGCCATTGACCTGGGTTTCTTCTCCCTCCTCTAGTCTCATTATTCTTAGATTTGATCTTTTCAGAGTATCCCAGATTTCTTGGATGTTTTATGCCCGGATTTTTTCATATTTAACGCTTTCTTTGGCTGAAGCATCTATCTCTTCAACCATGTTTTTAATGCCTGAGATTCTCTCTTCCATCTCTTGATTTCTGTTGGTGAGGCTTGGCTCTGAGGATCCTGTTTAAGAGTCTACATTTTTCGCTTCTAGATTTCCCTCACTTTGGGTTCTCTCTGTTGATTCTGTTTCTACCTTCAGATCTTGAATGACTTATTCGTTTCCTTACACGGTGTGTTTCATTTTCATCGATTTCTTTAAGGAGTTTATTAATTTCCGCTTCAAGGATCTCTATCACAGTCAGCTATCTTAAGGTCTTTGTCCTATGCTTCAGCTATGTTGCAGTATTCAGAGAGACTACTGTGGTAGGGTTGCTGGGCTCTTGTGGAGACATAGAGTCCTGCCTGTTATTTGATTGTGTGTTTACGCTGGTGTCTAGGCAACTGGGCTTAGGAAGATTGTAATTTTAGGCGCTGCTATCTGTGTTTGTCTGTGTTGAGTGGGTATTTTGGTCCTTGGTTTTTGTTGCCCTCTCTGGTTGTTCTTAAGAGGGAGTGGTGGTTGTGTGTTGCTTGGAAGGGAATTTTTCTGGGACCCTGATAGGTGTGGTCAGTGGTGATTCGGGATAAAATGTGTTCCCTGCTACTGGGAGCTGACACTTAGGAATGGGTTTGGGCTAGGGGAGCTGGCTGAAGGGGTGCACAGGTGGGAGGCAAGCAGGGTATTCCACCTGGATTTGCTTAGTTCCTTGAGAATGGGGGCAGATAGTAAGGAGAGGCTGCAGCAGGCATTCTGCTCCAGATGTGCAAATGAGACGCAGGGATCGGATGCAGAGGAGAGGAGGGAGAGCTGAAGCTCCCCTTCTGCTTCTCCAGTCCACTTACTTTTCTGGCTCTAGGCTGGGTTCCTAGGGAAGCCTGCCTGCCGGACTTGGGAGCTGGAATAATAGAATAAAGTGGAGAGGAAGGTTGGAGATCTGTGTGATCCACTGGAGACAGGGCTGGGGGTTGGGGGGTCGATGCTGCCTTAAGTGGTCTGCTACAGACCTAGGGATGAGATTAGGGGAATGGATTTGGAGAAGAGAGGGTTGTGAAGATCTTCCATTACTCTACCTCTTCCTTGGCTGGGACAAGTTGTAGACTCTTGATGTAGAACCTGGAAGGTTCGTGTGTTTGGAAATTTTCAGGATTGTAGAAACGCTAAGATAAATGATTCGACAGACTCAGGGGTGACATCACTTGGATTGTAGTGACAGCAAAGACTGCACAGACATCCCTAGGCCTCTAGAACGTGCTCTTGCATATCAGCAGAAGATGGAAACTGGCCACTTCCACGCTGACTCTGCAATCCCTGGGAGTGTGGGAATGGACTGCTTTGCTCTAATGTCATTTAGTTAATTTTTCTCTGCATCTAAATTGTGATTTTTTTCCTCTGAGGCTGAGAACATTTACACTGTTACCTGAGCCTTTCCCGTTGCCCTTGCATAATAACTAGTAGTTACTTGCTGAGTTAATAACACTTTGGTTTTTTTGTTGTTGTTGTTTAGGAGATGAAAGACATGAACCATCTATTTTACATTTCTTACTAAACACATTACTTCTGCCTTTTCTGATTTAGATTGGATGGGTATTTACTTCTCCCACGTTGTGCTAGCCTCCTGGGAACAGTTGCCAATATTGAATGTCATGAAAAGGCACTTCTTCTGGATGAAGCTCTGTGCTCCAATAAAGTAGCAATTCCCAGTTATTTTGTTAGATAGATGTTAAACTTGTCCCCAGGCTGGAATTGAGACTTTTATTGGAAGCTATTCTGCTAGTCATCAATTAACAGATAAATGAACCTCACGACTTCTTCAGTCTGTTCGTTATTTTATTGTCAATACTTTCTCAAGGAAGAGAAGGAGTCTGGAAATCAGAGGACTTCGAATGAGGGAAGACCAGCAGACGGCTCTCACATTCATGTGTACAGTAGAGATTAAAAATAAAACTGACGTGAGCCACCTTACAAGTGGATACCTACTGACTTTGTTTTAGACATCAATTTCAGTACAAGGAGAGACTGCTCACGTCTTTCCTCCATCTACAAAGCAATGTTCCTTCTGTTCATGTTTATAAGGCATGTTTCCTAAAGAATGTGTTCAAAAGTAGTGCAGAAGCCAATTTCCACCAAAGCACAGCCTCTTCTTTGTTTTTTTCCCCCAGTTGTTGGATAATCTGGCAAAGCATCTCTTTTACATACAAGGCTTTAGCTATGTATTAATTTTTTATAATAAATACTGTCAAATGATAATTCTAAACATTCTAAAGGATTATAAAAAGATAGGCCAGAAATCTCACGTTTTAAAGCATAGTACAAAGGAGACTTTTTATATGGAGCCATTTGCAATTGGTTTCTTAAATTTTTTTTATTGAAATAAGCTGACACAAATTGTACATATTTACAGCAGTAAATTCCATTTCAGAAGCTTCACAGTTACCAAGCAGAGCTGATGGCCTCTGACACCAGCCTTTCAGATGTGCTATCTGCCTCTCATTGGCTGCAACAGGGTAAAATCTTGTATACCAAAGCAAACGACAGCATGTTTTATAGCAAAGCCACATTGTTAACAGAAAGGCCAAGTGAAGGACAGTCCCGTGACGGTGGGAAGCTGTGAGTCCGGAAATCGAGAGCATAAGCATCTCTTGTGTCCATACCTGATAGCATGTAATTTGATTCTGTATCTTACAGGAATGCACAATTACTTGACGGATGACTTGTAATAGAAAGAAGACCATGGAGGGATGGAGGGGAGGGAGTCAGAGGCCACTGAACAAGTTCTCCTTCACAAATTCACTGTTTACAGGGAGGTCTGCTTTTTGTTTGTATAGATCACAGTCCACAGGCTTCATGGATTTTGTCCACAGATAGCTTTTGAGATAATAAAGGCAAATGTCACTTGCTTTTTTTTTTTTTTTTTTTTTTTTTAGCACATGAAAAGAAATTAATGAAATAAAATATCCTAATTGAATCCCCAACAGAAAGGGAGAAACAAGCTTAGTGTATGAAATTTGATTTCAAATGTAAAAAGCGACAGAAAGTCACAAATCTTGTTAGACATACGGCGATTTCAGTCAGAAAATGCAGCATATATTGATACAAAATAGAAATCTTGAGTTATAAAAGTAAGGAATCCATCTTTTCCTTTCTTGGCATCTGCTTAAGCCTCTGCCATTTCATTAAAATTTTTTTTCTACAGGTTTTCAGAAATACTGTTCCTTGCCCTTCAGGTTCTATAGTGGTCTGATAGGTATACAAAAAGTATTACCAGCTTATGTAGAAAGAAAAGGCTATGCCAAAGAGTAAAAGATCATTAAATATTTGTTTCTTTTTGCAATGCAAGAAATTTGCCTTCTGAAAACCAGAGAGGAATTCTTTTATTTACAAGAACCGGTGTAATGCCAATCAGGATAACGAGTTTGCTAAATTATATTTGGCAGCAGGGTAGATTGCAAAATTGCTTAGTGGAGATTCAAAAACACAAGGAAAAAAAGAAAAACCGAACAAACCGCTGGATGTCCTCTGACGTTATTTGGTGAGTTTAGCTTAATGGAGTCTGCGAGGCAACAGAAGGTGTGTGTTTCTTTCTGTGTGAATGTAGCACCTGCTTTGGAAGCCACAGCCATTGAACACAGGGTGCTATGAATTAAAGTAGCAGTCACTTGTTTGGCAGGTTTGGGTTAAGTTTTGGATTCAATCAAGTTTTCAGTGAGTTGCCAAAGAGGTGTTTGAATCACTGCCTGCAACATGGTCATTTTGCATTCTCTAGCCAATGGGACTTGAATCCCCTGCTCCCCGCCATGTCCCCTCCCCCACGCAGAACTGTGGAAAGGCCTTGTAACAGATTCAGCCCCTTTGTTAAATTCAGATATTTTTCAGAAATGATAGGCAGCAAGGAGAAGTTTTTGTTTTCTTTCGAGTAAGCCATCTTCAATCCTTATGTTCTGCTCTCAAAAAAACAGTTTGATTTGTGTTTATTCAAATCTAAACTCCTTTCCTCCCTTAACCAACAGCACATTAGCTATCACACAAAATGCTACCTGGTGGTGAAAACCAAAAGCTTATTTAAAAAAGTTAAAGCATTTATTATTTTTTTTTGACCCTGGCAGCATTTAAACCATTGGGAATTTTCAAAAAAAACCTCAGGCAATCTTGACCTTTTAAAAGTCTCACATGGTAGCTTTTATCAAGAGAATTATTGGCTTATTTTAAAACATGAGGCTGAGCAACGGTGAATAAATACACGTGTATAAAATCATAAATATTCCTTTCCCTTAGAAAAATAGTGGGTGTTCTGGATATCAAAGGTCACTTGGATACATAATTCTCACTACAGTGAATTAGAATGATCCATGGGACTCTCCTAAAAATAGCTCAGGGGCACTACTGCAAAAACACATTCAAGCTTTCTCCAGTGAATATTTTTTTAAAAAGAAAAAGAAATCAGACATTAATGTGTTGAAAAAAAAAAAAAAAGAGGTCAAACACACTGCAATTCAATGTATTGGGGAAAATGTACATAGAAAAATACACTACCTAGTAAAGCTGGGGTTACTCGTTGTCTTTGGGGGGTTAGGTTAGCAAAGTCTCTTTCTTTTAGGTGAACATGTAACAGCACAGCAGGAATGTTAGCCTTCCTAACGGTCACAAGAAAGTTGTTCCTGTCACCTGCCTTTCAGTGTACTGAGAAAAGGGGTGAATGTTAAGAACTATCTATCCAAACATTGGAACTACCTCCAGTGCCACCCCCAGGAATTGATAAATGAATTATGGGATCAATGCAAAGTAATACTATTCAATAATGAAAATCAATGTAACTATTAATAAATATGAATAAATTTTGCCAAAAAGAGAGAACTGTTTATCCTTCCTAGCCAGTGCCAAGTCTTCTATTAACATCTCGGAAGAAGTGGAACTTGCTATACAGATATCCTCTGTGACTTTCTCTTAAGACTTCACCTTGGACTGTTCCATTGACAATCCAATGCCGTCTCAACTTCCAATGCCCCATAGAACATACATTCAAAAGACTTTGATAAGGCAGGCATGGATTAGTAGGGATAGAAATGAAATTATGGGAGAAAAACGCTCCCTTTTCCCATAAAGGAAAAGCATAAGTAATTAGGATGGAAAATTCAGTTCCGCTAGAGCTTGTATAGAATGGAGGTCTTATAAAGATTATGTCTGCTCACTCATAGTCAGTGGGGAAAAATATCCCAGTGGCCACTCTGCATGGGGTCAGTTAGAGCTCAACTGTAAGTATGAATTTATTTTTAAATTTATTTAGAGATTATATTATGCATGGGGTCCTACAAAAGACTTAGAAACTAGGGTGTTTACTCTTAAGAACTATTTTATTTTGAGAGAGGCCAAATATTTACAAGAGTTCTGGAAACACACAGAATACCCAATTTTATCGTACAGAGTTGTTACAAGAAATGATGGGGTACCAGCAGGGAGGAAATGAAGATGGGTACTCAGATGGATATTTCGGGTGCTGCTGGCTTGCAAGTTATCACTGGGGTGGAGCTAGGAAGAGATCCTGACATTGACCATAAGATGTCAAGTTTGAAGGACAGCAATAGTGCCTGGCTGTTGGAGTGAAGGCAAGGCCATAGATCAGTCTTGAAAGTACCAATTAAAGAGAGCAATGGAAAGTTTAGCGCACAGGAGAGGTGAAGCCTGGTTAGGCACTGAATGCGAGCTCCATCAGTGAACCTATTGGTACTTCCCATATCCTCTGGGTTGCTGAGATTCCATAATTAAATCACTTAATTTGTTATTCATATGGGTATCTCTGGCAAACTGGACAGTTGTCCCGTCTTCTAATAATGGTGATGCGAACCTAAAGAATGGAGCAGAGGTGTAGCTGCTGGCGCCCAGGCTTTTCTTCCTCACATTCCTTGGACAATGAAAGGCTGTCATGTGGGGCATGGAGGGAGGGTAGAGTGGATAGAAATAAACTGAACGGGGTCTGGTGGGCACAGTATCTTATTCTTGGCTGTGAGAGCTGTCTTCTGAGTTTTTTGCACATCCTTGAACTACTCCGAAAGCCTGTATTTATTGAGGTCAAAGGGATTCAAGATAGATCATGTGGGAGAGGTAGAAACTTTGTCTTTGGAGGCTAGAAAAACTGGGAATGAATACCCACCTCGCGAGTAACCATCAGATATGGGTAAGTTATTTTGGCTATTTGGGCTTCTGTGTCCTGATACTGGTGTTATTGAATAACTTCATAGGGATGGAGTGTAGAGCAAAATGCTATATTATAGTGGGAGAGTATTTTCTATACCTTAGCCTAACATGATGTAGTCATTATTGGATAGCTACCCCAAACCATTCTTAGTTTCATTTTAAATTATTTAATTAGACTCATTAATTAGCTAATTAAATGATATTAAAAATGATATTGTTAGGTGTGACTCTGTCTAAAGGTTAAAAACATCATGGGAAAGCAAAAAGGAAGCAACACCTCATTGTTTGATGAGGAGCAGGAGTCTACCAACATAAGAGGAGGTTGAGAGAATCGTCTTTGAAGATAGCCTGAGGCTGGGAGCAGAAGACTCAGCTAATTTTGCAAAAAAAAAAAAAAAAAAAGAACCTTTCAATAAGTTATATATAGAAGAAACACACATGAATACAAGTAAAGCCATATATGACAGATCCACAGTCATAAGCAAACGGATGGGAAAAGCTTATCCTTACAATTCTCAACAGTTAGAAGGCTCCCAGGAAAATCACAAACATTCAGTAAAAGTTAAGAATACTTGCAGAGATTATTTTGGTGGTCATGTTCAGAGACTGAAATGGGGAGGGGTAAATTGGCAGGAGGACAACTGCAAGACTAATCACAATTTAATAAACTTTTACTTTTTGATATGGTCGTATCTAAAAAATCAGACCAATTTGATTGGTAAAGTAGTGTAGCAGGAGACAAGGGAACGGGAACATGAAGGATGTATAATAGCTTCTAAGGACCCAGAATCTCTTTCATCTAGATGGGTGGCTGCATCTGATTTGAAAGTTCAAATACATTTGCTCATTTCATTTCAGGGACATAGAGAGAGATGTGAAATTCAAAACTGGTTATGTCTGGAATGCATTTGAGCTCAGACACTGCCTAGAAGATGGCCTTCCATCTGTGAGGGAAGGTTTTGTGGCTTTCTCTTAACTGAGTAACAAAGGATGGTTTAAGAACATCTAAAATTCCCAAGATCTAAAACTGGAGACCAGATCACGTGGATGAATGTTACCTGAGAGTCCCTTAAAGATACTTTTCTAAGATGAAAGACTGTGATTTTAAAAGTAGAAGTTTGAAAGAAGTGTGACTAATACTCAATTCACTTGACACCATGTGGCTAATTCTTAAAGGCATGAGACAGAGACTATTAGTAGATTTGAGAGGCTGTATCAACAGGGTCTATGGTGAACCTGCATTATTTGGTTAAATTCCAATGTAAATGAGCCTCTTTAAAATAACCTGTGAAACTTGGTTAGAGAACTTGAAGTCATCGGCTGGCATGTCAAGAGTTACAGTTCTGGGCAGACATATACCCCCATCTTGATTCCAAGGGTGTCTTTCATCTTATCTCCCCACTTTCTTCAACCCATACTGTTAATCTTCCAATAGTATTGGGCATATTGTTTGCTATATGTCTAGAGAACTCCATTCTCTAAGTCTATAGAGATGCTTTATGGAGGACATGCATCTTACACAATTCTCTGGTGATAATTTGGACAGTGCATAGTGGTTTCTGCAATTGCTAATAGAATCTGCTAGAAGGTTGGGGGGAGTAGCTGAGGTAAAATATATGAAGTGTAAGTCTAGGATAGGGTATAGAAATGATAAATTAGGTCTAATTCTTAAATGATTATCTGTAACCACTGATGCACAACTTGAGTGATAAGACATTTTGGAAAGAATAATAGGAAAAATTTAAGTACCATATAGTTAAGATGGGGGGAAACATATGCATAGACAAACATAAATTTACCATGCCACCATGATGTTTTAAAAATGGCAGTAACTTAAATTCTGGTATAGACAATGTAATCATTCATAGGTCTAAGTGCATTATTTTCATTTCTTCTGTATTTTGAAATAAGTTTGGAGTGAGAAGACTTTTGTAAATGTGTGTACTCTTTACATAGGAACAGAAAGAAAAATTTCAAGGGCGTTCAGAGTTGGCCATGATTAAAAGACTTGCCTCTGAAGACCTTTTAAAGGCATTATGAGTAGGAATTGGGAAGAATTGTTATAACTCATTGTTCATGAGTTAAATGGAGAAATACAATATAAGTCCAAAGATTGAAGCCGCCATGTAAATATGAGCAAGGTAGCATATACGCTTCAGAAATGAAATGAACAAATAGAGGAATGGAGTTGATTCCATTGGGTATATAGTTGGGAAAGAATAAGACAGATTTCGTCTATTTTATAAAAACCAAGGTTGCAAAATATACATATAATATTTTAGCTATTTGACTATATAAAAATATATTTGAGAGTGTCTCCCTGTTCCTGTTTTTCCTCAATGGGAAGCCTAAAAAGAAGCCAGAGCCAGATAATAACATTGCTCTTGTTCCCCCTTTGGCTTGGAAATGAGACTGTATTAATGAATGAATCTGTGATTCTGTGTCCCTAAGGCAAACAAACAAGGTTATTTGGCCTCTCTTGTCTGGATTGTCCACAGGACAGAACGTGCAGGCAGTGCAGTTCTGGAGAGTGGAATTCCTTCTCAACTAGTTCAGGAGTATCAATTTTCCCAACTTGAATTCTCACTGGACTTTTTTTTTTTTTTTTTTGATAAATTCATGAATTGTAAGAGGTATGGGAGCCAAGCAAAAATGGTTCTGAGGCCCTTGATGTGAGTCCCTTAATATGTCAACAACTTCTGAATAGGTAAAAGAAAAACAAGAAGAAATCCTGTTAGACTCCTTCAATTTTAATGAGAAATTTCTGCCATGGGAGATGTCAAAACAAACAGATAACCCTTATTCTTACCCTGCTAGGAACTTAATATTTTCTGTTTTGTAATTCTTTTATTAAAAAGAACTTCTATCAAACACTTGCTGCAGCTTTCAACAATTATATTTTCAATCATTCCAGATAATATGTTATCTGAAGAAAAGCTAAGGTAAAAAAAAAATAAATCACAATATGTTCTAACCTGGAAAATGGCAGAATGGATTAGTTCCAGCAAGGTGTGCTTTGTGTGTTCAGTCGGTAGTGGGTCACATCTTGGAATTAAAACATTCCAAAGTAATGGCTCCCTGTGTGTACTCTCCTAACACTTAAAAGGACACAAAGAACCTTACCTTCAAGGAGGACACCTTTCCTTCTAACATTAAGAAACCAATCTCTGTCTTCAATTGCTTGGATATTATGAATTTCTGTTGGTGTCATCCGCCTCTCTGGGATTGGCAGTTTGCATGGAAACATATTCTGTGCTGTAACAGCCCACATCCTGGAGACTTTTGAAAGAAGTCCGAACACTTGAGGGGAATAATATCTGGAAACATTTAGTTACCAAGTTCTTCAAACTCAAGTGTCTTACACCATACACACCATTTCTCAAGTTAAATACTCTTGTTTGCCTTCTTTATCAATTCACACCTAAGTTTTTGTCTACCTTTAAGAGTAAGGACATAGATACATACCTCTGTATCTTTCATGTATATATCTGACAGCCCTATCAAGGCCGTTTATTGTCTTTACCTGCACTCTTGCCTATCCTTTGGGTGTTTACTGTTCACCCTGATCAAACTCACAAATTCTATTCATGTTTAGTTTTATTAGAAGTTCAATAAGACAAAGTGGAAAGAGTTAGAAGCGAAAGCTATTGGCACAAATGAAGCTTTGAATTCCCTGTGGGTTTTGAGCATCCCTTCCATCCCTGACCCCTTCAGCCGCATCGGTCATTCAGTTCGTGATGAGACAAATAGCCACAGGGACTGAAAACAACTTATCTATTTTTTCACGACTGCTCAAGGAGCAGATTGTCCCAGTTCTGGTTTCTGCTGGTGCTCTGTTCTTTGGCCCCACAGGTTGGCAGTCTTCTAGGCAGCTGCTGTCCCTGTCAGTGGATAAAGGCATGAGGCAGTGATCACAGACACCTGGCTATGGCTTACAGCAGAGTCACACAACTGTACGCATGAAAGAGCAAGAGCTGGAGAGATTCCGGTTTGGGCCCGAATCACTAATCATTTCACTTCATGAATAAAAGCAAAGGCTTTATAAGCTTACGGTATTTACAGTGCTCCGGTTTTCCAAACATCCACCCGACATTGAGGACCAGCACACCACAGGGAACAGGTCAGTGAACTATGTACAGAATTTACAAGGAAGTTTACACAGTCATCTACATTCCATTAACAAATGGACCTTTGTGTTTTCTTTCAGATACATGGGTGTTTTGCTCTTCTGTTCATCCCGGAAACTGCTGATTGAACCATCTTGAGCAAGTGGTTGCACACTCCTTTCACCCCTAGCTAGGATAAATGATTATACTTTAAGAAACAAATGGTGGTACATCACCCCTTTGACAAGAGACTGTCCGCAATTTTGGACATGAGAAATCTCAGAGACATCTTTTTTTTTTCTTCTAGAAGATTATACTGTTTCCTTTTCATTTAACTTGGCAGATTGTAATCAAACCCCTTCTAAATGAATATTCATAAAATAGTCATTGGTTTTAGGAAGATGGAATTTTTGTGAATTTTCTATGGCTTTCTTAAAGGAAAGTCCACTCTTTTAAGGACCTTAAAGCCGCTATTCCTTTTCTTTGCACCATATTTTTTCTCATTTTTAAAATCCACCATTGACTGTATCGTACAATAAAGTGTATAGATACACTTTATGTGCGTGTACACAAACACAGATTATTCATTCAGCAGACTTGCCAGCCAGCTGCTGTTGCTATTTGGCAACAGAGGAGACTGAGATACTAATCTTGGATCATTCAAGCAGAAATAAGCCTTTATCTGGGTTTTTGCCTCACAGAATTGCCAAGTATAAGGAACACCCAATGTTTTATGAGCAGTCACAGTTGTCAAGTAAAAGGTACGGATGTCTCCTGTGCTCATAGCCAGGTAAGTCTTCAGCATGATCTGTCCCACAGTTGAACTGTGAAGCATAGGGTTCTCTGGATGTAAATGGGCATAAGAGGGGAAGTCTGCAGCCTTCAGTCTCTTCTGTTCCTTGATGCAGGGGATTATGGCTATTTTCATAGTGAAAGGAAATCAACTTAATGATAGTTAAATAACAACCTTTGTATAATGTAATCTGCATCTTTCGAGAACGGGGGCCATGTGAGGGCATTTATGAATATTTCATGACTTTTATATTTTATTTACATCATTTTGGGAAAGAAGAGGGAAAAAAAAAAACCTAGAGAAGGAAGGTGCTTCCCCATCAGTGTTTGGCTTGGGAAGGGAGCAGAGAGGGATGGATTAGTCTGGGAGGTGTTCAGAAGGTAGGACAAAGATCAAGACCCACAAGCAAGACATCTTTTCTTGATGCAATAGAAGCTTCAGGCTTCTATTACCTCTGAGATCAAAGCCATGTAGTCAGATTTGCATAATGGTGGCTGTGATACACATACAGTTTCATGCCCAGTGGGCAATTCCAGCCTAATCATTTTACATTTTAAAAAGGTTAATGTAGGAGGAAAATGGTGTCCCCTCCCCCTTTTTAATGCAAAAGATTCTTTATATCTAAAACTATAACAAAATCACTTTAGATTTTAAAATGGAAGATACAGTACTGAAAACATAAAGTATCACAATCTCTTATGAGAAGATCCAAAAAGACAGAAATGTTCTCTCTGATTTAGTTTGTCTTTCTTGAAAGCTGTTTAAAGAACTTTGACCTCAGAAAGACTAATTTCTGTTCAGCCTCAGGCACCTCATATCCATTCCTATGTTTAAAATCAATGAATGCTGAGTGGCTCTTGGGTATTGGGAACCTCCCACTACTGATAGGATCGCATTCTACCGTGTCCAGGGATTGTCCATGGCAAAGCATCTCAGCTTGCTGGAAGCTGAAGAAGAGCTTTTTAGAAAGACGACCCTGTGACCCCAGACTGAGGTTAGCTCAACTAGGGAAGTGAGTTCACACACTTGAAAAATCTAACTGAAAAATTGTCTTCAAAATCCTACCATTCCTCATGAAATAGATGCGATCAGTTTTTTGTTTTGTTTAAAGTAAAGTGGGATTTTGATATTTTAACTAATGTCTGTTATTACATCCAGCCACACTCACTTATTTAAGCGTTCCCTTTCTCTTTTGCTTTCTAAATGAATATTTTATATTTTCCTCTTGGGCTCCTTGATATAAATTCCAGCCTTCCCTTTCCAATTGTGACTATAATTGTTAGCAGCTCACACTACTCTGCACATCGATTCTCTTCTCAGAGGAGAGCCAGAGTATCAAATGAGGCAGTCATCCCGTCATCCTGATTAGCCCCGCAGTTCCATGCCTGGATCGTGCCTGGATGGTGCCAAAATGGCCTTCATCCATGGCTGGTCAATTTGTGCTCTCACTCAAACTTGCAAATAAACATATATAATTTTACGACTCAGACCAAAAGAAATGAAGTTTTAATGCTATAAAGTGGGAAGAACTCAACAGTAGCTCGTTGAGCATGTTTAGAATTACGTTGCTTTACTGAAAGTCATGAGAACCACGACCCAGAATAATCCATGAGCGAGATGAGGCAGTGCAGTAATGACAGTGATGAATGAGTAGAGACACTTCCGGTCCACGCCTGGGGGGCTGGTGGGCGTGGTTAAAGGCTCATTGTTTTGCCATTTCGACTTTCTTTTCTTTCTGTGATTTTGCTCCTTTAAAGCTTTTCTTAACCTGGAAATCTGGCTTTGGAGGAAGACATTGATGTGGAGGATTAGCATTTCCCAGGCCATTCATTTTTGTAGCTTGAAATGCACAAGTTCAGAGAGCAGAAACAAAAAATGCCAGCAGAGTCCTGTGCTATGAGCTTGCCGCCATTAGACACTGCTCTCTGGAAAGCTAAGAAATACATACAATTTGACTTAAGATTTGGCAGTGCAGATAACTGCCCAGGCACCTTACATAACATGTAAGTCTTGCCTTCTTCAGGGAAATAGCAATTGTTTTTCCTCAAGGTAAAAAAAAAAATGATCTCCACCTCCTTCAAAGCCCTCACGAGCTGTACCTCACATATCCTTTCTTTCTCTCTGGAGCAGGAACTGTGGAAAATGATCATATGTTTTCATGTCATCAAGAGATTCCAACGCTCATGAAGGACAGCCAGGGCTGATCTCCATAACGGACAGGAAGAAAACTATTTGTTGTCCCCAAAAACTCTTGAGAAGTAAAGAAAAATGGTCTCAGTGACTACCAGTTAGATTAGGCTGGATTCTAATGTTGACTTTGAACATCTAGGCAGGCCGAGAGAGGACCATTTTTAGGAATATCCATGCTCATTGTCAGATGGACACAATAGGGTGAGTTTGGGGAAAACTCACGTGTTAATGTCACTCTTCCACGGAGCTCCGAAGCCTTTCTAGAAGGAGCTGAGAAGAACATTAGAGTGGATGAGAACTGTCAGTGTTATATACCCTCTTCCTGGAAATCTGCAACTTGTCAATGGCTTTATTCTTCTGAGATGCTCAAGTTTTTTTTCTTATTTTTTTTATCTGTATTTAATTTTTTTGGCATCATGAGATGGTTACCGTTTACCCAGAACACAGTGCAGGTGGACAGCAAGGTCCACTGTACATTTTCATTTTAAAATAATCCAGTAAGATCCAGGGTAACTAAGAAAGACTGCCAATAATATCTACCACCCTTCTATACCTCTCTCTTTGTGTTTGTAAACAAAGCAATTGATGGAACTCTTATAGAGCTGGTACCTTGGACCACAGTAGACAGGAAAAATACCTTTTGTTGTTGTTGTTGAAGTAAACATGGTGTGATATAAAAACTGACGCACAAGACCGAAAACCAACTGGAATGCTGATCTCTACCTCAAAACCACAGCAGTTACCGCTGTTGGGAATCTGTGGGGTTCAAGACAAGCGAGGAGGAAGGTAGTCTAAACTGAACCATGAGACCGACCTTAGTGTACATAGTAAAGCCAATAAACGACATTAAAAAGTGAAAAGGTGATGGGAAAGAACATTCGGGACCACTTGTCTATGGAGTTCACGTCAGTCAAGTCAGGGATCTTCACTTTGAGCTGCGAGGCGCGTCTGCGGATACGCCCCTTACCGGGCACCCCGTGCCTGTCCAGCCCACGCCCGAAGCCCTCGCGGCTGCTCAGTGGCTTGCGGTACTGGATGCTGGCGCTGTCGTATGAGTACATGGTGGCCTTGGGGTCACTTACACCTGTGAGCACCTCGGAGCCACTGGTCTCATTCCTGATTTCCAGGGTACCGAGGAGAATATTGCCGTGAGCGTCAACCTGAGGGCAGAGAGGATACGCTCAGATGCTCACCAAGGTCATTTACTGTTCTGTTGTTGTCACAGGGGACACACCAGTCCTTTCCATTTCCTGTACACTGATCCTTTTCAGTAGGAAACTGGCTCCATGTGCCTACTGACAATGAAGATTATCTGTCGTTCGTCTGTCTATACCTTCAATCAATCATCTATCAGTCATTCATTATATCTATTAATCTATCTTCTATTACTTATCTATCACTCATCCTCTATCTCTGTCATCTATTTATATCAATCAGCTATTTCTATCAATGATCTGTCTTCTTCCAGCAATGATCTGTTTACTTTCTACATATTTGCCTATCAACTGTCAGCCTACATTTATTAGTCATCTATTTCTTATCTATCATTTGTCTATCTTCTATCATCTGTTTATATCAATCATTAATTTCTATCCATTATCTATCTGCCATCTATCTGCCTATCACTGATCTGTCTATCAATTATCTATTTTTATCGTCTACTTACTTATCACCTGTCAACTTACCTCTATTAATTACTTATTGTACAGTCATTTGGAGGGCCTTTCTATTGCCCCTTTTATCTCCTACAAAATGAAATGGAGACCTTGTTTTTATTACAAGCTTTAAGGACTATAGTTGGGCAGATATTGATCTATTCTAACCCTCTACAGATGCCTACTTCCCAGTCACGGCCCCGTTACTTGTCATCTTAGTCTTGCTCTTGGCTGCTCCTGCTCAGGGCCAGACTCTCATGATGACTAACTCCTTCCCACCTATCTCTCTTTGTGTACAGAAGTCCTGTCTTATCCTCTCTTATCCAGCTATAGGCTGATCAGTTCTTTATTACTAATCAGAGGTGATGGAAAACTATCCCCAATGACTTATCACCCACTAAGTTATCTATATTCTATCATTTATCTATGTTCTTATTCTATATCTATTATTTTTAATTTCTCTATCTTTACCCTTCTATCATCTATTTACTTCCATCTATCAATTACCTATGCACCATCCATTCATCTCTACGATCTATGATCTATGCATCACCATCATTGTCACCATCATCATCATCTATTATTTATCTTGTATCATTCACTACCTATCTTGTTCTAATTTGGTTTCTGTTTGTGCTGGCTAGTTTTAAGTCAACTTCAAACACTAAACTAGAGTCACCTGAAAGGAGAAAACTTCAATTGAGAAAATGCCTGCATAAGATGCAGCCGTAAGGCAGTTTTAAATTAGTGACTGATGAAGCAGGACTCAGTCTATTGTGGGTGGTACCATTTCAGGGCCAGTGGTCCTGGGTTCTATAAAACAGAAGACAGAGTAAGCCATAGGGAGCAAGCCAGTAAGCAGCACCCCTCCATGGCCTCTTTATCAGCTCCTGCCTCCAGGTTTCTGCCCTGCTTGAGTTCCTATCCTGACTTCCCTTGGTGATGAATAGCAATGTGGAGGTGTAAACTGAATAAACCCTTTCCTTCCCAACTTGCATTTTAATCATGGTATTTTATTGCAGCAATAGAAGCCATAACTAAAACATTGTTAAAAAGTACTTTGACTAAAAACTGCTTGGGAAGGGAAGGGGTTGTTTAGCTTACACTTTGAGATTGTAATCCATCACTGAGGGAAGTCAGGTCAGGGACTCAAGGAGAAACCTGGAGACACGAATGATGAGGGAACTGCTTGCTGGCTTTCTTTCTGGCTTAATCAGAGAGTTTTCTTATACAGCTGAGGCCCACATGCCTAGGCATGGTGTTATCCACAGTGGACCAGGCCATTTGGCAAGAACTATCAAGACAATCAGGACAATCCCTACACAGGCACGAATCCAGGCCAGTCTGAATTGGGCAATTCTTCTGTTGTTTCTTTTTCTAGGTGACTCTAGGTTGTGTCAAATTGGCAATAAAACTTAACTAGCACATATTTTTTTTTTGTGCTTGTTTGCTTTCTATTGCTGTGATAAAACACCATGACCCAAGACAACTTGGAGGAGAAAAGGACTTATTTAATCTTGCAACTCCCAAGTTACAACCTGCCATGAAGAGAAGTCAGAGCAGGAACAGGGCAGGACTGGAGCCAGGAACTGAAGGAGGTACACGCTTACTGGCTTGCTCCCTCTGGTTCTCCATGTTTGCTTTTTTATACAACCCAGGACTTCCTTCCGGGCAGTGCCACCCACAATGGGTTAGGCTTTCCCACATCAAACATTAATCAAGAAAATGTCCCCTACAGACTTGCCCACAGGCCAACCTGATGGTGCATTTTCTCAGTTGAGCTTTGCTCTTTGCAGATGTCTTCAGCTAGAGTTAAGCTGATGGAAAACTAACCAGCACAATTGACCCTCCTTGTCAACTTGAGGGACAAATGACTGTTAAACCATTGACCTTTCCTTTCCTGTATATTCCCAAGATCTGTTGTTAATAGCACAATATAAAACATAACTCCAGCTCCAGGAGGTCCATCCAATGCCCTATTCTGGTCTTTGAGGGCACATGCACGTCTCACATGGACACACACACACACCCAGCCCACATACACATAGGTTAAAATATTTCCTTTTGAGTTTGTAGTTCAAGGTAAAAGAAATAAATCATTAGTAAACACGTGTGAAGTTAGGATGCCAAAACAGCTGATGAGGGAAGGAAGGAGGATTAAAGGCCGATTTCAAGATAGAGTGAGGAAGTCAAAGATATTGGATTATAGCAGAATACCTTCTAAACTGGAAAGTTCACACATGGAGGCCTGGGAAGATGACTTCTCACAGGAGGGTATGCTAATGTTTCTCTTTGCTTGTGTGGGACGCAGCTTTAGCCTAAAGGTGTGCGTGCGTCTCTGTGTGTATTCACACCATATAATGTGAGTTGGACTTTGAAAAGGTCATGCCTAAGAAAGTTTGTTGCTGAAGTTGTGGAGCTGAAGTGATAAGGATGTATATTTTGGAAGATGAAGAATAGAACACATGACTTCTACGTCTGAAATACTCCAGAAAAACATGAAACAGATTATTAAGGCACATATCTCATTGAGGTGCATTGCTGATGTTGGAAATCATGATGTCATGTTCTCTAATAAATGCTAAGGTAATGGTTTCATCAGGGGGAGAACTTATTGCTAGTTTCAGGAAGCTTCATGAAAGCGTGCAGCTGGAGTAGTGTTTGGAAGGATGTAAACATGGCAGAACAAGGGACTGGGGGTTGGAAGCTGTGTTCTCATCCTGAGTATTTTATTAACAATGACCTTGGCTTAGTCAAGATCTTAGCATTCTCATGCATAAATGAGAATACCCTAGATAATCTTACATTTTTTCTTTAAGTTGGTGCATATACACAGACATTTAAAGACTTTGTGAGATGTATTACTTTGTTTAATAAATAATAAATAATTATTAATAAGTAGAGAAGTCTCTGAGGTTGTTAGAAACTATAGTTTTGCCGGGCGGTGGTGGCGCACGCCTTTAATCCCAGCACTTGGGAGGCAGAGGCAGGCGGATTTCTGAGTTCGAGGCCAGCTGGTCTACAGAGTGAGTTCCAGGATAGCCTGAGCTACACAGAGAAACTCTGTCTCGAAAAAAACCAAAAAAAAAAAAGAAACTATGGTTTCAAGTGGTGTTTTGACACGTAAAAAATGAATCTAGCTCTACAACTTTCTATGAATGTTGAACTCAGTGTTTAATTATTAAATCAGCAGTACAGTGATCTTTTTGAGGAACATTTATGGAGATCCACATAAGAATCCTTTATATTTCCAGAACTTTCCTTACTAGAATAGGGTTATTGTAAAAGCTGATGTTACAGACTTTGCCTGTGCATGCCTGTGCATGTGTGTGTGTGTGCATGTGCAAGTATGTATGCCTATATTGTATGTATGTGGTGTATATGTGTGTTTGTGCATGCCTATGTGTATGCATATGCGTGTGTGTACATGTGTGTTTTGTGTATGCCTCTGTGTGTGTATATGCCCTGTGTGTGTGCATGTGTGTGTGTGCATGTGTGTGTGCACACTTATGTGTGTGTGTGTGTGCTAGATGGCTTATTCATGCAGTGCTGGTGCAGCTTCTCCCAAATAAGAGCCACAAGGAAAATGGCTATTGGTTTTTCACATCTTCAGATATACCAAGGAGGCATGTTATGACTTGCCTCCTCTGTGCAGCCTAGCTAATGAGGGCTTGACATCTAAGTGAAGCATGACTCAGATAATAAAAATTTTAAACCACGAGGCAGATGGAATGAAAGCAAAAGAGAAAGTAAATGTGACGGACCTCTATGGAGGTGTGTGGACTGTTAGATGCTCTACAGCATTGCTGGTGGCGACACACCCTCTGTAGGATGACCATACCCCACCGTTCACGTCCCCCAAAGGAAGGCTATTTCTTCTGACATTAATTTCCAGGCACAGACGAGTCAGGATCACCCTCAGCCTCCCATCTCTTCTCGGTGATCAGCACTGACCATGCAGCAGGCGTATTTACAACGAAGTGAGCTGACATGGCTCTGCCTCATCTGGATTTTTCCCTCCTTTTGACTTGTGTGTGGTGAGGGTGCAAGGTGGAACCACAGTGTGAAGGGTCTGCACCCTGATGTACTTCTGGGTAAGGACTGTGGTTGCTCATGGATCCCAGTGACTCCAAAATGGGTCTGATCACACGGGGAATAGCTGATCAAAGTACCTCTATTTCTGAAAAAAAATTCTATTACTGATCTTCGTTTGACTCTAAAGCTATAGAAAATGAACATTGTGTGTGGGGCTTCAGAGGACACACAAGGAATTTCTTTTTCTTCCACTTCAGATGGATTATCTAAAAGCAGAGTTTACATGGTGAATAACGTGTGGGGGCTGTAGAAGGCAGCCCCGAGGGCTGTCACTTCACTCTTTACTGGGCGGGGTTTTCCTGTGCTGCAGGAAGGAATTTTTGATGACATGGATAAACATTTAAAGTGCTCACTCATTCACCTCCCCTATCTATTCAGCAAATGTTTATAGAATGGCTGCTGGGCTTCAGGCACTGTTAGATGTGGTTATAGGACAGTATGTCCCTTACTTTAGAAAATGGAAAGAGCTCAATGAATGAATCCCTTAATATTATACTCTTCTACACAAACACGAAGCTCTCTTTCCTTGAAGTGACTGTAAATCTTTTTACTGGGCAGATGGTGTTAAATATGACCTCTGTTAAATACAAGCGCTCAGTGCTCTTTTCAAAAGCCCTTTCATGTCTACCTCCTTGTGACTCTGAGCCTTTCCGTCATCTTCCTCCCCGATGACCATGTTAGCTGGCCTGGGTAGCAGCTGGCTACAAACAAATGGGAACCCTCACATATGAAGGACAACCTTAGGAAAAATGGGTATCTGGCTTCTGGTTGTTGATCTCTCTCCATCCTTCCTTTAGTACAGGGCTTGAAACACCTTGGTTGTAAATTCTAAATTTGGGAACAAAGTGAACAAGGCTCTTAAAGTAGTGGGGCTTACATTCTTACGTTCTCAAGGAGAATAACAAGCAATACCTTCTTCTCCCAGCAGCAATCTCTTTAAAATCAATATAAAAAGCAAAACTATCATTTATCATTTATATCTATCTATCTATCTATCTATCTATCTATCTATCTATCTATCTATCTACTTAACTATCTGATAGACCTGAAAGCAAACACAGGATTACTAGAGAAGAAAGTGTGCTTCAGAACTGAGTTTATGATTCCAGAATGTTCTACAGATTAGGGATCAAGTTCAGCTTAGTTTCCAGGCCTGAAACTTGCACTCCAGAATTCAGACTTGAAAGTTCCCCAGCTGCACAAGATAATTCCTTCAAATAAACTTTGTTATAAGTTGTTGGTTATGTTTTTTCTGCAAAATCCTGACTGATGAAAATGGGTATCCACAAAAATCTGGATCGGAGGACCTAAAATGACAGGGATCCAGGAACCAGCAAGATAACAGCCATGTCTCTCTTAAGAGAAACATGAAACAAATGTGCCAACTTACTTCTATCTTGCCTCAGCCTCCATGTTATTCTGTCTCTTTGCCTTCATCAACCTCCTCATCCCTTTGTAAAAAACAGTTACTCCTTGCTGAATTTAACCACTCTGGGTATTTTCTTTCTTCTTTTTTTTTGGTTTTTCGAGACAGGGTTTCTCTGTGTAGCCCTGACTGTCTTGGAACTCACTCTGTAGACCAGGCTGGCCTTGAACTTGGAAATCTTCCTGCCTCTGCCTCCCAAGTGCTGGGATTAAAGGCGTGCGCCACCACTGCCTGGCTGTGTATTTTCAATATACAAACATAGAACTCATTTCAGTGTAATTGAAATAAAATTCAATCTTGTTGGCAGTGACAGTTTTAAAGCCTTCTTGAGGTATACGTTCAGGCTCAATTTATGTTACAAGCCGTATTCCATTTCCTTCTTGCTGGGTGATTCAAAAAGATTCATATATACTAAATGATTCTGAACTACCAAGCAGGAAATCAATGAGGTGATGCTGGCTATAGAATTAGTCCACTCAATGTCCTTGGGAAGCCCACAGTCTATTTGATGAAGCTGTCTTGTGTGAATAGTGGTCTCTGTACACTGCCACACCTAGCCTGGAGGGCCACACCCTCTGTGCTCATCCCCCTCTCCTAGTATGGACCAAATTTTCAGGCTCTACCCATATCACCTGAACTCACTATGTCTGTCACATCTGGTCCCTTGGCATGGACTTTCTTTTCCTAGGGTCTGGGTTTGGGGTTGTTGGCAGCTTTGCTCATGGTTTTTACATTTCCTTGCATGTTCTGGTAACTACTAGCAGAAACAAACACTTTACTATCACTTTGAGAAAGGGCAGCTGGTTAGGCACAAACCTACATACATGCAAACAAATATACACATTCTAAACATATTTTAAAATATATAATTATGTTAAATATATTAGTATATAAACAAATACATAATATATTAAGTATAATAATAAATAGAAACGATGATGAAGATAAAGTGAGGTTATTGGCACTTGTCTAGAACATTGCTGAGGGAGAAAATATCATTTTGAGTTTTTTTCCACATCTCTCTCCTCCTCTGTATTAACAAGTGCAAATGGCTCTACTTAAACTGTCTAGCTTCTGACCACCTCCCTCCATGATGGCCTATAGTTCCATAATTGACTGTTCTTCCTTTTCTCTAGGAATGTGGCTCTTCAGTTCTTTTTCCGTGCACAACAGCCAGAGTGATTCTATTAGATGCCAAACAGATGCTTTCCTCTCGTTGAGCCTTCCTTAGCCATTTCCCAAGACGTAGAAGAAAATCTAAAATGTTTATCCTAGTTTGCAAACACCATGTAGGCAATGAACGTTCTCCACGGCTCTTTCCCTTGAGAGTTCTGCTCAAAGCACTTCATCTGTGTGTGTGCATGAGAAAGAGAGGGAGGGTCTTGCTAGGTAACACAACTGGCCTCAAAATTGGGATTCTTCTGACTCAACAACCCCTACCACTGAGCTGGAAAGTTGCCTGTGGACCACTGTGCTTGTCTCTGGCTTTTTTTTTTTTTCCACTCCCTTTTTGGAATCCTCGGGATTTTACCTGCCATTAGATTCTCCTGGCGTATTCTTCAGATGCTCACCATTCTAGGTTCTTGTCACCTTTTCTGTAGTGGCTATCACTAGCTGGCATTCTATCAGATAGTTCACACAGCCCTACGCACAGTTTATTTTTGTTAACAGAGATGTATGTGTTTTTATTTTATGTGTATGAGTGATTTGCCTGTGTGTCTGTCTGTGGTTTATGGGCCTCATGTCCAAGGAAGTCAGAAAAGGCATCATATCCTTGGGAACTGGAGTTACAGGAAAACAAACCAGAATCCTCTGCAAGAACAGTAAGTACTGTTAACTGCTGCCCATCCCCATCCTTTCTATGCACATTACCAATGATCTCAAAAGGACATCAACTCAGATAGTCAGGTGCCAATTGCAAGATGTTATCATTGTCTTTCTGGTCCTTCCAGAACTGACGTGTGGGTGCTTCGAACCTTCTTAGAAGGAGGAACAAAATACTCATGGGGTGAATACAGAGACAAAGTGTGGAGCAGAGACTGACGGAAAGGCCGTCCCAGAGACTGCCTTACCTGGGGCATTCTATATACAGTCACCAAATGTAGGCATATTGTGGATGCCAAGAAGTGCTTGCTGACAAGAGCCTGTTATAGCTGTCTCCTCAGAGGCTCTGCTAGAGCCTGACAAATATGTCAGATGGATGCTCATAGCCAACCATTGGACTGAGCACAGGGTCCCCAATGGAGGAGTTAGAGAAAGGACTGAAGGAGCTGAAGGGGTTTGCAACACCATAGGAAGAACAACAATATCAACCAACCAGAGCTCCCCCAGAGCTCCCAGGGACTAAACCATCAAGCAAGGATACACATGGAGGGACACATGACTCCAGCCACATATGTAGCAGAGGATGGCTTTGTGGGTATCAATGGGAGAAGAGGCCCTTGGTCCTGTGAAGGCTCATACACCAGTGTAGGGCAATGCGAGGGGTGGGGAGGCAGGAGTGGGTGGGTGGGTAGACGTGGGAACACTCTCATAGAAGCAGGGGGAGGAGTGATGGGATTGGGGGTTTCTAGGGTAGGGGGGAAACTGGGAAAGGGGATAACATTTGAAATGTGAATAAAGAAAATATCCAATAAAAAATAAAAGTCTTAAAATCAGAAGAAAAAAAAGAAAGAAAGTACTTAAGGGCTGGGCTGGGGTTATAGATCTTGACACAATAAAGCTAGAGCTTTTGGGGTGACTGTGAGAGAAAGAGCTACTGAAAATAATGCCAATTTAAAGGAAACGGGAACTAAGAGTTGAAGCGGGAGGCTACCTACAGGTTCATGAATCAAAATAGTGAATCAGCTAGGTTTAGACAAAAGTATGATGTTTAAAGTTCCTGGGAAATGTCACAGGCTTGTCAGTGGAACGTAGAGTTGAAGCTGCTAAATCAAAGGAATTGGTTTCACCAAAGACAGGGACCATGTTCAGCCACTTGAAGGGAGATGCTGGAACACTGAGGTCCAGGATCTGAGGCCAGCATAGTTCCTGATTTAAGCGTGAGCTGCGTACCTCTGAAATACTCATCTTTGCATTACATCATGCATTCTGGAGTCCAACACAGCATACAGATTATTGCACAAACAGAAAATTGACTGGCAGTGTTTGGATGACTTACCACAGAGAACAGAGGAGGAGAGGCTGCGTCACAGAACTTATATCTAATTACAGAAAGAAAGTTCTCCATCCTAACCTTTGGGGTTGCAACTTCAATTTGCTATAATTCTTTCATAGATTCTCCAGTGTTCTTCATGATTTACAATGACTTTCCATAGTCTCTGGTCACCGACCACCCCTGCAATTTATTCCATCCATTTTATTTATTTGCACACAGCAGACACTGTGGCCAGTATATACAACTAAAAAAAGTTCTAGGTTAGTATAAAAGTATCCCAGAGGCAGCTTGCTTAAAGTCTTGTTTTGCTGTGAAATCTGTCTTTCAAAATTCTAAATACCATCCGCAGCTTCAAATGGTGCCCAAGGGGTTCATGAATCTGCAGTCTTTATCACCTTGGAGATTGAAACTCTCGTAATGTCTGGATTCAGCATCTGCACTCATATAAAAAAATGCTTCAGTACATCTGGTGGAAGTATAAATCAATACTGGGCCTGAACTTCCAAGGTATCAGTCCCTTGACCTATCTGGCCAGCTGAGGCCATCAAAAGTAATGTGCAATGATGAACAATGTCACTCCACCTTCCAGGACACCAAGGCAAATCCTAGAGCCTTTTCAAATGAAAAGTCTAGGAGACTAGACACGTATCAATTATGTTTGACTTTTTACAAGCATCTCATAGGAAAGAATAAGATTACCCAACCAGAATATTAAGGGGAAATTAATAATTTCTATAAATTTGAATTTAATCACAGGGGAGCAGTTTTTCAAATGGGAATGTTGACATTATTTAACTTCTGGAGATGATACGCTGAGAAGATGGAACTTCATATGGACATATTAAGTCTTCAAACTCCTGGCTCAGAAGATGACGAGGTCAGGATTTATCAAATCCATGCATTTGCAAGATCATTTTAAGTTGCATGAGATAGTGACACTGTGTGCTGGATAGTTTTCTGTCACTTGACACAAGCTAACGTCATCTAAGGGGAGAAAACTTTAATTAAGGAAATGCCTCCATAAAAACCTGTAGGGAATTTTCTTAATTGGTGATCAATGGAGAGGGCCAGCCCATTGCTGGTGATGTCTTCCCTGGGCAGATGGGCCCAGGTTCTATTAAAAAGCAGGAGGAGCAAGCCAGGGGGACAAGCCAGTAAGCAGCACTTTTCCTTAGCCTCTGCATCAGCTCCTTCCTCCGAATTCCTGTCCTGCTTGAGTTCCTGTCTTTATTTCCTTGTATGATGAATACTGCTGTTTAGGCCAAAGAATTACTTTCCTTCTCAAGTTACTTTAGATCATGATGTTTTGTCATAGCAATAGTAACCCTAATTAGGACGCTGTTCAACTATCATTCCATCTATGTGTGAAGAAGTCAGTAAAATCTTAGCCCTAGTCACCTTTGAAGGTTTATTTTCAACAGTTATAGCATGATGATTTAGAACAAATAGCAGAGCTTCACATAACATGTTTAATAAAAACATTATTAATCAGAGAATCCACTGCATAATATGCAAAAGGCCCTGAGTTCATTCCCTAGCAACACACACACACACACACACACACACACACACACACCCCAAGTGAAAAAAATAGGAACAGTAAGACAGCGTTGGACAGAAGCTACTGTCTCCTTTTCTCATTTCATATGAAGATGTGAGGACTTATAAAGCATAGTGACATGTCATTCAACACTAATTTGAATGGCTCTAAAAACTTTAATGGAGAAGGTCTCTCTGTATTCATTCATTTTTTTTAAGGCATACTTATTTCAGTTCTATCCCATTGTAGTCAATGAGGAAAGAGTAGTAAACACACTAGACAAAGGCCCTGTTGCCTCTCGTTGTCAATTATAGCCTAAAAAGAGAAAAATTCTAAAGAACAACTACATGAACACATGCTATTATGGCAGTCCCACAGCAGAAGTGTAGGATTCCATGGAGACAGTCGAACAGAGGAAGTAAGTACCTGCAGAATTGTGGTTCCAGTTCAGGCATCTCCAAAGGGCAGTGAGTTCAGTAAGGAGCGGAGTGATGGAACTGGAACTAATCCCTTCTACTGCACAGACTGCAATATTAGTCCATCGAATGACATGTTCAAGTCTGTGACTTACATTCATTCTATTTCATGGTTTCAATTGGGACATGTAAGCTGAAATGAGCCCCTTTCTCCCCAAGACGCTTTTGGTCATGGTATTTTATTACAGCAATAGAAACCCTAACTGAAATAGTATTTTATGGTATGAATGTACTATACCTTGTCTAATCTCTCTTCTATTTCAGAATATTTTGTTGCTTTTGGTTTCTAGATTGGTATTTCTGCTTCCTACAGACTTTAAAATATATTAATTATAGTTATTCTATAGTGCTAAAATTTCAAGTTAACATTTAAGATTCTTAAAGCTACAGTGCTCTTGGTTGTGATATCATTTTCCTGGTTCTGCTTAGGTATGTTAATATTTTACTATAGTCCAGATATTTGAAATGATGTATTATAGAGACTCTGGGATGTTTTAACATTCCTGGAAAATTTTTTCTTTTGATTTTTAGGAACTTTAATCATTAATATATTACCCAGAGTAGCTGGAAAATTGGTTTTATGTATTGTAGACTGGGACTACTTCAGGTTTTTTTCCTTATTCTTATGACATAAACTTTATTCCTAAATTAGGATCATTTTGGGAATTTAATGGAAAACTCAATACATTTCTTACATGAATGGGTTGATTCTACATCGCGGAAAACAGCTGAAACCTGATTTTGTTTTTGTTTATTCCTCTGAGTCTTTAGCTGTATTACCTTTTGTGACTGCCTTAGCAACATTTTCTGTAAAGAATGTAAGAAAGCAACTTAAATGAGAAAGAGTTTACTTTGCTTTACAATGTAAGAGTATTGTCCATCACGGTCAATAAGTCTCTGAGATACAAGCTTGCTGCTCCTAGTTCATTCACAGTTAGTAGCTAGAGAGCAATGGATTCCCTCTCTCAACTAGATGCTTTTTTTTTTTTTTTTAAATGCAATCCAGGACCTAAGTCCAGAATATGGTGATATACTCTGTAGGACAAGTTTTCCACTAACCTAACCTCAATTAACCTGAGATAATCCCTCATAGGCACATCAAAAGCTAAACCAAACTAAATATTTCCTCAATACTAACCATCAAATGGCCATCTTGGCTTTTTAGCCTCTTTTCTGGACATTCAAAGGAAGTTTATAGTCAGAGTTTGAGCGTTGGCTATTGTATTCTTTCTGAAATTTCAGGTATCCCGGAAGTATCAGCATGAATGTGTTGACCCATCCAGTCAACAAATCTGCAGTTTCCTGCTGAAGTGCGGCTGGGAAAGCTTTGTACCTCACTGCCTGTTCTCAAAGTATAATTCACTCTTTTTTCAAAGGCTAGTGCTTTCCTGTCTTTTGCTTCTTTTCAGTCACTAAAGTCTTTAAGCAGAATTAAAAAACTGCCGGTTTTCATGACTCTAGTCTATAAGGGAGTTTGGTACAAACTGCTTTCGCCTTAATTGAGAACACTTTGTATTTTAATTTTGGCGGCACATTTTTTTTTTTTTTCTGGGAGAAGTGCTTGTAAATTCCACATCCACCTGCTTTCATGGTTGAATCTGAGCTTCTGACTTAATCACACTTGAATACCTTAGTTCTACTGAGGGTCAAGTCGGCTAACTCTCCCCTTTGTTTACCGAGCAGAGCTCAAAATTTTTCCACATGTAATTTTACAAACAACTTAGAATGAATCATAATGGACTTGAGGCTGAGCTCAGTCACTGGTATACACTACGGTTGAGGTATGGGCTATGTGTATCCCCTATGTTTTCATGTGTTGGAACCTGAATTCCCAGGTGACAGTGTTGGGAAGTAGATCTTCAAGAGTCATAGCTTAGTAAGAAGTGGCTAGCTAATTGTATGTGCTGTCCTAGGAAGGGGTTCGGAAACCCCACATTTCTGTCTGGATTTCCGCTTTGTGACATATTTGCCCTATATATAGTTTACCAACAACTATAAAGGCATAAAGTCAGTAGCATGCTGTTCAGATTTGAAGTCTCCAAAACTGTGTACTAAACAAACTTCTTTTCTTTATAAGATCAGCCTGCTTCAGCTATTTTGTTATAATCATGCAAACTAATACATATGTTATTAATTTATATAGTTTTCAGTCTAAGTTTTTTTGTCAAATATTCTCAAATCTGTAAACTGAGGAGGTGGTTTTGCCTTAATAACAACAAATAATGGCTCATAAGCATGTTTTCCTGTTAAAACTACTCCTGAACACCCCATCATTGGTAAAGATAATAGAGATGATATTAGCAATATACAATGGATTACCTGGACTTTGTTCATTTCCAGTTTGTTCTTTTCATTGGCACTCTGGTCTTGTTTGCTCGCTCCCTTTTTCTGAGGGCCTTTTCCAAAGAAAATGTAATTTACAAAAGCGTATTCCAGTAGAGCCAGGAACACAAACACAAAACAGCCCATGAGATAGATATCAATCGCTTTGACGTAAGGGATCTTTGGCAGAGTCTCCCTGAGGTGAGTGCTGATGGTTGTCATTGTCAGCACCGTGGTGATTCCTGTGGACAGAACAGCGAAGCTTAACTGAAGGCACCTTTGTGAAGCTGTGCTTTCCAAAGCCAAGAAGATAAATGCTGCCCTTTAAGGCTGTACTGCCCTGATGTCAGGAGCATGAGAAACCACTGGACCAAAGCACACACATTCCTAAAGACAAGATGTCAGGCTTTCTCTAGATTCTATTACTACAACATGACATAGAATGCACAGATAATGGAGGGTTGATGACATTTTAAAAATAAGTACATATATATGCTTATATATATGCTTCATCTATATCATGTACCTATATCATCTATATGTCTATATCTATATCTATGAAGAAAAAAGCTGTGAAAAGGCAGAACAAAATCTTACAAAGTGAGAGGTGAGAAACCAACACAGAAAGCTATTGTCTGACCACACACACACACACACACACACACACACACACACACACACACACAGAGTTTATAAAGTTCCTGGGATCCCTCTGCCTACTCTCTCTCTCTCTCTCACTCTGCTGTGCAGTCATACCCCACAGCCTTCTTTTTCCCTTTCGCCATTTCACAGTCATTGCCCTCTGGAATCTCTCTTTGTGATCCTGATCTCCACAGCAGTCACTGCTGAACTTAACATTGGTGATTGGATTGGGGTCATGGGTCTATACCAAACTTCAGTTCACAGTTTCATTTTACAGTTTCTGGTCACTTGTCACCTATGTATGGCATTGTCAAAAGAAGTGACATTTAAGAAAGTTTGTGTTTACATTAGATATTCTCTATATTCATCATGATCTTTGTTGCATGTGTTAGCTGTTGAAATATTACCTTGGTTTTATTGTTTCCAGAGCCTGTAACAAATTCGTTTCTTAGTGCCAGGAAAAGGTTTATTAAAAATCAGTCTGTAGAGTTGATAAAGAAGTTAATACCTACAAACTCAGTGTTGGTTATGTTTCATCTGCTCTGCCTAATCTAAACAGTGTTAATAGTATAATGTTTGTGTGTCACTGTACCGCATTGATGATGGTAATGATGGAATAATGATTGGGAAAAAAGAAATACAAAGTGAAGCTAGATTTAGTGTATACAGTTTGTATTGAGACTAAGCTTAGTACTCTACATTTGTACAGTATATGACAATAATTTACTGAATATAATGAGGAGATTATCTCTGTTGTTTTTAATTTATAGGTGGATAGAGACAAGCTCTGGAGCTGATGGTGCATGTCTGTAATCTCTGAGTTAGAAAACAAAAACAGGAGGATTAGGAGTTTAAGACCAGCCTTGGATACACAGCAAATTTGAGGATGGTCTGAGTAACCCTATCTCAACAAACCAAAACCAACTAACCAACCAACCAACCAACCACTAACCAACCACCCACCAACCAACCACCCACCAACCAACCAACCAACTAATCACCAACCAACCAACCAACCACCACCCACCACCCACCAACCACCCACCCACCAACCAACCAACCAACCACCAACCACCAACCAACCAACCAACCAACCACCAACCACCAAGCAGCCAACCAACAACCAACCAACCAACCAACCACCAACCACCAACCACCAACCACCAACCAACCACCCACCACCCACCAATCAACCAACCAACCAACCACCAACCACCAACCACCAACCAACCACCAACCACCAACCAACGAACCCACCAACCAACCACCAACCAACCAACCAACCACCCACCACCCACCAACCAACCACCACCAACCAACCAACCAATCAACCACCAACCAACCAACCAACCACCAACCACCAACCAACCAACCAACCAACCAACCACCAACCAACCATATAAACCTCTGAGATTAGTCACCTTTATGTAGGTCACCCAGCTATAGGTAAAAAAGGCAAGATGTTTAACTACAGCCTTTAAAATAAACCACAAGATTTGATGGTAATATCTAAAGTAAGATGAGAGTTATTGATGGGAATTGTAAAAGGAGGAGAAGACAATGGTATGGAGGAAATAAAAGAAGGGAAAAAAGGGGGTTCAAACATCTGGTAAGCGAGGACTCAAGATTGTTGATTTCCTGATCATCACCAGTACCATCAATGGGTAAAATAGAACTTTTTTCCATTTCCTCCCATTTACCTGCAATTTTCAGGATTTAATTTTTCTTTATAGTTGAATTATGTTCTACTGTGCATATGTACCATAATTTCTTATCAATAATAAATAATAATAATAATAATAAAAATAAAAAATAAAGTCAGAAGAGAAAAGGGGTTGGAGGTTCCTGGGGAGAGTTAGGGAAGTAGTCAGGTGACATGATCAAAATACTTTGTATACATGCAAGACATTTCCAAAGAATAAGTAAAGATATTATTTAAAAAAAGCAAAATGGATTCAGATCATTGATTACTTCAAATGTATTGGATTGATTAGAACTCCTTTATAAGTGATCTTACTTGTTTATTTGAATAAATCTTTAAAGTTCATCTCACATAGTACTAGCTAATGTGATTTACAGAAATAACTATTCTATTTGTATAGTCACTAAATTTATGCTTTTAGTTTTTTATTTTAAATTAGAAAATAGTAAATAAATGTTTTAAAAAGGCAGAAGTCACTGGGCAGTGGTGGCGCATGCCTTTAATCCCAGCACTTGGGAGCCAGAGGCAAGCGGATTTCTGAGTTTGAGGCCAGCCTGGTCTACAGAGTGAGTTCAAGGTCAGCCTGGTCTACAGAGTGAGTTCCAGGACAGCCAGGGTTATACAGAGAAACCCTGTCTTGAAAAACCAAAAAAAAAAAAAAAAAAAAAAAAAAGGCAGGAGTGGGTGGGCAGGTGGGGGGAGCACCCTCATAGAGGCAGGGGTGGGGTTGGGATAGGGGGTTTGTGGCATATCATTATATGCTAGACATTTTTCACATATGCTTGGCTTCTTAAAAATTATGTGCTTTTGTGAGTGCAAGTGCCCAAGGAGGCCAGAGGGCATCAGATCCCCTAGATCTGGAGCCACACAGATGAGCCACCCAACATGGGTGCTGAGCTCATGTCTTCTAAAAGAGCAGTACAAACATTTGATTACTGTGCTGTCTCTCCAGCCCCTTTCATGCCTTTAATGTAAATGTCATTTGCTTTGAGAATAGGTATGTATGGGAAATACAGTGCACAAACTTGTTTTCCTTGATGTAGATTGGCTATCATCCAGAGTCTTTAATCTTACCATATGCACAGGGTTATATTCACATTATACCAGTATGTTTATGATGCGTATATAATATGAAAAAACTATTTGTCCATGTTCTTTATACTTAGAATATCCTCAGGTTGATATGAAGCTGCAAACACTAGAGTGTGCAAGGCTTACATACTCAGTTAATAGAAGAGGGCTGGTCATATGCCAATTAGTCTATGTGTGAAGGGATCCACTGGGCAATTAATCCAACTTAGTAATTTCAAAAGAGAAGAGACGTAATATGTTGTCTTAGCCAGATGCCATGTTTCCCTCCTTTCCCTTGTTGCTCTGAAACTGGAGTGATATCTAATATGTTTCTGAGTACTAAGTAATGAAGCAGAACTGCACATGGATAGATCATCAGATATATTTTACACATTGTAACCTTCCAAAAAAACCACTTACAATCTCAAATATAGCTTTTCAGTTTTCAGCAATTACTCAACCATGGTAAGATTAATTCTGAATTTTGTTTCAACAAATGGGAAAGCATTTTTTATTCTGTCTTGATCACAGATCATTAATATAACTGATGAACTGTTTGAACCTTATTGAACATAATGAGCCCTATTTGAAGGAGAGACTCAGTTTGGTATGTTTTAACTTTAGTTAATCAAAGGGTAGTATTTCTCGACAATTGATGCAGCTTGCTAATGGTCACAAGTTCTAGCATTCACCATGTTTATTTTAAAATAATGAGTTACTAGTGTTTCCACAGTCAAAAGCAAGGAAGAAAGAGGAAGTCATCATAAATTTGGAGAAAATACAATGTAATGAGATTCTATCAAGAAATCTACTCATACAATGGGAAACATGTTTGAATTTTTTTGTCAAGTGCTAAGAGATATATTGCATTAATTATAAGCATTCTTACACTTCATTTTGGATAGTTTTAAGCATCCCATTGCAGCCTAATTAATTTACTTGCTACATGAGACATCTTGCTTTTGATCCTGAATATTGCCTCTTTGTTCGAAGATCTGATTTACTAGCCAAGAAAAAGGGGGAATGCATTACCTAGTGCGACTCTGGCTGCAGATGCATCATAGTTGATCCAAAACGACACCCAGGACAGAATTGTAATCAGTGTGGAAGGCATGTAGGTCTGCAAAATGAAGTAACCGATGTTTCTCTTTAGACGAAAACTTAGTGATAGTCGTGGATATGCCCCTAGGTTTGAGAGAAAGAGAGAGAGATCATTGTTTGATTAGAATCACCATCTCCCTTTCATAATGCGTGGATTATTAGGGAGGAAACTTCTTCACCTGTTGTGAACTCCACCTTCTTGGACACCATCTTGTAGTCAACAATTGAAAATTGGGGAAGCTCAATTTTATTGACCCCAGTTACTGCTCCCTCTCCTCCATTCCAGTAAAATTCGATGTCATCAGTGGTATAGCCATCTGAAGTGAAGAAGCACAGCCTAGTCATAAAGAGCACAGTTGACCTAGAGATGCGTTCTGAAGATAGTTGTCCAGCCAGAGGAGAGATCCATAGCACATTAGGACAAAAAAAAAAATCATTTTGAACCTAAATGGCAGATAGATCTTATATGGAGTGCCATTTCTAATAGATTAGGAGTGTTTACATTGAGGAAAGAGATGCATCTGGCTTTAGTGAACATAAGCTCCCAAGTCCTTTACTACTTTGAATCACCACTACAAAATTGTTTTTATTGTATCTACAGATGGGTGCTTTTTTGTTAAAGCAAGGGGTAGCTGCATTTCAGAGCTCTGGAAATTGGTTTGGATTATGCTTTTATCTAACAAAACCAGAATCAAATGATAAGCACAGTTATTAAAACGAGAGCCTTGGGAATCATGAATTAGAATATAGCAAAAGATCAAATCTTAATAAATGATCAAGGCATTGAAAAATAAATATGTTTAATTTAGAAAAGTAACCAGGTTTAAGTCCTTCTATTATAGCTACTGCTATTATAGGTAACATACAGTTAAAATCTTAGGTATTATATACATTCTTGATTATCCTAGGTGCTTTATGAATTATTGATCTCTTTGAATTTATAAGGGTGGACTTTAATGTCAGTGGAACCTAGAGAAGACGGAAGATAGCTGAAGCTGTGTCCCTGGCTTTGGCACAGAAGGTCTTATATCCATTGCCTGTTGGTTTCCTTCTTGTCTGTCCCCATTTGCCAGTGGCTTAGCTGAGTCTTGGTGGTGTGTAAGAGTAAATTGTATAACAAGAATAATGCTTGGGTACGTTTTAAAATTCTAAAAAAACAATTTGGCTCATAGCATTCATTTTTAAACCAGTTATACACATAGCTGATGTTTCTATTTTCTTTTTATACCAACGACAAATTAAAAAAAGTATTATTTTTTCTTAGAGTTACTGACACTTGTTTCAAAGATAACCTTATGAACGTTTTACAGTATGCATTATGCTGGTCTACTTTTGATTAAAGTAGTTGCATCTTTCCAAGATATTTTAAAAAAAGTTTAAGATTTGGGAGCTGAATTTAAGCGTCAAAGAACTGCACCAGTTTACCAGTTCAAGAATGAGTTAAGTTTTAGTCTTTCTCCTAGTCCTTTTTTTGGTATGTGTGTATGAGAAAAAGGTTTCGATTTTACATCTTAAAATACTCAAAATTCCCTTTCAAAAAACTTTTTAAAATTCTGATTCTGAACAATAGCTGCTTCATTTTTGATATCCCTAGTTTATCACAACATATTATAATATACTTAATTTCTCATTAAGCCATTACCCATTAACAAAAACTTTCTCTTTCTCCAAAAGAGTAATATCCATATGAAATAATTCATATACAATTTATTTAATGTTACATGTAAATATTGTTTCTGAGAAGCTACGTGATCCTCTTTACCTATTGGGTTTAACATCATCTATCTGGGAGAAACTAATATGTTGGGGATTTATGTTAAACTTGGACACAAATGTGTGATACCAATGCTCAACACTGTTTTGAATATCTTACAGGAATCCATGAACAGCTCTGCAGAAGATACATACATAGATAGAAGGCTGATGGATAGATGTATGTGTGTGTGTGTATTATATATTATATATATATATATCCGTATACTTCCATGTATTTATATCTATCTATCCATCCACACAGATAGATGTGCGATGGATAGATAGAAAAATAGATGGGTTATAGATTACTAGAGTGGTAGATAATGTGATGGATGAATGAATAAATAGATATATGGGTGATGGATAGATAGGTGATGGTTAGTATATAGGTGATGGATAGATAGACACATGATGGACAGAAGGATAGATACATGATAGATGGATAGATACATGATGGATGGATGGATGGATGGATGGATAGATGTTGAATTATGGATGGATGGATAGATAGATGATGAGTGGATAGATAGACAATGGATGGATAGTAGATGGGTGATCAATGGATAGATAACTGATGGATAATGAGCAGATAGGTTGGTGATTGATGGAGAGATAGATATATGATGGATGGATTAATAAATTCATGATAGATGAATAGAGGAATAGATAGATAAGTGACATACAGACACACAGAGAGATGAACAGATAAACACATAAATAATCTCCACATCCAGGAATAAAAATGCTCCTATCTTGTTCTAGGCTTGCTAAATTAACAAGGTGATAGATTTCAACCTCCAGATGCTGTTTCAGTTGTCAGAATCTAGGGCAAAAATGTAAGTACCAGTTCGAGTTGTGAGAGTCACAGACAGTTTTGTAGTTTGGGTTAAGAGAGAAGAGGCAGTGGGTGAGCCAAACTGGCAGCTCTGTGAGCTTCGACTTCTTGGCAGTAGCATAACACTAAATAAAACTGGAATGTGAAAACCAGCCAAAGCAGATTTTAATATTCACGTTTGTTCTCTCTTATGCCATATTTTCCTTCCCAAAGTCTAGCTGGTCCAGTTTAATCATGGTCTGGGAATAGTAAATGGAAAATTCTAAACATGAACATTTCATGAGACTGAAACTGCACACTGCTCTTAGCAGTGCTATGAAATCCCATGTTCTCATGCTCTAGCCCACCCAAGATGCCAGAGACCTCTTGGTCCAGCACATCCTTGCTGAACTGTTTATGCTTCTGACTCATTTGCTCTATGGTAGTCATGTCTGTTATCTGATCAAATGCCTCAGTCCTGCAGGGTCACAGTCAAGTAACCTTTCTTGATAGCGAGACTATATTCACCTAGGCCCGATTACAGGTTGTTATAGTTGTCATTGAATATGTTTTCCTTTAAATTGTTTCTGTTTTATTGTGGTCATTGTTTATTTTTCTTTTGTCTAGTCCATGTCCTAGATGTATATGGAAAGGAAAGGCACGGTCTGTATGGGGTTGGCATATGCAGTGCTTTGGGTATCCGTCTGCTGGACTTCTTAAAACATACTTCCTTGTGGATGAAGAGGAACTACTGCATTCAACAACTCATGTAGTCAGTGGTTTGGGTCTTTATCTCCAAGCTCATTTCACTTTGTTTAACTAAAACTCATTACTCACAGTGCTGTAGGCACTGAGATAATTACATATGATTTGGGGGAGAAAAGAGAACATGAACTCTCATTTATATAGATGCTGGAGCTCTCATGGGAGCAATAATGGCAGCTGGATCCAAGCGAAGAATAGAGGCCTTGAAGCACACTATTATTCAAAGGTTACACAAGAACATTTTGCCACAGAGAGAGAACATCAATTTACTCACGCCTAAACAATCTATTTACCAAAGGTTTTCCTTTATGAACCGGTGACTTCACACAGCGTTTCAGTCTCAGCACTCCCGATACCAAGGATGTTGTTTCCTAGCAACGACCACAGAGAAGCACTCAGAATTTCCTATCAGCCCCTGGGGACTTCTTAGTGATGCAGAAAGTACAGATAAAATTAAGTTGATGTCAACAGATGAAGATACACAGAGAGCTAGTTCTGTGTAAAAGGGTCTGAATATTAGTATTCTCTGCTGTTTGAAACACTTTATTTTAGATGAATTTTCTGTTCTGCAGATAAAACTCATTCTTCTCTGTGCCTTAGTAGAGCTACAAGGATGGTCAGATATTATTCTTAGATGGGTTGAGATGATGTAGGAACTTAAACTTCCACCCACAAGCAGACAGATGGAAACATATTTCTTTCTAAGGAGAGGTCTTTGAAATTTAGCAAGTTCCATGATCTTCATGGACTTAGGCCAATCCTTAAAATATATTCTTTTTACAAACTGGTGATCAGCTCAAGGCTAGGCAGTGATACAGATTGTTAGACTCTCAATGTGCCAGCGAGGTTCATGTGTTGGGAAGTTGTTTTTATCAAAGCAACAATCTTGGGAAGTAAGAACTTTTTAGGGTATTTTAACTCAAGAGCAACAAGCAGTAATACTGTTAACATGATGTATCCTTATAAAATACTAGTCTCTCTCTCTCTCTCTCTCTCTCTCTCTCTCTCTCTCTCTCTCTCTCCCTTCCTCCCTCCTCTTTCCTGCCCTCTGTCTCAGAAAGAGTCCCATTGTGGAGTCTTGGCTGACCCGGAATTTACTATGTTGACCAGGCTGATCTTAAGCTCACAGATCTTCACCTGTCTCTGCTTTCGGACTTCTGGGATTGAAGGAGTGTCTGGGAAGCATGTGGTTGGACTTCATTTAGTTCTTTTGTTCCTGTGTTCTCATTCTGTGGTGCTTTGTCTTCTCTCTTCCAATAAGGGATGGTACAGCAAGAGCATGCTCACCAACTCCTGGGCCTTTGACTTTAGTTGTGATACAGATTGTTAGACTCTCAATGTGCCAGCGAGGTTCACAACTTACAGGGTTGTGAGCCAGTAAAAATTGTTGCTTAAAAGAACATTCAGTCCTGAATTCTCTATGATAGAAGCACAAAGCAAGCATAGGTTTGAGACAAACAATTTTGTTGGTGTGTCTTGGGTCAAATTAACTGTGCTCATTTCCAACCACTGGACTGAAGTTGGTGACCCCTGTGGTTGAATTGGGGAAAAGTTGGAAGAAGCTGAGGAGGAGGATGACCCCATAGGAAGACCAGCGTTCTCAACTAACCTGGACTTCTGAGATCTCTCAGACAATGAGCCATCAACCAGGCAGCATACATGAGTTGATTCTAGGCCTCTGAAACATACACAGAAGAGGACTTCCTGGTCTGGCCTCAGTAGGAGAAAACATGCCTAACCCTTGAGACTTGAGGCTACAGGGAGTGGGGAGGCCTATGGGTGGGGACATTCTCTTGAAGACAGGGGAATAAGGAATGGATGAGGAACTGAGGGAGGGTAGACCCGGAGGGGTAAGGACTGGACTGTAAAAAAAAAAAAGGTAATAAAAAAAATCATAGGTTTTAAAATATATTTTACAATAAGTAATTGAAAACTCTTAAAGAGCTTGTAGAATGTGAACACATTTCGTCTACACTGGGTAATATCTAAATGGATTGGTTAAAACGTTATCACCAAAGGTTGCTAGGGCAACATTCAAGATTCCCTACAGTTTTTCATTTACGTGGAATGTAGCAAGATCTACCTAATTTTTCCAGTGGTAAGAGTTGTGATGTCTTCATTAGGTCTGCTGATCCTAGTTATGGCTGATCCTGTCTTGGCTAACCAGTTAACTTTTCAAGCTGATATTGCTGACTGCTGTCAATGGGGCTCACTCTTTGCTGACCTTCACTTCCAGCCTTCCTGCCTTGCACTGGTAAAAGTGAATGGTCTGTCCTATCCTGCATGGCCTATGCCATTGTTGGTGTGTTTGACTAGTGAAGATTAGAATTTTTTTTTATTCTACTTACTTATTTTCTAGTGATTCAGCAGATATTGAATTAGCTTTCTCAATAGCCAAGTGATTTTTCTTCCCCCTTGGACACAAGTTTAGGATTTAATATTCCCCATTAAACTTTAACCAAGTCATTTTCATTCATTATTTTAGTCCATTGAAGTTTTTTCTTTGTTTATTTGGATCCTTTTAGATTCATGTTATTTAATTTAGAAAATATGCCACTTATCATAAATTTCACTTGTTTGAGACGAATGTGGACTGGCAGAGTCAAGGAGAGAGCCCTTCAGCACTCTTCTGGCAATACCCCTGGAGGCTGACAGCAAAACCTTAAATGGCATTTGTGAGTGGCAATATCATTTATTCATTTAATATTTATCTAATCATTTTAGTGACAAGTATGCTTTTCTCTTTTTATCACATTTTCTAGGCTTGCTTACTTTGAACACTCGTCAAATAAGAGTAAATGTGTTTTGACTTTTATTTAGAGAAATGAGGCTGCCTCAATAGATTACTGATTCTATCTTCAGCTTGAATCTAGTCCAGACTGAACTGATCACATTAGCCTACACGGCTGCAGAATTTAGATTTTTTTACCTTCTGAAAAAATAATTGAATGATGTCTTTCTTATTATCAGCAACAATAGCCATGTGGTGTGTGAACAGGTTTATAATGAAAAAAAGTCCATCTATGAATGTCCAGCTTTAATAAATGCCAATGGAACTATACTGTTTTCTGTCATGTAGATGAATATGCTTTATGGAAAATTTTGACAAAACAGTAGGATCAAGGTTGCTCTATGGTGAAAACCAGTGGTGAGGTAAAAAACAATTTCATGGAAATGCTAACCCTATTAATAAAGGAGTGTCTGACTGTTTCCAGAAATATTTTTTTCCGAAACAAACAGCCCCTAACAGCTACAGGACAGTTTGCCTTGGAAAAAACTGTTTTCCTTTTCTTCCAAATTTTTATGGTATGATAAGACATAGATTCCTTTATCTTCTGTTTCTAACACCAAGTTCCTAAATTCCTTGGACTTTCATATGTGACAAGAGCATCTTTTGTTCTGATGAAGTGACTCTCACAAGCCAATCAGGAACCTCAGGATGGAGGCAGGTTGGCAAAAGACCAAACCTCATTTAGAAGCCTGAAAATTTCAGTCTAATGCCAAATGGAAGGTAGTCTAGAGTTTGTCTTCGCACTCAATGCACCTTCCCTGATAATCCTACATGATGGGGTTAGGAGAGCTTTCTGGGCCTATAAACACATCAAGGTGCTAGGGGAATGGGGGGTGGAGGGAGGGGGAAGGAGAGGATCCAGGGCTGCGAATCCTCACCCACACCCTGACATACCTTACCAGATGCTTCCATCTGACCGTTCACGAGTTGAACCCTTTAGAATTACCATCTAATACAGACTGAACTTTTTTCCTGACTTCGCTGAACTGCTTTGGCAAGTAATCTTGAAGGTGCTTGTTTTGGGGAACCACAAGACTGTGTGAGGTTAGCGTTGATGTGGGCAGCCTGGATTCATCCCAGTGACTGGCATCTAAATAGATGGTAACTTCATGGGATTGCGCTCTTAAAAAAGTGGAGCCTGACCAACTCTGAGTTGGAGGTGTCTGGACTGAATTGAGTTATTAAATGTCTGGTTGAAATCCAGAGAGTAGGAGAACTAGTTGGTGTGCAGAAAACCTGCACATTTTTAGAAGCATGAGCAAAACCAGTTCACAATTTTCTGCTTTTGTTAACATTCACAGAATAAATTTTTCTGAGATAACTGTGGTCTTTTAAAAAAAGTCTGCGAACCCTATCTAAACATTTAATGGATGTTCCAATTTCTTGCAACTTTCTCCTTTAAAATGTTACTTGGGGGGAAAGATGTCAAAAACTGTAACTGCTAAATCTACTAAATCTTGTTCTTAATTTCTGCCATGTTTGGGGTACAAACAACCAAAAAGAGATATTATTTTCACAGTATTCTAACTGTAATAAAGCATGCACTTGTTGCGGACTGAGAAATTTGTGTTTGAAATTTAGACAACTTTATGTTTAATATTTCTGTCATGAAAGGAGGATGGCCTAGCCTTTAGATGAAGGCTGGGCAGTTACTGTAGTTGAATGACATCCCTGCCAGTAACTTCTGATCATGTTAAAATCCCTTTGCACAGGAGCGGACATCAAGCCGCCCACAAAACTTCAACTCAAAATTTGTCTTGCCTACATGATGTGCAGGGATAAAGATAGAGCAGAGATTGAGGGAATGGCCAGTCCACTTGAAAACCATCTTGAGACTGGCCTAATTTAAGAATCGTCACATGTAAGAGACTCAACCCCTGACACTATTGATAATACACTGCTATGCTTGCAGACAGGAGCCTAGCATAACTGTCTGCTGAAAGACTTCATTCAGTGGCTGGAAACAGATGCAGAGACCCATAGCCAAACATCAGGTGGAGCTCAGGGAGTCTTGCAGAAGAGTGGGGAATAGAATTGAGCAAGATGGAGGGGTCAAGGACATCATAAGAAGACCTACAAAGTCAACTAACCAGGGCCCATGGGGGCTCACAGAGACTAAACCGCCAACCAAAGAACATGAAAAGGCTGGACCTACGCACCCTACACATTTATAACAGATATGTAACTTGATCTCCAAATAGATTCACTAACAATTGGAGTAGGTGCTGTCTTGGACTCTGTTGCCTTCCATTGGATCTCCTTATACTAAATGGACTGTCTGGTTGGGTCTCAGTGGGAGAAGAAGTGCTTAGTCCTGCTGGGACTGGATGTCCCAGGGTGGGGTGGTACCCAAGAGCGGGGTTCTCCTTTTCTAAGGAGAAAGGGAGAGGGTAATGGGGGAAGGGATTTGTAAGTGTGAGACTGGGAGAAGTGGAGGTTGGGGGGTTGTAAGTTGTAATCAGGATGTAAAGTGAATAAATAAGTAAATTAATGAAGAAAATCCCCCTGCAGTTGGCGATAGAGATAGATGTTTGATTGTTAGAAAAGCCCTTCATAGAATATAAAATAAGCATGTTTTTCGTGACATATGAAAAAGAACCCTGTAAGTAGAGAATTTAAATAAGCATGTCAATATTGAAGTGCAATTTAAGATGATTTTAAAACATGATTTAAGCATGGGTGTTGTTTAAGAATGCTTGCTCTGTCTGGAATTGCTAGTTGTAGGCCAGTTCCCTATTGCCAAGTTTAGAGAAGAGAGTCACTCTTAATTTTGAGATACACTTAATATTCCCAATTTAATTTTATTTTCTAAAGCATAAACTATCCTTGAGGGTAAGAGAGACCATGAACGAGTAAAGCAGAGGCTCAGGCTGTTATTCAGTAAATCACAATGTTCAGTTAAAGCTTTATCAGTGGTAATTTTGGCCTGAAGCTGTGGATTAATTTGGAATTTTTTTTTTTTAATTTTCTAATTTGCTTCTGATATTTCATATTGGAAGTTATTCATAATTTATTTTTATTTTTATTTTAAATAGTCAAAACATTTTAGTATTATTGTTTGTGAGTTCGTCCTTGGGGGCTTATTGAATTTTGCTTTATTTCGAGTCTCTTTTCTTTTCTTTTATAAATTGTGCATGTAAGGTAACTTTCCACCAATAAATTCTGACGATATAAAGGATTTTTAAAGAACACATTAAAAATCTAAAAATATCCACAATTAATTTAAGTCAGTTATGGTGAAAATTCTGAAATGTGTTGTCAAGAGAAAAGGAAAAAACCTGCCTGTGTATGTACATGTATACCAGGCATGAGGTACCTCACTATGAGTTGTTAACCAGACTTTGCTATTTTTGTTTTATTATGATAAAATGCCTTGACAAAAGCAACTTAATGGAGAATGGGGTCTGTGTTTTAGCTTAGATAGAGACAACCATGGTGAAGAAGGGATGACAGCAGGAACAGGAAGCTGGCTGGTCACATAGCATTGGCAGGTCACAAGCAGAGACAGGGCACGAGGTGGAGCCAGGGTATAAACATGAAAACTCTTCCTTCCATCCACCTCCTAAGGGATCCATAACCTTCCCAGATAGGATCACGGATGCAGACCCCCCCCCCCACACACACACCTTATCAATGATTTTTTAATATGGAACATTTCTCAACAGGGTAAGATTTTAGATCATTTTCTTTAACTAAAATATAATATTAAAAACAATAGCAACAACCAAAGAAACAAGCCATTTATCAGACTTTTCAAAACTCAGAATCAGAGAGATAATAATCAGGTTTCCCAAAAGAGCTGATTTCAAGTGGCAAGATAATGAAGTTCCCTCCGCATTAAGCTTTGCAGAGAAGTAACCTGAATTACCAGTGTAAACCACTCTTTTTCTCTCTTCTGCTCTCCCTGCCTTGAAATGAGCCATTCTTTTGTTCTTCTTTACATTTGCTCCAAGACATTGGCAGACCAACTTTTAAAAGACATGAAACCATAGAAGATAATTCACACGAGAACCACAATGGCCAGAATTCCTTGGAGACCTCCCAAATGGCACAGGCAGACTATTGCCATAGATTTGGGTAGCTTTTCAGAACCACACGGTAAGATGTTATTGCTGAAGACACCACACATTTTGAATGTAGGTCATAGAGAAAATATGGAGGAATTGAGCTGCCTACTTCCTCCCTGGTGACTAGCATTCACAAGGTAGAAATTGCTATGTAGTAACCCGGGAGAGAAATGTCATCGGTCTTACTGGCCTGCATTCCTTGGATTCTACAACACCAACTTTCCAGACAAGATGGAGCCACTGTATAATAGTGGCATGACTACTATGGGAATAGCCAAGTGCATTCCACTGGGCTCTGATGTCACATCCGCCAAAGGGAGTTAATGCACAGTACTATGGCCCACAGCTGTGGAAATCAGAGGCCCTGCATAGGGTAAATCTACTGCTTCTGTTTTGATAATTGAACAACTTGGCAAACTGTCTCCAGAGTATTTATGTTTATATTCAAAGATGGAAGCTTTCCTCAACCTCAGTCGTGGATGCCTCTTTTTGGAGTAGCTGTTAATGCTTGGTCAAGTACCATAAGCGGCCATTGCATACTCTTCCTTCGAATGGACATTCACATTCTCCTTTCCAAAACCTAGGAAACGCCAGCAAAGAGAGGGTGGAAAGAATGAAGTAGGATTCAGATGATGAGAAACAGAGCCATGTCATGTTGGGTTACAGGAGAGTCCTGTGTCTGCCCCACCACAGGGCTCATGCATGTTGGTCAGGGAGGCAGGATGGGGGAGGTTTGACCATGCTCACCCCACGCTGGTGCCGGGCTATGGGAAGCCGCAGGACACCACTCCGGGGGTGGGAGAGCCAAGTCTGAGATGTGGGACTGCCGGAGCTGGTTCAGGGGAATTCCAGCCTGCAGAGAGGTCGGGGCTGTCTGGTTCTCAGGCTCTTGGGCACCCAGGCATCACTGGGAGCTGCAGAAGAGGTGAGAATGGATGGGGAGAGGGGAACTCCCGTCTGGGTCCTGCCCTGCCTGATGAGTTCTTGGCTTGGTGGCTTGGTGGTTGTGGCTGGGAGTGCAACTCTGTAGGCAAAGGCCTTCTCTATGGCTCCCCATGAAAAGAGGCAGTCCAGAGTTTTAAGGCTTTTATTGTCATGGCAGAAAGTGGATGAATAAAAACTATCCTAGTTTCTCAGGGCGAGCCTGAGGTTAAATACCTTTTGCTAGGAGGAGTGTCTGGGAAGGAAAGCTTAATTGGCTAAACCCTTCAGACCTTTAGGTATCTCATTAAATGGTGACCTGTGGTCACATCTTCTACCTGTGAAGAGGCTTGGGGTGTTGCCCTTACATGAGTGATGGACACAGATCTATGGAGGGCTGCGGCCTCTTGTCAGGAGCCTAGTGTCAGGGAACCAGGCAAAACACCTACCGGCCCTCAGGGTCACCCGGGTTTCCAACCTGAGCTCAACCAAAAACCAGACTGCCTTTCATGGTCCTAAAATGTCACACTGTTTTCTGAGAATGACATGACTGTCACACTTATGAACTCAAAACAGATACAGTTGTTTGCACAGGACCACACAATGCTAGGCCTTTCCATATGTAGTCACGGAAAGCAGTAAGTACTCAAAGGGCCAGGCCCCTCCTTGGGGAAGGAGTTGGCAGTTGATGGCTCCTGGAGGTAAGGAGAGAATCCTTGTCTTCATTGATGAGTTGCCCATGGTCCAGTGGATAGCTTCATGTCAAAGTCAATGCCAGTGGCCCTGGTTAAACTCAGCAGACCACAAAGTGATAGCAAAAACAAAAGCAAACCGATATGCTAGTCTGAGGGTGATTAATTAGTAATAGAGGGTTATTGGTGGGGGTAGGAAGGGTACTAGAGAGGATGGGATGCTGTAACAATAACCAAAATGTATCATATATATAGAATTGTCAAATATGAATAAGAAGCATCAGTAAAGAACGTGTGTAGAAATAGTTAACAGTACCTTTTCCTGGATGTCAAGAGGATGGGTGATGGAAACGTATTTGACAACTTTAGTGTGTGAGTATGCCATACCTTTGGAAGGAAATTTCAGTAAACCATTTTTATGTTCCAGAAATATCCAAAATATATTTTGAGAAAGGGAGAACAGCAAAACCGAAAACTACACAGTTAACCTGTAGAGGGCACCCAAGACTTTTTAGACTAGACTGTGCTTTCAGATCTGAAAATTTTATTCTCTCAGGCTTAAGAAAGAGTTTTAGCTTTTTCACAGTGAGTTTTAATTTTGGATCATTGATTCTCAGGAGGCTTTATTTTGAAATTAGCTTATATTAAATGATCCTAGAACAATTATGATTAATGTACTTTGTCACGAATTCAGATTTAAAGCTGAGGACCTAATTTAATAATGAAACGCTAGTTGGTGCTTAAAGCAAACGTGGCAAATGACCTGCTTTGGTACACCTGGTGCTTGACCTTTGATCTTATTACTGTCATCTTGAAAATGACACTATAGTATCCTTACTGTGTATGCAAAGCAACAGAAATCTGTGGCTCGTGTATGATATATGCTATGCATATGATATATGCATATGTATGCTATGAATCTATGCTTCACATTTTCACGTCCCCCAGGTGAGACTAAGTAAACAATAGAAGTAAGATGTGTTAGTACACATGACTAGGTGAAGCTAGAGTTCAGTTTCTGACTTTACTAGCCAACCAGAATCTGACTCACTTCAGGGATATCAACCGTTCTTTCAGTCTTACTCTGAAAGACTTCACTTGCAGGTAACAGTGAATCCACAGCATTCAGTTTTTAAACGTGATGCTTTTTCCTTCTGTAGATGTAAGGTGTGTGGTCCCTGCCATGGATTTTCACAAGCCTATTGCTATTAGGATCTCTTCTAGGTCAGGCTGGATAGATGTCGAGAAGCGGAGGCCATGAGCTTCTGAGGCTTATAGACTACCATGGCTTTTCCCTGACAGTTCCTTGCCGTTTGGAGTCCACATGAGTCAAATGCTGGTAATCTGAAGCTATCCCGTGGTTTGTGTCCAGAGCTTGTCTACACTCAATTCCAGGTGCTAGATCAGTGTCGCAGAGGTTATTATATTAGACATGTTGGTCACATTAATATCTGTGCTTTTAAAATTGCATTGTGTTGGGACATGCTGAAAAACCCCACTGTCTGATTATTATTGGTTTTTCTAGGATTGATTTTTTTTTTTTTTTTTTGCTCCATGTAATTTGGCAGTTACATTGATGGAACATGTGGCTTGTTGCCATTTTCTTTATGTCAAAGGCTTTCTTTCTGATGAGCATGAAATAGGAAAGCAGGCAAATACAAATGTATTTTTAGAGCTGCCCGGTGCGGAATAGTTTGGGCACAGCAGTTGCAGAAGGGTATTGCTCTGTAGCTATTGTCCGATCTTTGGCCTGGAAAGAAACGCAATGATGATAATTCTTACTTTTCAGGTGGGGGAAATGAAAGTGCAGACATTCATGACCTGATTGGGAAGGCTGAACGCTTCCAAGTTTCTATCTGTGGAAATGGGGCCAATGATCTGTGCTACCTGACTCATAGGGAAGATAAAAAGGTCATCTTGCAAAGTCACGGCTGCAGAGTGTGTCTTAGAGGCAATCCATCATCCTAGCACTTAGAAGCATCACAAAAAGCATCAGGAGGAGTTTGGAGCAGTGGCTGTCAACTTCGGGTGCATCCTATTGCTTGGGGACACTTAACATTTAATTTTGGTTGTTACAACCTGGGTTGGGCTGCTTTTGGTGTCTAGAGGTCAGAGATGCTGATGAACAACAGAGCAACAGATTGCCAGAAAGACTTGTATCAATGTTGAGAAGCCCCTTGCCCCTGCCTAGTGGATGCTGTGGTGAGCATCATGGTTTCTGCTGAGATCATTTGTATCAGTGATGTGCAGTGAGTTACATAGTCACACCTACGTTTATTCTGAGGGGATAGAATTTATGAATATAGAAGATGCAAAACTGTTTTGCAACCAAATCACATATAGACATCCTTCACTATAATCTAATGTCCTATCTCTGTTACAGTTCTTCCCATACAAGATATGGTTGAACATTTTTGGAGTAAGTTGCAGGTGAAAAAGTCAACTGAAACACTTAAATAACAGGCTTGGGAAACCCTGTGCGTTTTGTATTAACAGTTATTGGTTTGAAAAATCCTTATCACTCTAACCCCCCCAATACATGCAGTGATTAAAGAGACTTCAGGATGAGAATGAAGAGGAGAGAGGTAGAGAAATTGAAGAACTATGTTTGCTGTTGTCTTTCATAGATTGGTTCTGGAGTTGTATGTGATGTTGAACACTATGACTCAGAGATAGCCATGAAATATAGCAGACTCATGCAGTCCTATAGCTAAAAGCAAATAACATCATAAAAGTGAGCAATGGCTCTAAATAGACAATTCCTCAAAAGACACTGAAAGCATGATCACTGTTAATAATCAGAGAAATACAAATCAAGCCACAACGTGCTATTATGTCACCTTATAAGCATGGTTATTTGCTGCCAAGAAACACAAATAATAAATGTGAATAAATGCTGTGGAGAAAAAGGAATCATGGTTAATTGTTGGTGGCAATGTAAATTAGTACAGCCATTGTGCAAAACAATATCAAGAGCTCCCAAAATACTATAAATAGAACTTTTATGTAATGCAGCCATAATACTATGGGGCATGTGTTTAAAGGAAAACAAAATCTCAAAGTGGCACCTGTATCCCCTTTACTGTAGTACTTATTCACAATAGCCAAAACGTGGAAACAACTTCAGTGTTTACTAACTGGTGAGGAATATGTAGTACATATTCAAAAGGCAATGCAGTTATTGACATAAAATGAATGTAACCCTGTCAATGCATCAATGTGAATAGAAAGATAGATCATTGCCTTAAACTGAGATAAACCAGGCACAGAGATACAATAACCACACAATCACACTTGTATATCAAATCTGAAGAAGTTGATGCCATAGAAGTTGGGAGAGAATGATGGTTGTTCAAGGCTTGGAGGAAGTAGTAGGCGCCTGAGTTATAGTCAGACAATAATAATAAGTTCCAATGTGCAATTATGCAATGTCATAGTTTACTGTCAACTTGACACAGTCCAGTCATCTGAGACGGGACTTTCAGTTGAGGGATTGCCTGGATCAGAGAGGCCTATAAGAATGTCTGTGGGTGATTGTCTTGATTGTTAATTGATGCAGGAAAGCCCAGTCTACTCTGGGCAGCACCATTCCCTGAGCAGGAGGTCCTGTGCTGTGGAAGAGTATGACTAAAGAAGAGCCTGTGAATGAACCAGCAAGCACCTTTCTCCATAGTTTCTGCTTCCAGTTTCTAGTTGAGTGGCTTGCTTCCCCTATTTGCCTTAATATGGACTGTAACCTATGAACTGAGATAAACCCTTTCCTTCTCAATGTTGCTTTTGATAGGTGTCTTATTACAGCAAAGAAGCAACCCAGAGCACACAGCATTATAAATAATTCTAATGAAATTTTTATTCATAAAACTTGGATTTATCATTAAATAAATGGTAAAAGATTGAGGAGACAGATAAGTGTAAATCGATTTAAGCATTTCACAATATGTACATGTATTGGAATATCACATAGTATTGATACATATGCATGATTTTTTACATTTTATGCTTCAGGAAACCTCATTCTATATGATAAAAGTCCTGATGTGTGGTTAGAAGCATCGTTGTAGAAAAGCCTTCAGTCTTTGGAGTAGCGTGGTCTGTTAGAACCACGGGGTGTCACACACTACTCTCCTCTGACTTTTCCTGTGAGTCTGTGATAATGAGAGAGGACAAACATACTCTGCAAGAGAACTTATGGACATAGAAGAGATCTATCTCAGAGCCATCCTCTTGGAGGGATGGTTCTTGCCAGGATGAGAAAAAGATCAGTGAAATCTTAATCACTTCTGGGCATGAATTTTTTGTTTCCAAAGGAAGATTTTTAACTAGATTACTTTTCTATAACTCATACCAACCAGTATTCAGGGACCTCTTTGTGATATTCCATAGAAATATTTGTCTTTGAAATTCCACTGTTTGGCTTCATCTTTTCTGTCAAATAGTACTTTTTCACTGTAAGGTACTACTTGGAAGATAATTGGCTTTACTGAATTTAAAACTTTAATGAGTGCTCCACTCAGTAAATATTTTAATTCTAAGGCAAAAAAGTACAACACTGAGGAAAAATCCAGAGAAGTTGTTATGTAAAGAGTATGTATAGGAAACTAGAAATTCTCCAGCAGAAAGGACACTGAAGTGAAATATTATTGAGCAAACACCCCATATATGAGCTTTTATGTCATCATAAAATATGTGATCATATTTACATCTGTCACTGATTGAGCATCTTCCGAGGGTCTGGTGCAGAGTGGATCATTTTTTCAGACAGGCATGAGCATGCTGCTGAATTTTAAGAAGAGGGAAAAAACATCGACATTCTAAAATTTAGAAAACCGAGTCACAGAAAGTTTAGCATGGCCAAAAGATTGCATTGTTGATTTGCAAAATCTTTCTTTACCAGACTGCCTCGTTTCTCATGAATTTGTTCATACTATTAAGCAAGCTTAATTTTCTAACACTGTAATGATTATCCTGTAACCTATTAGGTGTAACCACATGAGAGGGTTCATATTTGGCCCTTTTGGAAACAAAGGAGCAAGTTTAAAAGGCTTGACTTGCTATAGTATAGTGTTTGGAATGATGATATAGAATGATATAGTATGTGTACTAATTGTTTCCTCTTGCTGTGATAAAATACTGAGAGAACCAATATGGGGAGGGAAGGATTTACTTTTCCCAAGGCTTACATGTTGACCACCCAAGGCAGTCAGGACAGAAACTGAAGCAGAAACCTGGATGTACAAACTGAAGCAGAGATCTGGACGAATGCTGCTTGCTAGCTTGTTTTCTGTGGATTATTAAGCTTACTTTTTAAAATAGCTCCTAGGACCCTCTTCCCAGAGGTGGCATAATCCACAGTAGACTGGTTTGTCTTACATCAAAGCTCAAGAAAATTTCTTACAGACTTGCTATTGGCCAATCTTATGAAAGCATATTCTTCATTGAGGATCCCTCTTCCTAGACGACCCGACTTTGTGTCAACTTGACCCAAACTAATCAACACAGCATCGTATAGAATGCTGTAGTACTGTTCACTATAGTGTATAAAGCGGGGGTTTTAGGGACCAAATATATAAGGTGTTTATACACACAAGGTATGGTTCAGGGGAAGGTTTTTATTGTAGATATGAGGGAAAGTGTAGCCAGAGGCATCTTGAAAAGTCCAGAGCAGGGAGAAAAAGTACTAGAGTGAACTTGACCAGCAGAATAGACAGAGCTACAAGAGAGAAAGAAGGGAAGAGTGAGACAAGAGAGAATAAAGAAGAGAGGGGTCAAGAAAGGGGACCAATAGACAGCCAAGAGAGTTCATGGCCACAGTGGCAGTGTTAAATAGGAATGAGAAGCTTGGGAAGGGAAGCCCATGAGCTAGAGACATTTTGGGCAAGGGCAGAGTCAAAAGAGCTGAGGAGAGCCAGGAGGCCAGCATGGACTCTGTAAAGGATGCTTGGATGCCGAGAAAGGCCAGCATGCACTTTAGTATTCTAATAGGCACCTCAGTTAGCCATTTGTTCTGAGTTTCCTGTGAACCTGACATAGTATTGAGTACAACCTATTCAATATTATACACTGTAGCATGTCCAACAGTGAGCTCATGCCAAGACTGTATGTTCAGGGATGATAATTTGACATATTGGTCAATATACATCTTACTCTGTACTGTTATCTTGAATATAATGAAGAATTTGAAAAGTGACATGTAACTTTCAATATATCACTCCTGGAGAAAAAGACATAAAAGTTATTTTCTTGAGAGACACACACATGGAATCCAAGTGCCGAATCCTGTTCTCTGCTTCATCATTTGCTAGGGGTGACTTTGTTTTAGCCACCCGTATTTTCAGCTGTTCACTCTATAACATGGGAACAATTGTAACTGTTTCCCCGAGTTGTGATGCTGAAGTAAATGAACACACCTATATAAAACCAAATGCATTTATTATATGACCACTAGGCCCAGACACATTGATAACATTTTAGAATGTCCAGACTAATGAAAAAAAAATTCAAAACTTTTTATTGATGAGTTTCACATCATGCACCCCAATGAGAGCACAGTCCCAGGCACTTCCTCTGCCCTTGCAACCTACCTGGCAAAACAAAAGAAGAGAATAAAAAAAAAATCTTATCGTGGAAGCTGTAGTGTGTCATACCGTATGACACAGTGTTCCTCTTTGCAGTGAGTCATTGGTCTGTTTCGAGACCTCTGGCTTCTGATACACTATCAAGATCAAGAGGACTCCTCTCAGGTATCCTCTTGTTGCCCTGTGTCATGGAGGTCCTGCAGCTTTGGGTCTGCAGGACCTTCCCTTTCACCCTTTCCAGCAGACTACAGATAGGGTGGATGCTGGGGCGGGCCAACTCAAAGGTATCTGAGTTGATCAGCTCACCAGCTCTCCTGCACCTGCACCACCAGAGTGAGCTTTCCAGAACTTTCCTTGCTAGCTCACCCCATGCCATAGCCAGCAAGGGGCAGGGCCAGCTTTCCCATGTTCATGTCCTGGGGACCTGCTCACCCCAGCTCCCTAATCAGAGTCAGCTGTAGTGTGCTGCCTGGAAGGGGACAGGGTCAGCTCTCCCAGGTGTGGTGGCCATCAGCTCAGCACAGTGCCTTAGGCAACAGTTTAGACAAGGAACATCTGCATGGCCTTTAGTAGTAACATGGGCCTGGGACATCGAAACAGACCTCAGCTGCCATAGGACCTGGACCCAGACATGGCCTCTGGCAGCAGCATGGGCTCAGATGTCCCCATGGCCTCAGGTGGCATGGCAGCCACTTCAATCAGCAGCATGCTCCTAACCCCGCTGCATGGCAGCATAGCCCTCAGGCATCCACACGATCTCCCGTGGCCGCTCAGACCACAGATCTACGTGGCCTTTGGTGGTAACTTGGGACACAGACATTCACACCGACCCCTGCTGCAGCAGGACCACAGACACAGATATGACCCTTGGTAGCAACCAGGGCCAGGACCTGAACCTTGGTCTCCACATATCTGCCAGTTCCTTACCACCCTCAAGTCTCCAGGTGCCCCTTTCTCCACAGTGTATGTAAAGGCAAGGGTAGGAGTCCTTAGTTGACTGCAATTTACTGCCTTGACACAGAAACTCTCACTGAACAGAAAGCTGATGGTTTAGACCAGTGGTTATCAACCTGTGGTTGAGACCCCCCATAAGTTTGCACTTCACAGATATTTACATTATTATTTATAACAGTAGCAAAATTATACTTATGAAGTAGCGATGAGATAATTTTATGGCTGGGGATTATCACAACATGAGAAACTGTATAAAGGGTTGCAGCACTAGGAAGTTTGAGAATCATTGGTGTAGACTAAACTAGTAGACCAGTGAGTGAGTCTCTGTAGCAGCCTCTCTCTGCCCCTCAATGTTGTGTAATAGATACATGTGACCATGCTTGGCTTTTACACAGGCTCAAAAGAAAAGAAAGATTTGAATTTGGGTCCTCTTGTTTCCAGAATAAGTGTTTTTACTCATTGAACTATTTATTATCCCAGTCCAGAGCCCACTGTTAAGAATGAGAGAAAAACAAGCAAACAACAACAAAAAGAGGCACCTTGCATAATGGGAAACGTGATAGAATAAAAGAAAGTGTACAGAGGCTACTGGAAAGATGAGGGACAAGTTTAACCTTCATCTAGCAGAAAATCCTAGAGGAAGGATGCTCATGTGACTCCCTCAAACCCAGTGTTAGTTGAATAAATGGTGAAATATTGGGGTTGAGGCAGAGGCTTGGGAGTAAGTACATCTTTCTATGCTGTTTCTTCTTGGAAGTGAATCTCTCTATGTTGCCTCTTCTAACTCCCTACTTCCTTCTCACTGCAGAAACAAGTCAGTCCTCACCCTTAGCACAAGTTTCCTCCTGCTGAAACCCTCAATGGCCTCTTGACTTGTTAATTAAGTGGGTCCCTGGTCCTTTTGTCCTCTAGAGGTCAGGAGTCCCACCTGACTTCTTAGGTACCTGTAATTCTCACCTCCTTGGCTCTTTTGACCCCTTTTTGGTAGGCCCATCTCCTGAACAATTTCCTCTCATCTTTGACTTTTTTCTCTTCCATTAAAATCTTCAATGTTCTTTTAAGAGGATCTCTCTCAGAAGACACTTCCTTTCTTGGATTTAGCTACTGAATCATGATCCTTAAATCTCATCTCTAGAACAGAGTTGTCTCTTGAAATTGTCATCAGACTTTTCTAATGAAAATTCACTGGGCACACAAGATTCCCAGATGTTTGAAATGGAAGATACCATTTGTCCTTCAAACATTACAACTCTGTTCTGGTGTCCTCCTGTGGCCAGCTCATAGCGCTGTCATTTCATCTAGTCACCCACGGGAGCCATAGCTCGTTCTCTCGTTGTTTTTTTCCATTTTCTGTGAAGGACATTAGGACCTCTTAAAAGATTATAGAAGTGCCTTTGCAGCTGGGCAGGGTCATGTGACTAGTCAGTGGGCAAATGGCAGATGTCCTTCATGTTAGGATTCTGTGACTGAGTACCCTTGTGACCTGGGTGAAGGTACGGAGTAAAGGTCACATCATGCAACAAATCTCACACAGGAGGGTAGGGGAGCTGAGAGAGAGAGAGAGAGAGAGAGAGAGAGAGAGAGAGAGAGAGAGAGAGAGAAAGGGAGAGAGAAAGGGAGAGAGAGAGAGAGAGAGAGACAGAGAGACAGAGAGAGCAGGCTGTGATGACCAGACATTTTAAAAGGCATTTGGCAACTGGTAGTGATGTACCTGTTGATGCTGAGCTGCTGAAGACAGGCTGGGGAGCACCCAAATTTCTAACACTTCAGACCCAAGTCAAGGTCTAAACGTCCACATTCCTTCCTCCAACTGTTTTGCTCTAAGATCCCCCTTTACGGGATGGTTCTGCCTCTGAATGGCAGGACTCTAACACCTAGTTCACCAAATGACCCTCCCCCATCAACTCAGTAGAGATGTTTATCTTATGCAATCAGGATAGAAATTGTCTTCAAGAGAATGTACCAGGATGCTGGTGTTTGTGGCTGCAACATGATCTAACTACATCAACCCCCACTAATAAAAATAAGACTGTATTTCAGATGTCTAGCTGTGCCTGTTTCTATTACCTTATTTCTGTGTGTGACAGTATTCCTGGATTGTTTCACAGTGTCCTAACTGGATTTAGTAACTGCTCACATTTTGAAGCTTTCAAATCCATTTTCCACATATACAATGGAATGTTTAATTTAAAGTACAATGAGGACAATGTCACTCCCAGCTTGAATTTTTTTTTTTTTTTAATGCTTTGCTCCTTAGCTACAACAGTAATTTTTAAAATTCGTTCCCTGGAACAGTTACTTGGTGCTCTGGGAAGAGATTTTTCTAAAAAAGACTAATGTTCTCAGTTCAAGAAGATTAGCCAGTAATGTGTCCCATCTTGGAGGCTTACAGATGCGTGACTGATGCTAAAATAACATGTGATAAAGAAATTAGTAGAGATGTTTTTAAACAGTACATTCCCAGAATTATGGCACCCCTTAATAATTTTTAAAAGAATGCTCTTTAATATAAAGTAGTATAATAACGTCACGCTCATTGTCTGGCTTAATACAAAAAAATCTGTAGTAGTTTAACTCTAACTCATCCTATGGCCTATTGCAGAATACTGTAAGTATCTAACTCTATCTGTCCTAATGTAGAATACTGTCATGGTGCCTAACTCATTGTCTGGCCTACAAGTCTATCTGTGAGCACCCTCTGTTTTCCCCTCCAGCTGCTTTTCCTATCACCACCTGCAGCTGATGTTCCAGTGGCACAGACCAGACATCCCTTGCTTTACACGGAGCTCAATGTCCCTAATCTCACGCAAGTCCCTCTCCTCTTGCTGCTTCATCTTTAGACTGAGTTCAGATGGTGCTTGCCACAGGCTGGGCAGCAAGGCTTGCTGGTAATGTTGGTTATTCCATACTGCCTGGGCATCTGTTGACATCAGGAGAGGCCGCATCAACCTCACTGAAAGTTCTCCCTCCGTTCTGTTCCTGTGGCTAAGTCACTTGCAAATAAGTCTTCTTGTTGTGGAACTGGATGTAGTTGCTGTTTAGCCTTGATTAGTGAGTTTCAGCCTCTTTTCTGCATGCCATTTTGTTCAGAAAAATCAGTCATAGTTGCTCTATAGATACCAGAGGACTCTTGCCTGTCAATACTATGAAGCCTGACCCTCCTCTGGCTGAGCACATCTTTCCTGAAAACAACCTTTATATGGGCTGAGTATACTATCTAGAATATTTCCCTCCGACTGAAATCTTAGGCTGTGAGAAAAACCACTACATGAGAATAAGTTCATTTGTCCAATCAGCAGATGTCAGACATTCAGTCATCCCATAACTTTAAGGCAGGAATCCTGTCTGTCATAAGCAACCACAACTGAGAGATTTTTCTAAGCATCTGTCTCATAGCTTCCCCTATCTCAAACACATGTACCTTTCCTTATACTGATAAATTATTATAAATACTTGACTGTAAATCTTTCCATATTTGTGTCAGTTGGATTCCATTCTTGTTGATGTTGGAACATCTCTTACTTAGCCAGGGTCTTGTGTATGGTTGTCATGATGTTATTATAAATCCAATGATAATATTAAATAATATGTACTACTGAGAACTTTTCAAGTCATTACTCAAGGTTCTGTAAGACTGGTCTTGTTCTTCTACACACGAAGAACGTTGGCTCTGGTTAGGCCATTTGTTTTAAGAACAGAGGATGTATTAGGAGGCACTGCTGGATCTTACATGCCGATGATGAGCAAACCTTCTGAGTGACTGAGGCTGTGATGTGTCACATGACCTGGCAGCTTAAAGGTGAAAGCTAGGCAACTGGGAATTTTGTTTGTTTCACAAATAAGCTAGATGGGGATCCAAGAGCTACAAAATACCTCACCTACTAAAGAGATCTACACACAGAAGAAACCCTATGTCTGCTCCTGGGTGTATTGAAGGGCATGGGACACTGACATTTCAAACTATTTTCCACTTCAATCCAAATTTAAAAAGAATAGAAGAAAAAGAAGAAAGAGGCTGAGGTCATGAAGGGATGGGGGGGGGGTGTGGAGAAAAAGTAGTGCATTAGTTGTCCCAGTAAAGAATATTATGTTAAGTGTTTTTAAAAAGATTTATTTATGTATTTTCTGTATATGAGTACATTGTTGCTATCTTCAGACACACCAGAAGAGGACATCAGATCTCATTACAGATGGTTGTGAGCCACCATGTGGTTGCAGGGAATTGAACTCAGAACCTTTGGAAGAGCAGTCAGTGTTCTTAGCCACTGAACCATCTCTCTAGCCCCATGTTAAGTGTTTTGAACTAAAAAAAAATCAGACAAGATTTCAATATGCGGTCAGGCTTCATCACCTGAGTAGCTGGGAACCCAAGCACGTGGGAGGAACAAGGTCCTGTGTGCTCATAGAAAACCAGGAAGGGACCAGGAATGTCAAACACACAGGGTTATGCTTCAAAGGGAAGGATGCATAACCTGAATCTGACATGGTTAATGGCCTGGTGGACTTTGTGCTATCTGTGTGGTGGAGACCACAGTGGAGCCTCTCCAGATCCTTACCGTGAGCTTGTCAATCTATTGATCCTATCCTTAAGTAATCCCTATGTAGGTTGTGACTTGAACCCATCATTTTTGGAAGATGTCACAGGTACTTTACTAAGAGTTTTGATTTGCTCACTTCTTAACTTTTATTGTGTACACAGGATGGAGTTAATTATCACCAGGAAAAATTTCGTCAAATTGTCCCGTGGTTAAATATGCTTATAAGGAACTACACAGGGTCAGACTCCTGAAGCTTGAACCAATAACTGGCTACATAGTCATGCTGAACCAAACTGCTTTCTTGCCTCTTACAGATTGTTGCTCTGTGGCCGTAGTGATTACATAGACCCCTTCACAAGCCTACCTAGTATGGGAATCTCATATTTTCCTCTTCTGTTTAAGGTCAGAAAAGAACAAATCACTTCAAATTTGAGAATATGTATAAAGAGAAAACACTTAATGGCTTATCCCCATAACGATAATTTACTTAAGTAATTTTGTGTTTTTGAGTGTGAGATTGCTATTACGGAGTAGGAAGAAAACGAGGCAGAAGTGGCCAGCTCTCTGTGGCTTGGGGAAGATCAGGTTCCAATTGTTTAAATAAACTACCTAGAAAGGTTACCTATAAACTCTAAGATACTAGAAAAAATAAGGTTTAGTAATTTTCAGAGCCAGGGTATGTGTATGGGTGTGATTCTCAAGGCCAGGTTGAGTGTGTGTGTGTGTGTGTGTGTGTGTGTGGAGAGAGAGAGAGAGAGAGAGAGAGAGAGAGAGAGAGCATGAGCGCATGCATGTGTGGTTGAGAGTGTGTGTAATATTCTCAAGGTCCGCCCTCAAGTTAATTTACATAGTAATGAGAAAGGCAGTGTTTAAGACCTGCCTTATAGAGGTAACTAGTCAGACTGGGTTGATGGTAGATTGGGATAGACTGGAATTTTAAACTGAATGGAGGTTTTGCCAGTGACAGAACACGAAGTAATGAAGTGGCTAGAGATAGCCTCAATGACAGGGAAGAGATTCAATAGCTCCTTCGTGGTCAGAAGAAGAAGGAGAATGCCCAATTTGTGTTCATGGAGTTTTGACTGTTGAGCAAATCAAAGTTTACTGTTAAAAAGACAGCCTCAATTGCTCTATAAGAGTGAATTTAATTTGGCTAGTGAGATGTGGAAGGAAGTTTTGCCTCGCTTTAACGTATATGCTCAAGTTTTTCCCACCTGCTAATTACAATTCATCCCTAAGCGACCTGTTTTCCTTGGAATGTGAACCTTTAAAATATAGAGGCAACTAGTACACTTGCTTCTACTGGAAGTTAGACCCTTCAGGGACAGGTAGCTGAACTATGTCTCCATCTAATTTTCCAGACATTTATCTACACTGAAGTATAGGACACACTTGCATGCTACCTGGCACATGCACAATTGCCCAGAAACATACAGTTAATATAACAAAGTATGTTTTGCCATAAGCCTCAATGCTATTTACTTTATCCATCATTATCAGTGTCGCCTAAGCTGTTTGATGTCTTTCCTGCTGTTAGTTTAGCATCCTCAATCTAAACAGGATTATTGAGACAAGGTAGTTTCTGAGTTCCAGTGTCTGTTTTTCTCTCCATCCCTTTCTCTTACCTCTTGTCTCCTATTTCACTGGAAATCAATCTTGGGCAAACTAGGAAACAGATGCATCTCTATGATACCTATAATTACATTCCATCTTCTACTTGGTTTGTTTTCAGTATGAAATACAGGAAACAAATGAAAGCTGTGATGGGAACAATCACACCTTTTGTCCAGGTTTGTGTTCAGTCACAATTCTGAATTTGTGAAAAGTGAGTCTTTCCCCCATAGCCATCACACAGATAGTAGTGTCTTTATTCCCAAGTGCCATTTGGATTTACACCTTTGGTCATCATGGGTGTGGGGGACGGGTCTCCTCTGGGTGTCCAGAACTTCTGAGTCAGCAAAGTGTTTGTGAATCACAAGGGAATTTGGAGATTAGTGCCCTCATTTTGTCAAGTGGAGTTGAATACCCAGAGAGATTAACAGACTTGGCTGAATTTACACTCTTGTGGAATGACAAGTTTGAAATTTAAAAAAGAATGAATGAGGATGTGAATAGATTTGTCTGTTGGCGTAATAACTTCTGTAAAAACCCATGAAGATTACTCTGGAGAATTGGTTTGTGTGCATGTATGCGTGCATTCGTGGGTTTGTGTGTGTGTGTCTGTGTGTGTGCACACGCGTGCGCATGCGTCTGTCTTTGTAGGTGTAAATAGAAAAGGAAGTTAAGTGAGGAGATAATTTTTTGCAAATGTGGTCTGGACATAAGACTCAGTGGCTAAAAATGTCTGGACCACCATTTTGCCGAAAGAAAACCAGATCTCAGAAGTATTGGATCTATTCAAGGTCATGGTAGGCAAAGGCAAATATAAAATAAACGTTCTGTTCTCTAAGGGAGGAGGAGTGGATGGGAGGAGATGGGGGAGGGGAAACATTGTTAGGGATACAATGTAAATAAGTCAGTAAAATAAAAAAAAAGACAAACATCACGTTCTCAGGCCTAGCTTTTCTATTTTCCTTTTTAAGCCAATTGCCTATATTCATTCTTTGCTATGATCGATAATAAATATAAATATTCCTTGAAAAGTTAATAAAATGGATGCTAATTGTAGTGACGCATGGGTATAATTCTAGCACTTAAGAAGTTGAGGTGGGAAGATTTTGAGATTATGATAAATACTGAGAACATATCTCAAAACCTGTCAAACGCACAAGTTAAATGTGTTTGCCATGTGAAGAGAGTCGTGTGCTCCTCAAGCTAGCAGCTCCAAAGCTGTGTGACATCTCTCTTTCTCAATGCTGGACTAAGCCTCGGCTCAGCCAACTAGACTTCTGTGCCACATATGGACTTCCTTTCTTCTGAGTCCTTTATTCTTTTCTCTAAGAGGCCTTTAAAGTTCCCTGTTGCTTATCTCAATATTTCTGCTAGGTCATGTCCTAGACAATTAATATACTTTGACATTATTATTATCTGCCACTTGAAGTTATTTCAAGTACTCCTGGCTCCAGAGATCTCAATGCTTACCAATCAAATTACCATAGGCTGCTTTACAGCACCCTATGACAGTCACTGACAGAAAATAGAAGCTTAACACATGATTTATAGGCAACTCCATCAACCAAAGGAAGCTCTAAGTTAGTGGTTCTCAACCTTCCTAATGCTGCGACCCTTGTTCCTCATTTTGTAGTGACTCCCAACCATAAAATTATTTTATTGCTACTATATAACTGTAATTTCGCTACTGTGATGAATCATAATGTAAATATCTGATATACAGCTCCTTTGAAAAAGTCATCTAACCCCAAAGGGGCCTGGACCCACAACTTGAGATCTGCTGCTCTAAGGAGTTAGTCCTCCTAATCTGTTGGAAAGGGATAACTTAACTGTCTTCCTTACCTATCATAGAGATTGTTATCTGTCCACAAAAGAAAGTGCTGCTAACTAACTACTCTTCCATCAGAAATGAGTCAAAGAGCACAGGGAAGCTTCACTCAAGTGATTACCTGGCTTCCCTGGCACAACTCTTTGTAGTACCTATTTTGCCTCCAGCCTTAATCTTCCTGATCATCATCTGTTGTTGCTTTCAAGTGGCCTACGTAGGACACAAACTAAGTTGCTAGAAAAATAAACTTTGCATTAATAGGAGTTCAGGGTAAAAAAGTGACTTTGACTCAAGAGGATGTGTAGAATTGCATTCTAATGCCATAAAAATCTAAAAGCAATAGACACTACAAGTCAGGTAGGACATAGATCCAATGAATTATGAACCCTAACTCAACATTCTGAGTATCCTGTGACTGACAGTCGTTTAAGGTTTCCATCATGCAAAGTCAAAGAGCCATGAGTACCACCTCCTATCTACCTCTGCTGCAAGGCATCATTCCACTGCTGCTGCAGAGGAAAAGAACAACAATTTGTTCTCTCTGTTTTGTTTTTGAATTTGGACCTGCCAATAAGATATATTTCCATTCTCCATCTTATGCTATTTCTTGACACTGGGCCGCTCTAGTAGTGGATAAAATTAGAGACTCAGTTAGTGGACCTTAAATGGTTGAATTTATCCTGTGAACAACAAAGAACAGTTGAGGCTTTTAAAATCAGTAGGTAGTATAATGAAAATGTCTTTATAGAGAAATTAATCTGGTGGTAATGCTGAGAACAAATAGGTGGAACACAAAACTGGAGGAAGAGACGCTAGTTAAGAATTTTATTTGGCATAATTCACACTTATCTTTTAATTTGAGGTCTATTAGAGGTACTCTACCTGGGTGAGCTATCGTATATTTTCAAGTAGAGCTTAGTGTATGGGAATTCACCTTCATGCACAGTGGAAAGTTCTGCATCTTGGAAAAATTGGTGCCTATACAGACAAATTTGAGTGAGAGAGGAAGTCAGACACATTTCATATAAAGTGATGTCATCTAGTTCTGAGTTTATCAAAATGAGAGCCTCTGGGGAAGACACTAAGTGTTAAGGTGGAGAAGGCTACAGTTGCATTGGCATGTGACATACTTCTATCTACTGTGCCAATCAGGGTCCCAGCAAGAAACAGATGGTACACTCTGAGTAAGCAATTTGAGAAGCTTGTCAAAGGGCAGTTTATAACCATAATGGCAGGGCTAAGAGAAACCAAGGAGCTAGGGACAGCCAAACATCCCAGGGGGGCAAGTAACAGCTAAGAAGTAGTTTGGCAACTACCAGCTGGTGGAAAGGTCAAGTTGAGAGAGTAGTTTACCTGTGCCCAGATCCCAGAGGGAAAACCTGCAGGAGAAGGTCAACCGATGGGAGGCTGCTACAAAAGGGGTGGACACAATCCTTCCCACCAGTGATGAGGCTTGATGAGATTCCAGATCTCACTTTCCTCTCATGCATTGATAGCCCATCCACGCTATGCCTTGGGGAAAGCCGCCAAAGTACAGATGGTAAGCATATCCCATGTGAAGACTCCTCCCCAACACACAGCAGAGGGAGAGAGGAAAATAAGGCAGTGTTCAGGAGGACTTCTACACGAGTCTCCTCTGTGCTCTAATCCTTAACACTCAGGGTAGTCCTACAACCCTAAGAAAATATTCCCATGGTCTTGTCTTTACATTTATAATTATTCAGGTAAAGTTAACATTTGGTTAATTCAGCTCAGTAGTAACAGACTAATGAACTAATGAATGGTGGATGAAAGGGTAGGGGGATATAGAAAGGATCAACCAACTAATTAAAAAAGAAAAAGACAATTTTTCTCCAGTAGAGCCATGGGTTCAGCATTCTGTTGGCATTGTGTTGTAGGCAGTTCTGCTAGCTGAGCTGAGCTAAAGATGAAAAAGAAAAACAGACACACACACACAAACAAACAAACAAACAAACACACAAAACCAAAAACCTCCAACCCCCCAAAACCAACAACCAACAACGAAAAATCAAAAACCAAACCTTTTTAAAGGGTGCTTTATTTTTTCTGTTCTAGGTCAGAGAGGCCTCCTGATGGTGACTAGAATGGCAGAATCCCTGTTCCCACAGTGGTTTCTTGGACTCGTTTCTCTTGCCCTCTTTGTCTCACTGCTTTGGTTACTTGGCATATTGAGAACACATTCTGTGCCACGCACCAGTGTCTGGATATTATTTTAGAGTTTCCTGTTGCCATGGAGTGCGTTGATCGCTTGCATTTTTTCATATTTCTATTTTAGCTCATTTCGACTTATTCTTTAAGATCCTCATCTTTCTTTGTCTTTACCTCTAGCTCATTTTTTCCCTATTCTACTTTAAGAAGAAAATAAATTTTAAACAGACTTTAAAAGAATTTTTTTCTCCCCGTCTAAGTACTGCTTTTAACTTGGATTTTCTTGTTTTAGCTTTTATCTCTCATCCCTCTAACTTTCATGCTTCCAACTTTTTATCTCACTGGTTCTCGCCTTTTAGGATTTCTTTATTTATGCTGGTTTCATCTTTAATCTTTTATCCCTTACTTTCATGCTTGGCTCATAAATCTCATTGGTTTTAGTTTTTCTTTCCTTTGGATTTTCTCCTCGTCCTATGGCTTAGGTATCATTTATATTGGATTTTGTGGTTGTTGGCTAAAATTTTGTTTTGTTTTCTTATGTTACAGTAGTTTTTAGCCTTAATTTGAGGCTTTGATTTCCCTCAATTTAACTTCTTCCTCTGCTTTTAGCAATTCATCGTAACATTCTTGTTTTTCTGCCTCTCTTCATATGTTCCTTCTATTTCTTCTTCCAGATTCTTTGTAAGTTTGCTTTTGTGGTTAATAGAAGGCTAGAAGCTTGGAGACATGGCAGGGGCGTGGGGCTACAAACTAAACTTGATGGATCCATAATGTTATCCATTTCCAGGTGCCACTTAGTTCAATGAAAGACACCTTTCCTTGATTCATTACACCAGAATGCTGAAAAAAATTCCCTGGCCATACTACCCTGTTCTGCTTTCTCTTTTAAACAATAGGTGGTTGTTTTCTTACTATTCTTCTCTGTGAAGTCTGCACTGTGTCATTTTAGAGCATCCAAGTGGTGAGGTGAATTTGTCATTGGGTGAGAAGTAGGCTAGCCTCTTTCCTGCCTTGATCTCAAGAGTGATGTATAGATGCCCAGTTTGTTGGACAGACTTTTTGTCCAGATTCAATGTGTTCTGGGAAGCTAGCCAAGATTGGTTCTCATGCCTGTTAGCCCCATCAAGGTCTGTGATGTGCTTATTTTCTACTTGGGTTTAATGGTGACACACTCTCTGGCACTTTAAGTACCACCTCTGCTTGGAGGTCTTGGAGGAGCTTGACTGCCATCATCAAGAAAGAACAGGATGGCTTCCTTTGGGTCATTCTCTCAAGAAGGACTTCTTCACTTTAATGGGAAATGACCCTCCAGCTCATCTATAGTAACTTTCCAAAGGACAGGAATCCCACAACACATCACATTTCTTTTCTACTTTAGTGACCTTGGGACCAGAATCATAAAAGGTTTTAAGATGCTTCTTTTTAAATGTTAAGATGCACTTTTTAAATCCTAAAAGTGACATTAGAAAGTAGCTATGCCTTTTATTCCCTGAGAGGTCTCATACTGTAGCCTAAGCTAGTCTGAAACTTACTATGTAGCCTTGGCTATCCACAATTACGACAATTCTCTTCCTTTGTTCTTCCCAGTGTTGTGACTATAGGGAAGGTTTCCATCTCCATTAGCTATTGAGTCCCATGAATGTGTGTGTGTGTGTGTGTATGTATGTATGTATGTGTGTGTGTGCTCACCCTGCACGCAACATACACATGGGTGCATGTACTCAGAAACACATTCTTTTATCTTGTTACTTCAGTTACCCTTCTTTAAGGCATCCTATAATGCATCTCTATACAGCATTTCCCATGTGCTCCTTAGCTGTTTCTATTTACATATAATTTTTACCCTGGTTTCCAGTGAACATCTGAGGGTCAGGAGTTGTATCCTATTCACCTTTGTATTCTTAACATGTCACAAAATAGTTGGTAAGTGGTGTGAGTTTAATAATTATTTAATAAAAATGAAGTCTAAGGACCTTCCAATAACTATGTCATAAGTATATTAAGGAAAGAATTCTTCTACTTCATCAGCAACAGATAGACAATATCCTAAGTTTTTGCCAGCCTATTCTGTCTTTTGAGATACTAGGTGGAAAAGGCTTTTCTGTGGTCAAAATTGTGTCTGGGTTAATCGACAATTGTACAAAAGATAAAGGTTCTCAGAATTCTATGAGAAGGTCTTATCAATTACAAATGCCTCATTTCCTTGGATAATGCTCAGATGGTAAAATTCCATGTGAGAATCCCATCAATCCTCAGAAAATTGGACATAGCATTATCATGAGGAGAGCAACAATACCAACCAAGCAGAGCTCCCAGAGTCTAAACCACCAGACTGGGAGCACATAGGAAGGAACCCATGGCTCCAGCTGTATATGTAGGGGAGGATGGCCCTGTAGGGCATAGGTGGGAGAAGAGATCCTTGGTCCCATGAAGGCTGGATGCCGAGTGTGGGGGAATTCAAGGGTGGGGAGGTGGGAGTGGGGGCACATCCTCATACAAGTAGGAGGAGGGGGAATGGGCTAGGGGGTGCCTGGGCTGGGTAGGGGAGAAATGGGGTAAGGGGATTACATCTGAAATGTAAATAAAATATCCAATAAAAAAATACCCTAAAAAGAATTCATCAGAAGTAATATGGTTATTATAAAAATGCATTCTGGCCTTTTCGTTTTGTCTTTTTATCCTTAAATACAATAAATATCCTTTCATTGAAAAAAAATAGTCTACAAATGGGGAAAATTCTGAAGCACTGTCATCAGAGACTTGCATTCCACAGTTGAAGACATTCCCGTACCACTCCTTTCTTCTTACACTTTGTTCTCCCTCTGACAACCAGATTCCTAGAGCTGCCCTGAGTTCCTGTCTCGATGTATTCATTCCCCATTCCTACTGCTGGGTTGGACATAAGTCAACCTGACCACGACCCTGTTCTGTTCGTCAGTCTTCAGTCCTCATTTTATTTGGGTTCTAACAGCACCTCACTCTATTGTCCTTGATGCTCCCCTGACATCAGTTTCTCTTGGTCATTCTACTATGTATACAATCAATTCTTTCAAGGCTTCTCACTTACATTTATCTCCTGGAGTAAATTAGGGATGCTAGAGGCTATAACTTTCTTTTTTCTTCTGGAATATCCCAGTGTAGACTTCCTTTCTGAGCAGAAGACTGCAATTTCAGTGTCTATAACTCCAGTAGATGGTTTCATGTTATGACGTGGCCTCTTAATCCTCTACCAAGACCTGTGGTCCACAAACTGGGCATTGAACAGAAACTTCAGACTTATCTCTGACATCTTGAACTCTACCAACACATCACCATCATTTTCTATAACATCTCTTGATTCAGTCTAGACATCTCCATGGGCACTGCTGTTATTTTCATCATATCTGGATGATGCTACTGTATCATTCTCTGAACTGGCATCACTGCTGGGCTTACTTCCTTAAGTTGCCTTCCATAGTGGCAGTCCTGTGGCACTTCAGTGTCAATACCTGTTTGTGTTACTCTCTGGCCTCAGTGGTACCCATTATACTCAAGACACAGAGGCCACAAGATCTCCATCTAACTCCAGGAAGCACCAAGTGGACTGTTTCCTCTACACTCCAACGTACTCTCCATCAGCTTCCCAAACTCTGACCCTATTAAGTCTGCCTTTATCCCTTTAAACATTCAAATTTCTCTTATTACAAATTCTTAGACTATGTACTATTTCTGATGTAACTTGGATTTTTAAGTGTTCCTCTTAGTGGTTATTTTACTATCTGTCCATTGGCTATCTTCAATGGTAAGTCTTTGCTAAATCTCCATGAGAAATTTCATCTATTATTAATGCCAAAAGCATCATTAGCTCCTGACCACTGACCTCTTTTTATTGTTATATTGTTTCACTTTGTACACACAAAGATCATGAAACATTTCTTGAGAGGCTAGTATATGGTGGTTACTTGCTTTGAGTCTAGATACAAACCAATTAGGTTTCAGTTCTGATATCAGATTCATGGGATCCCTAAGGAGGTACTCAACAGTTCTGCACTTGAGTGTACTTATTAATCAGTGCAAATAGTGGCAATACTTATTCTTAAAGAGTTCTTGTGAAAATCCACTTAGGTAACATGTATAAGGCTTTCAAAATAATGCCCAGTACATAGTAGGCCTCGATAAGCTTTTTGAATTATTTTGATTTTGTCTCTGATTATAGCTCGCATTGCAAGGTTGCCTCATATGAATGTAACTTCCCAGTCACTAACATATAGATTCTTGCCTTTAAGCTCACTTTGCTTTCCATGTAATAATGCCAACTGTAATAATGTAATACTACATCCTGTATTTGGAGGGTTTCTTTTTTTGAGTGTTCAAACTTAGACTAAAAAGAAATATAGTGGACTACCAATTGTAACGGTTGACTTTATGCAGTAAATTAGGAAGGGTGCTATTTGTTGGACTAACAGTGACACATATGGTTTGTTCCATAGAAGTGCACAACCAAGTTCCTTACAGAAAACATCTTTGAAACATGGTTTTATTTGCACATCTACTTCTGCCAGTACATTACTGAATTCTATCATTTGAACTCAGGAGCAGAGGAGTCTTGTATTATTAATGTGGGCAGGGACATCTATCTTGATTCATGAAATTATTTCCTTACATATAGTAGAAATGTTATTTATAACTCCAATGTTATTTTATAAAACCAAATGTGCAGAAAAAAATTAACACTGGACTGTAGCACTCCTACAACCAATAGCTTGAAAAACATATTGGCAATGGGGAAGGTTATTTCTTACACTTTTTAAGTCCTAAAAATAATCTTTCTACTCCCTATATTCTTCGTATTTCTGAAAAATAATCTTTCTTATCCCACATCACAGATGTCTGCATAGCTACAGACTCCACTAGAAAATAACAAATGGATTCTCAAGATTACACTGCATCTGTTCGTGCAAAAAAAAAAAAAAAAAAAAAAAAAAAAAAAAAAAAAAAAAGCAAAGCACTTCCCTGCAGAGAGTAGGAATAGTCAATGTCTTTGTTGTACCTCACGCAATTATATTTGGACAAATTAGGTGGTCCTCTCCATGTCAGTCAATGTAACAAGATCTTAAAGGAAAATAAGAATTCATTTTTACTTCATGTCTGAGGCAGAAGGCACACAGACAGAAGCCCAGATTACTATTGCTTTAAAAAAAGAAAATACCATCTGTTGTGTGTAGAAACTAATACTCAGGCACCCTCTAACTGTGGTAAGAACTTTGACTTTGGGACCTTTTATCCACAAATACCTTCAGATTTTCACTAGAGGAATGCATAGGTTTGGTTATTAACAGAAAAGAAGAATGGAAACAAAGGCATGCTTCTTTCCTGAAAATTTAATGTGTTAAAATTAGACACGAGAAGTAGCAATATAGATAATATCATCTATCCCCTCCTAGAGGTGGAAGATAAGTATCTATTCCTAAAGACACCATGCTCTTCAGAAATAGGGTCCAGAGACCCCTGAGCTGGAAACTGTATGCCCAACTCCCCGACTACTAGCTTTCATGATACCAGAAGGAACCTTGAGAGCTTCCAAAGGAGAGAGGCAAGCAACAGTCCTACCTAGCTATGAGCCTATGAGCCATATGAATGGCCATCATGGTACAATAACCTAAGGGTGTAGTAGTGGCACATATATCTTAGTGATAACCAACAGCTCTGAAAATGGACTTCAGGCACTCTTAACAAGCAGAAGACCATGATTGTTACTGGAAACCTAGCTAACTTTTCAGTGCTAGTGAAGTCATGGTTATTGGAGGAGAATCTACAACTGCTAATTTATTAAATGAGCATAGTTCCTAACAATAATCTAAACATTTGTCCTAATAACCATGGATAAGTGAAGTTTTCACCCCTCATCACAAGATTTCTCTTTGTCATGGAAATCACAACAGAAAACCATAACCAATCAAGATGCAGAGTTGTTGAGTCTAGTCTCAGTGGCTACATCTACAAACACTCCTGGGTGTAAAGCTCTGGGAACATTGTGGAAGACAATGGAGAAAAGATCGTAAAAGCCAGGAATCAGGGAGATGTGTTAAGGTTCTACCAACATTATTGTTCAGCTGTGAGCTGAGCAGTGATGACACCGGTGACAATGCCAAAGTGGGCAGAAAAAGTCTACGAAGCTTGAAGCCTACACAAGGAACTATAGGCAACCGTGAAAAGCTGGGAGCTGAAGAGATGGTGTTTCCCAGAGAAGAGCACAGTAATTGGCTGTCCAGTGATAATCAGTTAGCCCCCAAAACATAAATACAAGTAACATTATGCAGGTTATAATTAGTAATATATGTGTATATATAAATGCATATAGGCATACAATAACAATTAAAAGAGGCCATGAATTGAAGGAATGTGGGGAAGGTTATATGGGAGGGTTCGGAAGGAGGAAAGAGAAGGGAGAAATGTAAGTATAGTATAATCTCAAAAATGTAGATAGTGAGAGATCGAAAATCTTCCTATAATCTTCATAAACCTATGTGTTTGACTTAGTAGCTTCATTATATAGAAATTTGTATAATAACCATGTTTTCTCACATTAGTCCATGTGGGTCCCATCAACACAAGGTGTGCTTCTTAGATTGTTAGACACTTGGAGAAACTTTTTAAACTTTTAGACCAATTATGGACCATTTACATTAAAATATCCAATATATTTGTAGGGACTTTGCAAAATACAAGGATCTCTACAAACGCCATCGAGGTTCCATTATTAAACAAGTTGCAGAAGGGTTGTGGTGGCTTTCCTAAATTCTATTTTCACAGATATCTCCTCAGTACCAAACCTCTAGGGGAAATCACAGTTCTTCCTGCTGGATGTTCACAGCTAAGGAGATCACTTCAGCCCTCACAGTACTGCCTGGCTCCATAGAGATTTGGACCCTCAGCAAGAGTTGTGACACTACAGCCTAAAGCCTCCAGAGATGCCAGGGAAGGCTAGAGAAGCCATTTCACTTTCATATTGCAATGCAGTTGGTTTCTGCTGGTTCTCATGATATCTTTAAATCCCAACCACCTTCAATGCAATTCATCATGGTCATATTAATTTTGAAAAATAACTCCAGAGTTTCTATGTCAATGGGTATCACCACTCCTAAGCTGTTTTAATAAATCTGTAAGAGCCTTTGCTTACAAATAGTATTATAGTTATCATTTCAAAAGTGGCTATGGGTAAGTCTTCTCTCTCTCTCTCTCTCTCTCTCTCTCTCTCTTCTCTCTCTCTCTTTTTATTTTTGTTCAAATCAGAGTTTAGTAAGGCTCAAATTGCATTATCTGATAAGTTTTTTATTTTTATTTTAAAAACAATTTTAACTTTAAACATTTTAATCTTTTTCTTCCCCTCTCCCAGATTCTTCCAGCTTCCCCCTCCCTAACCTCTCAACTTTTTTCTTGCTTAGAAAAAACTAAACAAAAAAACAACTACAACAACAATTATTCCTCCAAACCAAGAAAACAAAATAAAATGCCACCCAAAAAGAAAAAAAAGCACCAAACTGTAACCAAATAAAAGCACATATAAAAATGTGGAGCCCATTATATGTTGATCCTGAACATGAAGCTTGCCCTGAAGTGGTTGATTTACCCAGTGTTACTCTATTGGAGAAAACTAATTTCTCTCCTAGCAGGTATAAATGACAGTTCAGTTCAGCTGTTATCTTTTACTCTAGTGGCTAGTATTCATCATCCATCCATGCATCCATGCATCCATCTATCTATGCATCCATCCATCCATCCATCCATCCATCCATCCATCCACCCATCAATCCACCCCCACCCACCCATGCATCCATCTATCCATCACCCATGCACCCACTCATGCATCCATCCATCCACCCATCCATGCATCCCATGCAGGCATCCATCCATCCCATCCCATCCATCCATCCACCCACCCATGCATCCATCCATTTGTCCATCCATGCATCCATCTATGCATTCATTAATTTTTAAAAAATAAAACAAAATAAAATATAATACAGCAAAACAAAAACTATCATATTAAAGTAGGACAAGACAAACGAACAGAAGGAAAAGAAGCCAAGAGAAAGCAAAAGATTCAGAGACCCACTTGTTCACACACTCAGGAATCCCATAAAAATACTAAACTGGAAGCCGTAATATATATTCAGATGACCTCTTATAGACCCGTGTAGAGTCTGTGTATGCTGTGACTTCAGTCTCTGTGACTTATGAGTTTTGATCATGTTGATTTAGAGGGTCTTGTTTTCTTGTGTCCTCCATCTCCTCTGGCTCTTACACTCTGTTTCCTCTTTCACAGGTTTCCCTGAGGTCTGAGGGAGAGGGATTCGATGTAGATATCGCATTTAGGGCTGAGCATTCCAAGGTCTCATACTCTCAGCATAATGACTGACTGAGGGTCTCTACATTTGTTCCCATCTGCTGCAGGAGGAAGCTTCTCTAATGATGGCTGAATAAAAGGCACTGATCTAGGGATATAGCAGAATATCTTCAGGAGTCATTTTATCACTACATTATTTTTAAGACAAATACTATTTGGTCACCCAAGCAGTGTTGAGAATAGGTTCCATCTGGTGGATGGGTCTTAAGTCAAATCAGTTATTGATTGGTTACTCCCACAAGCTTTGTGGCACTATTGCCTTAGTGTATCTTGTAGTCAGGACACCATTATAGATAAGGGTTTGTGGCTCACTTGGTGCTTACATTTTTCTTTTGATAGCAAGAAGAATATCTTTCTGTAAAAGAATCTGGAATGTAGGGATATAGGCTCTATGTAGACACCAGCTTCAATGAGCTGTGTAGCTATTGTCTTCAGCAGTGGGCCTTGTTACTTTCTGGAGAACAACCTATAGTCTTGGCAAGTGTCTAGGTTGTTTGGGGATTCCTGTGAGACTTGTTTGGCCAACAACTCAGTTAGATGTAAGCCAATCAAGGTACTAGAAGCTCTATTTGGTGACAAGAGATGGCCAGTTGGGATTCTATTTCCCCCATTATTTAGTGATTTCATTTAGGTTGCCTTTATATATGTATATTTTTAGGAAGTTTCTATTGTCAGCTTTTCTTACTACCCCTCAATCTCCCTTAAGTTTACCTGTCTCTCTTCATGTTCCCTCTCACAACTCCTTCTTTCTTCTCTCTCCTGACTTGACTCTCCCATTTTGAGACCCCAAACTGACTGTAGTTCCGGCACATAAACTAAGAAATTCAGAGATTAGGTCTCCATTGGAGTGCTCTCAAATTGTACTTGTATTACATTATATTTGAGTCCACTGTCATTTGTACTATTATTGTTATGGGATGCATGACATCCCTTCTTCATATATTGAATTCCTTACAATGGAATGTGAATGTGATTGGATATAGCAGCTTTACCAAGGTAGTTAAGTTCAAATGAGATCATTTGTTTTGGCTCTAATCCAATATAATCAGGATTTCTGTATGAAAAGGAATTTGAAAACAAGCATGAGAAAAATTCTACCTTATTTGAGAAATCAAAGTGGCATTGAGTTAGAGCCAGTTTTGCCACATGGATACTCCATGCCTTGGATACTCCAGGTTGCTTGCTTGTTTACACCACTAACTTCTATTACATCTTTCCAGTAATTGTGAATGACTGGTAGAACTCTGGGTGCCTCACATCTAGCTGCAAAGGGAGTTGAAAGAGCAAGTATCAGTAGTATTTAGGTTTTGCAATGGGAGACAAGCTTGGATTTCAAGAAGTGAAACAAAAATTTTGAGTTCTCAATGGCTAACACACATCACACACATAAATTGAGATTTAGAAAAGAACTTACTATTGGTCACATACTTTTATTTTTACTTCTGTAATTTTTAGATATTTTTTAGAACTATATTCTAGTCCTCTATGTCACACACACACACACACACACACACACACACACACACACACATATCTCACCACTACCCATAGTAACTTCCGAAGTCTTATTCAGAGTTTACTAACTCATATGTGTTGAGAGTCTGGGTGTGTTGGGTATTAGATGAAGGGCCAACATTGTTCTGCTACCCATGAAGACACTGAATCATTGGAAAATATCTCATTATAAGAGAAGAACATATTAAAAATTATGAACTTTTGAATCAGAAAGGATAAGACTTTCTCACCTCGCAGGTTTCTCACCTTTGGTCTCAGACTTTCCACTTGCAAAGCAAAAATAAAATCTATATGCCTGTCCCTGAAGGCTGTTTGTGAGAATTGGACATAATACAAAGTATATAAATAGTACCAGGTAAAACTGAAATCCACTGTAGTAGTTTGTTGGCTTTCAGTAACATCAAAACAAACAAACAAACAAAATAACAAAAATTCCAAACAATATTTTTACCTGATTTTGTTTATTTTAATCCACAGACTAAGTTACTTTGTGTTTCCTTTTTCTGAGTGATATTATTAATAAATATGACATGATGGGAACTTTCTAGATAAAAGGAGTCCCTTCAAACAACAACACCAAAACTAGATTGAATCTTCCAAACTATTTTTATTAAGGTTCAATGACCTGTTTCTTTATGCTACATCAAAACATCAGTCTTATAACACAAGAAGACAAAGGTCAGTTTACTCATGGCATTTAGTCTCCAACCTCAGAACCAGTATCTCTTCATTTTGTCTTTTGCCTTGAAGACCAGAGGATATTCCTATAAACACAACTGTTCCCAGCTATGCGGATTCAATACAAAAATGTTTGCCATCCCCAAAGTCAGCATTAAATCAGGCATTTCTGTTTGCTTGTTTTGTGATTATTGGTAAATTTATTCAGTCAGTATGCTGTGTGCCAGGTCTGTGCCTGGCACCAATGGTATATATGAAGGAGAAATACATTGTATCTTTTGTTATTGATATTGTTTACAAGGAAGTTGGGTGATGTTACTCAAGTTGAGTTTATTAGCTCCGAGGAAGGGTATCATTCATCTATCAGTCATTCATCCAACAGTTATGTGCTGAATGTCTGCTAAGTGCCAAGCAATGTTCTATGCGTTGATAAGTAGTAGCCGCTGTCAATGTATACATAGCAAGTGCCAGGACATGTACTCCTTTCTTTGGATGTCTGCAGATGTTTGAATAAGAATGGCCCCCATGGGTTCAGAGATTTGAATGCTTCCTCATCAGGGAGTAGGTGTGGCCTTGTTGGAGAAAGTGTGTCACAGGGGTAGGCTTTGAGATTTTAGAAGCCTAAGCCAGGCTAAGCGGCTCTCTCCCTTTCTGTCTGCAGGTCCTGACGTAGAACACTTAGCTACCTTGTCTGCCTGAGTGCCATCATGCTCCTGGTCAGGAAGATAATGGACCTCTGACACTGTAGGCAAGCCAAAAATAAATGTTTTCTTTTATAAGAGTTGCTGTAGTCAAGGTGTCTCTTCACAGTGATAGAACATTGAATAAGAATAACGTAATGTTTTCAGTAAGTCTATGAGGTATATATTATAATACAGAAGAACTATAATGTTAGAAGGGATAGCTAGCTTGTTCAAGGTGACAAAACTTGAAAGGGGTAGATCTGACTGCAGGATTCAAATGTAGCCTCTGTTCAATAGCCTTTCAGAAGAAGTCTTGCCTGTGACTCACAAAGTTGATGAACCAAGCGAATAGATACATTTAAGTGCAGCAGGAGAGTTATTGCTCCCTCAGGGTCCTTGATATAGCTGTTCTACTAGTGCTACCAATTTCTATAAATGGGGAAAACAGTAATTAGGCCTACTGAGTTGAAATCTGGGCCCAGAGTGATGCTATAATAGCTACAGCCATCAGTGGGGATGCAAACAGTCACAGTAAGCAATGTACTGCCTTGAAGAATGACCACAGGAAGTTTTCAGAAGATTCTGGTTTTCCGTTTTAGCACTGCAAGATCAAACAACTTTACCCCACTTCTACTTCTTTTTAAGATTGTTTTTGTTTGTGAAAATGGAGTATTTTTGTTCTAAAAGGCTTTGTTCAACCTCTGGAAAGGTACAGTAGAAATGTTTAAGGCATGAATGTGTTCATTCACAGACTTGTAGACATTCAGGACAGTGATTTTTTTTCTTTTACTTTTTCTTTTCATTGTGTGTGTGTTTGTTTCAGGGTGATAGTACTATGATAATGAGTATGAATAAAAGAAATTCTGCAAGTTGGAAAGCAGATGGAGAAGGAGGTCTTCAGCACATTCAAAGAAACCAAAACCTAACTTGGCAATGGGAGAAAGCTAAGAAGCATCCAATTTTCATCACACACACACATACACACACACACGAGCATACACACATACACATGAGCACACACACACATGAGCATACACACACACACACACACATACACACGAGCACACACACACACAGATACTCAAACACATGTGTGCACACACACTGACACACACACACACACACACACACACCACAGACAAATGCATGTGCTTGCATGCACACATATACATGCATACACATGATGGACTGCACCATAAATCTGTGAACCCAAATAAACCCCTCTTTCTTTAATCTGCTTTCACCAAGTATTTTGGCATAGCAACGAGAGAAGTAATAATACAGGAACTAAGCCTCATTTATTGTTGGTGGGAAGGGAAATGGTAAAACCACTCTGGAAGGCAATTTGGTAGCTTCTTAAAACTCAACATATGGTTATGATATGATAGCATAATCACTTACTTTTTTAAAAAATAAGGAATTTGTTAAATAGGAAACCTGCATTTGAGTGTTTACAACAGGTAACATGGCCACACAAAGAAGAAACCAAGATACCCTATCATAAGTAATTAGATAAATTGTAAAGCATTCAGACAATGGAATATTGTTCACAATAAAACAAAAATGAAGCATTAAGGCATTAAAAACATGGAGAAACTTCAATGCATATTCCCAAGGGTAAGAAACCCATGTGCTCTAAGACAGAATATTCCAGATAGGTTTAGGTTGAAAGCCTCTTCTGTTTCTTAATCAAAAAAGTTTATAATGAGCTCACCTAAATAGAGTTGAGTGTATTAGAAAGTAAAGAGCAGACCCTGAAATGTTTCCCAAAGAAAATCTATCCACAAATAAATTCAGGAATTACAAAGGCACTGAGTTTTCTAAAAGAAATCACACAAGAAGCCAGAAAATAGAAACATCAAATTGATTTGTAACATAAAAGTCACAGATATCAATTCTATCAAATTCAGGGGAGTACAGTAGAAAGGTATTGTCAGATATACAAGGTCCTTTATAGTTAGTTAGTTTGTTTATTTTAGTGTGTATGCATGCATTTATTATGTGTAGGTATGTATTTGTGTGTTTTCAGCTGTCAGTATAGGCCAGAGGTCAATCTCCTGTGTCCTTTCCCAGCATCCATGAGGGCCTCACAGGGCCTTGGAACTTGCCAAGTAGGTGAGGGCCAGTGAGCTTCAGAAGATCTACCTGCCTTTCCCTACACTGACTGGGGTTAAAAGTGTGTGCCATCACACTTGGCTTTTTAACATGTGGAATTTTGGGATAGAATATAGGTCCCTCCACTTGCAAAGCAAACATCTAGTCTACCAAGCCATTTCCACGGTGCCTCATTGTTTAGATTTAAGAATTATTTCTCATGAAACTACTAGGTCTAGGAAGGTCCAGAGGACAGCCATTATGATTGAGATCACGAGAAGACAGAGCTATGGGAAAGAGTGCTCTATTGCTTTGAGAAGAGACACGCACCCAATATTTTGGAATTCTCCAATACTGAGAAGCAAGTGGAGCTGTAAAGGTAGGATAATCTAGATATAGCACAGGGAACAGTTCAGCTGTGGACAATGTTCACTCAGTTAGGAAGTTGTGAACACTGCATGGCAACATCACAAAACATTTTGATATTACTAAGAATTCTATTAAACATATTAAACATTTTACCAACTGCTCTGAAGGGCTATACAGCAATACAGAAAGGCACCTGGTGGACAAGAACTTGCTATGTCCACTCAGCTTTAGCAATAGAGTAAAGGTCTGTCACCTCACCTGGGAACCGCAGAGCAGTAGGCATTTCCCAATTTATTTGAAATTATTGTCATATTAGTGATACTAGGTAATCACAAGATAGTGGTATTTGGGAGACAGAAGGGAAAGATATGTGAGTGTGAGTGTGTATGTTGTGTGTGTGTGTGTGTGTGTGTGTGTATTGGTGGACTGTTGTGAGGACAAGAGAATGAATCTACAGAAAAGTGTAATGTATAAATCACAAAACTCCCTCCCTTTCTTCCATCTTCTATTCCATCCTCTCTTCCCTACCTTTTATCCTATCCTGAAAGTGGAACCTGGGGCCAATAGAGAACTGCTCTACTCACTTCTGCTCCCAGCACCATTACATTTCTATATTGCTCAGTAATCTTTGTTTAACTAAAAACATTCGAAAGAAATGACTAAAGACACAGGTCAGGAAAGACCTGTGACCTTTGTTTTCTTTCTGCTTACTGGATGTTCACTACTATGGAGAAAGAAACAAAATATCTTATATCAGCATTTCAAATCTGCAAACCAACTAAGTGTGATGGTGTGTCTAACCAGCAACAAGCAAATGATAAATTGCCTGTATGTTTGGAAGGTAGAAGAAAGCATTCTAAACGAATACAAGTTGCATGGTGATAGAAATTCAAACACAAATCTGTCTGCTTTAAAAATTTAATATTTCCTGGGCCTCAGGAGTGTTTTATTACAATTCATATCATCAGTATCAATCACTTTAGCCACACAATACCATTTTGGCACCCAAAGAATGTGGTAACCCATGTCTGGATACTGTTTTATACCCAAACTATTCTTTTGTTGCCCCTGACAAGACTTAGTTATAGGCAACGCCAAGGAATTACTCATTGTGAAGCAGAACACTTAATTCTTCATTGACAGCTGATCTTTCAGTTTAAAGTCAGCCTTAGATGTCCCAGGATGGGGTGATGTCCAAGGGGACTTTCCCTTCTCTGAGGAGAAGTGAAGGAGTTAATGGGAGAGGGATTTGTAAGGGCGGGACTGGGAGGAGACTAGGCCGGGGGCTACCATAGGAATGTAAAGTGAATACAAAATAAATTGTTGAAAAAAAGAAAGTGTTTGATTCTTCCCACAGAAATTTATTTTAATTATCGTCCTTCATAAAGTTAACCAAAGTGTTTAGTCATAAAAATTATAACAATCCTAAAATGTTGAAGAAATTTATATTGTGTTGAAGTTAAAACACTAGATTTTAATAAAAGAACATAATCCAGAAGGAAATAAATGATCGTAGATTAAAAAAAAAAAAAAAACCCACTAGATTTTGAGGCAGGAAGGCATGAGTTCAAGGTCTCTGGACTTAACTAGTTGTATATGTTTGAGCAAGTGAGTTTAAAGTTTCTGAGCCACTATTATCCATCTAAAGGCTTGTTGGACTTTATGTACAGACAGTTCCTTGTAGGGAGGAGACATAGTAGGCTGTATGATTTTGAGCCTGTTGAAAGCTAAGCCCCAGCAGCCTTCTCAGTCAGTTTTAGAATCACAAGCTGGTGGATCCTTGGTGAGGTCATTATTTTTAGCTTTGGAACTGTTAGGAAGTCTGCAGGGGATTTTCACACATTCAACAAATTAGCAAAGGTCACCTAAACAAACCCACTAGCTGCATCCATTGGCTTGAGATTCTGTCAAACAAAGGCTGTCGTATTAAATTCAAGAGCTTCCCATTGTCTAAATTTCCAGTATTCCCATTAAAAGGGTCAAGCTGAATTGTGGTTTCCAATGATCCATTGAGATTGCATTTCACTTTTAAAAAATTTAAATTAATTTACTTTTAATGTGTGTGTTTGTCTGTTTTCCCTGCATGCATCATGTGTGCTACATTTACGCCAGTTGCTCACAGAGATCAGAAGAAGGCATGCAACCCTCAGAACTTGTGTTACAAACAGCTGTGAGTCACCATGCGAGTACTTGGAATCAAGCCGCAGTCATCCGAAAGAGCAACAAGTGCTCTTTACCACTGAGAGATCTGTCCAGTCATTAGATGCAGTTTAAATCACAAGTGTTGCTCTCAGTAAAATCTGTTTGTTCTCTGTCAATATCCTTCTATTTTATCAGAATGTTGGTATATTTTCTGCCACTGTAAACCTTTTGTTCTCTTCTCTGTTTAAGCTCACGTTCCAGTTGCATTTCCGTAAAGTCACGCTGAACTTTTCTCATGCTGTTTGCATGACTATGTTTCTCTTGAACCTGGATTGACTTGTGTTTAAAAGTTGAGTTTTGTGTAAAGGTTTGACACATGGGTCAGACAGGGCTCTGAAGCTTTAGATAAGCCTCTAATCCCATTCCTTTATTCTTGATTATCCAAGCTTATAAAGCAGCTGTAGACATCATGACAGGGTACCCACACCATGGCTCTTGCAAAACTGTTGAAATGTTGTACCTGAGGAAACACCTTAGTGATTAAAATACTCATGAGGGTAGTAATTAGGATCCTCAGAACCCAGGAAGATGCCAAGTGGGCATGCCATTCTAACCTCTGAAAGCAGAGATCATGTTCCCAGGGCAATCTGGTTAGTGACACTAGCCGTATGGACAACTGAATCACTCCTGGGCTTGCATATGCACTTGCACACATGTGTGCCCACACACATGGAAACATGCCTAGACATACACATGTACACCGTACATGTGAAAATGGAAAGAAAATTTAGTGTTGATTTCCTTGCTTCTGGTGTTGCTATAAATAGTGTCAAATAATTAAATGATTTCTCTACTTTTTTTTTTTTTTTTTAATATTTGTGGTGTCAAAGATTGAACCTTCAGCCTCCTATATACTAGGCAAACACTCGGCCATGACTTATCTCTTCAGTCCCTGCTTTACCGTAAACTCTGAATGGTGCCTTTCCATCAGTGTGAACCACAGTTTATCAACTCCCTCAGCAATCCCTTTCCTTTTTTGGAATCTATTTATTTTTTTTATATTTTACAGAATTGTACTTTGTTGTTAAGCTGATGGATTGCATTGAAAAAAAATGGTTGGAACTCAGGGCCCTCTTTCAGAAAAATCTGCTGGGTAAATATCACTCTTCAGAGAGGAGGAGTTCAATCTTACACGTTGTTTGTAGTTCCTTTACTTCAACCAGTAGGCAACATAGTAATTCTGGAGTCCGTTTTCCCCACTGTTGTCCAGCTATAATAACAGCTCTGGGCTTTTCAGTTTTCTATTTTAGTTTTCTTTTGTTTTAGTTTCTATGATGGTTTGTTTTAGCTTTGTACTGTGTATGTATGTGTGTGTAGGAGGGCATGTCTCCCACCTGTGATTGAATGAGATGGAGATTAAAAAAAAAAGATAGGTCCTTTCTTTACTCCTTCACTGAACGACAGCAGTTATAGTTTACATGCCATTACTTCACAATTATTCCCTCATCTTAGGCTTGGTTGTTTTATGTTCGCCCAAGCAGATTGTAAGCTAGAAATTATTCTTAGTACTTTGCTATATTCTCTAAATACATTAGAATATGTGTTCATTAGATCGTTAAGTCAAATTCCTGTACATGAATCTCCCTTAAAAGAAAGAGTTATGTGCTTTTGACCACAGTGTCACTGAGCTTCAGGGGATCTGCCTCTACTCAGATTTGTGTGGTAGACTTGGCAAAGATGATGTATTTTGGCTCTAAGATTCGTAGTGTTTGTGTTCCTCAAAATTACTATTACTATTATTATTACTTCCATACATAAGTACTTCAGGACTTAAACATTGAATTTCCCCAAGTAACTTCTTTGTTGAAAGAAAGGGTCTTGGTAAAGGAAGATTTTTATTAAGATTTCTCCTGAGATGAAAGGGCTTTTTAAGTCATTATAGTGACAGCCAGAAAAGGATCAAGTTCTGTGATTTGTCTCTTCAGCTACCACCAGCAAGTTAGAAAATGTTGCCATTTATTTTCCATATACCAATGAAGGGAACTCTTCCAGACACTGATTCAGAATTTAAGTTGTAAGAATTATATCTGAATTATATCTGAGCAGTATGATTAGGAGGAGGAAGTCTTCTAAATCCCAAGTTTACCATGGGATGGCAATCCCATCCCTCCACTTTCTGCTGGAGGTGGGCTTTACAAGTTCCCGATCCCTACTGTTGAGCATTTCATCTAAGGTTCCTCCTTTTGAGTCCTGAGTGACTCTCACCTCCCAGGTCTCTGGCACATTCTAGAAGGTTTCTCCACCTTCTACTCCCCAGGTTGCCTGTTTCCATTCTTTTTGCTGGCTCTCAGGGCTTCACTCCTGTTTCAGCTCAAGGGGAAGCTCCAAGGCCTGACACTATTACTGATGCTATGATGTGCTTACAGACAAGAGTCTAGCATGGCTGCCCTCCAAGAGATCCAACAAGCAGCTGAAAGAGTTATATGGAGATACTTACACTCAAAGAATGTCCAGAAGCTGGGGACCCCTGTGGTTGAATTAGGAAAAATCTAGAAGAAGCTGAGGTGGAGGGTAGCCCCATACAAAGACCAGCGGTCTCAATTAACCTGGACCCTGAGGTCTCTCGCACACTGAGCCACCAACCAGGCAGCATACACTAGCTTATATGAGGCCCCCAACACACATACAGCAGAGTACTGCCTGGTCTGGCCTCAGTGAGAGAAGATTCACTCCACTCTAGAGACACATGAGGCCCCAGAGAGTGAGGAGGTCTGATGAGGTGGGGGTGTTAAAGACATCCACTTTGAGACAGGCAAGGGGTGGGAGAGAAGGAATGGGATGAGGAACAGTTGGAGGGTAGACCCACAAGGGGATAAGGACTGGACTGTAAAGAAAGATTAAATAATAATAATAATAATAATAATAATAATAATAATAATATTTCCAAGATTATATTCAGTAAGTGCTGATCATAGTTTTTTTTTTTTTTTTTTAAGAATAAGTCAAACAGTACAATGTGGTAGAGAGAGGGATACATTAAGAGTTAAGATCTAATTTGGTGTCCAGCAATGATTATTAATTAAACTGTTTTGCATTTTGTGTCATAGTTTTTTTTTTTTTTCACTAACAGAAAGAGAAATATTCTCCTAAAATGCAAAGGCTCCCCAAACTTAAAAATTCTCCTCAGTTGCACAGTGGCATAGAGAACAAAGCTCTATCAAGATGTAGGCATATAAGTGTCACTGTCCATAAAATGATCTCCATAAGTAATTATTAGGTGAGTAGAGTAGAAAATTACAAATAATACAAAATGGGATTCTGGGGACTATTTTGCTGGTCTTACAGGGCTTGCTATCAAGTTAGCAACATTATAAAAAATACCATAAGTACATGACTTGAAACTGAAAGTGGACTCCCAGACAGAGCTATTAATTTAACAGGCTGGCAAGCCAAGGACGGGTAAGATTCTGCATGGAGCCTTACCAACCTATCTCTTTTACAACCTCTTGCATCTTAATTATTGATGTTCATATACACATGGGCATATAGAGTCATCCACTGTGGCAAGCTATGAGAAGCCACATTTGCAAAAGAGAGTGGTTCTGTCTCCCTTAGCAGTCTCCAACTACCAATGTGTGCAAAAGCCATGTCACGTCTAGAGATCGACATTTCCCAGCACTCCCTTCCATCCTCTGGTACTTATATTCTTTCTGCATCCTCTTCCAGGATGTTCTAAGACCCTTGGAGAGAGGGAGGATGTACATGTCCCATCTATGGCTGAGCTCTCACAATTGCTTATTCTCTGCACAATGCATCTTATTTTGTTATCTAGAAGTAACTAGGCCAAAAGGATGAAGTTTTTCTCCATGTTGAGAGTATATATATATATATATATATATATATATATATATATGTGTGTGTGTGTGTGTGTGTGTGTGTGTATCTATATCTATATCTATATCTATATCTATATATCGTTATTATTATGTATATGTATATATATATATATATATATATATATATATATATATATATATACATGTCTAATCGCATACACAAGAACACACACGTTATTATTCTTGAGACACTTATCCATTATTTACCAATATCAGAGAATGACAAAAATTTAGCAGAAATAACTTTGAGGGCATTGAATCACTTTTTTTTATAACTCAGGTGCAAACATTACAGCTATTGTTGGAACACATCTGTAGGATGTGTGGCCTATCTATAGGAAAGGCAGTGACTTGTAGTGGGGTTGATACTCTCTGTGACAACAGTGGAAAGAATTGTCACTACAGTAATGGAAATTTGTCAAAGTGCTCGAGATCACACGGCTTGAGAACATGTGGGATGGTAGGTAAACAGTTCTCCATGTGGAAGTCACTGATACTGTCATATTTCATCTGAAGGAAGTTTGGTCAGTGGCCAGTGAAACAACCTCTAATTCTCCATACTCAAGGGTCGTGAGTTCACTGAAGACACCAGATAATCACAGTTAGAATTTATTTAACACAGATCTCTTATTTGTAACAGTGACAGGCAAGCTTGGGGTCAACTGTGGAAATGGAAGAAGACAGGGGCCAGTAGAGAAGAATGGTTGGTTGTATTGGTGGCCCTTTTGGCACCTGATTTTGTATGGCTTTGGTATGTCACGTACATCTTGACTATCTTAGTTACATTTTCTATGTTGTTAAGGGGCATCATTACAATTCCTCTAAAGGAAAATATTTAACTGGGCATGGTTTACAGGTTCAGAAGTTTAGTCCATTATGGTCATGGAAAGAAACATGGCAGCTTGCAGGCAGACATGATGTTGAAGAAGGAGCCCAGAGTTCTACATCTGAATCTGCAGGCAATAGGAAGAGAGCATGCCCCTAGGCCTAGCTTGAGCATTTGAAATCCAGCATCCACCTGCAGTGGCACACTTCTTCCAGTAAGGCCACAGCTACTTCATCAATAATCTATAATAATAATTCATCCTAATCTATGTCAAGTATTCAAATGTATGAGCCTGGGGGGTGGGGGCATTCCTATTCAAACCACCACACAGGCTTACTTTTTTCTTTAGAATATTGCCAACTATTGGCTTTATACAGCAGTGAGTGTATGCATCAGCCACATACCACACTCAACTCCAACCCAGTGATTTTTTTTTTTTTTGCTTACCAATCTTGAGTTATGCTTTATGTGACTGTTTTGCATTGGTTTTATATAATAGACTGTCGGGTACATTAAACCAAAGGTCTTACCTGGAATACAATAAAGATTTTAAGAACTTTGTGAGTGAGTAAATAAAATTAAAAATCTGAATTATTGCTGATAGAGATAATTACTATTAACAATATTAAGTATTAATTTAGGTGGGTTTTATGTGTTCTGTTTGATTCTCCTATTAGGATAAGACTGAAATTCAAAACAGGGCATTTTGAAAAAAAAATGTCCAAGAATGAATATTTTCTCATTACTATCTTTCTTCCTTCAGGAAATAGAGGCATTATGTAGAGTTGTGTAAGGGCCATGGTTTTTAAACGCTGCAAATGATGGATGTTTTCCTTCTAGAATTTAGAAGAACTATGGGAAAACTCCTTGTTTCGTCAGTTTTATCTCTACCCAGACTTTGAAGCATCCATTAACAGAATGGCTCATCAAACACACAGAAGAATGTTAAAATTCGACTGCTTAGCTTAGGAACGTATGGTGATCAATACCCTGTCAATGACAGGGACAGAAATGTGTCCTGAGAGTCTTTTAAAAGGATTACAAATTAACCTTAGAGCAACTGAGTCACTGGCCTGTGGATGTGACGGTGAAGTGCACAGGAATTTAATGTTGAGTCAAATTATCAGCAGAATGTTTTTCTACCTGATGTTCCAAGATCTAATCTCTATTGATCTATCTTCTAGAGAATAGTGTTGGTAAATCTGAACAAACACCATTACAGTAACGTAGGATTTCAGAGGCTAGAAGCAGTAACTGTGAAACAGTGTGTACTGCATTCGGCTAGGGTATGGAAGAATCTGAAACTTCTAGGAACCCAGAACTAGGCAAAGAGAGACAGGAAATGAACTGTCTAGGCACTCTGCCATCAATGCGAAGAGGGCTTTGATTGGCTGATGAGGTACAAAACATAGCCGTTTTAGGTGCAAGCAGGTGATATGGGAGAAAATGGTTAGGACGGAAGAGGAAAGAATGATAGAGTTGACAGCAGCAGCTGGAAACTGAGAGATGGCAAGTGGCAAAACTGCAAGCAAAGGCGCACCCAGCTGGAGCAGGAGCCAGAGCAGGAGCCAAGTAGCTCAGCTCCAAAGCAGAGATAACTCCAAGGTTAATTCTTCTCTACATGGTTAGCTTCTGTGGCACCTTCATCTGACACTATGACTGTTCATCTGACTGCCTCTGATGGTTTCTCATCCCTTCACAACTACAGTGCTGGACCGTGTTTAGAGGCACCCTCTTCTATACGGTATCATCTCTTTCCCATGATTCCTTTTCCTTGAAGCTTAAATGGAAAACTCCATCCTTAGATAAATTTATTGTCCTACTTTCCCAAACCTGCCATCATGTAAATAAACAAGGCTAGAGGAGAGCAGGAACATGCCAAGGGGTGACACTTAGTGCCTTCAATATGCTCATAAGGACGCACCCTTCTCAGACAATACTAGCTCTCCCTTTACTGGTCTGAATAAACTCACATTTTCAGGTCAGATGTTTTGTCTGAACTTTACACTTCAAACTCTAAATTTGATACTTCTTAAATGTATCACAGGCAATATAAACTTAAAATGTTGAAATAGGTTGGTTTCTCCCTGTATTTTTCCTTTCTGCAGGTAATGGGATTTTCTTAGATGTTGACTCATAAAGACTTCTCCTTTGTAAGATTTTCAATGTCCGCAGAACCTACTTATAAAAGACCACACATGAATTCTGTTTGGGTGATGTGTTATCACAGAGCTGGTAGCTTGTCTCATTTCTGTTATGTTTAAATTTTCTGTATTTGTGCTTCTGGTAATATTTAACATATGGCATTGGAGAATCTTCAAAACAAATCTTTAAGCAGAGCATCATTGTGATAGAGTATCAGTAACATAAAGTACTTGTTTTTAAATTTCCTGCAACCTAAAACTGAAAATTAACTATACTAAAACTTTAATAATCATCACCAAACTGAAAATTTAGCATATTGATGGTTGTTTTTTTTTTTTTTATTATGTTACTAACGAAAAGTTTGTCATAAATCACCCAGAAGACAATAGGAAGAACATCATTTTGCTTTTCCTGGATTGGGAAGGAGCACTTCCTAATATAGGCAATCAAAAATCAGAGAAAAATGTAACGTACCCTCTCTTTAGAAGAAGCACTGTTTTGGCATGTACTGCCTGTGTACATTCTGAGAAGAAGAGATAAATTCTAGTCACGGCCATGAGTCCAGGGATGTACAAGCTGAACTTCTGCTTGAACAAGTGGATACCCAGTGCATGCAGGTGACAGTTGAGAGTCCATCACCACTGCCATCAAAATGTAGGAAGGCAACAAGGTAAGGGTACTCAGCGTCTGGATATTCGCTAAGACTTTGAAGCTGACCTTCATCAGAGGGTAATTGCTAGACTTTAGGGAAGAAATTATATTGCTTAAAATGAGATTTAAAGTCATCTTCGTTCTAGGTTGTAAAATATGCATCATCGAGCAGAGATGGGCTTTATTTATTTATGTATTTATTTATTAATTAATTTCTTTGGTTTAGTAATTATACAGAATGGACCCTTCATCTCCCACCCGGAATGACACATCCTAAAGTTACACCACGGATCAGAGGATCGATGGCTTTCATCTATTTTTGCTTCACATGAAACAAGATCTTTATCACATCATGAGAAGTGTTTGCAGTTATGACTCTGAATCATCGAAAAGGATGTCGCTTTCAAAGCTCTCTATTGAGAAAGGTTCTCATCAAGGATGGCTATGATAAAGGCTAGAAACGTGTTCTTCAGAGTGATTCACAGAACCAGAAGTTCTCCATAGCTGAGATATGACCTTCAGCTTCGTCCCCTCAAACGTCTCTACATTGGGGACATAAAAGCAAAGTGGAAACAAATGGAGCATTTGCTACTTTTCTCTTTATTAAAATAAAGTGCCTTATAATTACCTATCTACCCTAATACTATTTTTCTAATGTGGTCTGGTTTCTAGCTCCAAATTTTTTAGATTTGATTATATGACTTAGAGTATATGACTTAGAGTATCTACTGAAACAGGGAAAGGAAAAGGGAACATGGCAGGGAAGGGAGAACAGGTAGGGTAACAGGTGTTATGGAGGGGGAGGGAGAGGTCAATACATAGAGGGAAGGAGGAGGGGCAATAACACTAAGGAGGTCTGATAAAGCCCCAAGGTATCATTTTATTTTATATTTACCTAAAATAATGAATAAAGCAAATAGATTTACACACACACACATACACACACACACACACACACACACACACACACACACACACACACACACGCGCACACACACCAGAAACAAAATCAAGCATCTTACATGAAGTTATATCACTTGGACTGGCAGTGCTCCCCTAAAGAGCCAAAGAGTATCTTAACAGAAACTTATCAGTAATGAGAAACCTCCATTCAAGCTGTTGTCCAGAATAGCCCAACTGATTCCTCAAAACCATAGAGATTGGTGCTGTCGCTCTTGGTTGCCTCACAGAGGTTGAAAGTAAGTCCCTATGGCTGAAGACACCTCATGCTTCAGACACAGGATTGTGACGATTCAAACTGATTCTAACTGCAAGCCCCCCTCCTCTGCACTAGCTTCCATAATACCAGAAAGTACTGCCCAAGGATGAGAGCGTCAGTCGTGATATCTAGCTGTGACATCAACAAACTAGAACTACAATCATCATAGAAAGCTTTCCCTAAAAGTGCAACAGTGGCACTCAGGATTTGATGGTAACCAATGGTTGTCGATTTGGACAACCTTAATAGAAGCGGTAATTTGTAAGAGGAAAATTAATCTCGCAGGATTCCACCCATGGACAAACTATAGACTGATGGCTACTGGGAGGGGGGAATTCCAGGAACGTGCTGGCTAATTATGTCTCCAATACAAAGCAGTCAGTCCTGAAATCATGTACACACAGCCACACTAACAGACTCAGCCAACTGTATTTATATATCGCTGTATTTATGTCCATGCAACAACAATAACAAAAAGAGACTAACGATGGAGGTGAGGACTGAAGGGGTAGCATAGATGTTAGAGAAAGGGTCCATGGGAGGAATTGGAGGGAGGACAGTAGAAAGTGATATAGTCATATTTTAATTAAATGTGTTTTAGTGAAGCGAAAAGCTCTGATGATACATTGCATTTCTGAGACTCCTCCCCTATGAGAAGTAAGTCACAGGTGTTACAGACCCAAGGGGCTTCAATTCTGAGCTGATCAGAGTTCAGTGTTTGGAAGCTATTTAGGTCACTAGAAAATGACTTTTCTGTCTCAGTTAGTTTAAAAATTAAATTCTCTTGAAGCCAATGTAGAGCAACCAGTGTGACACAGGCCTGTAGCTAATTATGTCAACCACAGTGGGTGGCAGGCAGGGTGGGGAGGTAGCTTGAAGAGCACAGGTGAGACCCTACAGCTAGCTAGATTTTGTTCCCTCCTGCAGAACCTTGCAACTCAAGTTGTGGACTATAAACCCTTGACTTCAGCATCATCTACGAGGTGTTCAAATATCCAGCTTCTGGGATCCTAGGCAGCCCAATGGAGCCAGGTCTGCGTTTTAATCATCTCCATGTTTACATGCGATCCCTGACGTGATCTGCTAGGAGCTAACAGACAAATTTTCATTTCCTGCTCTGGGAGTTATAAGGTAGCAGTAAGCAAGCCATGGCTCTATTCAGTACATACCTTTTATTTTCTTTCCCAGGAATTGCAGATCAACATAATATAAGAAGTGGGGACAGGGTCCATTTGGAATCAGTGCAGTGATTCTGTGGGAGCTGGGCGAGCAATCTCCCTTTCTAAACAACCCACAGTTGAATTAGTAGAGTTAGCACTGGTGGGATGGGGATGAAGACGGATGCAAACGTTTGTATTTCTGTGTTTGAAACAAATAGATTATGCTTCATTTCAGTTTGTTAGACTGTTTCTGAAAGCCTATAGTGACATATTTATTCAAATAGAAAGTTTTGCCAGCTCTTCCCCCGCCTTACATAATAGAGAATGTCACTGCAGTGGATAGTGTCCACGCTCCTCTCTCCAAAGTGATTTTTCACCCCAGAGCATCATTGTATAAATCTTTGTCACATTTTTCACACTTTTATTAATGTGTCTTGTACATAGCTACTTAAAATAAAGTAGCAACCTGTAACAAGGTAACTTTCATGTGTATGTATATAGACATTTATCTATGTGTGTTTGTGTATGTGTATGTATACAGACATATACCTATGTGTGTTTGTGTATGTGCGTGCATACTCAGGAGTTGATCCTTAGGCACTGTTCACATGTGTTTTAGTATATTTCACTGGCCTAGGGCTCATCAAGAAAGCTAGACTGGCTAGCCAGAAACCCCCAAGGGCTCTCTCCCTGTTCCCACATCTTCATTGGTGGGATTCCAAGCACTAAACCATTTCACTAGACTTTTTTTTTTTTTAAAGTGGGTTCTGGACATTGACCTTGGGCCCTCATGCTTGTAATGGCTGGCACTTTACTGACTGAGCTACATCCAAGGTGGCTGACTTCTTCTTCCATATAGTGGCTGTTTGTTTGAAGCAAAGAATCCACTGTACACTGTGGTCTGCTTGTCAATCTGTTTCAAAGCATGTGCTTTTGAAAAACAAAAAACAAACAGAAAATGGAGGCTTCTGTTATATGGCATACACTAAATAACAGCTTGATGGCTTCCCTTTGATCTTTTCAATGATTCCTTCCTCTGAACCACATGCTGTTCTTTGCTGAAATTTCTTCATATGTTTCTATGTGTCCATTCTGCTTCCCATTTAGAGAAGTCCATTAAAAGACAAAGTATGTATCTATGTCTTTTTCCAAGTTTGTAGATGCTTGTTCATGTGCATACTTATGAACAGATTGAATTTGAAAACTCTAAGACCGTTGCAGCACACAGGTCCAGAACTACACAGATTCAGGGGCTCTATTTGTAGTCATGTAGGAGAAAAAGGGATTCTGATTATTGTGATATGTTTCACTTATAGGAGTGGTCCAGTAAAATAATGGTAATTACTAAAATAGATCACTATTTAGTTTCTATGGCAAGAAGGCCAGAAAACAACAACCCACATAAGAGTAGAACTGGAGTATAATTCAATGAAAAGGAGAACCAATTAAAATATATTTCTCTACCCCCCCCCCCCCGCCTTTCGCTCTCTGCCTAAACAGAGTACCTCTGAAAGTGATCAGTGTAGTCACACAACTAGAGGGAAGAAATTGACAAGGGCAGAGATTTTTCTTAAGAAGCTATAATATTAAGTCTTAGATGAACAAGTCAGATTGAGGTAAAGTCCCATTGATAATATTACAGTTTTGAGACTTAATAAGTTACTGTCTTGATTCTCTGAATTCATTTTTGTGTGTGTGTATGATGAGAACTCAATGGGATGTCTTTGTAAAGCACCTGACCATAGTGTGTAATCAATAACATCAGCTATTATTTTATCACAGGTTTGGATCTCAAGTGCGTTGAACTCCTCAGGTAGCACAGCTCTGTAATTCTAGATGATTAGATCTTCACCATAAAATGTGTCTTTAATTCCAGCAATGTTTAGATGAAACAGTGAGCTTTACTGTATACTTCCATTGTGCTATTGTGAATTTCTGATTGTGCTAGTAGCAAATAGTCAACTCTTCTAATATTCAAAAGAAAGAAGCTGAAATTTCCAGAAGCTGAAATATTATATATATATATATATGTGTGTGTGTGTGTGTGTATGTGTGTGTGTGTGTGTGTGTGTAAAGTAAATTGTCTATAAGGTTAGCTTGAATAGCTTTAAGGGTAGCTTTATAGGGAAATTGATTGCAAAACTGATTTTTCTAATCAGAATTCTATATCTCCACTGAATTATGTATTAACTTGCAAAAGATTGGAGACTTTGGAGGGAGAGGAAGAGGGTGAAAGGTCTGTGGAAGAGACAGAAAGAAAAAGAAGGAGGGAGAGAGGGAGAGAACAAAAAGGAGGTTGGATAGAGGAATAAATTAATTCAGAAAATTTCCCATTTCTCTAACTATCCCCTCTACTCATCAAAAAAGCTACAGGCACTAAAATTTATTAACATTTCTATGAACATAATCTGAAATATTCATTTTCATTAAGTAGTCTACTGAATATGACAAAATCAAATTTATCTAAGGAGCTATCCAAGGCTGCTAATTTCCTTGACAATGGGACATAAAGCAAGGGAACCCATGAATCATTCATGAAGTTTAATTTACTTCTTTTATTTTTTGGTATTTAAGAACCACGAATGGAAAGCATACAGCGCATTGTAAATGCTATTTTTAAATTATTTTTAGATCAAAATGAATGATTTGTCAGGCAGAGATCAAGTAAGGATGGTTCTAAGGTCTCTGCTGTTAAGCGTCACATGTTTCATATTTTTCTTGTGAGTATTTTTATGTTCATGTATTCATAACCTTCCTGTGTTCAGCTTTGTGTAATACATCAGAACCACATCAACACTAATATTATTTAGGCAGGTACATAAAGTAATTTGTTGGTGAAATAATGAAATTGAATGAAGTCCAAGAGTTCTAGTTTAGGGGGTTGAAAGAAACCCTGAAGATTATAAAATAAAACTTGTCTCCTACTGAGGATATCTTCTGCATTATTAATGGTAGGTAGCCATTTCCAATTTAACTGACATGTCTCCATGGGAAAAGAAGTTTTCATCTTAGGCAGGAACTTATTTCATGAATAGTCACTGCTACTTATTTGAAATGACTTCTCTTAAATTCTGAATCTACCTTCCTGAAATCCCTGAGCCCTACTTGAGCCATGTGGGCTCATAACTCATGACGTGTTAGTCAAATACAATTGCATGTATCTGTACCGGCATCCTAGCTTGGTTTTGACCAGAACTTAAGTTATATGACCAGAGAGACTGCTGGCTCTTCCTGTGAGGTTTGTTACCTAAGTCTGTAGAATGAGGAAAACAGGTTGGCTTTCCAATGTTGGACCTTTTCTAATTACCTAAACATCTGAATAGAAGAAAAAACCCCTGACTCTTCTCTAAGTGAGAGAATTTCTCCTGTTTTCCCTCAAACTAGGACATCAGCTTCATTCCCTCCTTTGAACTTGACTGGAAACATTGGCTCTACCTGGGTCAGTTGGCTTTGGAGCTGAATTTCTCTGGCTGTGTTTGCTCTTTGGTGTTTGGATTAGGATGGGAATTGCCATTAGCTCTCGGGATGCCGACTCATCGCACGTATCTTGGAATTTGCCAGCCTCTATAATTGCATGGTCCAAATTCTTTATAATTAATCTATATCTCTGTATCTGTCTTGACTCCTCTCTCTCTCCTCTATTGGCTTTATTTTCCTGGAGAATCCCAATTTATTCACACAACTTTGAAGACATATTTTTTCTCCTGTATCACAGTGTTTAAAACATCCAGAAATGCGGGTATAGCTCTCTAAATTTTTTTTTTTAGGTCCCTTGTTTATTCAGTCTGAATTAAATTATCTTAATAGGGTTTTTAATTTAGTGGCCATTCTTGATACTTTTATAGAATTACTTAGGTCTGATGTCTGGACACAATGACTATTTTGATTTTATTCACTGGTGTTGTTATATTACATTACATAAAAAAACTTAGCACTTCAATTCTGCAAAAATATCAATTTCTTATAATATTTTATAGTAGGTTAAGTTGTTGGGTACATTATTTTTAATCAGTCATGTTTGTGGATGAGAAAACAATTTTATTTTATAAAATTTGTTTTAAAATTAAACATGACAATTGCTTGGAATTCTGTGTACACACTGCTACAAACAAGCATTTAAGTAGAATGGTACCACTGTATGACTAACACTGAGTGGTCCACTAAACTTAGTACATGAAGGCAATGCTTTTATTATACAACCCCTAAGAAAACAACCAGGTGTCACTGAATTTTACCGTTGCTTGATGACTTCATGGTAGTTTTTATAGGTGAGGTGGAGGCAGTTTATAGATCATGATAAGGCAAAATCATGATGTTATCCATTGAAGGAATTAGAGTACTAGGTTTTCTTCTACCTTGCCCTTGGGTGACACATTTATAGTCATTTTGAGGTAATTTTAAGACACAGACATGAAATTGTCCAAAGGAAGGTGTGCTGGATTGCAGGTTCAAATATGAGGAGTTGAAAATTAAAGCAACTCATCAAAATTTATTGGAGATACTTATAAAATACATTATCCTTACAGATTTCTTACCAGAAATTAATCTTTTAACAAATGGGTAGTGAACCATGTAATGAACTCTTTCTTCTTACTTTATTACCAGCAGGGCAAAGGATTGGAAATGATGAAGTACTACCAAGTGCTACATTCATATCTCAGTCCCTAGGGGATGTGGAGATGCTAAAGTTAGTAAAACAAACTAACTATGCACTTTAAAAACAGCAGAGATTAATACCCCAAAGATTTAATAGTTCTGTACTGTAGGATGTCCAAAATGAAGGCACTGACAGGTTCTGGTGTCTGGTGAGGGCTCATTTTCTCTTTCATATGATACTTTTGGTTATGTCCTAATATAGTGACTAGAAGGGACAAGGCAACTCTCTGGGAAATACCTTCTTTAAAGTGAGCTCCACTCATTATCCCAACTTTATCATTCCATCACTCTGATGAATAGGTTCTGATACGAACTTAGGGAGACAGAAACATTTAGAGCATAGAAAAACAGCAGCAGCAGCAACAACAAAATAAACCAGAGCAGTTTGGAAGAAACTGGGGCTTCTTTGAAGTGAAATATTTCCTCCAAGAGGGAGATTCTTTGAGATTCAGAAAGGAAACCAAACTTACATGGTTTAGGAAGTAAACTAGGTTCACAAGTCTCAGGCTAGTTTGAAACTTACAAGATTCACAAGGACCATTCCCAACTTTATATAAGTGATAATAAATGCTGAGACGCGGTACTGAGCAGCTGTGCTGCTGCAAAGGTTCATGCAGAGAGCTCCAGGGATGCTAGCTCAGGGATGCTAGCTCTTGTGAGTCATCATCACCCATGCTGGGCGGGCCTTTCAGAGATGTGTAACCTACTAGTAACCTCAATAAACTCACCGAATCCTTATACTGGACTTAGATGGCATTAAAAATAAGCAAAATTGTCTCTCCTCCAGCCAAGCAATATGCCCAAAGGAAAGAAGGCCAAGGAGAAGAAGGTGGCCCCGGTCCCCACTGTTGTAAAGAAACAGGAGGCCAAAAAGGTGGCCAATTCTTTGTTTGAGAAAAGGTCCAAGAACTTGGGCATTGGACAGAGCATCTGGCCCAAAAGAGATCTCACGTGTGTCATCAAATGGCCCCACTACATCAGGCTGCAGTGGCAAAGGGCCATCCTCTGTAAGTGTCTCAAAGAACCTCCTGCCATTAACCAGTTCACCCAGGTCCTGGACAGGTAAACAGCTACTCAGCTGCTTAAGCTTGCCCACAAGTACAGGCCAGAGACAAAGCAAGAGAAAAAGCAAAGGCTACTGGCCGGTGCTGAGAAGAAAGCTACTGGTAAAGGGGACATCCCAACTAAGAGACCACATGTCCTCTGAGCAGGAGTCAATATAGTCACCACCTTGAATGCTCATGATACAGACCTCATTGAGCTGGTGGTTTTCTTGCCTTCCCTGTGTTACAAGATGGGGGTTCCCTACTGCATCATCAAGGGAAAGGCCAGGCTGGGGCTCCTGGTCCAAAGGAAGACATGTACCACATTTGCCTTCACACAGGTTAACTTGGAAGACAAGGGTGCTCTGGCTAAGCTGGTGGAAGCTATTAGATCAATTACAAGGACAGATAGGAAGAGATCTGCCACTGGAGAGGCAGCATCCTAGATCCTAAGTCTGTGGCTCACAATGCCAAGCTGGAAAAGACAAAGGCTAAAGAACTTGCCACTAACCTGGCTAAAGAACTTGCCACTAACGGGGTTAAATGTATACTTCTAAGTTTTCTGGACATAAATATAATTACAAAATTAAAAAAATAAGCAAAATGTCTTTAATTTGTCTCAAAGGACCCAACCAAGGAAAAAACATTTCTCCAGCCTTAATGGGATGCACATACAAACCAGTAAATTCTGAAATGTAGGCAATGTTTCCACTTGGTTAGCCACTGAAAAGGTTGATTGGCTCAATCTTATATTGATCAATGTCTACTTTATCATTCTTATAATCTACCTGACATTAGACTCATTAATGCTGAGTCCAACATGTTATCAGTTGAGGAGGAACTATTTCATAAAATGACACATTTATGGAGAGTTAAAAACTATGAAGGGATAGCCAGTTTGTTTTGTATTTAGGTTCAAAAACAAAAAACCAAAGTAAGCAAAAGTCAACAAGTAAATATAGACTCCATAATTTTTGGCATCTTTTTCCTGTGTAACATAATAGTTTTATTCTTAATATTTTACATTTCTTTATATCTGTTAGTCAACTGTTAAGATAAAGATATTTTAAACATACTATAGAGCTTTGCAGCACTGAGTCTTCTGGGTGATTATATGCACATGTCTTCAATGGAATCAAGACCTGCTCGGTTTGCTGACTCTACAATATACCCTGACCCCTTTTGGCTATGCAATATACATTTATACCTTTCAGCTATATATATATATATATACTTGACCTGGGAGCCAAATTCTGTTTCAGCTTCTTGGATCTGTTCTGACCTTTAGCAGAGACAATATTGGGAAATCTAGACTTGTCCTGTCTTTGCTTAATACAGAGTTCCTGGCCTGGCTGAGAGCAGCTGTAGTAATCACGGAGCCTGCTTCCTTACTCACCTGTCTATGGCAGAGATCTGTGGTGAAGTAGAACTGGGCTTGTGAAAGTACCTGGACTTCCCATCCCTCCACCGTCCTTGCCTTTGGTTAGTTTAGTTCGTCTGCATCCTAGATACTAACTCTCAGATGTTGTCACAATGCTTTTATCTGAGAGGTGTCATATGATTCTGTGCTGTTAGTTTAACACATAGAAGGCAATGGGCCCACAGTTCTTGTTTAGGTTTTAGTTTCTACCATGTCCCTGCCTCTATAGATTCTATTTAGGTAATATTTAATTTCTGCCTTGTTATTTTGATCATTACACGGTATGATGAATGGGTTGAAAGGTTACATACTTTCCAGTATAAATAAAGAAATATGGTATCCTTAGAAAAATGTCAATCTACAAAGTAGGAAAACTCACTATGCATTGTAAAAAAAAATAGGAATTTTTGGAGAATACACTGGTAAATCTTAATACAGAATCAATTCAATTAGTTTGCAAAATTCATTGCTTCTTAGCTGAATGATGAATGCCGAGGACCTTAGAATTTTTTTTTTTTTAAGAGAGTTTCAGATCACAAAGTTTTCCAAAAGAAGTCAGAGTTTCAGAAAATCACAAAACCAGTGGACAGATAGTCAGAGGTGACTGAAAACCCAGATTTGTCACCAGGCCATCAGCTATTCTGCTATTTCTACCCCAGTTTCAAAGGTAATGATTTGTTTGCTGAGGAAAAGTTGTGTTTCACTTATAAATTTTTATCAGTCATTAATAAATGATCATGTTTATGTTTCCAATTTGGTCATTTTGGTGTGTAAGCCAAGTCACCACTAATACTTTCATAAATGATGCTTTTTGTATTTACCATGTTCCTTATGATCTTTAACATTAAAATATTAGTTGAAGAACACTTCTGAATTTTTTATTCATTTTTTTGGTAGTAGGATGATGGCTACATCTAAATTTAGCACTATCTCTATAGGAACAGTTTTATTTCTATATGATGAGATAAGAAAGTTGGTGTAAATGTTTAATAGCACAGTAGAGAAACAATTCATTCTTTAATAACAATGTAAGGTCAGCTGGCAGTTTTTCATCTCCCTTTCCTTCTTGACATTTAGTTCTAGAAAGTATTTCAGACACCCAAAATACATATCTGCTGAATTTTCACATTTGAATAAGTGATAGTGTTAACTCCTGTATATTTTTGTGACTCTCAAAACCAATAAAACATCTGTTTCTACTCTTCACAGTGAATTGGCTCAAATGCCTTCAGGTTGAAGGCCAGAAAACAAGGGTAGCATGTCAGGTTAGATTTCAGTGAATAAAGTGCTCATGCTATTAAGAAAACAATTAATGAAAAACATCCTTATTGTACAGACCAAAATCATCCCACAGCCATGGAAAACATTAATTCTTTGACATAAAGCATGATTCCATTGATGCTCCATTTATGGTTATATATTTTTCACTAGTAAAAACAACATTAACCCATTGCTCTCTCATGGTGTTTTTCTAAAATGCCATTTACAAATCCTTCAGGTTAACAGAATGAGTAAATGTTTTCTTTTTTTCACAAAATGAAGCTTGGATACTGGAAGGTTATGAGAGAAGGTGAAGAAGGCACGAGTTTATAAATTTATGAATTAAAATAAGCAGATTTTCCTTAATTGGCCAAAGAGATAATGTCGCTGAGATGACCCTTGAACCATCAATACTAGGGAAAATGTCACTGACTGTGAATTTCTTGAAAAGGTGGCAGCTAAAAATATCCCAGTGCCAATTAACTCAGAAAAGGGTTGAATTTAATTGGGTCAAGTAAATAACCCTCTTTCTCATCCCCTTTGCAAGTAACTCACAACTTTCAATCTCCAGGGTGCAGTTTTGCTCATCTAGAGGGTATCTTCGAAGATCCATCATGCATGCAGCGGTCGTTGTGATCCTACAAGGTGAGAGAGGAGAAAGACACGATATAAGTGCTAACCTTTCATGGACACAAAGAGACTGTCCAACAAACAAGTGTAAATTAAACCTTTTAGGTGGTGAAGTTTTATTTCTAAGCCTCCTAGCACCAAATCATGTTTACTAAATGGCTGAAAATTTAGGAGCTCCTAGGGGACCGTCATAAATATACAGCAGTAGAGTAGACAGCCCCAATAAAAAGATAGAAATAGATTAAATTTCTAGAGAGCTGCAACTTCAAGGAGAAACAAAAAGTGTGAACATTGCAATGATTTGGATCATTTAAATTAGTAATCAAAACTTTAACCGAAAGGATCCAGGACCATATGACTGCATAGGTGAATTTCTCAAACACTCAAAGAGAATTTGGTGCTAAGTCTTTCTGTCTCTTTCAAAAATCAGAAGAGCACACACATACTTTATGAGGTACACACCTCAATTCCCATCTAACCAAAGGTAATAGAGCAGAAAAGAAAACTTTAGGTTAGTATTTCTCATGAATATTTAATTTAACCCCCTGTATTAGACCAAATTTAACAATTCTTGAAAGGATTAGATGGCTTAATACAGAGCATAACTATTCTAATGTTTACAAAGTACTCAACCAATAGATCCAAACACTAAGAAATACTATGAAGTCAATGAAAAAGATCAAAGATAAGATTAGTTAACACACTACACCATAGTGACAAAAGAAAACCCACATGATCATCTCAGCAGATGCAGAGAAATTAAAATGTCTACTTCTATGGTCTGGAACAAAGCAAGGATGTCCAATATTGTAACTTTTATTGAACATAGATTAGCAGTCCTAGCCTCAAATAAGAAGGGAGTAAGTAACATTATATGTGTTGTAGATGGTCTTCCTATGTAGATGGACAGCAGTGAAGAGTCCACCACAAAGAGCTAGTGGAGCTGGAAACCAGATGATGCAAACCGACAGGATACAAAGCGAATATGGAAAATCAGTAGTATTGTTTGTAGAATACATCAACACAGAAATCTCCCAAAAGGAAATAAGAGGACAATTCCATTTACTCAAGCAACAAGATACATAAGATTTGACTTAGCAAAGGAGAACAAAGACCTGTATGCTGAAAACTATAAAACCTCATGAGGAAAAGCTGAAAAGACAAATGATTGGGACCATGCTCCTCAGTCAGAGTTAGTGTTCTCAAAATGAATGTCAAATGATTCTCTCAGATCAATGCTAGTATCTGCCAAAATGCCAATGATATCTTTTTGAAAATTTTACTGCAGTAGAATATGTATGTCATTAAACTTACCTTTTTAGCCAATCACTTTTTAATTTAATTTTATTTTTACAAACATAGAAGAAGCAAGCTTAAAATTCATATGAAACAATAAAAATGGCTGGTAAATAACCAAAAAAATTGACCAAGAGGAGCACAACTTTGTCATATAGTAGCACCAGCAATGATAATCATTCACGTGTCTTTGCACATTTGACATACTTACTTCTTTTTCTTTTATTTTCTTTTTTTAAGAAAGGTTTTTTTTTTAATTGGGTATTTTCTTTATTTATATTTCAAATGTTATCTCCTTTCCTGGCTTCCCCACGTGGAAACCTCCTATCCCATCCCCCTCCCCCGGCTTCTATGAGGGTGTTCCCCTACCCACCCATCCACCCATCCACCCACCCACTCACCCACTCACTCATTCACTCACCCACTCACCCACTCACCACACCACTCACCCACTCACCCACTCACCCACTCACCCACTCACTCCTACCTCCCTGTCCTGGTATTCCCTTACACCGGGGCATCGAGTCTTCAGAAGAACAAGGGCCTCTCCTTCCCACTGATGCCCAACAAGGGCATCCTCTGCTACATATGCAGCTGGAGCCATGGGTCATGGGTTGCTCCATGTGTACTATTTGGCTGGTGGTTTAGTCCCTGGGAGCTGGGGTGGGGGTTGTTGGTTGATATTGTTGTCCTTACTATGGGGTTGCAAACCCCTTCAGCTCCTTCAGTCCTTTCTCTAACTCCTCCATTGGGGACCCTGTGCTCAGTCCAATCGTTGGCTTCGAGCATCCGCCTCTGCTACCTCTTGGTAGGTTTGATTTATATTACCCTTAGAATTGCTGCGCACGTTTTCTCATGTCTGTTGACTCTAACATTTTTTTCTTTTTTTAAATTGAGCCTTTGTACATTGTACAATACAGATATTTTTATTTTTGTTGTGATTGTTCTTTGTATATTTTGGGTATTAGTCATTTATGAAATACATAGATTGCAAGGAGTTTTCTCCCATTACAAGTTATTTTCCTTGCTGTATAAAGATTTTTTAGTTTGTTTTACTCCCAACTGTTTCATTTTGCTTTTGTTATCTGGAAGTTTTATTTTATGGCTTTAAAGTTATTATCAAGCTCAGTGCCAAGATTTTCCCCTGCATCCTGTTGGTTCTTCAATTTCTATTTGATTCTTTGACTGATTTTTGGTTGATTTTTATGTGTTTTGAGCTAGGCTCTAAATTTGCTGGAACATTTTGGATGTGAATATATAATATTCAAAACAAAATGTGTTAAAGAGACCATCTTTTCTCTTTGTATTTTCTTGGTGCCTCTGTTGATGGTCAACTGACTATAGATGTCTTTATATCTGGGATCTCTGGTCCTACTCATTTATATGCTTGTTTACATTGACACCCTGAAACTTTTTGTTTATTATAAAATTGTATTATAATTTGATGTCAGAAAATGTTATTCTCTGGCTTGAACTCAACATCTATTGATTGTGAGGCTAGCTTTGAGTTTTTTCACACAGTCTTTGTTATAGTGAAGTAATTTCCTTTACACCTAGATTTTGAAAGTGTTTGTTACGAAAATGTATAGAACTTTTCCTGCATCTTTTGGGAAGATCATTTAGAGTTTGTCCTTCACCCTGCTGATGGCTTATCCTACACTTTGATTTGCATATGTTCAACAACCATCTTACTCTTGAAATAAATCCTACTTGTTCCCAATAAGAATTCTCTTAGTGTACTGTTGAATTTGCTAGTATTTTATTATATCCAATTCATTATATACAATAGTTACATGCCAAAGACATCACAGTAAGGTTGTCAAAAACTTTGTAGTTTGGGTTGACTTTTACTTTTATACACATAATGGCATGAGCTCAGGTTGGCTAAATGAGCTCCATTAGGCTTCGTGCCCTCATAAACCAATCAAACCACTACCTAGGACTATTGAGTGGATGAAAAGATTTAATGTGCACATAATTATTTTCTCAGACTTTTGTACTTAACTGATGTTCCTCATATAGAAGTTACTATCTATATACCTGTCATGTGTCACACCACTTCTCATAGTCTCTCAAATCCTGACAATGTATCATCAGTATCTGCTGAATTTTTAAATAGGAGAAAGCTTTAGTATGCATCAGGGATCAACCTTCTCTTCCCATGAAACTCAATATAACAGAAGCAATGACACTAGCCTCTTATGTCTTATGGTACCTCACATCCCCAATGTGGATTCTCAGATTCGTTTCCCAAACTCTGACACATTTACACTCAAGAGGTTTTGTGTAGAGAGTGAGAAAACACTGTCCTGGAGTCCAAGCTTACACCACACCTTTGGACTCCATCAACCTTAGGAGATGGCTGTAAATTCTAGGACCCTCACTCTAGATGTCTTACTTTGGCTTCCCTCATCCCTGGATTTTTTCCTGAGGCTGTTTTCCTGGAATGCAGAGTTGAGAGTAACTGTAATTCAGGTGGCTACTCTACTATTTATAATCTTTTGATACCACTTTGGAACTGAAAAAAAAAACTTTCTTAAAGACATGGTCCTCTACAAAGTGTAAGGATGATTTAAATAGCTCAAAAGACACAGATTTAACTCTAAGATTCTTTTATATTATATATAAACTTAAGTAGGTATGTGCTGGCTAGTGTTTTTGTTATTAGCAATAAAAAGTAAACCAGGGAAAATAGTATATATGAAAAATTCTTTGCAAACAGAAGAACAGCTAATTGTTTTAGTGAGGGAAAGTTTCTTCCATAGTAGTCCAAATCACAAAGTTTCTATACCACTAAATAATAAGCCATTCTTACAAAGAAAACCTTTTGTGATTATGCATTCATTTGTATGGAAATGACACAATTGATTTTCTTAATCTTTCACTGGTAGGCATTTATGTTGTTTCCTATAGTTTAGTTTTGAAGATGAAGATGTTCTGGATTTACTATAATAAAATATTCATTATACACACATATGTATACTATATATATATATGCATTATATATATATATAATGAAACATACATATGTATACCAACATCCAACATTATATATCTGTATTTGCATATATAAGCATATACAACACACAGGTGTGTCTCACTTAACATCAGGGCACGTTCTGAGAGCTTCATTATTTGTGATGAATGAATACTCTAGACTATTGTTGCACAAAGCTGGTGGTATAGACTGTATAGGTGGTATAGGTTTATCACTTGGGCTAACCTCTTTGTAGTTAGAGAGTGAGGAACACAAAATATATGAAACTTGCTGCAATGTAACATCGAGTTTTGTTTTACAGTAAGCTTATATTTATGAGTTAAAGGAGAACCTTCTAAAATAATGATGGATAGAATTATAGATGCACAGCCATTTAATGACCACCAGCAGCGTAGGTCTGTTCATACCTGCATTCCTATAAACAATTGTAAAGCTCACTGTGATGGTGGGCTGTAGGTAAACCCACTGTTACCATCAGGCAATAGGAGGTTTCTGTCTCATTATAATATTAGGGCACCACCATAACATGTGCAAGTAATTACTAATCAAGGCTTTGTTGAGGCACATAATTTATACAAACTGTATATACATATAAAATATGGATCCTATGAAAAAATTAAACAAAATGAATATTATATGCAGCATCAATATATAAAGTCCAAATTAAAACTATATTGTATTGATATAAAATCACTTCCTAAGTTGCACAATAAGTACAAAATCACTTGTTAAAATTGCTCCATGTACTGTATTCATACACGACTGCTTATGAATAATAAATTGTGAAGATGTGAGCACACACTTGGAATTTCCCATACTCTTCCCATACTCCATAACGCAGAAATGATTTTTTTTCAGACATAATTTCATCCTACCTGGAACATTTGGCAATATCTTAAGACATTTGTGATTATTATGTTTGGACTGGAATTTGACACTAGACTTGAGTTTAATAGAAGCTGGTGTTTCTGCTAAGCAGCTCATAATGACAGGACAGCTTTCAAGAACACCAAAACTGTTACCTGTTCAAAAACACCGTTGTTGAGGTCAAGAATCTCTGTGACCGAGTACTTTTGAACATTTCTCCTCTGATGAAATCTTTAATAAAATGAAATCTTGTAGGAAATTTCAGTCTATGCAGTATAAGTGAAAAACCATACTGTAAGTATGAAATTACCTTGTAAGCTTAAATGTGATTTGGTTTTAAAAGAGAATACACATTTGAAAGGAAGGACAATATATGATGAGGATTTGGGTCCTGAATCTCCCTTAGTACAAATTAATTTTTGTTGAATTTAAAAATTATTTTACTTTGAAATTGTAATATGATAGCATCCTTTTTTCTTCCATTTTCCCCTCCAATCCCTCCTGTATACCCTTCTTACTTTCTCTCAAATCCATGGTTCCTTTATTCATTAATTGTTGCTATGTGCATGGATGTATATGTACATGTGTTCCTAAATACATAAATACAACCTGTTCAGTCTATATAATGCTACTTGTATGTATTTTCAGGGATGATAATGAAAACTCTCAACTTTTCAAAGAGCTACTGAATTGACTCTATGGTTAATTCATTTATCACTACTTGTCGGAAGACATAAAATTGACTTCGCCACCACATATTGTACTAAGGCTTAACCTAGACTCTGGTTTGTAGTCTTATTGCTTGGGTCCCTTGGCTGCTCCCCCTCACATATCTCACTGTAATGTAAAGAGAAATGATTAGTAAGTTCAGCAAGGGAAGCAGCCCGTGAACCTGCAGTTAGGGTAGCTCCTAGAATTCCCTGACATAAAACCACCTCCATCTTGAGTTGTCTGTCTTCTAATTCTCAAACTCCATGAAGGATTTCATGAGTCCAACTTGGACTAGATGGAAAATCTCTCAAAATTATTTAATAGGAGCTGGAGGAAAGCCATAAAAATACTAATATGGTCCGCAGATACTCATTGGGGTCTTTGTGAAGTGAGAGAATACTGGAACTTAAACAGGGATCTGACAAAAGCAGGTTCTCACATATCTAGGCTTTAGTCTGGAGAAACACATACAATGGAAAGTTGGACTTTGATGCTAATACTTTGGCATTTCTAGGTATAATACTCAGGGTATGAGCAATTGGCACAGGGAAAAAATTGCTCAGCAAAAATCCACAAGATCATCAACAAAAAGAGAAATGTCCCCAGGCAGAACTATTTGGCTCTTCTGTCTTTGTGTGAGAGGCACCAGTGAGCATCTCTAAGAATGATTGCTCCCCATGTCTCCATTTCTCTTTCTTGACTATTAGGATGGCCAGAAGCAGTGAACCACCACTACAATTAATTCATACCCTTCTGGCAATATATTCACTCTGAACGAAGCAAGATGAGCACATGAACATTTCATGGAATTAAAGGTATCAAAGATCACAGAACTGGCTTAATTAAGGGCTTCAAAGTTTTATTGTTTCTTTTAAAAATTCTGTTTCTAGTGTTCTTCACTGAAGGCATTCAGCCTCTTTGTGTGAGGAAATACTATCACTGGTAGATAGTGAATCAAAGAACAGTAGGGAAAACCCAGCTACAGGCAACAGCATTAACTAGCAGCCATTCTTCTAAAGACAAATTTCCCAGAGGTGGCTTCGTGATAGCAGAGCATTCATCTGTTCTTTCAAAGACATTTAGAACAGCTTACATTATAATCTAATTTATTGACATTTTGAAGGTTAGGTCAGAAACGGCAGTGAGCTGTTAAAACTGTGGTCCCAGGGCAGGAATGCTGCTGCCATAGTTTCTATTCATTAAGGTTTAAGCTGCCCAGCCATTGACCTCAGGTACCACTGGAACTGCAAATCATCTCTAATGTCTGAGACTGGCATGGTTCTCGATGCTGACAAAACCCTATCCAGGAAGTGTCCGTCCTTAAGTAGCTTTATGGGTACACATGACTGTGAGGTTGTTTGGGAGGAGTAGTGATCAGATTGCTATGCTGTTAGGACTAAATTTCATGTTGTGAAATCAGAGCATAGTTATAGCACTGTCTCCTATAACTATGATCTAATAAGATAGTTGCTCTTCCTTAAGCCAGTTCATTGAGAGTAGACGTTTTGTTTCACACAGGCACTGTGACACTGGTTTGTCTGTACACACACACACACACACACACACACACATACACACACTATACTCACATAACACCATCACTCCCAAACACATACAAACAACACATGAAGGTAATAAATTTTAATTTTTTTACAGTCACCAGTTGTCCACTCGCACAAACAAGTTCTATGCTCTATGCTGCCTTTGTCCTAGCACATCTTGCAGGCGTGACAAATTGTAGGTCAAAAGTGTTGTGGCTAGGTTGATGTCTAAGTCCCACTGAAAGCCTTGCCTGGTGCCAGAAGATGGCAGATTAAGGTTCTGTATCTGCCATTACTAGAAGTCTTCACTAAGATCACCCTCCTAGATTCCAGGGATTTTGCCTTGAATTAAGTTTCCACATAAGTTTAAAAAGCAGTCCTGAAATCAGAGCATGATTACTCTAGAGGGAGGGAAAATAGATCTCCTGGTCCTTTTCATCTTCCAGAGACCCTTTGCATTCCTTGGCTCATGCAGCCCTTCTTTCACCTTCAATGCAAATTACCTCTAACTCCCCTTCTCTTCTCATGTCTCCTCAATCTCTCATACTCTGCTTTACTCTTTAAGGAACCCCATGCTTCCATTGGGTCCATTTGTAACATCTCCTTCATTGTATGAGGTAATATACTCTCAGGCATACAGAATTACATGACATCCCAGGGAAGAGCAGTGTTCTGACTACCATAGGTGAATGACTTAGTTCTCTACTTATATTAGTCCATACTTACACGGTTGGAAACCCCCTATATCAAAACTAATAAAACTGACACCGATGGGATGTAGAAATATTCCAAGCTGAGGGTCTGTAAGTGGTCTTATGGATATTCAGATTCAAGTAAGCTAGTCTCTACAGATGTTTTATTTAGCCTAGATGAGTCTAAGGAGAGAACATTTGGAGCAGTAAAATTTCTGCCAGAGTAGGGAAATATACTTAAAATCTAAAGTTTATCATAATTTTAGCATTCACTAAGCAGCAGCAATTGGGGTATTTCTGTCTGACTAATGTCAAAGGTAAGAGGACCTATCAGGAATCAGTATGGGTACAGCAGATAAAAACACCCAACCACCATTTATGCTGACATTATTTTTTAGTTTGTTTCAAACACTATTAGTGCTAATATTTGGTAGGGTCTTAGGCATAGAAGCATTTGAAAGAAGACATAGCCACACATTCATGAACAGGACAGGCAAGGCTCTTTTATTGGATGGTGACCCTAGCTAAACTATAAGCCAATACTATCTAAGGTGACCAGTGTATCCACTTGACAGGAGGAGTGTTAGATTTCTCATGATTTTTCTACAGCAGGCTAAACTTTGGTAACTGTTCATGGGTCATAGCAAAATTTTGAAAGATGTTTTTCTTCCTGTGCACAAACCTTTTGGCCTTGTTTTGTGGGCAATATGTGGTTAGTTCCTTTTGGCAATTGATGATTTATAGCTGGCATGATCAGCATCCAGCACCTCACAAGCCTGAAAGACTTTCAGTGCTGGAATTTATGGGAAATACAAGGGCAGAGTAGAACACATATGTATTTGCTTCTGTGGCCAATGGCCCAAGCTAAGCCTGTATTACAGTTTTGGGCAATCATTTCTGAAATGATTGACAACTATATGCAGAGCTGAGCACAGTATGACTCAAAGACTGAGGTGACAAAGAGGACAGACATAATGTGAAGGCAGAGATGACAGACTTTTATCTTGTGTGTGTTTGTACATGAGTGTACATTTGTGTGCATATGCCTGTGAATGCTTATATGTATAAATTTGTCTGGGTGCACATGTGGTTGGTCTGTGTGTATGTAGGCACGTGTGTATGGACTCCAGAAATCAACCTGGGGTATTATTTCTCAGATATTGTCTACCTTTCTTTGTTTGAGACAAGATCTTTCATTTGGCCTGGAGTTTACCCCACAGGCAGGATGGCTTGACAGGAAACCCCAGAGACTCACTTATCTCCACTTCCCTTATGCTTGGATTGTAAGCACACACCGCCACGTCATACTTTTTTTGAATTTTGGGGACCAAACTCAGGTTTCCATGCTTGGATAGTGAGTACTTCAATGACTGAGCTATCTCCTTACCTGCTTGTATCTTATTTTTCATTATCCATTTGATAGCTATATGCTTTAGTAAACAAATGGATGGGCCTTTTGCTTTTGTTTTTTAGCAAGCACAACCTTTAAGGTTTCTGCAAAGTAACCTCAACAACTGTTATTGTAAGGCATGTATCAGAGGTATTTCCTCTAGCAAGCCGCTGGGAAGCTGCTAAATGTATTTCTTAGGTGTGCTGCTTTCATAGTTAGTGATTTTATTAACTCAACTAAGAAAAAGTGAAGTTAGTGGTTTTCCTTAGGCTTCTCTTCAGTGATAATTCTTTCTTAGCTTTGTCATTTGTGTTGTCATCTTGAGCCGCATCGGTTTTCACTGGGTTCTGAGGGAAGCACCTCCTTCTCTCTGGTCTGCAGTCTAACTTTTTAGTCAAAGAAAGCAAGCTTTCAATGGGGGTCTAGCCTAAGGGCCCAGTTGCTTTCTTGTTTTTTTTTTTTTTTTTTTTTTGACTAGAATTGGTTCCTGTTTTATGTATATAATTTCCTAGTTTTACTCTTAGTTTGTTTATTCTTTAGTTTCATTTTATATTAAAAATATTATATATATGATATATTTTGATCATATTCTTTCCTCTCCCTCAACTTCTCTCTTCCTTATCCATTGAGCTTATGCTTTCTTGTTCTTCTTTCTCAAAAATGCAACATAAAACAAAACCCCAAAAATTAAAAATCAAAACAAACAAAAATATATAAAATAAATGAGATAATAAATAATAAAGCAATAAAACAAAAATAACAAAACAAAACAGAACAAAAGCAGAAACAAAGTAAAACAACCAAATATATCATGTCAAGTCTCTTTTCTGTTGGCCAAGTACTCCTAGGCATGGAAATATACCCGGTGACATACCATTGAAGAAAACTAATTTTCTCTTTCCTAACAAGTATTAATTTCAAATAGCTTCTTGGCTAGTGGTGGGATTTCATGTTCATTTCCCCTTTTAGAGAGGGGTTTCATCTATTTGGAACTTCTGCAGGTCTTGTGTGCTGTAATGGTCTCTATGAGTTCATATGTGCACCCTATGTTGTATCTGGAAGACTGTCTTCTTGGAGTCATCCAGCACCTTCGACTCTTCCATTCTTTTGCGTACTCTTCCACATAGATTCATGAGCCTTGGGAGAAGGGCTTTGACAAACACATTCCATTTAGGACTGACTGCTCAAAAGATTCTCACTGTCTGCCACATTGTTCAGTTGTCAGTCTCTGTTCAGTACCATCTAATTCAGGAAGAAGCTTCTTAGATGATGGTTGAATAAGACACTGATCTGACAACACTGTCACTAGAGCCATTTAATATCTAAGTTACCTTTGCAGAATTAATAGTAGTAGGTTGTCTTCTAGTACTCATATGTGGCTTTTTCTAGTCTCATGTTCTTGGCCACTTTAGCAGTGTCAGGTATGGGTTCCATCTCATAGAATGGATCTTAGATCCAGGCAAAAAGTGGTTGGTTACTCCCATAACATTTGTGCCACTAGTGTACTCAGAATACCTTGTAGACATGTCTCTGTTGTAGATTTCAGGGTTTATGTCTGGGTGATAGAGATGATTACTTTTCTCCTCCGGTAGGGTCCAACGTATCTTCTAGAACTATGAAAACAAGTCAGTAGGGGTAAATCTTTTTGTTGAGCATAGTCTCAATTTTGCTATGTTCAACAGCAGAAGTAAGTGTTGTCCAGAGTGGAAGGGCCCTGTCATCAGGTATGGAGAACAACCAATAGCCTTGTCAATAGCCTGAGATGTGTGTGTGTGTGTGTGTGTGTGTGTATGTGTGTGTGTGTCTGTGTGTGTTGTCTATGGGACTCTTTTATCCAGTGATTCAACAAGATTTTACTTGATGACATGGTATGTCTAATTGGGGCATTCTTTCCCCCATTTTATGGTAAGTCCATTTAGAGTTCTTTCATAGATAGGTACATTTTTGGAAACTTTTACTAGATCAGGTTTCCATATAGCTTTTCAAAAATCTCCTCCCATAGTCCCTTCATTGCCCTGCCCTCTACTCCACTTTTCATTTAATCTTTCTATTGTATTGTCCCCTTTATCTCTTTATAACACTATGTTCTATTTACCCCCTTTTGGAAGACTATATGTCCCTCAATTATATTCTACTTTTCTTCCTTGGGATAGCCTTTCCTCCCACGTCCTGTTTCTTCCTAGCTACATAGCCCCTGTGGTTATTCTGAACACTCACATCTAAAGCTTAAAGGATAACGTCTCCATCTGAGAGAGCGTGGTATTTGTCTATTTGGGTCCTCATTATTTACTTAGGATGACTGTTTCTAACTCCATCCATTTATCTGAAAATTTCATTTTTCTTACAAGCTGAACATTCCATTGTGTACATGTACCACATTTTCATTATATTTTTGTCAGTTAATGAACATTTTGGATGTTTCTACCTCCTGGCTATTATGGATAGGGCAGCAATGGACATGAATAAGCAAGCACTTTTATAGTAAGATGTAGTCCTTTAGATATATTTACAAGAGTCTTGTAACTAGATCTTGTGGTAGACCAATTTTCAGCACTTTGAGTAACTTCAACACTAATTCTGCAGTGGGTGTACCAGTTAACACCCTGAGGCCCTTGATGGTGGGATATGCTTCTTGAATGCAGCAGAAAGATGGATATTATTTTCTATCCCAATATTTAGTCTGTGTCTTTCTTTTAGGAAAATTGAAACCATCAATAACATTGAGAGTTACTAATGAGAACTCCTTAATAATGACTGTTATTTTATTGTGGTGGTACAGGTTTTCCCTAAGTCTTCTAATTTTTCATTCTGAGATTATTTATTCCTTGTATCCTCTTTACTATATTGTTAGCCTTCTCTACAGACTGAAGATTTCCTTTACGTGCCTTCGGTGCAGCTATGTAGTGGACAGAAATTACTTATACTGTTTTTTATTGTAAAATGTTTTTGTTTCTCCATAGATTGTGATCGATAGTTTGTCTAGGTTTTAATGCAGTGTTTATTTGTAGAATATCCACCCAGCTGTTTTGGCTCAGAGTCTTCATTGAAACATTCAGTGTTATTTTAGTGGTCCTATCTTTATATTTGACTTGGTCTTTTTCTTTAATAGTTTTTATTATTGATTCTTTGTTCTGTACATTTGATGCTTTGACTATTATGTGTTGTGGGAAGTATATTTTTTGGTCCCTCTATTTGGTGTTTTGTATGCTCTTGTGCTCTTTATTTCAAGTAGATAATTTTTCTTCCTTAATTTTTATTAAAAATATATCTATACCTTTGACCTAGATTTCTTCTCATTCATCTATCCTTATTATTAATATATTTGGTCTTTCATAATGTCCCTGATTTTCTGGATGTTTTGTGCTTTGGTTTTTAAGTTTAGCGTTTTCTTTGACTGAACTGTCCATTATTTCTGGTTTGTCTTCAAGACCCATAATTCTCTCTTCTACTTCTTTTAATCAGTTGGTGAGGCTTATCTCTTAGGTTTTTGTTTTGACAACCTTAGTTTTCAATCCCAGTTTAATTTGTTTTTTTCTTTAGTGATTTTATATCTTTGCTAACTTCTACTTTCATGTATGAATGATTTTCCTTATTTCACTCAACTATTTGTGTTTTCACAGTCTTTATTAAGACTATTAATATACTCTTTAAGATCTTTGAACCATTCATATTTTGTATTTTGAAGTTCTTATCTTGTACTTCTGCTAAATTCTGTTTTTTCTTCAGGCACTATTACAACAGGATTGCTGGCTTCTGAAAAAGATATTGTCCTGGTTGTATATGTGTGTGGTTTTGCTCTGGGACCTAAGCATATAGAGTTACAATGTTTGAAGTGATTCCGGGTGTAGACATCTGGTCTTGCTTTGTTGACTGGGTGCTCTGTTGTTTGGTTGCTGTGGCCTCCTCTGCATCTTAGAAAAGTAGAGCAGCTATGGGCTCTATGAAATGCAGCCAAGTGTGGTGCCTGTGGAGTATCTGGTATATATCAGCTCTGCAAGTCCACAATAAGTGATAAAGAAAAGAGACAATATTAAAGGAATGGCTAAAAGGGGTGGTAGGTAAGATCTAGGGAGACCATGGCACTTGGGTCCATACCTAGAGGCAGAGTTTCAAGGGGATAAAGATGGGATAGAAGGAGGGGTTGAGGTGGACAAGTATCAGCAGGTCAAAGAGTAAGTCTGGACTAACCAAAATGCAGATTTTGAAGGAGCTAATATCTATTTTTAAATGATTAATTAACCAATTGTAGATGAAGTTGTTTGTAGAATAATGTGATGAGTTCTGTGTGTAATAATTAAATCAAGCTAATTAACATATCTGTCACTCCAAGTGCTTATCTTTTATTTATGTATTTTTTCTGGTGAGAGCACTTGGCATTTGTTTTCTTACTGCTATTGAAAAGGCACAACACACTATTATTTACTATTACCAAGAGAAAGAAACAATTCTATATTTCTTATTGAACCACAAATGTCATTTAGCCAACATAGTCATGAGTAAATGCAACAAAATGAGAGGTATCACGGTTCTTGATTTTAGATTGTGCTACAATGTGCAGGTAATAAAACAGCATCTTACTACAATATAAACAGACCTGTAAACTAGTACAAAAGAATAAGCATTCTAGAACGTAACTCTTCTGAGTGCAGTCAGTTGATACTGACACAGGACTGATAACACAATCTTCAAAAGGTGGCCTCTTCAATGATGGTGCTGAGATGTCTGTATATCCATAACCAGAATAATAAAACTGGGTCTTTACCTCAAATCATTAGTTTTTTAACTTCTTGATCCCAGGCTACTTGTCTCCCTCTGTTTTGTAGACTTGGTGTTGAATGCTAATGACTCCTCTCTGTGCAATCCCAGGCAATCATTTTCAGACAATTATCTATATTCCAAATGTTGTTTAAATGGGATCATTATTATTCAATTCTGTTGGGCCAGAGTGATTCATGGACCATTTTGCATATATGAAAAGCAGTTTACAAATCAGTGTGGGGGTGGGGTGTGCAGAAAAATACTGATAGAGCAACAGTGATAAAACAGACTCCTGGTAAAGGTACAGAGCCAGCTCTGATCGTGTGTTACCATGGGTATCTGATTCATTTTTCCTGAATCATATCACTGTAATCATATAGCTTTGGACTCTATATTTTCTATAATGTCTAATATTAGCTTGTAACCCTTTTGCTAAATTATGCCCCAGGAAGTAGAAACAATCAAATCTACCTCCTCCCATCCAGAGCACCTTCTTCTTACCATTTTAGTTCTCATAAATATCTATCCTGGATATATTATGAAGAAAGAGCACAGTAGAAAGCTATAAGTAATGGAGAGAGAGAGCTAGATATTGAAGTAAAAGTGATAGTAGAATCTAAAGAAAATGTTAACTCTAAAGGGATGCTGTGGATGGCATCAATAAGTATTATCCTAAGCTATTCTTAGGATCATTTACAAAAGGAGTAAGAATTGAAGGACAAATAACCAAGTCTTTCTTTAGTGCTATATTGCCTTGTGCTCCTTTTTTTTTTTTTTTTCTCCATGAACCAAGGCCTGACGTGTTTGCTAAGAAGTGATCAGTCATCCTAAAATAGTACTCTCCAGGAGGGAGATATGATGCAGGAGTCACCAAGCATTTAAGATACTGCCTTATCTAGACAGAGCTGTTTCATAGAGACAGAGAACAGAGCAAAAATAAATACAAGGAAGGAAAGTACACACTTGAAAAATTCCCCCCAACTATAAAAGAGCAGCTTTGGCATATTATTCTTTCCATTGAATAAGCAATAATGGAAGAAATTCTGAAATTAGGAGATGGTGTAACACGTATCAGCCCTGGGGTAAATTTCCACCTCATATTTTTGCCCTCCTATTTATGGGCACTCTACACGTATTCAGGAACATGTTTTAAGAGCCTCTGTTCTTTCCTTTGAGTTTCACTATCATAAACATTTTCATCACCATGTCAGGACCACTATGTTTGCAATAGGACACAATGCACGTTACATCACACATTTAATTGCCTTTGATATTTATTATTTAAAAGATGGATAAATGGCATTTTCATGAAAATGTGACTTTACATTATGGTATATCTCTATGCCACTGAAATTCATAAATAAGGTGATTATCTAATGATATAAAAGCTTTGTTGCTTGCCAGATTATCCCTCCTTTGCCCCCTGTGAATCTCCTGTCCTCTTCCCTCCCATGTGGTCCTGATCCCATTGACATGTTTCTTTGCTTTGTTCTTGTTAAACACAAACTGTTATGATGGGCACATTATGAGAGCTGCAAAATAAAATTAGTTAATAAAATAAATTAACTTTTATAAAGCCAATGTTAATTAGGTAAATTCTGAAGGGGTTCGATATCATTAAATACTATTTTGAAATTAGAGGTTATATTCATTTCTACAATGAAGAAATTATAAATTAAACAAATTAAAGACTATTTCCAACCACCAAATTAATGAGTGATAATAATGGATGTTTATATCTCTGTGGGGGATTTAGAAATCATACACTTGTGAGGAGAAAATAAATGGGTGCTCTTACTGTGGTAAACATTCTGACAAAAGTTGTGTTTTGACCTAGATATTTTACTCATAGCTACCGGTTTACCAGCATGCAAAGAATTTTCTCCCTCTTTAAAATTGTGTGTGAATGTGTGTTTGTGCATGTGTATGCGGTATGTGTTTGTGTGCATGCATGTGGTATGTGTGTGTGTGTTGTATATGTGTTTGTGTGTGTGTCTGTGAATATGGTAACTGTATACATGTGCTATGGAGTTCAGAAGAAGGTGTCTCTCTTGGAACTGGAGTTGGGAGTGGTCATTCTTCAACCCAAGGTGGGTGATAGGAAATGAACACATGTCCTCTGATGAAGCTGCAAGTCCTCTTGACTGCTGGGCCCTCTCTGCAGCCCAGTGATGTTCATAATGTAATAACAACTGGTAAACTCCTTCTACCTAAGATAAATGGGTATACAACTTTGTGTAGAAAACCAAACAAGACCCCAAACTAGAAAGGATGTTAGCAGAAAGCAACATTTATGGAAATTTTGTAAAAATAAACCACTATCATATATGCCCTAAGAAACCACAGATAGTAAAATAAAACATGCTGAAATGTTAAACTGGGGAGAGAGGGAGGAGGAGGGAGAAGAGATCGGGTGATAAAAATGGAGTTGGAGTTGTAATGGTCTCTGAGTTCTTCTCCCTTTTCCCCATTCCTCCATCCTTTTTTCCCTTCCTCCAGCTTGCCTTTCCTTTTCTATTTTCTCTTATTTCTCTCTTCCCTCTTCACTCTGATCATCTTCCCAGCCATTGTTCCTTCAAAGAAAATGAAAGGGAATAGAGGCACATACTAATGCATTTCAATCTCTTTAATACACTCAAATTTGATGTCCTCATAGTAAGAAAAATCCTTGAATAATCTTCACTTCCAACCTCATGTTGCATGTCATTTTGAACTGGGCAGGGTTGCCTTCCTGGATGTCATCCTAGAATAGCCATAATAAATGGAAACCAAACTTCATATCTCTCTTACATGGATTTACACTAACTGATATTTAATGATGATAGATACTAAGGTTCTGAAATATATTTTTAGTCAAACATTCTATTGCCTTAATTGGGCTCTGGTGTTTGGTACAGACATGCCTTCCCTCATATTTTTCACCACAGTTTCCCATAGAGTCTTTGTTTGACTATTTGTTCCCTGGAGTGACTGCTGCTTGAATAGATGGCCAGTGTTACATGGCAAATGACCTCATAAAAAGTCATTTACCAATGTCTGCCTAGGGTCTGCCTTAGAATGGATGTGTAGGCATAATAGAATTAACAGGAACTTAAGGAAATACTGAAATCATGATTTCTCAGAAGACAGAAACAGACCGATGTGTTGTCTGCATTTAAAAAATTATGCCAACGTTGTTTGGAAAACAAATTTATAGTAAAGATCCACGATTGTCATTCTGATTAAATTTCTTACTAAAAATCATATTGAATGCATTGGTTAAATAAACAAACACAGATTTACTGGCATTTGGATAATTTCCAGGGCCAAGAATTTGCTTGAATCATGCTTATATTAATGTCATAATAAGACATCCAATCAAGTGTAAATTTATATAAGACGCAACATTCAGGCAAATTAGTCAAAACATTTGTAAGTATAGCAAACTGTCCAAATAATACATATTTATGTATTAATCATATTTTTAAATATATTTAAAAGTATTGCTAAATATGCAAACGTTCTGTATTAACTTATTATCAATTAAATATCAACATATGATAAGTGAAGGATTTAAAATTAGTAAGAACTTATCACTCACATAAATGGAAAATGTTTCTGAAGGGAGTAAGCATGAATAATGCCCTCTTTTTAAGTAATCTCCTGAATTTTACAGTCAAATTTTCTACAAATAAATAATTTCCTTTTGTAAAGAAATGTAAAGGTTACATTTACTACTGCAGTTAGAAGAGGTGTGTGTGCCAGGAGCCATGGTGGGCACCTTCCACACCTGCATTCCTATCTGTGTGGCATTACTTTTGGTCATAAGGAAAACTGTATGTAGTTAGAGGGGCAAAAACCATGTCCAGGAGCTGTGCTTCTGTGCTGGGCCTTGCTCTGCCTTGAAGGCCCACATCTAGTTTCATCCATATGTCCATCCATCCACCCATCCATCCATCCATCCATCCATCCATCCATCCATCCATCCTTCCTTCCTTCCTTCCCTCCCACTCACCCATCTATCCATCCATCCACCCATCCATCCATCTATTCATCCATCCATCCATCCACTTTATATCCCAATTGCAGCTCCCTCCCATCCCTCCTCTCCTTAACAGTCCCACCATTACAAATCCCTCCCTGCACTGCTCCCTCCCCTTCTCCTTGGAGAAAGGGAAGCCCTCTTTGGTACCATCCTGCCCTGGGACATCCAGTCATAGTAGGTCTAAGCGCATCTCCTCCCACAGAGGCCCAACCAGGCAGTCCAGTTTGGGGAAGGGGAGCCAGTGGCAGGCAACAGAGTCAGAGACAGCCCTGCTCCAATTATTAGGGGACCCATAGGAAGATCTAGTTTTAAAGCACCCCTCCCTATTGCCTTTGACTTTCTAACCTCTCCATTCACAAGGAGAATTGTGCGAAATATTGAAATTTGAAAACATTTCTAATACCTGCCCAGTGGTCAGACTAAACTGATCTCTTACTGCTTTTGAGCTACTCTGAAGTTCTGCATATTGTAGAAAATGATGGACTGATGGTAAGCAGGGCTTACCTATAAACCCACAGGGGCAGTTATTAGCTGTCCTGTGAGCCCTGCCTGGCTTGCCCACTTTGCCTTTATTTACCCACTCTTTTTACAACACGGGCACCCTGTACTGGATATAACATCTCACTTATTATCTCACTAATTAATCACTTAATTAAACTATTTGTCCTGTGTTTTTAATAATGTATTTGTTACAACAGTTTTGAGGTGCCCTACCATCGTATTCTATGGAGTTACCTTACAGATCCTGGTGAGACCTATTGTCAGAATGTATATTTCATTCCAGCATGGAAGGGGGCAGGGAGATCCTGAAGTCTCACACTCTATCTGAGTAGCTATCAGCAACTGATGGATGCTAGGAGGAGAGTCAGCTTTCTTCAGGGACGTTGCCCTGCTCCAGTGCATTGGTGATTGATCTTACAACTATGCACAAACAGGAAGTATTAAGTGAACTCAATGGGTTAAAAAAACCAGATGAAATTGGGAGCCGAAAGTAGTCAGCAAAGATAGGGAATTGGAGGTGAAGGAATAGGGGTGGATTTGATCAAAACACATTGCATCAACATATACAGTTTTCAATAATAAAAAATTGTGTATCTCATGAGACACGTGAAACCAGGTATGTCTTTTATTGCTTCTTGGAGAAGATGTTCAAGCAGCAGTAGATTATGACATTGTTGGTTTTAACACTCTCTTTCAACAAGTTTTTGTTTTCTTTTGTTTTTGTTTCTGGTTTGCATACAGTCACTAAGACATTTATTGGTGTCAACACAGATTGGGAATTTGGTTTCATGGTCTGACCATGTAATGACTTATGTAAATAGGTTCATGGATTGCAGGGGCAGAATTTTATACTCTGCTGGGTAGAAGACAGCAGGGTCTGTTGTATGCCTTGTTTGTTTTGTCTAGTTTTCCATTTTAGATGCAAAACAATTACGCCCCATGGAATGGAAAGCGGCCGTTGGACATCTGGGCAGTGAATTTTTGTGTTTACTCTTGAAAAATCTGTGGCAAAGAGTACATCTGCATTTACAAGCACTTTAGTGTTTTCATATCTGTAGTTTGGAAAGGCCTTTGCCTCCTGCTATATGGGAGTATTAATAGATTTGATCATAAGGCCTCTTGGAGTAAAGAAACTTGGTCTTGGTTAGTTTATATAGACAAATGAACACATAAATTGCATATTCCTACATTCTCCAAAATGAGGAAAAATTCTAGATTTTTTTAGTTTCTCTCTACTTAAAAAAATCCTCTTATACAAGCCAACAGCGCTAGTTTAAAGATCCAAGTTCAATTAAGCTAAATCTTTAGTTATGAATATAATCAAAAATTAGTCTACCATGAAACACTTGTATATTTTATTTATTAGTATCAACTTAATGCAAAATACATGTTCCTATGCCTTGTTTCCCTTGAGTTGTGTAGCTTTATGGATCAAATATTCTAACTTCGATATAGCATATTTAAAATTATAAAAATGTAAGTATTTTAAAATAAATTAGATCAATTGTTTTGATACCTTTGCTTTATCAGCACTTATTTTTTTTTTTATAATATATCAGTTTGAGATTGTTTCTCATGATATTGAAGTTAAAATATGAATTAATATTAAACTGAGACAATTAGTGGATAATCATTGAGCATCTAAATACTTTCCGAGTAAATAGAAAACTTAAACGTTGGCTACTTTTATAATTAGCTTTATATGTCAACTCGACTCACATGGGAAGCGGGAACTTCAATGGAAGAATTCCCTCCAACAGAGTGGCCTGTCCGAGTGTGTGAGGAACATTTTCTTGATTGCTAATTGATGTAAAAAGGCTGTGTCCACTATGGGTGCCCTAGGCAGGCAAGTGAGAAATGTATAAGAAAGATTACTGAACTTGAGCCTGGAGGCAAGCCAGTAAAGCAGCATCTCCCCACTGTTTCTTTTTTTTTCCCCTCACACCTCTACCTTGGGTTCTTGGCTTGTCTTGATTGTGGATGATAACGTGAAAGGTGAAATAGACTGCTCCCAAGTTGCATTTGAGCAGAATTTTATCACAGCAACAAAGAAACAAAGTAAGATACCAATTAAACATATATGTATATAAATATCTTTTAGTTTTTATGCTTTGAAGTGGTTATACTTCTGGGGTATGTTAATGTGTGTGTTTGTTATTTTTTATATCTTTGAAAATTCATAAATTTAGGTAGTTGTAGAATAATTGTATCAGGTATGTTCTTTGCTCTATTGGTCACCTGAGGTCCTCACTTACAATAATGCTTTCTATATTCCATCTCCTGATTTTCTTTCTGAGATATAAGGAGCTTTTTCTGGTTAGTGGGGTCGGCTGAAACTATCTTAGGAGCAACAATCTAAAGAGAAATAACTGTATGAACGCATCTTTCTTGTACAAGAAAAGAAGTTTTGTCCAAAGCTGTGCTCCAATAATACTTAATCTATTGACTCATTCACACTCCTCAAATTTATTAATACACATGCCTCTTGTAAATGAAAAGTCAAAGCTGTTTTTCTGTGCAGCTACTGATGTAAGTGAGCAATGATGGATCCATTGCTGGTGAACGCTCTTCCGTAGCTATGGAAATGGTACTGACTCCTGAAGAAGTTGTGGCATCACATGACTTGCATGTGCTTCTAGAAGGTAAAAGGTCAAGGCAGGCTTGGCAGCACAGGTCTGCATTTCTCAGCTACTTTGGAGACTGAGGCAGGCTTTTCTGGACTGGAGTTTTAAGAGTGTTTCAAAGAAAAGAGAATCAAAAGGGTGGATGGGTGTAGGACAATGGCAGAAAGGCCTGGAAATTCCCAGCACGGTAAAATATGGGGAAAAAGATGACAGTGGCAAACTTGGGAATGAACTTTGTTTGCCTTGATTTATAAAGCCCAGCTCAGATAGTAAGATAAAAAGTATAGTAAAACTTGTAAAGTTGGCTTCCTCAATTGAATTTGTATATGTAAACTATTAATATAATATGTCAGAGAGAGAATGATTACTTGAGTATTTGAATTTTCTAAAGTCATGTTGAAACTTAACTGCTTTTCTCATAAATCAGAGCACTGCTCACCTCTCATTAGAGGAACTTCTTGCAGTAAACAGTAACTAACACAATGATCCACAACAGGGCAATGTGCAGAGAGAGGTTTTGGAGGGATGAGTTCAAAATATGATGTCTTCATCAAACTCCTTCCTGAAAGGTTCACGGGTCTATGTAGAAGAGGAGGCAGAAAGATAGTAAGAGGCATAGATGTTGGATGACTCCAAGAAACAGCATCTTCCAGATTAGACAGGGCAGATACACAGACGGAGTCACAGAAGACCTTCTCAAGATCAAGCCAAATAAAATCCCAGCAGGGAGAAGATGAAGTAGACATCAAATCCCACCCCAAAACCAAAAAGCTATTTACATTTTATACCTGCTGTTAGAGGGAAAAAAAAATCTGTTTTATCTAATAGAGAGTGGCCTTGGGCATATCAACTACACTCCAGGACAGGCACTATGCTTAGGTGGAACTGGCCAACAGAAATGGAATCTTACATACTTTATGCGGTTTCTGTTGTTATTTTGGTGAGGTTTCCTTTTTGAGAGAGGGAGAGAGAGAGAGAGAGAGAGAGAGAGAGAGAGAGAGAGAGAGAGAGAGAAGGAGGGAGAGAGAATAAAGGTGGATGGGAAGACAGGGGGGCAATATCTAGGTGAAGCTGGAGAAAGGACGAATATGAAAAAAATATATTGCATGAAAAATTTATCACCTCCTTCCCCTTCTCTTCATTTAAATTTCATTACTGCTATGGATGATGGTACAAAAATGCCCTTTCTAGATTCTGGTCTTAGGTCTTGATCTTCTCAGGTCCCAGAATCATGAACCAGCAAATTTCAGTTATTTGGACTTTCCTGAGCCTGAGGTACTGGGTAATGGCAGCACAAACAAACTAAAACAGTAACCTTGGTAGGAGGCTCAGGGAGATTTGTTAGTGACATGATTTCCAATAATACAATCCAAACTCAAAGGAAACACTGGACAAAAGTCTTACAAAACAGTTCTCTGTACCTCTCCTATATCCATCACTGTTTTAAAGAAATGAAATGACAGTATACAATGTTGTCAGACCAGTTTCTAGTAATTCCTTACAGGAGACAAATAGATTAAAGTTAAAGTTATTTTTGTATCATAACTTATTAGTTTGATCCTAGCACCTTCAAGATAGTAAGTTTCAGTTATGCCCTCACATTCTATAAGATCAGGGGACAAACAGTCTTGTAGGTTCCTCATTGCATCTGTAGACAAGATGTTGCAGGTTGAGCCCACTTCCGAGACTATAAATGGATGAGTCAAACATATAACAGTCTCTGCCATCTTTGCTACCATTCTACAAAAAGTTTACTAGTTTTATTTTATGCATATTGGAGTTTTACGTGCATGTTTGTTAATGCAACACATGTGTGCCTGATGCCTGCAGAGGCCAGGAAACAGCTTATATTTCCCCAAACTGAAGATGCAGAAGGTTTTCAGTTGCCATGTGGGTGCTGGGAATCCCATCAGCGTCTTCCTCAAGGGCAGAACAACTGGCGCTCTTAACTGTAAAGCCATTTCTCCAACACCAGCCTTTGCTATCTTTTATTTTTAATTTATTAATTCATTACTTCTGGGCAATACAATATATAACAGTTTTATTTTGTGTGTTATAAAAGTCCTATGCTAGAAATGACTGAGAACCTGGTAGGAACTTCCTTTGTTTTCTTCTCTTGATTTCAGAAAGAATGTGAAGTGTCATAAGAATGAAATTTCAAAATCTGTTATCTTCTGGGAAACATGAAGCAGGAGATTACAGTGCCCTAAGTCACCCTGACCTAGTATGGCAGGCTTCTTCAGACTCCCTTACAGCAACAAGAGAACAAATAATCTAAGTCCAACTATGTCTCTATTTCACATGAGTAGTAGCTGAAAAGCAGGACTTAAGTGTCTAATGACCAACTGATACCTGGTGCTGTTCTTGTCAACCAATGCAATTGTTGGACCTCATTACAACCTCATTCTTGGTATTTTTTAATCTGATAAGACCATATGAAGAACTTTAATTAGAGTCAGTAGGTTAAAATAAATAAATAAATTAAAAATCTTATGACCTCAGAAGTCATTTCTGAATCTGATTCCAGACAATGAAAATCTGTGTTCTCTTCTTAGGTGTCCAGTTTTCTACTTTGCTCAAGTCTCTGTGCCTATATGCAGTGTACCTCAACTATACTTTTAAGTCAACAAGTTTGTTCATTGACTCTCAATCTTTATGGAGAGGAAATCAAGCTGATAAACTTTCTTTTGTAACACACTTGGGCTTTTTTATTTTTAATTTAATTTTATCTTTTATTTCATATGTTTGAGTGTTTTGCCTGCATGTATATCAAGTGCATGTGTACAAAGTACATGTCTGGTGCCTGCAGAAGCCAGAAGAGGGTACCAGATCTCCTGAAATTGGGGTTACAGACAGGTTGGAGCTGCCAGTGAGTGATGGGAATCAAACTGAGGTTCTTTGTAAAAGCAGCCAGTGGTCTTACCTACCGAGCCATCTTGCAAGCTCCATACTTTACTTTTAATTGCTCACTTACTATACCTCTTTAATCTTAGCAGTTGACTCTTATTTGATAAGCCAAGCTCATAAAAATTGCACACATGTTGTCTGATCAAACAGCTAATTTGCCTTGGTGAATATAGTTCAAACACCAAATAAGGAAAGTATTAAAGTATTCTGCGTTAAAGTTTAATCTCCTGGAATGCTGGTTAAGGATTAAGGACAAGAGACACAGATGCTCACATCACTGGGTCTATTAAAGTCCGTGACATCTCTCCAACCCCCGAACAATCTTGATTTATGATTAGCACCACTCCAGGTTCCACTGTAACTGTGATTCAATGAGATTGCTGTGTATTAACGGATCTTATTTCAAGGAGATAACACTTTTTTTTTTTCTCAGTGAGCTCATTTAAAATAATAGGTTTAAAATGGCAACAAAAATTGGCAGTAATAAAGGCTCTTGAAAATGCTCCAGTCTGTAGTTTTCACTCAGACAGCATGGGGAATTGAAAGGGTCTCTGTGGACTGATGGTTTCTGTTTCACATCATCACAGATGATAATGGATCCTGAGGGAAGACTGAACGAATTCCTCTGTTGCCAACATGCAAGTCTCTGTGGCTCAGAAGGAATAAAAGAAAGTCATCCAGAAAATAAAGTGTGATGCTGATTTTTTTACCTGATGTTTATTAATCACTTTCCTTTACACAAGCAGTCTGCTAGTAAATATGTAAAAATTAAAAGAAAATCATGCAATGTACAAAAGATGAATGCAGTATTAATGTGAGGAAGACCTCATCATAGACGGCTGTATTCATTGCTATATTCCATCAACTGTCGACCTTAGACCAATGACCTTTGTGGTTCGGTTTTATTCTAAGATACAAGTGTTAGCATTAGCTTGAATAATATCTACAAAGCAGGGGAATCATTGTCTTGAAAGGCAAGAGTTCAGTAAATATTTGGTATTATAGATTTCGATTAAATTATTTACCAAAAGGAAATTTTGAATAACCATTACAGTCATGGACTTAACATGTTCAAATGGATGCAAGGCCCTTGGAGAGAAGAACTAGCATAGAATCTCTGTCTTTAATGTGAATGAGAAAAGTCAGAAGTCCTAGGATAGACGTGTGTGTAGAGAACACATAACTATTAAACGTTTATACAGTACCAGTTACATCCATCAAAATTCATAACATAAAGCCGCATCTGACATCTTTACAATTATATGGGCAGGAATATTGGTTTGGTGTATTTTGATGCATTTTTCTCAAGCTGTTTAATCAGCTTTAATCATGCTGTTGGTAGGACTCTAGTTTTACCTGAAGGCTTGAATGAGGAGGGCCTTGAGCTCCTGAGTTTATAGAGGATTCAGTTACTCACATGCTAATGAATTCATCTTGTCTGTGTCTCTCTTGTGCCTTCTCAGTTGTTTGTCAAAAGAATCCTGACCATGAAACAACTCTCAGCTAGCTTTCATCAGAAAGAGCAAGAATGGACTTTTAGCAAGAAATAGACTGCTGTGTAAAGGAAAGTGATTAATAAACATCACTCCATTTCTTGCTATTTCTGATGAAAGCTAAATTAAATGAATCTTTTTAAAACACAATTTTAGTCATGACATGTATTGTTTTGTTTGCCTATCCTTTTGCATTGAACCACTAGGTCTAGCCATGCCAAAGGAAAATTATAAAGTCAAAGAGTGCAAATATCAAAGAGTGATTGAAATCCATGATCATTGAAATCCATGTGAGAAGCTGCCTTACACAAGGCACAGCAGTGAAACAGAATAGACAAGGGAAGGCTTTTGACATAGAACCAGCATGCTTTGGCTTCTCAGGAGTAAGTATTCATTTGCTGCAAAACTTTGGTGAAGGGTATTGTAAAAAAAATGTTATGCTTGTAGAAGCACGAATAAGGATATGATACAGTTAGTTAGGATCATAGGAGAAATTACCCTTCGGCTATGGCAGCTTCCACGTAGAGTAACATGCAAACTACCTAGAGATAATGAGCTGGTAATAGTAAGGCTCATAGATCAAACTGAATTCCTTACATTAGACAAAGTATCACAGTACTTTAAAACATAGTGAAAAGAAATGGAAAGGTGTATAGCCAATTACATTATGAAACCCTTATTCATAAATTCTTTCTTTCCCTCTCTTTCTCTCTCTCCCTCCCTCCCCTTTTCATCCCTCCCTCTGCCTTCATCCATCCCTTTATCTTCTCTCTCCATCACTCTTCTTTTCATACTTCCCCGTTGGCTATATGATTATAATGTTAAAACCTGAACTTTAAATGAGGTGTCTCACAGAAGATCAGTAATACAAAGGAAAAGGAGCAAGGGAAATTTTGTCTAACCACACTGGAGTGATGGCAGTTAGTCTTGCAGCAACCATGAGTTTCTTTATCATTCTTGAGTCATCTTGAGTATGAATGGGAGTCCTTGATATTTTCTTATGGGTGGTCAAGATTGGAAAGATCATCAATATCAGCGAGGGAGCAAGATGGTGCCTCCCTATTCCTTTCTGTTTATAAGTGATTACTCTTGTTTGCCCAATTGTATTTCTATCTGCTTCTTCTTTGTAATTTCACACATACTATTATTTTTATATAATCTGAGTCCATTTTAGGAATTCTACATTTATTTTCAAAGATATTTATTTATTCATTATCTATACTTTGCTATTCTATGTATTTTATCTTTATTATGTAAGCTAGTAGCTCACTTATTTTGTACATGCCATATTTTCACTTTTTCAAACAATAACAGTTGAAGACCACAGCTACATAATTGGAAACTTGAACTATGTTGATATGGCTCGAACATGGGGCATGCCAAGCGAAGACTGGAGAGAAGACAGACAGGTAGGGAAAACATTGTTTGACAGAAACATAAACTTTACCTTAAGGATAATGGTTTGTTCCTGGAAAGTATAAGCAGAATTTTAACTTTATTATGTAAATAGGTGAACTAAAATGCAATGGTAATAAACTCCAATGAATGACACCCATAAGGGGATGCACACACATTCAGGGCAGTCAGTGGTGTTCCTATGGTATCATCTGTGTAGGTTTCAGTGATGACTTAGCATGTTGACTAGTCTGGGATAGAAGAGAATGACTTTGGCTAGAGGTAGAAACATGTAGTTGAGGAGAAGGAGAGAACGAAAGGGCATCTTTTGTGACATCTGTTAATTTATTTAAGGGACAGAAGAAAAAAGATTCAGCTCTGTATACCAGACAAATGATGGGTATATGCTTAAAAATTTGCAGTTTTACTTCTTTCAGTAATAATAAAGGTTTATGCCCACAGTTAATTTGTGGCTTAACTCAAGCACAAAGTTGAATCATCATATTCAAGTTAATTTATGATTAAAACTGTTGGTGTACATCTTTTCGTCTAGCATTGAATATCAACATAAAGTGGCTGAGGTGAAGAAAAAGATTAGGCTCTCAGAGGCTGAAAATTGGTCTTAAAATAACATGTTAACTATGTAGATGCTATCTTTAAGATAACAAAAGTACCCTACTATTTCAAAAAGTCAACACAAGTCTCATAAAAATCTCAAGGATATTCTTTATAGAAATAAAAATGAATTCAGACAAAACACAAAAGACCCTGAATGTCCAAACCAATCCTAATTAAAAAGACCAGCGCTGGATACATGATTACAACTGATTTTAGATTACACCACAGAGCCATAGTAACAAGATCAGGATGGTGTCCATGTAAGAGCAAAGAAGAACTTGGATGGAGAAGAACAGAGGGCCCTGAGCGTAACCTCTGTAGCTACAGCCGCCTGACTTTTGACAAAACATACATTGGGTAAAATTGTCTCCTCAAAGGTGGTGTTGGGACAGCAGGATATCTCATGTAAAAGAATGGAATTCGCTACCTATCACTCACTCCATGCAAAAATCATTCAAAATGAATCAAGAGATTAACATAAGACTGGGATACTCTGAAACTGTTAGAGGAAAATACTTTGAGATACAGGTACAGGCAAGGACTTTCTGAAAAATGGCTTAGACAGCTCAGGAAATAAAACAACAACAACAAAAAACCTGACAAGTAAGATTGTTCATGAGGCTAAAAGGCCTCTGCATAGTAACATAAGAAGTAGAATGATGAGATGGTTTACAAAATGATAAAATTATTGCTAGCTATATAATACAGTTTTTATATAATTGCTGGCCTAGGATTAATCCAGAATATTTAAAGAACTGAAAAATAAAATAAAAAGAAAAAAAGAAAGAAGAAACCCACATATCACAAAGTCAAATAATCAAATCAATAAATGGGCTAACAAACAGTTCTCAAAAAATATGCTTAGATAATAGGAGATCGCAAAGTAAAGTGACATTGAAATCCCAATTAGTCGTGTTGAAGATATGAAGAAAGGGAACCCTTGAATACCTTCAATAGGGATGTAAATTAGTTCAACCATTATGGGTAGTCCTATGCAGCTTTTCCAAGAAGCTAAATACATCTAAAATATGTGTCAGTTGTGAACTGTTCCTGGGTTTATACACAAAGGGCTAGGTCAGCACAGCACAGGGAAACTTGCACTCTTATCTTTTTTGTGGCATTATTTTTAACAACAAACAGTAAACCATCCTAAGTGTCCCCTGACAGATGGACAAATAAAGAAATTTTGTACATGCACGCTAAAGTTTTATTTATCTATAAAAAAGAACTAAATTATGTTCTGTGTAGGGAAGTGGTATGTGAAATAAGCTAGACATAAAAGACAAATATTTTAGACTTTCATTGATGGATAATAGATTTCATATAAAACATAAAATGAATTACACATATGCAGTACACAAATACATATCACATGGTCACTTTATATGACATGAAAGTAAGAAGTAAGTTTTGCTGTAGCAAAACTCACTGCTACACTTCTCACATACTATATTCATGAAAAAAGATCTCAAATAATGGTACTTAACTCCTAAACACTTTGTCAAAATTCTAGACCAAAGATATTTTATACTACAAGAAATGATCACATCATTATAATAGTAAAGAGATTTATATTTTTATGTATTAACTTTGTTTTAATTTTCATTTCTTTCAGAGATTGGTGGATGGGTAAATAGATGATAGATAGATAGATAGATAGATAGATAGATAGATAGATAGATAGATAGAGACAGATGATAGACACAGTATAGATACAGGATAGACAAATAGATGATAGAAAGAAACATGGTAGATAGATGATGTATAGATAGATAGATAGATAGATAGATAGATAGATAGATAGATAGATGATAAACAGAGTGGAGAATATGAAATTGTGTGGGTTGTGAGTAGGGAAATGGAGAAAATTCAATTTTTGAGATCTTTCATTCAAGTATAAATTTTATCTGGTTATGTCCGGAATATTTTTGCTAATTCTTTGTTGTTATTTTTAGGAGAATGAAGACAATTGGATAAAGAACGAGACATCATATTTCATTGCTAGGATGATTAAGTCCTCTTTATCTTGGGCTTTGCTGTTGTATCACACTTATTTTTCATGATGGTGATAGAGTTGAAGGCTTCATGCCAGTTCTATTATGCAATGTCTTGCCATCTGTACATTTTGAGATGAGATCAGGTTCAGTTTTCAAACTTTTGATAACAACATGACTTAAAAGTGTTACATACTTCCTCCTATGGCTTCATAAAAAGAGACACTCAGTACTGATTGTATTATTACCTCTGATGAAGCAGGATTACTTGGTTAGGGTAAAGTTGACTTCCTTCTTTATATTGACTATATGACTAGCTATTATACTTTGTGTGTGTGTGTGTGTGTGTGTGTGTGTGTGTGTGTGTGTGTGTGTGTGTAGGTCTTGTTCTCGGAGTCTTTCCACAGTGGATGTTGCTTATAGGCACATGCTCCACCTGGTTCCAAGCTCTCTCCTTGAGCAAGTGGGTGACTATGATTCATTTGAGACTGTCATCCTTCTAAGAAGGCTAATGAAAGACTCTGCTGACATTGGTGCCATCTCTTTCTTTTACTCTCTACACAACTGAATGCAAATGAGGTCCAAAAAAAAAGCATAAAAGAATGCAGAAAGATGGACCATGCCTCCACCAAATTCCTGAATCAATCTCCAGACATTAACATCATAGTGTGAGAAAGAAAATCCAACCATTACTTCCCACCCAATACTTTCATTTAAACCCAATTCAAGTTACAATGTGTGGCAGGACAAATGTATCTTGGTCAATTATCCTATTAATCTTGAATTCAGTAATTTGACAACCTCCTTTGTATTTCATGCAGGACATGATGGGCAGCATGACGTAGTAGTCTGGAACAATTTTATTGCTAGTTCTTGGTCAGGCTGAGATCCTGAACAGGATCTACACAATTTGAAATGCTCTTTAGTGGTTTGTGCCTCCCATTGAACACCACTATCTCAAATCATTATTATTCTAAAGTACCCTACAGAGTAACTACCACATATACAATACTGCCTTAGTAATTCCCATAAGAAGAGTGAATCTCACTCACTCTTACCTATAAAAGCTTGGTATTCATCTTTAGAGATTAGTGTGATTAAAACTTTCAAAAGCTTTACGAACTTCCATTTCACCAATTTCAGAACAAAAGTCTATTTCCTCTCTCATCTCTAATATCTTCTACCTGCCCTTTTCTGAAAGTTCTTGTTCTTTCTCTTCATTTTAATCCTCCTATTGTGCCAAGGTTTTGCCATACAGATAGACATCCAAGGCAAGCAAGAGAACAATCAAACAAATAAAAAAAATCATTCCAATAGTAGGGAAAAATCTTTGCCACAGATCATGCTGTTTGTTCTAGCCTGGAGCGTTGTCTCTGAAGAGTGTCCTTCTGTTTCTCCCATCAGTCTCTGCATTCAGAAGTCACAGACTTTCATGTTACCAAGTCAGGGCTCCCCTTTTGGTACCAAATTATTAAATATACTTCTGAAATTACTTTTGATCTGGTCATAACATCTATTTGTTTCCTTATACATGAATAAATTAATAAAAAATTTTTGTATGTATACCAAGGATATATACAATTTTTAGTGAGATGAATGTCTAAGAATTACAAAGCGTATGGCTTCCTTATTATGTGGCTCAATGCTAGTTAGTGTGCTTATATTTATGTCATGGATTCACTCGTCAGTAAAGAAATCACCCAAATCACCCAGTGTTCCATCAGAATTTTTAGGCATGCCAAATTTTGCCAATACTGTTCAGAGCTCTGACTCACTCGTTTTTCACAGTTACCTGAGCTGGATTTAGTTTTATTCTTATCTGTGATTATAATAACTTGCTATGTATATTTCAGATAATAGACTTAAAATGGGAGATATATAAACAGCAGTTAGAATATATGTTATACATACACATATATACATTCACACACATACACATCTATATTTGAGTGTTGCTAGGTAGGACATATGAGGGGTTCATTAACTTCCAAAAGAGAAGCAGACCTTGTTGCTGGGGATGGAAGACATTAGAACATTCTAAGGTAGATAGATGGGATAGATTGCTGACTCAGACCCTGGTGTTTGTGTTGTGAGAGAAAGTGCTAATGCATCATGGAAGTCCTAAAGCCAAAAGAGGTAGGCTGCTAGGAACTGCAGCAGTGCAGTGTAGTCAAAATATGAGTACTGGGTAGAATTTAGACATGGAGTGGAGAGGAGGTCGAGGGATCTTTCCTGTTAATGGCTTTTCCTGCTCTCAAAAGAAACATGTCTGAATTTGCAACTGCTCATAACAAAAAAGCTAAGCAGGTGTTTCGTCAAACAATATTTATCCTTAATACTTACAAGGCATTTTGCTGTGGTCTGTGTTCTATTTTTTTTAAATGCTATCACTGCCTAATAAACTGATTTCATCCATTGGTCCAGTTTAGATCTCGATGATCTCTAAAGGGCCCATAAGTAGAAGGTTTGTCTGCTGTCTATAGTGATGCATGTGGGGGATTAAAAGAGAGGTACTTAGGGGAAGGATGTGAAGTTATTGGGAGCATGGCCTTGAAGAGCCTCTTGAGAGCCCAGCCCCTCCTCCCTCTTTCTTCTTGGGTGTCATGGGGTAAAGAGGCTTCCTGTTCTAAATCACTCCGTGATATACCATTGCTACCAGAGGCTCAAAGCAACAGCACCAAGGAACCATGGACTGAAATTTCTCAAACAAGACAAAATAAGTGTTCTCTCTTATATAACTGATTTTCTGAGGTATTTTATTTATTTATTTTTACTAGGACAGAAAGCTGACGAAACTGAGCAATTCACTCATAAACTGCTGTAGCTTTAATCCATATTTTGTCCAGTGAACTAAGGAATTTGGGCTTTATTTGGAAAAGTTTTAAGCACAAAGTGATCTAATAATTAGACACTCAATATATTATTGTTGGTAGATTGAAAGCTTAATGCCTATCTATCTATATATATATGCATTGATCATATGTATATATATATTTCTGAGAGACAAAGTAGAATAAAACACGGCTTATGTTCACATCACACTTTGGTTGATTTCCCAAGCACCTCAGAAGGTAGGATACAAATAAGCAAATAGCTCCCATCACCCTGACTGCAGGCACCAATTACAGCCTGTGCGTGCAGACCCCCACAGGCTATCCTCGATAAGCCGTAAGACAGTTCATCTAAGTCACGAATTATCACCATAGCTCCTGTTTCCATAGAAACAGGGCAACCGATGAAGCTCTTGGCTATAGAATCTATGATGAAACATCTAGTAGCCAGATGGTCTGGCAACTGAAATTGTCATGCCTTTGTGAGCATTTATCATGAATTGGCATCACAGGAGAAAAGAGATTCCTTCCAGTGAGAATGGAGCAGGGATGGAGATGTGAAATCAGCAGGTGTCTGTTAGTGATTGGTACCAAGGGGCGGGCGAAAGGCTGAAACCCAGGTTGGGTGCTCCACCCAGTTCAACAATTCTCAGTTTGCTTTTGTTGGTGTTTGCATTGCCTTCTCACCCTCTGAGCACAGCATGTGCAATAACCCCCACATCCCCACAGTGTCTACGAACAAATGTAGTGGCAAAAAACGTTTCAAATTCTTCTTCAAAATAATAAATTTCATATATTTACTCTGCAAATGGAAAAATGTTAGCTCCTGAGAGAGAGAGAGAGAGAGGAGAGAGAGAGAGAGAAAAGAGAGAGAGAGAGAGGCTTGTATGCATTTTTTTATTCTCTGGCACGTACATCAGCAATTCCTGTACTTTATTAAATTCATTGCTACTGGGCAAATACCCACTGAACAATTCTATCTGAACAAAAGCCACATTCTATGACATTAAAGCGTAACTTAAGGTTATTGAATGCTTCCTAGGTGCTAAGTACTTAACATATTGAGAAGCCTATAAGGTCTGTGCTCATGTCCTCATTTTGCAAGTAAAGAAATTGGGGTAGAGAGTTCCTTAGCTGAGTTAAAGTCACAACTAAAGATCTGATTGTGGGTAGAATTCAGAGCCTGTGACTTAGCAGTTCAACAACTTTACCAGCTGCTTCTCCAAATATAGTCATTAAGATGAAGGAGATTTCAGTTGAGCTTCTTAATTTTTTCTATCACAGATCCCTTTTATAATCAATGAAACCTATGGGTATCTGTTCAGAAAAATCTATAGAACTAAAATACCAAAGAAGAGATTACAATGGAAAATGATTTATTGAAGAGTGGTTAACAAAAATTTAATAATATAATATACTTATATATGCTTTTGTAATTCATTAAATAAGATCACAGAAGGGATCCGATATCAACCATAATTTTGAAGTAGTTATAGAGTTAGTGTGTTAAAGTAATTATTTAAATCGGCCTCTGGCTCAGGCCGACTATCTAAGCTGCAATGGCTCTGCCTAGCCCAGCCGCCATGTTCCTTGGCCAGAGGCCACGTCCGTGCTGCAGCTAGAAATGGCCAAATAAAAACACCAGCCCTGCCACCCATGAGTCGTCAGCATGAGAGATGGCTCAATCTCCCAAGCTGTCTCTGCTAGGCTGGGCATTGCCCAGGCCATCCTGCCATCCATATGGGCTCAGTAGAAAGATGAGACTCCAATGCTTAAAGATTAATCAAAGGCTTATATATTTGATAATGATCAGTAACAAGATACCCATACAATCAGAAGTGTAACCCAATACCCAACCTAGATATACCAACTACCTTTGACTGCTACAGACATGTGAACATCCGCCTCCATCTCCTCTCTCTCATTTTCCTCTCCTGTCTCCTAGCTCCTCCTCTTCCTTTTCCTCCTCTTCTCCTTACTCCTCCTCTTCCTCTCCTAACTCCTCCCACCTTAGCTCCTCCTACATTAGTGACATATTGAATCATCTATAATAATTGTAATAAGGTATGAAATTTGGTATTCCCATGCTTTCTGTTTGTCATAAGTCACAAGTATTAATAACACCATTGAGGTCTGCTTTCTATACTAATTGCAGAAATAAATGATATATTTCTAATAAAATTTAGTGAAAGTGACAGTGTTACTCTTCCATACTGATGTTCAATGAAAACCATGAAGTCTCTTGGGACCCAATGAATATCATGTTAATAATGCTGGGTTAAGAGTGATGATTTCCACGTTTTTATTTCAGTAGACTTCAGAGCAACTTTCCAAACAGATTAGAGCATGGAGATGACAACCCCATGCAGGCATGAGCTTTCAGCCTCTCCTTATAAAGTGAGCTGTGTGGATGTTGTTCTTGGCAATGGGGTCCTGCTGTCAGTCTGCAGAGAGCAATCCTCTGTCCTAGCTTCAGCCTGGACTGTGTGGTGATGTCCATGGGACCTCCTCAGGCAACAACTCAACCCCCTGCACCCTAGTCTCACTATTGGGAGCCTTGTCTGGCTACAAGAGAAGGCCAGCTCAGACTCTGTATCCCTCATTAAGTGATCTTCACTAAGATCACTGTCATAGATTCCAGGAATTTTCTACTTTATTAGGTTTCCACACTGCTCCACAAATATCTTCCAATTCCAGCCATCTCTTCTCACACTCTCTTCCTCTGTCCCATCTTCTCTTATCACCCAATCCCACTTCCATCTCCAGCCTAGTCCACCCTCAAAATCTATTCTATTTCCCCTTTCCAGGGAGATCCATGTATTCCCCACTAGAGTCTTCCTCTTTGTCTAACCTCTCTGGTTCTATAGATTGTAGCTTGGTTATCATTTACTTAATGGTTAATATCCATTTATTAGTGAGTACATACCATATTTGTCTTTCTGGGTTTGGATAACCTCACTCAGAATGTTATTTTTTTTTAATTCTATACATTTGCCTGCAAAGTAAATGATGTCATTAAAAAAAGCTGTGTAATACTCCATTGTGTAAGTGTATCCCGTTTTCTTAATCCATTCCTCTGTTGAGGGACATCTGGTTGTTTCTAGTTTCTGGGTATTATGAATAAAGCTGCAATGAACATAGTTGAACAGGTGATCTTGTGGTAGGATAGAGTGTTCTGACATCAAATCAATCACAGAAGCCTTTGACCACTCTGTCATGCCTACAAGGTGTGCTGGGCAATGGTGGGGCACTGCTTGGATGGTCAGGAACCAAAGATTGGATAGCCAATAGGCCTAGGGTAGAAACAAACATAGAGGATCTATATATATTTTTTTAAAATCAATGAAATAATTCCTAATGATATTCTACTATCCTCGTAGATGAGTGATTTGCCCAGTTGTCATCAGAGAGGCTTCCCCCAGCAGCGGGTGGGAGCAAATACAGAGACATTACATGGACAGTGTAAATTGAAGGTCTCCATTCGGTCCCTGCCCTCAGAGATGTTGGAACTCTATAGAAGAGAGAAAAGGAAGATTGTAGGTGTCAGAGGGGATGGAGGACACCAGGAGAGTATGGCCTACTGAATCAACTAAGCAGGGTACATATGGGCTCACAGAGACTGAAGCAGTAATCATGGGGCCTGCAGGGGTTTACACTAGGTCCCCTGCATATATGTTATGGTTGTAGCTTCATTTGTCCACTCTTGGGATTCTTTTCCTTCTGTTGGATTGCCTTGTCTGGCTTCAATGTGAGGGTTTTTTTTGACTTTTGTCTCTTGAAGGCCTGCTTTTTTTTTTTTTTTTCTTTTTAAGGGAGAGTAGATTGTCAAGGGAGGGGAAACTGGTCAGTATGTATTATATGAAAGAAGAATCTATTTTCAATTATTTAAAAAAGATTGATGGTTCCAGACTGAGACCATATTATTTCTCCCGAGGCCCACTCTGTCTCATCGAGGACACGAGGTAGTATCTAGAGATTCTGTTGGTGGTCCTGAATTTGATAGATGTCTAACTGCAAGGGAAAGAATTATTCTGCTGAACACAGTGATCGTGCCAAAGTTCAGAATCCTGATTTATGGATTTAAATTTTAGATTTTTAATACTAATATGAGTTATCTTGGAAAATATTTATCTTCCAAATCTTAGTTTCTTAATCTACAAGATGAAGGGAGGATTGGCATTATTTTTTAAGGGTCAAACAAAATAATGTAAAAATATACAATCAAGAGGAATGCATCATGCACATTGTTAGTAATAAATAGCATCTTGGTCCTAGGATGATGGAAGGTCATTCCAGAAGCTATTTCTGGGGACATAGTGAAATTTACAAACTTGGAATTGTAGGCATCTAACCCATACTTTTCCAGAGAATTTCTACTTTTGTTTGTTTTATATACTGAGTTTCTATGATAGGTATTATTGAAAAAGCTCTTTGACACTCAGTTAATGGAACATGCAATTCTTATCTCAAGTATTTAATGGCAGTCTAGCATAAGAAAGCCTTTATTGGCATTAAAATCACTTTTTTGTGCCTGCTGCCACAGGACCAGACTAGCTAGCATTTACTCTTGGTTAAAGTTTGCCTTAGCACAGCAACTTGAGAAGAAAAAAAAATACTCAGTTTACTTACATTTCTCATATTTTGGTGATTGTCTTCTCGACACAAGCAATGGAATGCATCAAATGAAAGTACTGAGACATTCATATTTCAAACCACCTTTGCTCCTCCTAGTGCTGACAAAGAGCAGAAGTCTCACTTTCTCAGCTTCATGCATATGCTAATCAGGTTGCTTTCCTTTGAACTAGATAATTGTAAGAATCACAGATTATCTAAAGCCTGTGCATGTATATTTATGTTCTCTCACACAGTTACACGTGGGATCAGCAGACATACTACTGGTTCTGTTGGTTTAAATTAAATTCCTTAATCAATCCCCTGAGAAGTGTTATCAGGGAGCTAACTGCCGAATATGCATGAATCTTTTATGAGCCTCATTCTAGAACAGCTTCTGGGAGGCCTGCAAATGGGAATTTTGTACAACAAAAAGGAGCTTCTGCCATCAGACTGGCTTCTGGCTGCTTCCCCATCTTGGTAACCTAGTAACACAGGCTTGGCACAGCAGAACAGGTTCATCAGAGTTTTCCTGAGGGAAATCTTCTGGCACTCCTCTCCCTTAAGAGTAGTAGAAGCTAACGTCTACTCTTGGCTTTCACATGCCAAGACGTTATTATTATTTACTTCCCAGAAGAACCTTTGTGTAAGTGATAACTGTCATCATCATCTGCTTTATTAATCTAGAAAGCTCTTGCTTAAATAAATGTAATAGTTTGCCCAAGGCCAATTAGCTTTAAAGTAACCCAAATGAGAAAAGGAACTACTGCTATTTTACTTCAATTTCCCCAGAGGCCTAGGTGTTCAAGGCTTGATTCTCAGGATAATACTGTTGGGAGGGGTGCATGGCTTCACTAAGAGGTGAGACCTAGTGGGATGTCCTTGGATCATGAAAGAAATTGTGGGACCTGGGGCTTTTCTTATTTCCCTTTGGTTACTGGTCATGATATGAGCAATTTTCACTCATGTATTCTTTTAGTGATGTACTACATTGAAGTACTGAGTCATCCAGGCATGTACTGGAACCTTTAATACTGTAAGTGAAAACAAATCTCCTCTTCTCTTCTCTTCTCTTTCTCTTCTCTTCTCTTCTCTTCTCTTCTCTTCTCTTCTCTTCTCTTCTCTTCCTTCTCTTCTCTTCTCTCCTCTCCTCTCCTCTCCTCTCCTCTCCTCTCCTCTCCTCTCCTCTCCTCTCCTCTCCTCTCCTCCCTCTCCTCTCCTCTCTCTCTCTCTCTTCTCTTCTCTTCTCTTCTCTTCCATTCTCTCCCCTCCCCTCCCCTTCCCTTCTCTCCTCTTCTCCCCTCCTTTCTCCTCCCCTCTTCTCTTTTCTCTTCCCATTTCTCTCATTTCTCCTACTCCTCCTCTCCTCCTCTTCCTCTCTATACCCCTCTTATACATGGATCTAAGTTTTTATAACTGTGTGCACACTGGGAGCATGGGTAAGCCAGATAACACCCTGGGTGTTATCTTCTATAGCTCTCCATCTTATTTTCCCCAAGACAGACTAGAATAGACTAGGAGCTCATTCTTTGAGCTAGGGTAGCTCATCAATGTGCCCTTGGAATACACATGTCTCCACACTGCTGCATGTGTGCAAAGTTTGAGTTAGGGCCGTGAGCAGCTATGCCTGGCTTTTGATGTTGGTAGTTTGGGTTTGAACTCAGGTTCTCACATTGGCAGAGCAAAAGCTCTTTCCCAAGAAGCCACCTACCTAGTCTGTAACCTTTTCTCTGTATAAGTTGAGTGTCTCAAGCATATGTTATAGTGAGTTAGAGCTGGCAACATAGGAAACAAAATATTTTTTTTTTATTCCAGAACTTATGGTCTTAGACACTGCTAGAAATTACCTATCTCAATTTAACCTTTGACCTCCTATCTGCCCCTGAAATGCAGCAGTTACTTAAGCCCTACATTTATAGATGAACTGAGATAGGGTAACTTACAAAGACACAGACAATTTTGAAATATTTACTACTTGGTGACTGTCTCACAATAGTTGATTCAAATATACAGAGATAGTTATCTTGTAGTATCCATATTGGCAGTTCAAGGGTGCTCAAGTCTTTATTTGGACTAGTTGAAAACAAACAATCTAGAGGCTAACGTTCTTCCATGGCTAATGGCTAACAGAAGTTTCCTTTAGCTGAAAAAAAAAATGGCCATTTGGATATCAGTTGAGTCCAAAGAAAGGGATCCTCAAATTCCCTACAATGGTATAGTTTTCAGTAACATAGCTGAGGCTTGAGACACAATAACCTTAAAAGTGAGTATGGGTGGATGGGGCCTGGAGTGAGAGCACCCTCTTTTCCAGAGCAGCTATTTATTGCCCTTGAAGTGTTCTCAGAGATGATGTCTGCCTGTGCACTTGAGGACCTTCTTGGTCCTCAATTTTAAAACAGTTGTGTAGGCAATAACCTTCTCCATGTGTTGAAGTTGAACTGGAGGGTGATATGATATTTACAATGGTGGGAATAGTGCACACAAAGAGGAAATACCATTTAAGCAGCAGGAGGCTGTTGGTTGGAGCACCTGCCATATTTAACAGTGCATAGGCAGCTGCAGAAAATAACCCCCATCTATACACACATGACTTTGTACTCCGTAACAGAATTCAGCAAATTGTCTCTAATAATTACATGATCCCAGAAGGAGGGCAATGATAATGGGATCAATGTCTGTAGATGGTTATTTTACTAAGGTAATTTAATTACCAATTGTGATACTAACATTAATTGATTTCTTAACAACGTGCCAGCAACTTTGTTAAATATTTTTATATACGCAACTGCCTATAATCCGCACAAATCCCTGTAAGATGGTATTGTTCATTTTGCTTGCTTTGTAATTGTACTATTCATTGATGAGATGGGTTAGCTCTGTTTTGCAGAAGGAATTAAATCTTGGCTGGAGATTGAATATTGTAGGGTGTAGAACAACCTTTGATATCATTCAGAGCTTACCATTATTTTTATAAATGTCAATGGCGAGAATATGATGTCATGTAAGTAAGCACAAAAATGGCTGAAGCTTTTCAGGCCATTCAAATATTGAAATTCTGTCCGATCCCAGGCCAAAACTCACTTAACAATTTTCAACAAACTGAATGCCAATTTTTAAAATGAAACATTCAAAGCCAAAGAATACTTACATATTAGTCTTAATCTTTATATTACAGAATGGAAAATAAAATTTGGGGCTTCTTTGGTATTGTTAAGTGAATTTACCAGAGGCCAGAAAACTGACAAAAAGCAGATTTTAGATCTGAGGCAATAATGTACATTTCTTGCTCTTAGTTGGTCAATAAAAACCCAATGAAGAAGAGAACTCAATGGAAGAAGAGATGGGCTACGTTCCATCCAGGTTAGGCGGATTCAAAGTGTATTTATGGGGTTTGAGGAAACAGCATGGCAAGTTAAAGCATTTGTTGTAAAGCTTGATGACCTTAGTTGAATCTAAGTATTCATGGATAGAAGAGAGAATCAACTTCCACAAGTTTTCCAATGACCTGCACATAAATACTGTTGGCATGATCACCCATATATACACATTCACAAATAAATACTTGAAATAAGAAACAAAAAGAAGATTATGTTTGCGTATATATACAAATATTTGAATGTATATAAATGTATGCATCTGTGTGTATACAAAATCTTCAATGTATCTTGTGTCTCTCTATATGTGTGTATATATAATATGTAGTTATATTTAGAAAAAAATTGGCTAGCCTTCATTGATTTTGTGTGTGTTTGCATATCTTAAAAGGGTCTAAGTCTTTATGAGAGGAGATATTTTTTTTCTGGTAATCAGCATGTTTCACAATCAGTAAGAAGCCTTAATCTGTTTTCTTATATAATGTTTTTTTTCCCAATTGTTTATTTTCTCAGCACTGCCTCTTTTTCTAGGCTATATGTCTCCAACAGTGCAAGGACTGTAGTTGTTTACTTCTTTATTCCATAATACAGTGAAGCCCTTTCTAGCATAGGTTCATGCACCCAGCGACTCGACTCAGGAAGACCAGGACTGGAGTCAGCATTTTAACTGCTACTTTGTCTTCCCCCCCTCACAGATAAATTTTCTTCCAAGTATATCACATTGTGGTTTTAGAGCTTGGCTGACTCCCTGGGGTGGGAGTGAATCCTACTCACCATATATTCTGTACAGAGGATGGGTAGGAAGTAACCTAGCCAGAGAAATAGTGCCTGACCTAAGCTTAAGAACGAAACTGAGTATCCATGGCTCTTGCATCATCCTGCCAACTTCTTATTTAGCATGTTCATTGAAACATGAATAAATATAACAGCTTAGGATGCCCCAGATGACTAGAAGCTGCCTGGGAGGATTTCACTCTGCAAAGCTTCTGCATAACATGATGGATAGAAATGTTCAGGAATACTGCACATAAATAATAGATGTGTTTATAAAAAGAAAGTTCTTAAGGCTTTTAAAGCCAACACATCATTAGTTCTCTTGATCTTTGTTTCCTCCCTAGGATTCTGTAGGTAGGTCATCTAAATTATAGATATTCCATTTATGGATAATTACTGAATGAGTTAGAGCCCATTGCACTAATGATTCATATAATCTTGTTATGTGTAGCCACTGTTGTGGCTTTAGCCCTCCTTTTAGTCTCTGTTTATTGCCTATAAGCAATATCATAAAAGTACATTGAGATATAGTCAGAAGGTAGAAATAAATTTTGTACAGTGAAATAGTTGACAGAGGACTATTTATGTTAGCAAATCTTAGAAAGAAGCTTATTATTCTAGAATATATAAATAGTTAAAACTTGGACTATTTGGAAGAAAGGACGTTATAGACTATGGTAGGACAGTGTTCACTCTGACTGTTATGTTCCCAAATACTTGAAATAGAACACATAGTTGAATACGAGAGCACTGGATATTTGTAGTGGGTCACCTTTTTGATTCCTCTTTCTCTGTAGTATGCAGTTGTTTAAAGTGAAATAAAACAAATAATAATAATGGCGAAAAGGAAACCTGAACTGCAAAGTCCTTCTGATCTTAGAAAGTTTACATATCAGGTAAAATAAGTTGTAATGGTAAAAATTACAAGACAGAAATGGGAATAACAAATTAATAGTTTTACGTGGCATACTTTAAGGGAAAGTCCTGGATACTCAATGTTTCATAAAGATGCTTACATTTAGAACTCTAGAGTTATGGTCACTCCAGCCTCACTCTTCATTTTGCACCACAAGTCTCCTCCTGCTGATTTAGAAGCCAATGTAAAATGCAGGAATGTGCAGTGCAGGTGCCAAGTGAATGAGTTGCATCCAAAGAGAGCCAGAGTGATTCTGGGTCCTAAGACCTCCCTTTCCCAGGGATAGGAGCAGCACATCTAATTACAGTGACTGAACAAAGAGGGGGTCCTTGTAATTACTTCTCTTGTAGACTACAGAATTGATGAATGTTTCAAAAGTGAAAAAGTACTCCTCTGCAGCTTCTGCTATTGAATTTTGAAAAAAAGGGCTTTGCTATTTAGAATTCATATAAAGAAAAATATTTGGGGGAAACTCAAGTCCCATACCCTCACTGTCACATTAGGAGATCACAGAGCAGTCTCAAGTTTGCTTGGGACATTTCATTCTTTTCCATTTATCATGCCCTTCCTCTTACTGCATCATGTCTTAGAAAGAAGATATGAAATTATATATCTTCAAATGGAGTTCTCAAAGATGTCTTTCACCATAAAGGCTGATATGCTCCGTTGGATTCTAGGGATTTTACCGTTTGTAACACTTGAATTAAATGTGTCTCCTGGGCAGAGGTCGACTAAGCCAGGGAAAGAGATAGTCCATGTTGGATGGTGGCCAAGAGGCCAATCAGAACTCCTTTTGGAGAAACAGGAATGCCAAATGAGGTAGGTTAATTGCTTCACCTCGCTCATTAAAGTATGGTTTGGTTCTTTATAGACCCACACTTGGAAACATGGCCATCGTATGATGATCTCCTATATTTGATGCCATTGATCCATAAGCTATGCTTATCCATGTAGATCCAACTTAAGAAACATGTTAGTTAAAAAATAAAATATAGATATAGTATGTACATTATACAGGAATATAGATATATATGTATATATAATCATTTGTTTATTTCTTAGTTTTCTCTGTATTATTTATCAGAGAGGGTATTAAGATAGGAAAATTATGATATAATTGCATTTTCTATTTTCTACTTAATTGCCTTAAAAGAGGAAGTAAAAAAAAAACAAAAAACAAAAACCAAACATCATATATTCAATGCCCTGCATAGGAGTGAGTTCTCGTTCCTGTGTCAGGGCCTAGGGCAGGGCAGCTAATGAGTGTACAAACTGAAAGCACTGTAACCTGCTAAAATCAAACATAGTTTATTGTGGGCTGAATCATCTTAAATTTTGTTCTGTGCTATAGGATAAACAGACCATTCAGTGTTCTTACAGAGCAGAAAGAGACCAAGATTATGGTCAGATAGTTACCTCGGACTACTCAGGTGAAGCGGGTTAGTGCCTTTAACAATCTCTTGCCTATACTGAAAGGTTATTTTTGAAGACAAGGGGACTGAATGTTCCATGTTCCCACCGTTGTCATGGAAACCTTTCAGCTAGCTGAATAGGTTAGCAGGATTTTATGTTCCCCATTTTGACAAATACAAGAAGACATGATCCCAGCTTTGCATTACTAATCAGACGCTTCTGTTTTCCAGGCTTCTGGCTCTCCATTAGTCACATTTTCTTAATGTTTTTTTTTTTTTTTTTGCCACCCCCATTCCCAACATAAATCAACAGGCAAGTTGTCTTTGAGAAATCATTTCCACTTTAAAAGGAGAGCCAAAATCGTGACTGGGCTGACCTTGTTGTGTGGGGACTCATACTGCTTGCAGCACTGAAAGGCTCCTGTAGATTAATTTAGGCTCCTGCTGAAGCTCTTCTGATTTCTACTGATTTTCAGTGGTTTCCTGGAGGTAAACTCACTTGCTAATAGGCAGGAATTATTCCTCATTTTAGCAACAACACACAGCCAACTCGGGCTTCTAAAGCACAGGTGAGATTCAGGAAAAAGGCACCCAAGGTTGAAACCAAAACAGGCTTGGCTAGAAGCGTAAATTCAGATTCAACAGATAATAACTTTCCCTTCTTATTCGAATGTAATCACCTTCCACATTTTTTTCATTAATTTATTTATTCAACTCATATCCTCATCATGGCCTGCTTTCCTCTCCTTCCAGTCCCACCCCTTACAAATTCCTCCCTCTTACCCCTTCCCCCTCTCCTCAGAAAAGGGGAAGACTCCCTTGGATACCACCCAGCTCTGGGATATCCAGTCGCAACAGGACTAAGTGTATCCTCTTCCACTGAGGCCCAAATGTGCAGTTCAGTTGTAGGAAGAGGATCCAACGGCAGGCAACAGAATCAGAGACAGCCACTGTTTCAATTGTTAGAGGACCCGCATGAAGACCAAGCTACACATCTGCTACAAATGTGTAGGGGACCTAGGTCAAGCCCTTGAAGACAGCCAACCCCTGACAGTATTAATGTTACTCCTCTATGCTTGCAGATAGGAGCCTAACATTAACTGTCTCGTGAGAGGCTTCATCCAGCAGTGGATGGAAATAGATGTGGAGACCCACAGCCAAACATCAGGTGGAGCTCCAGGAGTCCTATGGAAGTGTGGAGATTAGAACTGAGGGAGCCAGATGTGTCAAGGTCATGAGAAGACCTACAGAGTCAATTAAAATGGGCCATGGGAGCTCACAGAGACTGAACCACTTTCCACATTTTCCCCCCACAGGATAGTGGTTTAAGGGCAAGATGGAAATGCAGTAACTGCACTGCGGACATAGGGATGAGCATTTTGGGTGGACTAGCTGAGGCTGGTCTTTGTTGGGTCATCTACCTTGGGGAGTCTAGTTGTAAAAGTCTGGGAAAGGAGGAGACAAGACTTATGAGTAGTGTGTTGTGAAATGACCATGTAGCAAAGCAGCGAAGAAAATGGGCTCTTCTGTCTGCGTGACTTGGCAAGCCGCTCCTGTACTGAAGTTCCATTACAAGAGGAACAGAAATACTGGTCCCATTTTCTTGTGCTGAGGGGATAGAGTTAATTCCTGTACCTTGATCATCAGCTCCCATCCAAGAAATATGTGCCACAGGCATATTTAACAGGACAAAGCCTCAGGGGAGATGGGATGATATAGAAAACAATAATGAGGCACACAAGAGCTCTGAGAAGGAGTGAGCGCCTGGGCACAGGCGCTGTTGTTTTCAGTTGTATCCATCACTGGACACTGCCAGCAGATCATTTCGGCCCCGCACTCCACCAGGCCGATCTCTGTCTGCATGCAACTAATTGAAATGATTTTTACAGAATTCATTTGACTAGAAGTGATTTCTGTTATTCAATTATATTCCAGTTCAGTGTTGCTTTCTGTTAAATGCTCCATTGTCTCTTCTGCCCCAGTGTAATCGAGCTTGCCTAAGAAACATCGACTTAATAGAGAAGTGCCTCATGGAAACCACTTTCTTAACGGGGCATAAAGCGTTGGAGATTCAGGGGTTTCAACCTTTTCGTAGCAGTTAGATGCCACTGGGAATTAGTGTATTGAAATTCACTACGTTCTAGGTACTCTTCCTGCAAGCAGGTAGTAACAACTTGATTGCCGCAAACAGATGAGAAACCAACTCAAGTGTCATTGAATAGGCCTTGAATGATTTCAATGATTTGGGAAGCCATCAAAATAAAAGGTGGTACATGTCTTAAACTCTAAAAGTGCCAGGCAAACAAGAAGGCAGACATGAAAATGAAACAGCTTGAATCCTTGTAACTGTCTCGAAGATGATTGGGCAACGGTAAGCAGTCATTTACATAATATAAGTGGTATCTCTTCAAAAATGAGCAAACCCACTGTGTGTTATGACATTTACCTGGTAGAAAAAATTTCTTCTTCTTCCATGTGATGATGATGAAAACAAATTTTCAGCTGCTAAGTATTTTTGTTTTGCATTTAATCTCTCCATTTATCACAGTGTTTTTGTTTAGAATCCACATCCCACCAAGGAACCTGAAGCAGGAGGATTGCTTCTAGTTCAAGGCATACTTGGGCTACATAATGAGTTAGAGAATAACTTGGACTACACTGTGAGACCTTGTTTAACCAACTAACCAACCAACCAACCAACCAACCAACCAAACAAACAAACAAACAAACAGATGCCTAAGTAATTATCTTTACTTTCATAAATTTTAGTGAATACTTTAAAAGGTAGGACTCTTAGTTCTTTGGTACAAATCAATTACATTTAAATCAATTCATTTTAATTAATACAGTACATGAACACTGTAAACTTTTTTTTTTTTAAAGTTGTAAGAAAATTCAGGAGCCCCTGTCTCCCTTTCTACCTCTTGGTTTACTGCTTCAGAAAAATAGATTGCGATCGCTCTAGACTTTGCTCCTAGGGCTTTCTTCCATTCCTCTAAACAGCGTGTTTTCCTTAGTATAGTCTACAGCAGGTCATGTGACACTAGCTGAGTGCCCAGCCATGCAACAAATGGAGTGTCATGTTAGTATCCTATCTTGGGGCAGCATATACTGCAGCAACTTTCTAAGACTATATGCAAATGGCAGCAAACATTTTAATCTTCTGTTGTGTTCAGTTGGTGACTTGCAGCACAAGGAGATATGGAATTTAGTCATTTGCCTTCTGAAACTTGATTCTTGGCTTCTTTGGGTCGGATTTGTTTCCCTTCAGAATCTCCCCCTCTCTGGGAAGATACAATTTTGTTTTGCACTATGAAATGGCCTCTTAATGTTTGTAATCTGGGAGAGAACAGGACTCTTGCAATTTGGAAATTTCCTCCAATCTATTAACGTTATTCATGGGAGACCCGGCACTTTTGAATCACTGCCTCTTATATCCCTGGCTGAGCTCGAGCTCTCTACGAAACCCAGGCTGGACTTAGATGTATGATTCGTCTCTCCTCACCTCCCAAGTGCTAGCATCATTTCTCATTACCTATTCAACAGAGACTTAAAATCTGGGTATTTCACTCAAGATAACATTGAAAATATCAAATTCTGCTTACAATAGAGGTACTTGAATATTCAGGTTCGTGCAAGTACTGCTCACAATAGACAGGGTATAGAATGAGCCCATTATCAGGAGAAGAAAGGAAATAAAGAAATGGTGTGTGTGTGTGTGTGTGTGTGTGTGTGTGTAATAGTTTTCATTCATTGTTACAAAAATATACAATTTCTGTTTATAGGAAAACAAACAAAACTGGAAATAGTCATAATGAAACACCCTAGATTTACAGGAATTAATATTGCATCTCTGATGTGGAAGTTAGGGAAACCACATGCAATTAAAAAGAAGTACTGGGAATATAGAAGGTAATGCATAAAGATGAGGAGGGAGATTAGAAAGAGCAATAAAGGAGGTGATTAGAGTATATCTTATATGAATAGAAATGTCACAGTGAGACCACTGATCACATTTGGTTAAAATACAGTAACAAAAATGAGTAATCTCCAGCACCAGAAGAGGGAGCACTGTGGCCTTGGTTGTCTGGGAAGCCCAATATTGCTACAGAAGCTCTCAAGTCTAGATTTCTCTCCATCAGTGTCTTGGTACATGATATTGAGCAAATTATTTAGTATTCTTTGTTAACCTTCCTCACTCATAGATTGGTACGGAAGTAATGTTGAGATGTTGAGCCGGCCGGCTAACATTAAAAAAGCAAAAAGCAGAGCAAAACAAAACAAACACACACACACAAAAAAAAAAACCTTACCAGGTTGAGATGACTAAATCACAAGTGATGAAAATTTAGAATACGCAGTTGTAACAGTATACTATAAACATCAGCTACATTTAAGCTGTGACCCTGACTTGTTGATATTACAATGGGGAAAAACTGGTTCTTCTTCTGAGACGAGGGTTGGCTTTGCTTGTTATTATTGGTTTTTATTTTCTGCTCCTCATTTTTCAAGTCCATTGATTCGGGGGACCATCCACAACAGTAATGGTAGAAATACACACCATTTTGCCTGGGCTGGGGAAATCTGTTCATGTGAGGGGCAGGCAGACTTGTCTGTAAGTAAAAATAATAGAGACTTTCTGGGATTGTTAAATGTGGCTGTCTAAAAGATAGATGTCTGTTTCTGCGTGATCACTTCAGTTGTGGGGACTAGAATTGATCACATTCATGACAGCAATAAAAATCTCCTTCAAGGCTGCAGTCTACCAAAAACAACCATGCAGGTGTGACTGGAATAGACTCACTTGTCTAAGCTTCAACGCAGCAGGCAGAACATTGAATAAGGGGTATGGGAATTGAGAGACTTTATTAATAGCTTTTTTTTTTTGTGTAGCTTGTTAGAATAGAAATTTACTAGAGTGAAAATAACTCTGGGCTTAGAGGCAAGAGATCAGATGGAAATTTTTACAATGCACTAGAGTCTCATTCATTTCCAATGCAACAAGACACAATCTTGGAAAAGAAATTGAATTGCTTTTGGTCACACGTGTATTGGATGTAATTATCACAGTATTTATGTGGAAACTTTATATTATTTTGTACATATAGGTTTAGCATGTTGAATATGACAACTCAGTAGATTGTTGACTAGTAACTGAGTCCTAAACTTTAAAACTTCATTTGTAGTGTATAAAATTTTCTACAGATGCTAGATTTGCAGTAACTATTAACTTATCATTATTGTCATTTTTGAAAGTCTCTATTTTATTCATGGTAGCCATGTCTCCACGTTTGTTCTCATTGTATGGCAGTTATATTTAAATTTAAAATGCAGCAGAACATACAGTAGCAGAATACAAAGGAGGACTAGATCTAGAAATCCAAAACACAGCATGAGAAAAATAAAAGCACACAGCACATAAGTGTTAGGTTTTTTTTTTCCCCTCTTGAATGAAAAGCAAAATTAACTGGGAAATTTTATGAGATGATGAATATGTTATTTGGGAAATTATTTAGGACTTCTAATGATATGATAAAACATCATGACCAAAATCAAATTGGGGATAAAGGGATTTGTTTTATATACACTGTTATATCAATGTCCATAATCAAAGGAACCTGGAGGCAGTAATTGAAGCAGAGTCATAGAAGAATGCTGCTTCTTACTGGTTTGCTCCCATGGCTTGCTCTGCTTACTTTCTCATAGCACCCAGGACCATCAACCTGGGAATGGCACTGCCTTCAGTGAGATGGAGCCTTTCTCATCAATGATCAACCGAGAAAATACCTGACATGCTTACCTTTAGGCCAGTATTATGGAGGTGTTTCCTCAACTGGGATTCTTTCTTACCAAATCACTAAATACATTTGGCTTCATCAGCATAATAACCACTTTTTATATATACCAATGATATTGTCTCATGTACTCTAAATCTATGAAATAAAATTTATTTTTTAACAATGTGCCATAGTAAAGATATAATCTAAACTAATTTCTTTTTGACTTCTAAAGATTTATATATATATTTTTTGTTTTATGTGTATGAGTGTTTTACCTGCACATGTATGTGTGCCTAAGGTCCAAGGTGGCAGGAAGAGAGAACTAGACCTCCTGGAACTGGAGTTGGGTGGGGACAGCAGTAAGTTACCATGTGAGTTCTGTGAATTGAACCCATGGTCTCTGTAATAATATTAAATGCTTTCAACCATTGATCTAACTCTTCAATCATAAGCTTATTATTGTCAACCCAGAGATCTGTGGTCTCTCATATAGTGTAAAAAGCTTCCAGCAGTGCATGAAAATGGCGTCTCACCTAAGAGATCACACCCTTTTCTGAACTCAGATGAAAAATTCTAATTACATGCGTACAAACAAGTAACATTGTATGAATTGATTCAATCATATTTAGGAATATGTATGTGTGTGTATTATATATGTGTGTGTGCAGAAATATATACACATATATTCATGCAATAACTATTAGAGAAAAAAGAGGCCGTAAGTATAAAGGAAAGCAGGGAGAGGTATGCGAAAGGGTTTGGAGGAGGAAAGGAAAAGGAAAAATGTTGAAATTATATTATAACCTCAAAAATAGAGTTAAATTTAAAAAAGAAAAAATATAATTAGTTCTGGAAAGACGAATGTTCATCTGTTTCCTTATGACTTCATGTCTGTTAACTTTAGATGCACGTAAGTCTATAGTTAGGGATATGGTGCCACACACTCTAGGAAATTGAGTTCTACTTGAAGGGGGCATAAATGCAAGAGAATAGAAAGGCAGCACTCCAGGGAGCTCCTCTATCTCACTCCATTTCTCCCATTCAACTATGAATACAGTCGTGGTCCAGGTTGTTAGTGTCAACGGCCTCTTCACAAATGTCACAAAACCATCACTTCACTCTCTCTCATTTTTTTTTTTTTTACCCAGCATTTTAATTGGTCATCTTCTTGATGGAAAGGGCAAGAGAGTGAGATTTGAGCCTAAGAAAACCAAAAGTTGCCTCTTATAATCTCTGTAGTGACAACGTCACAGAATCTATCAGCTTTTGAACAAACTGATGGTGCCATTTAAAAGGTGATGAGGACTGTGTCTATATTTCTTTCTTTTCCTTTAATTAAGATGAACTAATCAAGGGGCCAAAGAACGGAGTTTTGTTTGATGATTATTTTTGACTCTTGGCTCTACTTTATTTGTAGAAATCTGTTTAACTAGTCATTCTTTGCTCTTGTCTAAACGCTATTTGATCTGAAGACACCCTCACCAACCTGTTTTTCCTTCTATTGTAGTCTCTGTTCTGATAGCTTTTGGAGCCTGGCAGTGTGTGTCAGATTGTAGGACTTCAAGTTTCTGCCTCACTTGCTTTTTTTGTTTACAGCAAATTTTCTGTCTCTTTTTAATTATTACAATTTTTATTCAACACGCTTTGATCATGCTTTTTCTTATCACCCTGATCTTCCTACTCCTTACCTCCCCAACTTCATGTTTTCTCTCCTCAAAAAAAACAAACAACAAAATAAACACACAACACACACACACACACACACACCACGCACGCACAAACCAAACAAGACAAAACGCCACAACAAAACAAAAAGAAAGCGAAAATGTTTCATGAAAAATACATGGACTTTGTTTTGTATTGGTCAGCTACTCTTAAGCATTAAGCCTACCTTGAAATATGGCTGATACACCCAGTGACACTCTACAAGAGAAGCAGCTATCAATTTCAAATAACTTCTTGATTGGGGTGGGATCCTGTGTCCATTTCCCCTTTCTCAGTGCTGGGACCACATCTAGACAGAACCTATGCATGCCCTGAGTATGTAGCTACAGTTTCCTTGAGTTCACATGTGCATCAGTACACATGACGTTGTGTCTGGAAGTTATGGTTGCTTTGGGGTCATCCACCAATTCTTGCTCTTATAATTGTTGTAGCTTCTCTTCTGCATAGATACCTGAGCTCTGATTAAGACATCCCATTTAGAACTGAGTGCTCCAAAGTGTTTCACTCTCTGCACATTGTCCAGATGTGAGTCTCTGTGTTATCGTCTACTTCAAGAAGAAACTTCCCTCGTGAGTACTGCATGAGGCACCAATCTATGGGTATCACAGAATGCCATTAGGAGTCAGTTTTTTTATTACTATTACTTTAGGGATTGGAAGAAAATGCAGAACAGATTTGGAGGAGAAATAGCAGTTCTCTGAAACATAAGATGTCGATTCTGTAGATCATGGTGTTCTCGAGTATGAAACAGGGATCATACAATATTTGCTTTGCATAGATTGATGAGTCCCATCTAAATCCTAGATGAAGAGTATAAAAATAATCCCCGTGTAAAGCAATTAATGAGTGCACTGAACGCAGAGTGGCTCTCTCTCCTCTCTCCCTCTCTCTCCCTCTCTTTTTTCATACACACATACATAGAGGACTTATATACATACAGATAGGTAAACATATGGGATGAGTCAAGACCACTTTAGCAGACATTTAGAACTACTAAAGTTTAACTTGTTCATAACAGACTGTGGGCCCTGGAAGAACACGTTAAGTAAGGTCTCTTCTGTTCTTTCACGAAGGATTCTGCCATTTCTATTTTACTTTTATTTGGACACTTACTTAGCTCAGAAGTGCACCATCTCTTCCCTGAATTAGAAGGACAAAGTTCTCAACTAGATAAGTAAGTGTCAGATTTCTCACTTCTTAGCCCATCAGTGTCATGTATTTCTCTTCAAATTGGGCCTCATAGTAAATTTTTGCCTATTGTGGAGACATATATTACAGTAGAAGTCTATATTTTCCAGGCTCATGCACCTTCTTCCTTTGCCGGTCTGTGTATTTCTATATGGTCATTGCATTACTTCAACAGCAACGACCAAGTCACTCTGGCACCCTAACATATCACTCATTTCCAAAGGGTTCTCAGAATGTGGTCTGAGGACAACTGCAACAAGTAACCAACCATAGCTGTTAGAGACAAAAATATCTTCAAATTTCACTTGAATTTATCTAATTGGTAACTTTGAGACCTAACATTCCATTTTTAAAAGCCATTCTGATCTCCCTTTTGTACACCTAAGTTTTGGACCCAGCATCATGCCTCAAAAAGTCATAGTGACCCTTCTTTCTTAGATGTCCATTCTACTTTATTTTCAAGATCTAACTCAATCATCCCAAACTTCAGGATTGGTTTCCTTATTCATTCTTCTTTCAGGAAGAGGATAACAAGTAATTGTCGATTTCTAAGTGTTACGACAAAGTAACTTTCCTTTCCCTGAGCTGAAGTCTTTTTGATAACATTTGAGATGTCATATTGTAGAAATGTTTATTTAGGTGTTTATGCATTTATTAGGAAAAGGAAACTCCGTATAATCAGATAACTCATGAAAGTATGCTGATATCAGCTAATGCTTCAAACTCTATTTAATTGATTTCACTTTATTGATGAAGAAGTTGAAGCTCAGAGAGCCATGTGATTTGTTCAGGATTGTCAGGGTAGCTTGGAGCAGACTCAGAACCAGAACTCAGGTTCGTTTGACCTCACAGATCAGATTCTGAAGCATTGTATTATCTCCAAAATACAGAGAAACCATGGTTTCCACGTTCGCACATGGCTCTATTTTTACTTCAAGCAAAGGAGAGTGAAAGGAAAATATTGTTTTCTTGTAGGTGACAAAGTTTACCTCAAATTCTTCACTAGGAAGTGGTTGAAAGTTGTGTTATGGCTCAGCCTTCCTTGTCTTCCAGTGGCATGATAAACTAGTTATTTCCAAATGACTAGTTGTAAAGTTTGCTACCAACAATACATGCTATTTACAATGTATTTTTGTATACATTGATAAAATTTCAACGTTATCCATATACGTAATGCCACTCTGAGATGCTTGTATTTTAATGTGTCTTTGTGAAGGGAAAGAAGCTGCTGTTGCTGCCAATGGACAAGAAATGGTGCAAAGATTATAGAAGGGTTTGATGGAGTGGGAAGATCATCTATACACTGCAGCAAGAAGAAAACATCATGCTATATGGCCTCTCAGTCATACAACACATATGATGAATGTGTGGTGTGGTGGTGAGGACAGGTGTAGGAATCCATGGAAAGTCTGTATCTTATTTCACAATAAAAAGTTCAGGAGATTTTCTGACAGGATATTCTTGTGTGCAGTGTGGTGAGACTCACTGTTCTTGATTGGCGACAATTAAGACACAATTAGAAGAGAATGTAGTCTATGCTCTCTACAAAGTAACCACTTTAAACTTTCAATAACTCTGTTCTTTTTAAAACAAGGTGCCTACTCTGTCAGTACAATACCCTGTATTTTGTTTTTAAGCAACGTTAGCTCATTTGCTATTCCAATCTCCATAAAGTAAAACATGTTATTCATTTTGTGCAATCACATTAACGATAAGTACCAGCATATTCAAGAAAGTATACAATTACCAGTCCATTAGCCATTTTACTAAAGAAATTTCATTATGGCATTTCTTTGAAAAAAAACATGACCATTATGGCCTTTTACTTATGTACTAGAAGACTGTGTCCTAAAAAATTAAGCACCACAGTTCTCCTTATTGGCTTCTTTTTGCATGCATTTTACAGAGACTACCTTAGTGATTCATTTTTATATTTTGATTAAATTTTCTTAATTTAATTCATGGACAAACATCCCATAATCCTGGGGCCAACCAAGTGAGATTTTATTGTTATAAAGGAGAGTAATGGTTGAGATATTATATAACATTATTCCTTAAAGCATTTGAATATGCTAGCTCACTGGAGAAGTGAAATTTGTCAGTAAGTCTAAAGGAAGAGGCTTAGAGGATGAGGGACTCCATCACAATGGAGGCACAGCAGCAAAGGAAAGATGGAAAGTTAAATCATCATACTTGAGAAGGCCATAGTTTCAGTTACTTTTGAAATATCTCTTTACATTTATTGTATTTTTATGTTATGGATATTTTGTCTGCATGTATGTCTGTTCAGGACATGCATACCTGGTGCCCATGAATGTCAGAAGAGGGCAATGGATCCCTCAAATCAGGATTATAAATGGTTATGAGCTACAGTGTGTGCACTTGGAATTGAAACTGGGTCCTCTAGAAGAGTAGTAGCCAATGCTCTTAACCATGAAGTCATCCCTCTAGTGCCCTAATGTTCTAGACTACATGTTCTAAGGATTTTCTATTGGTAGTCAATTTTTTTCTCTGTTGGTTTGTTTGTTTTTTAAACCTATAACTTGCTTTATTTCTGTTTTACCTAGAACTACCCAATTCATATTGTCTCTATAGATGTAAACAGTTATTAATCTTTGCTTCCTCATTCAATTGCCCATGTCTACTTGAATAAAAAGTTACCCAGCCTCTCTCCAGTATCTTTTTTCCCCTTTGAGATAGGGTTTCTCTGTGTAGCCCTGTTTGTCCTGAAATTCACTCCGTAGACCAGGCTGGTCTCAAATTTTTAGAATCATCTTATTATGCCTCCTAAGTGCTGGGATTAAAGATGTGTACCACCATTTTTCCTTCCCTAGTGTCTTATTGTATTAAAAAGTGTTTTTATTCAAGAGTTCATTGATGGGAGGGACAGCCTTATTTTCATCACTACCAAATTCCCAAAGGTGAGGCACCTCTTTGTGGAGGACTCTGCTGGTATGTAAAATGGAGATGAGGAATGTGTCTACTTCTAATGGAAGATGTGAGGATTATCTGGTTATAACATCTGTAGGTAAAGCACAAAGTATGGTGTCTAGAACACGCTAAGTTGGATGTGATAAATGTTGTGTTTCTACAAGTGAATTTCAAAATCTTTTTTTCTTATTAACTAAAGTAGTATATAGATATGACAAGGGGTTTTAAGGAGAAAGCACTGTGTACACTGGGAGCCACAGCAAACATTGACCCAGATGGTCATCCAGAACCTTTGTATCAGGCTTTATCTTTTCTAAACAGAAGGGCTCACAGTAGAGGAGCCCATTCTCATTCTCTAGTACAGACACGATGTAGCAAATATTGAGCAGAAGATGGTCTAAGATTTGGAGAATTATTTGATCTTGATTTGGATGGGTAAATTGCTTTCCTATAGTATACTGGGGATTCTTGTCAGGTTTCTAAGTCCATGCTCCTGATTGTTATCATTGTGGGCTGTTTTGGTAAGCAGGGACACTCAACTCCATACAGTGTTCTAAAGATTCTCTTCTACAATCCTTTCCTGATGTCCAGAGTCTCTAAAATATTTATCAAGGCACAAGGAAAACCACCAGTTTCAGTCATGACTATTTTACATAATGCATATTAGTATCTGATTTTCTATTCCTGAGTGACTCTAAATTTAGAATTCACAAAACAAAACTGATGGGCCATCTGAAAAAAAAACCTCATTGCCACTTGATACATATTTATATCTATGTTGGGACATTATAGATTTCTACATTTTAACTTACTGGGTAAAGGAAACTTTTCTGAATATATCTATCTGGGATATTTCTCACAGAGCATATTAGATTTATAGTTCTTAAGAAGTCAGATGAAAAACTTCTGCAAACATGAATGTGTCGTTATAATTCAGATACAGTTCAGGAATCCCTAAGCATTGCTGAGCTTTTGGCAAAAGATCTGAGCTCTGTGAAGAAGAAGAATATGATTCCAAAGTAGAAAAGAAGATGAGCCAGCATATATTTGTATTCTAGTAAGAATACAGAGCTTAGGCTATAAATGGATTATCTCTTAGAGAGGGAAGGAAGACCAGAGCCCATAGAGAGTCAAAGTGGGATGACAGCAGGTATTCCAGACTGCTAGCCTTGCAGGAAAGAAGGTACCCACCACTCTGCAGGACAGGAAAATCCATAGAGGCCAGACAATCTTCTTATTAGCCAACAATAATACAGGATGAAGACTTCCATCAGCCAACAGACTCCAATAAGGTGGCATGAAGGAATAGCATTTAAAATTTTTATTTTCAGCCTGAAGTTCTGGTATTGCTATCTATCACATGAACTCACCTACATAGATTTTTTTTCTTTCCTGCTTGAAAAATAAACTTGTCGTGGTTTACACAATACTGCAGAGCTAAGTCACAGGAAGGAAAAACAAACCAACAAGCAAGCAAACAAAAAATGTTTTCTGAACTGTGAAATTCTGAAGCTGATCTGCAAGGGAAACGAATACTGATTCATTACTGAAGTAAAGGCTTGCGCCTCTAGATGTGGGTCTTCTGAGGCTCTTTCTGGTCTTACAGTTCATTTTAAGAGATATGGGAAAGTTGGGTTCTGTTGTGTAGGGGTTGGAAGCTGAGGAGGGGGAAACAGGCAGGAGGATAAGAAAGAAAGAGAAGATCAGATAAAATAACAGAGGCAACAGTAAAGACAGCTAAGGTTCTTAACTGGGACTAAGGACAACTAGGTATCTTGTGATATCCATGTGTGCCTACATTAATGCCATCTGTCATATTAGTTTGTTAGTATTGTTACACACAGAATGAGACAATGAACATTCTCATTACTTCTAGGTCCCACACACTCTGAGGCTACGAAAGGAAAATACGTTTGCTTTATAGTTCTTTGTGCATGTTGGTTCAGCTCCTCACACTGTGGAACACGGAGGGAGCTAGAGAATCTCAGGAGATAAAATGAGGAAGGTAATTGGTCATCACCTGCTGCTCTTCCTGCCTCACAATAGACACTGGAGAATGCCTACTGAAGCAAACACAGATTGCTATAGGCATCTGGAGAAAATTCTGTAAATCTTTAATCAGTGTGACACACATGCCATTTGGGGAAAACTCTATTTTCCATTTACTGAGGATGTGCAAGCAGATGTTTGGAGGCACAGCTCGTATCTCTCATAGGCTCAGTCATCATCATCACCTTGGCAAGAGTAGGGTCTTGGGTCAGTGCTTGAAATGAGTCAAGGTTTTGATATGTTAGTCCAATTTCCCAAGTTCTCCTCTATCACTCCTTTGCTCCTTGAACATTTGAGAGTAGCTCAGAAAAAGGCAAAACAAAAATATCAACAACAAAACCGAGTCTGGAGATGGCATCCAAGTAGCTAGCTGCCTGCGAAGTGGGACCAATCATTATGAATAATAAATAATCACAAACATGCTTTTCAGGCTGAGTGACAGGGTCGATGACAGGAACTCTCAACAAGGCCAAGGGCTGAGCAAATCGCCTCTTGATTTCTCCACTGAGGATAATTTCATGCAAATCCAAGGACGCTGAGCTGCTGCTGCTAATCCACCAAGTGTGGTGACTAATTTTATTAAGTGAAATACAAGAAAGAGAGAGATCTTTGCAGTAGAAGTGTACACAGATGATTGCCTTGACCTAAACGCTGTGCCCTGTGGCTATGTGCTGTGAGTCAGGCTGATTAGCTTGTCCTGCAGGCAGCTCCTGAGCACAGAGGCAGGGCCTGTGCCAATCTGCCTGAGGAAGACTTGTGAGCATAAGACTGAGTCCACTCTGCATCACAGGGAAAGTGGAAAACAACCACTTCTCTTGACTTTGAGGTAACCTTGCCACTGAGTAGATGTGTGCATGGTATTTGGAAAACTTTACTGTCCTTTAGCCAAAACCCACAAACACTAAAAATGTGAAAGTTACAATTTTACATAAGTCAGTACACTTACTCCTGAGTGTTAGGAAGTAGAAACTCAACTGTCTGGAGGGAAAATAAAAGGCCACAGGACAGATGGGACCTGGTTGTAAGTTGTCAGGCCTCTTGTTTATGCATATAAATATCCACTCAAAAACAACTTAGTAAATCAAATTAAGTGCAGACTTCATCTGAGACACTTTTTCTCCAGTGCATTTCTCAAATACATGTATAAGAGATATGAGTAAAAAAAAAATTACCAAAAGACATTCACAGCAAATGTATTTATAATTATTCAAATGTGGAAGCAACCCAAACATTTACTAACAGGAAAATGGATTGTCAAAATGTATAAAGAGTATGTACTAGCATGTTTCACATGCATATAAAAAGCAGAATACATCTCTGCCAACAATATCAATGCCCTTCTCAATTATAAACTAACTCAGAAGAAAGCACACAAACGTTAGATTGTAAGATGTCATTTATGTTAAGTTCAAGGACAAAGAAAATAGTATGGAGGTCAGAAGTCAGAATCCTGGTTACTTCTTGAGGTGAGATGCTATCTGAGAAGGTTCCAATGGATGCTTTGGGATGCTGAAAATGCTCAGCCTTTCCACTTGGGGTGTGGTTACACACATATACATGTCTGAGTAGCTGCATCAAAGGGAAATCTACTGTAGAGCATATTGTGTATATTCAGTTAACTTTGTGTGTGCCATGCCTTATCAAAAGCTAATAGGTTCTGAGAATGAAATAAACAATACAAAATGTAACAGTATCCGTATTAAATAATTAAAATACACACAAGCTACACATTAGATTACTGGCAAGGGATATATATCCTTAACCAATGTTTCTAACGATCCACAGGTGAAACTACATCATATTTCTCCTTTTTGAGGGAGGAATTGAGATCGCAAAAGATTAGATATTCAACCTTTTTCATATAAGGTGATGTTAAACAAATCTTTCTCAGGATTGTCAGAGTTTATATAATTGTATCAGTAAGTTTTGTGTCACTATAGTGGAATACCTGAGGTAGTGAACACTGTAAAGAGAAAAGATCTATTTGCCTCATGACTTTACAGGTTCGATGTCCAAGGTCAGACAGCTTCATTGGTTTAGCCTCTGATGAGGGCAACAAATTGTGGAACATCTTGATGGGGGAGCATATATTTGAAAGATTCATTGCAAAACAAGAAAAGATATTGAAAGAAAGAACACACAGATGTGTGCAGTGCACGCAAGTGTGCACAACGCGACCCCCCCCCCCTAGAGTCTCTCAGTTCCAGAATTCAAGGGCATCTCTGAATGACAAAACAGAGGTCTCTCTGGCTCCCCAAGTAGTGTCAGATTTCAAAGTAGCACAGTGTGGAGGGGTTGATGGGGGGTTATGCATTAAGTCCAATCAAGACAATTACCATTTATATTTTATTAATTAATTAATATTTATGCTAAAACAAAAATTTATCGATAAAAACTTGTCAAAATTATTAGACTGTGTTTAGAGTACATCATTTTAAAGTTGAAAGTATAGTTTTTTCGTGCATTATTTTCTGATTACAGTTTTCCCTTCCTCAATGCCTCCTAGGTCCTCTCTACTTTCCCAACAACCAAATTCATATTCTTTATTTCTCTCATTAGAATACAAATAGATATCTAGAAGTAATAAAAAGATAACGTATTTAGGAATTTAGTAATAATCTCTTCCACTAACCATTTTATTATTTTCACTAATGATGTTAATTTTTGCATCAAGAGTAACTAAACCCTTGTGATTTTCTCAAAGTGAGTCTCCTTGTAATGGAACTAGTCAGAAAGCGTGAGTTGATTACCACAAACCGTGTCTGTGCCATATGATGTCTCTAAGTGAGGGTATTAAAATAATATTAAAATAAGGCATATCGTGTACTGAGAAGTTCGCATTTTTTAATGTAGTTGATGTTCCAAAAGCTATAAAAGGAGTAATTTTTTCTGGCCTTCCATTTCCTAGCATGTAAATGCAGGGCCAGTATTTGGAAAGAGCGTTTCTAGATTTCAAATACTGAGTCTAGATTTCTATAGGCCATAGGGTACTGTCTGGAGATCTTTAAAAATCTATACCCTAACAACATGAATCTCTTCCTCACAAAGTTGGATGAATCCTTTTAGTTGATGTGTTGGAAGTGGAATGCACAGAGCACATCAATATAAACATGGGAAATGGTGGCAGAGGGGAAACGTGGAGGACTGTATGTAAGATCTGTATTAAGGGCGCGGTATTGAGTCCCAAGCTGCTTTATCATGAGGGATGCAAGAAAAGAGTGGTATCAACAGTTTAAACCTCATTAGGAGTCCAGGAGAGTACCTTTTTGTCATTGCACCCTCAAAAGAAAGCACTACAGGCAATAGCATTTGTAGGTGCTTGCCAGCTGTTTGCTGCTGGAGGCTAGAGTGAGAGGAGGGTGATGGTTAGTTACATGGTCAGACCTAGGCATGTGCATAATAGGAAGGAAGACCCCATGTGTAACTGCAAAACACATGCTCGCACCACAGATGTTGATAGATTGAAAGGGATATTTCTTTCTTTTTAACTTTTTTTTTTTTTAAATTACAGTAACTTTGGTTTGAAACAACAAGTTTACCTTCCGCGGAGTCTTTGAAAACAATAAAGTATTATAATCTATGAAAGAAGTAGGAAATTGTGTTTTTTTTTTTTTTTTCTTTAACAAATGATATCAATGGAATGGGCTAAGGGATTAACTTGTGAATTTTGGGAAGCCCAGTGAAGGGACAGGGTGGTGTTTGCCATGGTTATGAGTGAGAAAGCACCACATTATGCTCTGAAGTCTAGGCTCCGTCAAGTTTTTTACAAACAACTTAATAGTTTTCATTAAAATATTTCATCAGCCCCCGAGGGAATCTGTTAAACCCAGTGAGGAGAAAGTTCTATGCTCATATTCGTATTATCCTGTCACGCTTCAAGTCATGTTTCAGAGTAGTCATTAGGAGTTACAAAATGAATACTTCAGAGAAAAAAACAAGACTCTGGAATTAATTTTTTTCCTTTAGGAGTAGTTTAATGATGTTAGATGGAGATTTCTTGGAGACAGTATGCTCTTATTTGAGGTCTATAATAAGTCATATATCTGAAGTAAACATTTTAGCTTTAAGATAATCTGAAATGTAATTAGCATACAATTTTTAAAAAGTACTACAAAATGCAATTTCACTTTTCCATCTTTAAAGGTTTTTACTTTTTATTCACAGTATAAAGACTGAACAAAGGCCTTGACATTCTAGGCAACCATTCTACCACTGAACACAACTCCTAATATCAAAATCTTGTATGTGGAAATTGGCCTAGCAGTGTGATCTGAAAGAAATAGAATTATAGTACAATTGATATATTTCCAGGAACTGAAATCTCAAAGACTTAGAAAGTAGAAATTACTACTCAAACATCAAAACCCCGTCTTACGAAAATGTACATTTATCATGAACAAAAGTTCATTTTAAAGTGCAATAACAACATGTGGATTTGAAGGGGAGTTTGAAATGGGGCACCTATATCATACTCTTCCATGTAAGGCTTAGAGATCTTTAAGGAATAGGGAGTAGAAAGATGGTAAGAGCCAGAGGCACTGCCAGTGGTGGTGGATGACCACAAAGAAACAATGCAGGACCACTGCTCATATGAACTCACAACCGTTATGGCAGCAGGCACAAGACGTGTGCAAGCTCAAGCCCGAACAAATCCCAGTGCAGAAAGGGGAGTTAGTCATGAAATCCCACAGACAGCCAAAGAGCAATATGCAAGTGAGCTGCTGGGAGAAGGAGAGTCAGCTGTTTTTAAGAGCTTAGCCCTGGTAAGTTGACAATGCTCCAATGGAAGCCAATATCCAGGAATATATGGACAGCACACATTGGACGTGACAGTTAAAATCAAATATTACAGAAATTCAGATGGGTACCGAAGAGGACATGGACCTGAGAGGAATGCTGGAAATATATGAAGGTTTAAATATCTAAAAGATGTCCAACAGAGTGATAACTACTAATAGTTCACAATTAGAAGTCCCTCATGATCACAAGGAAAGATAGTCTCATAAAGCTCTTATGGTACTTGAAGACCCAGCTGATGGTTGATTGGAGGAAGGGCAGTTCTGGTTTAGGTGCTCTAGAATGGTAAATGCTCAAAGGATGCTGTAGGACCCTGACCCTGGTGCTATGTGAGAGATGAGAGAAGTGTTAACTTAAGACCTTTGGAAACAATCTGGGTTTTAAATCTTATTCAAAGTTTCTTCCCTCCTCCCTCTCTCCCTCCTGTTCCCTCTCTACCTCCTTCCTTTCCTCCCTCCCTTCTTTCTCCTTCCTCCCTCCCTTTCCTGCTCTCTTCTTTCCTTTCTTCCTTTTTTTCCTTTCTTCTATTTTTATTTCCTTTATAGATTTAAGAATAATATATATCTTCTAAGTAATTTAGGAGAATTAGATAGTCTACAAAGGCTTCTAAAAGTTTTTTTTGTCTCTAATATTAAAAAAACAACAATACAATGAGGCATCTCTAGTTATGACCATTATCAATTTATTGCCATGGAAATTTTATTTATTTATTTATTTATTTATTTATTTATTTATTTATTTATTCATTCATTCATCATTCATTCATTCTGAAACCTCAGAGAAGTTGAACATGGATACAAGGCTAAAACTTTGTAAGAAATTAATTTCCTCATCATTTCATTGTCTAGAAAAATAGTTTAGCAATAGGTTCTTACAGTGTCCTTGGTTACTATTGGTATGACTTGGTATGAACATAGTCTATGAATTTAAGGAATTTAAAAGTGTTCTTTGGTCAATATGGAAAGCCAATCTAGTCTCATAGATCATTTTGACACCATGTTTATGTTACACAGAAAGTGGCTGTGCACTTAGTCTATTGACCAATAATAACATGCATCAGGTAACTGGCAGATTTTCACCTGCATTCTGTGAATTTTTATGTCCTTTTAAGGACACTTACAGCAGCAAGTCACTTGTTTATCTTAGAAGCAGAATACTTTGAGCTCATAGTGATTGAGTCCAGATTGCTGGAGCATTGGGGATTATACTGTGTCTGATAATTATCTTTTCACAGACGAAGGAACTAAGTCCCAAAATGAGTGATGTGAATCTTCCTGTGATTTAAGTTAACATATGACATTGCCATTTGCAGCTATCATGATTCTGTTGAAATAGCTAATTTATTTTAAATGACACTCATAGAAAGCTCAATTTTCCTAAGCTCCATGCACTGTTGTTTTGACAAAGTGACTTAATCATTAGTAAGTTGATAAGGATCTTCAGATGACTTCAGATACCTCCCCAGTGACAGCGTGACTCTAGCATTAGGGGGACAGGACAATTTCAATTCTTTACATATTATGATTTTCATTACTAGTCTGAGTTTGCTTTTATTTTGTTACAAGCGTTAACTGAAAGGTGTAGAAGACATTAAAGGAATTTCTGCCGTTTACTTCCAGGCTGACAATCAGCAACCATATGGACACTCAGCTGAAAGTCTTGTCAGATCTTTACACATGCATGCCCCATGGGCTCCACTTGGGGGATCATTCTTTCAGTCAGCGATGGCTGAGTATCTACGGCATTCTGGGAGCAGGTTTTAAGCAGTGGAATTTCTAACCAATGAAACGGAAATATAGCCTGAAAAAGTAACAGTCATGGATTCTGGGGATTAAGTAGTAACCACATCTTTAAGAAACCTTATTTTCGACTTACCACAGACATCATGGTTCCCCAAAATGTGCATTTTTACTTGGATATACACTTTTTATCATAAGCCAGGGTTCAGTATAGATTCCATATTGAAATATATGTATATATGTGTATATACACACAGACACACACACACACAGACACACACACACACACACACACACACACACACACACACACACACATATATATATATATATAATAGATTATATATTGAAAACTATCCTGACAGACTGATGTAAATCTAACCATTCAACCACACCCATCTAATATGCATAGTATATTTAGTGCTGAGAAAGCATAATTTTTAAATTCTTTTGTGACATATTGAACTTTTATTATCAAATAAATTATGAAAATAATTTAAAGTCAGCAGATGTTTCAATGATTCATCAGTTTCTTTCGTCAAACTATATCAAATATCTCAGAATAATTCCAGATTTGAGTCATCCACTTCAAAACTTCCTAGTTCACCTCATTCTTCAGACATCTATCAAAAAGAGGCCATGAGGTATAGTGGAAATTTACAATCTTAAATAAGTTCATTTAAAAGACACACGATCCAGATATTTTACTTATAAGCCATATGCCTAGATTGGGCAGATCTAGGGCTATACTAAGTTATTCCCCAGCTATAAAGCCCCTTGTTACTTGCTGTTTCTCCTGGCCATAGTGTTCTGATCCATGGCAGTTTTCTCCCTCTCCTCTCTCCCTTTCCTTCTACCTGCAACCCACTTGAACCTTCAGTCCCACCTTTCTCTGTCCACTGCCTAATCACAGGCTCCAGCCTTTTATCAATCAGTTAAATTGGGGAGAAGTTTCACAAGGCATTACTTGAGTATGTGTGAATCTGATCGTTGGGGGCAACCTCATCTTGAGGAAGGAACCAGTATTTAGCTTTAAAATACAAACGGCATCAGATCAATGCACTGGAATGAGAGAAGGTAGGGAGAACGATTTGTAGAGAGGGTCATAGTAGGACACAGGTGCTATAAACAGGAAAAATCAGGATATCAGAAACCTTAATGGGGGAAAGAGACAGGATAATACAGGAGAAGGAAGGAGAGATCAAAACAATAAGGATTTTGAGGAAAGCCACAGGGAATCATTATTTTATAAGCTTACTTCAAAAATGCATGTAATCTTAAATGTATATTAATATACTTATATTATTTAGCCAAAAGTATGGCACATGGAGTGATAATATTCCCCACAAGAGCCGTCAACTAACAAGCCAAGTGCTAAGCCCGGAATCATCCCTCTGAGCTGTTGTGCAAGGGAGCCCAGGAGGCTCCTGAAACACTTTAGGATACTGCCATTACCCTTTGTTACCTCCTAAAACTTGAAGGCAAAACGTCCTTGCTGAAGAGACTTTCTACTTCACACACAGGGCTTGGAGCAAAGAAGCTAGAATTGGCCTGGAAGCTTCCTGCCTAAGGGTTATCTCATCGTACCTGACGTGCTATGAAATCTACCAAGGGAAGAAAGCAAACAGTCGTCCTATGGAGGTGTGAAGCCTATACACATTACAATTATCATGTTGCAAGATATCTCTAAAGGTGCAATAGTGGCATCTGGATATAACTGTCACCTGTCTAATTGGACTTAAGGATATTAAATGGTGTGGTGTGTGGGGATTCATACAAGGTACTGTAAGTATAGTCAACTACTGACGGCTAGTGAGGTCATGAACTCTAGAGAACCCACCAAAGCCATTTTCTGAGCAGTATAATTTCTAATCGTATTCTGAGTATTTAGTCTTATGCACACAGGTAAGCGCAGCTCTCACTCTTCATCAAAGCTCCTGCTTGCAGCAGTGGAGACTATTACAGGAATCTAGGACTAGTAAAAATGCATAAATTAAGTGACTGTGGGGTCCAACCCCAACTGATAGATCCACAAAGCAGCCCTTACATCTAATGTTCAGAGAAAATCATGGCGGATGGGTGAAAAATTGTAATAGCCAGAGAACCAGGATATTTTCTGCTCGCTGTTATACTCTAGCAATATGGTTGCCTAAACAAGACTTGCATAAGGACAACACTAGCTGCCAAGAGAACATGGGTGGGGAGGATTTCATAAGAACCCACACCTAGATGAAGAACTACAAGCAAGTGGTGAGGTGGGGGGTAATTCGGTTTTTCCCAGGGATTAGTTTCATGATATTTTACTTGCTTCCAGTTGGTCAGCCCTAAACACAAACAACACTGTCAGACTGAGTACATGTCTATGCATATAGATATAGATAGGTATAGATATAGATGATATAGATAATATGATGTTATGAGTTTGAGAAGGTGTTTGGGAGGGTATGTGAAGAGCTGGATTGGGGTGAGGAAGGAGTAGAAATGGTGAAATACACTACTCACATGTGAAATCCTCAAACATTCAAACAAAGGAGCTAGGGCTTTGAAATAAGGCAGCACATCCTGGTTGTGTCGCTTAGAAGCAATAGGAAGATTCATTGACCTCTCACAGGATTATTTTCCTCACCTGAAGTGGAGAAGCGAGCACCCACTGACCAGGACTATTTTGGCATGTGATAGACACTCTATAACAGTGCATATTGTTATTATCTAGTATAGTATATTAGATAAATGATTAGACTTCCTTGAAAGGGTATTTTATTGACCTTCATATAGTGAATGGCTATAGCCTCTCCTGCCCACTTCATTCTAGAAGAAAATCATTAAGCTTCCACCTTATTGACACTAAAAGATGTTTCTTTGAGCTACAATTCAAGATTAGAATGAACATACGTATCTCTGTCTAAAAACAACTCCCTGGAAGCCCACAAACCATCAGGTACTTATTTCTGAGCTAGTCTTATATTAACCCCAACTCTTTTCCACACATCGAAGACTATAAAAACTTTTTTTCAGTTTTGTTTAATTGTCTTAAAGCTCCCTCATCTTTTTATCTGTACAGCATTATAGGCATAATTATAAGAATGAAGGTCTATGAAGGTCTAGAGTATTCTCACTTGTCTCAGACTTTGTAGATCCAATAAATCCAAACAGATAGTATCTAAAGCACAGAAGTTACCAAAGCAGTTTATATATTCCACTTTCTTCATGGAAACAACCTCCATTTCCCCCCACACCATGTGTGATCTAGAATGCTACATTTTAGGACAGTTTGAGGGCCCCCATACTCATAATTTTCCTTTAAAATCTGACCAATGGAAAATAACATCTTGTAAGAGATTGGTTGGGAGGAGATAAGAAAGTATTATTATACATCTTTCTTTTTTGATGATGTCAGATGGGTTCATCTGTTACTTCATCCTTTTATTTAAATTCCCACCAATATTTCTAGTCTCATATAGTATCATATGCACACTGCTTTCCCTAAATATTTTCTGACTTCAATGAGTCTCTAAACTAAAATTTCTGCAATTAATCTACTTGGATGTATAACTAAGCCTTTTTCCTGGGCTCATGTAAGAAGTGCAAATGTCCAGAGTATTAATGCAAGGACTTTGAATTTGCAAGTTACTTCTAGATTTGGAAAAAAAGATCATTTAAACTTTGGTGTTTCTTCATTTGAGGTGCATATCCACCACAGAGAAACATGTTAACTTAGCCCTAGGTCCAAATCTGAACATTTTGTTAGGGTTTGAATGGTGGAACTATGTACAAAATTGTATCATCATAGAAACATTGGGAGAACTGCATAGAAATTATTCAGTCTATTCTCTTTGCTTTCATGAAGTCTCTAATCCTAGTACCCTTTTGGAGAATTGTGTTTCAGTTTTTCTAGTCCTTTTATACAGTTATTAGGAACAGATGCCTGTATGAATGCCCATGGTTGGATGCAGCTCTGTGATTTGTTAGTATTGTAGTCTGAGCCATTATTTATCCTCAATGTTAAAAAATAGTAGATATCACATTTGCTATAGAAATAGTGGTTAATCAATGCTGACTGATATTATAACTCATGGTCCATATATTTTAGTTCTAAATGACCCATCTACCAAGTCCCTTTCATGTTCATGGTCAACCCACTTCACTTGAGTACCTAGTTACTGCTTAGCTTTATAGAAGACCGAAATATCAACTTTGGACTTCAGATCCTCCTGTGGAATCAGCTGAGGATGCTGTGCCACTGACACATGATTCTATTTCTCTCTTTTCCTAGTGCTATTTAAAAAGAAATCGTTTCTTGTTCAATGGCAACACATGTCAAGAACTTGGGAAAGTTTAGCAAGATATACATACATACTCCAAAGGGGAAATAATGGATATTTACAATATTCACAGGGAACCACACCACCAGTGATGTTGTTAATGATAAATTAGATTGCTAATGAAAGGACACAGTTTCCAAAGTTATATTATTGTATCTTGTATCTCAGGCACAATAAAAGAAATGCCTGGTAGGCTATTTTTTATTTATTTATTTTTTCATTCTGGAGGCGGCACATTTGATGCACTTTGGACTATGATCCTGACTTCTTTCTTTTCTTTCCAACTCAGGAAAGAAATACAAATCTTACACTCACATCACAACTGTGCTTTAGAATGATCTGGAGAATGATATTGATACAGGTTCTTTGAATTCACAAATTCGCAAAAGATTTTTGCATCAGGACAAATCATACACAAATTTAACAATACTTGATTTAAATACTTAGGTGCTGGAATTAGCACTCATACTTAAAGAAATCAAGACTTTTGGACTGTTGAAATGTTAATATGTTTTTCATGTTGGAAGGACATGTGGTTGAGCATTATAAACTAGATTGTGTTCCTTCATAATTCACAAAATTCACTTCAAATTCCAGTACCTCCTTTGTATATAAAGACAAGAACTTTATCGGTTCCATTAAATAAAAATGAAGCTACTAAGTGAACCTCCTTCTAATCTAACAAAAGTGTTATTTGAAGAGATGATTATGACATCCTGAGAGAGTTACTAGGCATGCATAGGCATTGACCAAACCTCTTGAAGAGGCAGCAAGAGAGCAATTATGGGCAAGGCGAGATTAGCCAGTAAAAAGTAATGCTGCTGATACCCTGAATAGAACAGTAAGAAAAAGAAAATTCAGCTGTTTAAGCCCTTAGCAAATTAATGCATTATATAAAATAATGCTATGTGAGGGTGTAGGTGAAAATCTACTGATGCAATTGAGGACCACGCTGAACTCAATGCCATCTCAGCTGCAAGATTCCATGCAAAGACCATCAAATTCCCACCACAACTGCATTTTAGTCCCCATTCTCTCTGTTTATCCCCACCTCTTCCTCTATCTTAGATATTCTGACAGCACATCAACAAATTTCCTACACACACACATTGGTCACAGCATTCATTTCCGGAAGCCATGCCTTAAGAGAGACAAGTTAATCTGATAAGGAATGCATAGGACACAGTGAGCTTCTATGGAGCAATTGCTCTCAATTCCAGATGTAGCTCCATCATTCCAGAGATTTGTACGCATGAAGTTGTATAAAGAATCAACTGATCGATTTGTTTATGTAATACCATTTGTGTGAATTCTTTTCGCCTGCATCCTAGCTTTCTAAAATGACATTTAAATGAGATTTCAGAATCAGATTTAGCTTGATAAAGAAAAAAAATGTAGAGAAAAGCCTATGGCATCTCCCTCAAACTCTTGACATGGAGAAAATAAAAAGTGCAATGCGTCATCACACACATAGACTCACTTTATTCTATTTTAAATTAAATATTTTATGGTCAATACTGAATTTTACACACTGTACCCAATTTCCTGATTCATCTCTAGTCAATTCTCATGTGGTTTAATGACTGCAGGTACCAGAAGTACCAAAAACATACTAGAGTATTTGACAAATATAACAATTGCTTACAGGTACAATTTCCAACCAAATTTAATTACTTTATATCTAAATGCTACAACCAATAAGACACAGAGAAAATTGATATAATACTTGTAATTATTAGACATTTATGTATGTCTATGATTCTGTAGTCTTTTGTGGTTCAAGAAAGAAAGAACAAAAAGCAGAGTAAGCAAGACAGGACTGAGGTATGTTTCTATGAAGCTTCTTCATGATAATTCTTTCTGTTTTATTATAAATAAGCAGGTCATTATGAAGATTCTTCCAGATAGGTGCTTGAGGAAATTAAAAAGACTTTGGAGAATGGAATGAAGGATGAGTTCTTCAGAAGAGAAAGGAGATGGAGTTTAAATATTTTTTGGTAGAATTCAACCACAGGGACTTTGCACTTTCTGTTGTTTTAAAAAAGAAATGGATTCTTTCCTTAAATCTTGTCACGTTTTACTTTCCCATCTCTAATAGGTCTTTTCTCATGTATTTCATTTTTTTTTTTAAATTCTTAAAGAGTAAACTTTATTGTAAAACAGAGAAATATACAAACATGAACATCTATAACCAACATCACACTAATGGCCAAAAAACTGAGACCATTTCTTCTAAGAACTGGAACAAAGCAGGGTTCCCACTCTCTGTTAAACTCTTCTTCAATATGGTGCTCGGAGTCTCTCCTGAGACACTGCCTGGGTTAGAGCTCCTGGGAGCCCCACTTTTGCTGGGTTTTGTGAGGTTGGGTGCAGAGCTGCGCCCGGGATCTGCTCTGTGCGATGTATTTCATTTTTAAGCATCAATTCCCTCATGCATACTTTAAGTTTCAAACCTCACCATCCATCATAATGGATCCACAGCTAATTTTTCTTTATACCATTTATTTGGATATGGCAAAATTACATATTTCACTCATTTTCATTGTCTATTTCCCCTCAATAAAATGTAAGTGCTGCTTTTCTTTGCTTTGGGCTTCACTGTACCAGTGGTGTCTGGCGCTGGGTTTAATAGTCAGTGTTTAATAATAAATAGCGATGGAATAAAATAGCCCCTGTAAGATGTAAGTTCATCTCTGGATGGGAAATGTCTGAGTTGACTTGCAGAGTGCAGTGGAGAAGGGGTTGAAGCGGAGACTCTTCTAAACTTAAAGAAAAACAAAGTAAAGAGTTATGTTTTTGAATTAACTTTTGTGAAAGGGTTATGCAAATGAGGTTTGAATTAACTACCAATTCAGGTTAATCGTGTTTAGAGTCATTCATGGAGCTAATCAAATCTAAGACGGCAATGATAACCGTGCAAAAGGAATAACATTCTGTTATCTGCCATCGGAAAGAGATCCTTTCGTCTTCATTCCTCTGAAACAGTTTTATTGAGATTATTTAACCTCGCGTAATTAGCATAGATTTCTTGTTTCTGTAGTAAATTTATTTATCTACCACCTATTCTTCAATCTTGTCTCAGAACAAGGGAAAAAAAAAGACATATTTCTGAATTTGAAATTTGTCAAGAAAAATAGAGCATACCTCTTCCATTCTGAGTGTTAAAAAAGTCATATTAACCCCATATCACCCTCAAAGTAGACCAGAAATGTGAACATCCAATGGTTTTTAATAAAAATTCTCCTGGAAATTTGATGACTAAATCTTCCAATAAAAATTTAACATCCCAATCGTCATCCCTACGGAATTCTGTCTGCAGTTTCAGAAACATGAGACCCTGGAAGGGAAGCTGCTCAAGGGTCACAGAAGACCTTAGCATTCTATTCTTGCTGTCAAAGACAAAATTCATGGGGACACTGGAATGGCTACAGTTGCAGCTTCACAGCTGTTCTGTACACTAATGAGAACAGGAACAGAGTCTGCTCTCGCTGCTGACAAGGGTTTCCTTAACCAACCTTAGCAAGAAAGCCTTGTCCAAGTCTTGTCCTGTCTTCCCTTGATGCTCCTTGCACTCCTTACTTCAGCGTATTCAGTAACTTGTTGCAGCCACAACTCCTTATACTCCCGCAAACTCATCAGCTTCCATCTCGACTGAGTTCTAGCCTTGCCTCCTGTTTTATTTGTAGACTTATCTTTTTATTTGTAAATGTGCATGTGTGTTTGTGTGTGTTGTGTGTGTGTGTGGTCTATCTGTCTCTGAGGTGCTGTGTCTCTGTCTGTGTGTGTCTGTGTGAGTAGGCACCTGTGCATGCGGATGACTGTGAAGGTCAGAAAGGCACCATCAGATCATCTGGAGTTGGGGTTAAAGGTGATTAAGGTCCTTTGGAGATACAGTGAGTGCTCTTAAGCACCAAACCAGCTCTCCAGCTATTTACTTCCTTTTGGCAAATTGCATTAGGGAAATTTACAAGAATCCCCTAGTCCTAATGCTTTTTCTTACTTTGTAAGTTTTAACACTAAGCTTTTTTTTTTTTTTTTTTACTCTTTTTCAATAACTCTCTTTTCCTGTGGGTTCAGACATGAGTCCAGTTTCTCTTCCCAGAGAATAAAATTGACCTTTATTACAATTCTTTGAGATAACATTTTCCTTGCTGTTTTAAACAATATCATAAAAAATTCTTTTTTTTAGTGATAGGCAGGTAAATACAGAAATCATCTGATGTCTTCTTGGAGTATGGAAAGGAGTGGACATTGAGTCCCACTCACTCCTAGCAGCAGGATTCTTTGAGACAGTTGCAGGGAATTATGGAGTTGGCCTGCTCTAGCTGCCTTGAGAGGTACCTATCATGGCATCTTTAAGGTTGAGCCTGCAGCTCCCAGGACACTTGGTGTGCCTTGCAGTTCCCGAGAACCCAAGGACCACCTCAGGGCAAGGAAGCATACAGCCCTGCTGTGTGACTATGTGTTCCATAGAGCTTGGTCAAGCGTGTAGAACTTAGCTGAACATTTAATGTTAGACACTTGTATACCCTGTCAGGCTTGCAAAGCAGTATTATATTCTATTATGGTAACTGTATAAAAGTCTGATTCCTTGAAGTAAACTTGTCTAAGTCTCAGTTTTGCTGAGACCCCTCTAGCCCAGCCTGATTCATTCTCACCAACCTCATCAGGAGACACCAGTTTGGTCCATAATCACTGCTGCTGACAGATAGTGATTTTAGCAACAGAGTGGTGGGGAGGAACTGTCTCAACCTCTACTCCTTCCTATTGCCAAGTCATAAACTCTCCAAATTCCTGCAAGAAGAGCTCAGCTTTCAGTAGTACCAAGTTTCAGAGATTTAAAACAATAGTCTGTCTCTGAAGAAATTTTATGTAGATTAGAAAACATCTTCTTGAAACTAGAGGTAGTCTATTGCTAGTTGTAAGAAGCTGGCTGAGTCTCATCACACAGAATAGTTTAAACAAAGAAAACATAATCCTGAGGATAGAAGCCTTGTATCTCAGGCCATGATAATTTTCTGATAGACATGGCTGACTTCTAAATGCTACAGGTCTGAGCTTAAGTCTTTTAAAAAACATAACCTTAATTTTTTCTTCTGAGAGCCTTTTTATTTTAACAAATAAGCACAATAGCCCAACAATCTTTGGTGTACTATATATGTATATACATATATTCATAGAAAATACTAGTGCATGGTTTCTAAAACTTCACCAATAAAATAAAATTGTTCTTGTTATATCTCACAATGTAACTGGAATAGGGAATAGTCAAGAAACCTTTAAAAATATTTTAAAAGTCAGACAATGTTTTTGGTACTATTGATGGTAAAAGAAAAAAAAAAAAACCAGAAAAATAATAAAATGAAGGTTTGTAAAAAAACGGTGCCGTTGTTTCCAGGGAGGTGATTCCACTAAGTGACACTGAGGGAAGCAATTGCTTTAGGGATGTTGCTTCTTTGCTGGACTATGGGGTACCTGAGGAATTTCACAGCTTCAAATGAGTTTGGGTGGCAAGATGTCATTTAATTTCTTCCTTGAGCACTCATGCTGCTAAGAATCTAGAGGAGACAACTTATTATGGGACAGATCTAAGAAGGGAATTTTTGTTAAGATTAGGAAGGTATTTCTTGCAAATAGAGTCTTTAAATACACAGTTTTTAATGCTCAAAATTATTGACCTGAGGAATAGAAAGGCTATATATGTTATTTATATCTTAGCAGATTACCCTAATATTTAGGCATTCCTTCATTTGGCATGACTGAGCTGTTTAATTTTTTAACTGAGTGAAGTAATCATTTCTGTGGCTGAGATCATCTTGTGCCTTGCCTATGGCTGGAGGGTACATGATGGTCTTATTCACATTTTGATGACTGTATTAGTTAGCTCTAATAGTCAACATGACACACTTTGGAAAATTAGTCATCTGAGAGGAAAAACTTGCTTGAAGAATTGATTATAGTATGCTGGTCTGTGAAACTATACTCGTAGGGTTTGTCTTGATTATTAATTGGTGCTGGAAATCCAGCCCACTGTGGGTAGCATCATCCCTAGGAAGAAAGATATCTAGGAATGAGCCCTAGAGCAAGCCAGCTAGCTTATTTTTCTATAGTTTCTGCTTGAGTTTCAGTTTGGACTTTCCTCATTGGTGGACTTACTTGTACATGTAAAGTGAACCAAACCTTTCCTCCTTCCTAACTTGCTTTTGTTTAGAGAATTTTCTGGCAGCAACAAACCAAGAAACTAGAACAACGACAGAAGCCAGTTGTCTTCCAGGTCATGATCCCCTAGCCTGGAAGCTCTTGCTTCTTTAATGTACAACATCTTTTCAGTAATTTTTTTTTTTGCTAATGCAATTATTTGTATACTAATGTTTTATTGATTGAAATATTCCACATGGCCAAATCCAAAATGTGAGAGATTTCATAAGACTGTAGGTCCAGGCAAGCAAGATTTATTGGGAACTGGTTCTAGAATGATATAGCAAAGAGTTACCTACAGTCAATTTCATTATTTATAGATTCCATTTTTTGCTAATTTACCTACTTGCTAAAATTCATTTGCAAATCCCCAAGAAAACTCAATATTTTTGATTAATCATAGGTAAATACAGAGCTAAGAAAATTTTGAGTTGAGTGACATATATACCCAGTGAGGCTGAAGGATAATATTCTACTTTCTAATTTCAGTTTATACTATAAAGATTATATTGCCCAATGTACTTAGTCATACAACTTCCATAATATTTTACACAAAGAAAACATAAATTATTTTTAATTATTTAATTAAAATATAATTACATACTTTTCCTACTCTTCCTCTTCCCTTTATATTCTTTCCTTGTTCCCTCAAACTCATGGCTTCTTTTTCTTTAATAATATACACATAATATAAATAAATATATAAATATAACCTACTGAATTCATTAAATGTTGCTTTGTATACATATGTTTTGTGGGCTGTGTGAGACACCCACCACTAGATGAGGAACTGGAGGTAGTTAATGATTATTGACAAAGGGATAATTGGTTTTCCCCAGGATGAGTTCTATAGAGGTTATCCAATACCAAGTATAAGTGTTTATTCAACACCAAGAAGTTAAACTTACATATTTTTGTTGGCAACATATGTCTTTAATAAGACCTCAAGCACAAGGCTTAAATCTTGATTAGTGTTTCTAGCCACCATAAGGCTGTGATCTGTTTTGTAGAAGAAAATATATGTGTTAGATAAGTGTTATTAAGGCTTGAATTTTTGTACAATTTCCTAGAGGCAAATACTGAGAAATGTATTTGTTTAGTGAAATTATAATATGTCTTTGTAGAAGTGATTGTACAGGATTATAGATAGTATTCTGATAGGAAAAATGAGGAAAATAATATTTATTTAATTAAAATAATGAGAAAAGATTATGTTGAAAAGGAAGCAGAGAGGAAGTTTGGGGAATTTTAGAAGCATACATATACATATAACATACACACACACAAAACACACAACATATATGCCTATATCATGAGGATTTCATACAGTTCTGGCATCAAATGTTAACAGCTACCTACCATTTACTGATCATTTCATGCCCTCCTTGAAGCTGGGATAGACAATTGATAACCTCTGAGCTGAAAAGTAATGAACTCAGAGCTAGACTATGATTGAAAGTTCTCTTTGGCAGAAATTGGATTAGATTTAACTGGGAGAGAAATAGCTACAAAGGGATGCTAAAGGAAGGGCTAACACAATCCAACAGAAAGCTTATTGGTTAAAAGAGCATCTAGACCTTCTAAGAGGATCATGGTTCTACAGACACTGGGGAGTGTAGGAAGAGCTGAGGTGGGAGGAGTTAGGAGAGGAAGAGGAAAAGGAAGAGGAGGAGTTAGGAGAGGAAGAGATAAAAGGAAGAGGAGGAGTGAGAGAGGCAGAGATGTAGGAGTGATGGAGAAGGATGTTTACGTGTCTGTAGCAGTCAAAGGTAGTTGGTATACCTAGGTTGGTTATTGGGTTACACTTCTGATTATATGGGTATCTTGTTACTGATCATTGCCAAATATATAAGTTTTGATTAATCTATAAGAATTAGAGTCTCATTCCCTTACTGGGCCTGCATGGATGGCGGAATGGTCTGGGCAATGCCCTGCCTTGCGGAGACAGCATGGAAGATTGGTAGAGCCATCTCTCATGCTGGCATCTAGTAGGTGGCAGGGCTGGTATTTCTGGCGGCTGGTTCTAGCTGCAGTATGCATGTGGCCTCTGGCTGAGAAACATGGCGGCTGGGCTTGGCAGAGCCGCTGCAGCATAGATAGTCAGCCTGAGCCAGAGGCCTTTTTAAATAATTACTACAACAGGGGAGTTCTAATCCATAGTATTGTAGAGTGAGTTGAAGCACACATGAATCACAGAAAAACAATAAGTTTTTAGTTTGTTTGAAAAGCCAAAGTTAGAGTCATAAACTGTGGTTCTAAAGACAGAGGTTTTAGTAGGGCTTTCAAATCTGGTCCTGTGTAGAATCATTGTATTGTTGGTAGACCCTTTGGAGACACAAATGGAGGTTTGGTGATTCAGGAGAGCCTAATCTTGGGTGTGTGTTTTGGATCTAGTTGTAGAGAGGCAGTTATGAGATTTTGATTAAAGATGGCATTACAAAACTGGACCAATTAGAGAATTGAGTAAGAAGCTTTAATGATGCCTTGACTAGACTGGAAAAACAAGAAGAATGGAGTAGAGGAAACATTGAGACCTGGCAAAGTATATGAAGGAAAGGCTCTGTGGATGATGACAAAGTCCTTAAAAAACACAAAGAAGCTGTTTCAGGAACTTAAGAATGAAAGGACAGGTTTTCAGAGGCATCTAAGAAAAACAGGAAATGGTGGATGGAGATGAATAACTGAGAACTTGTATTCAGGATAGAAAATCATCTTGAAGAGGCATCATTTGAAGATGGACTGTGTTTGAAGGTAGCAGAAATTGAATAATGCACTGCATTTGTATTTGATCAGAATAAGTGACTAGACAGCTGATCAGGCTGAAATTTTAAAATACAAAGAATTCTTAATTTCATCTATGAGCAGTTTAAATACCTGGTAAGAAGACCTAATTTCAGTAAGAAGAGTAATTCTTGGACTGAGGTGGTAGTCTGAAAGAATTGAAGAAGAAGCACAAAAAGCACCAGGGATAAGGAACAGATTCTGTAGGAGTAAGATGCAAAGAAATAAAACTATATAGTCTAGGGGTTAAGTCAGGAAGCTTGTCCTAGTTTTTAATTTTGAAGATAAGTTAATTTCCAGGTATGATTAATGTATTAGTCAGGGCAACTAGTGCTGTGATAAGACAACAGGACAAGAAGCAAATGCAGGAGGAAATGGTTTATTGGCTACTTCCACATCACTGTCATCACTGGAGGAAGTCAGGACAGGAACTCAAGCAGGGCAGGAACCTGGAGGTGGGAGCTGACACAAGGCCATGGAGCTTACTGGCCTGCTTTCTCCTCTCTGATGACTTTAGCTTGTGTCAGGCTAACATAAAAATAGTCTATGACCATTTGTGAAATTGATACACAAACACATCACTGCTAAGCCACAGCTATTCCTTTCTTGTTCATCTCAAGATCACACATTAAAAAAGACATCACAATATAAAAAGTTTAGAAACCTTAAAATCCCCAGTGTCTTAGTCAGGGTTTGTATTCTGCACAAAATATCATGACCGGGAACCAGTTGGAAAGGAAAGGGTTTATTCAGCTTACACTTCCACATTGCTTTTTATCACCAAAGGAAGTCAGGATAGGAACTCACACAGGGCAGGAACTTGGAGGCAGGAGCTGATGCAGAGGCCATGGAGGGTGCTGCTTACTGGCTTCCTCCCCCTGGCTTACTAAGCTTGCTTTCTTATAGAACCCAGGACTACTAGCCCAGCAATGACACCACCCACCATAGGCCCTCCAACCCTTGATCACTAATTGAGAAAATGACTTACAGCTGGATCTTATGGAGGCATTTCCTCAAGGGAGGCTCTTTCTCTGTGATAACTATACCCAGCCTCATAAATTCAAATGCTTCAAAACTTCAGTCTCTTTTTTTAAAAAAAGTATTTTTTTTAAAAAAAATCCAAAGTCTTAACTGTGGGATCCTATAAAATAAAAATAAATACATTAAATACTTTCTTACTTCATGAGGGGAGAACCAGGGTACAGCCTCGATCAGATCGAAGCCAAACCCCCAACAGTGTAAATAACTCAATGTCCCATGGCTAGGATCATTCAGGATCTCTGGGCTCCTCTAAGGGGTTTGAATAATTTCTCTGATTTTGCCCTCTACAGCACACACAGCTTGTCTTCTAGACTCTTGCATGCTCCACTCTACCATTGCTTCTCTTCTTGGTCATCTCACAATATAGGCATCTCCAAAATGTCTCTTGTTTTAACTAGAGTGCACTTTCACCGTTAGCATCTCCTAGGCTCTCTTTAGGGTCTCCAACCCTACCAAATAGCACCAAGCTGCTCTCCATGACCCCTTCAAGCCTGCAGAATTGATATCATTATGGTGACTTTTATACAACTATGTTCTGCTGTCATCACAAGGTATAACATTGGTTGCTTTTGGAACACAGCTTCTAGTGCTCACCCTGAGGAAACACTTTCCAGAAGATTTCGCCTCTTTGATGCTGTTCTCATTTTTTGTCTCAGCTAATTCTTCATGCCTAGCTGACCAGCATTTACTTATTTATTTATCCCAGTAAAGCAAACACTTTACTCCAGTGGTTCTGATTTCTTGATAATCACAGCTGATGCATTAGCTCCTGCTGATCAAATTTTTTATTCTTCACCCAAATGGCCCAGTAGAGTCTTGGTTTCCTTCTGAAACTCTGTAAGTCAGAACTCTATTGTCTGTCCTGATTCAGTATTTTCATATTTCAAGCTTCTTCAGAGCAGCCTACTCTCTCAACCCTTAATAGCCTTTTTTAGCCTAAAATTCCAATGTCCTTCCTAAAACAACATTATCAGGTCAGGCACAGCAATACCTCATCATCATGGTACCAAGTTCTGTTTTAGTTAGGGTTACCATTACTGTGATGAAACATCATGAGCTGGGAGGAAAACTGGGAAGGAGAGGGTTTATTTGGATTACACTTTAAGACTTGAGAAAATTGCAACACAAATATTGAATTTATCAAAGTACTGAATATTTGTTTGTGTCTTCCACCCTGATGCAGAAGCCATACATTGTGTTTGGGATACTCAAGACTCATAGACTTGGATACTGCCCCAAATACAAAAGCAGTTACCTACATTGGCCATACACAGTCCTAGACAATATAAGAGGCAAGGAGTTTTTCTTCATAATACCAAATGGTTAGCCCTGAGAACATGTACACACAAGTAACATAATACAAGCTAATCATGTTGTATTTATAGATTCATTGTAACAACAATTAAAGAAAAAGAGAGTATGAATGTGTTTGAGAACAAGGAGGTTAAAAGAAATTGTAAACTGGAAAGGAAAGAAGAATATGATGTAATTATAACATGATCTTAAAAAATAAAGATTACAAATGCCTTTATTCCTGAGGTATCTATTCTTAGCAACTGTCTTACTGTACAAAGTAGTAAATTAAAAAAAACCTGCATGCATGTAGATCCATGTAAATCTTGGTTATGTATTTACAGCAGTGTTATGTGGCACGACTACATGTTCTTCAGTTTTCTTGGTGATGTATATTTAAGTCATTCTCACCTTTTCTTCATTACTAAAACAATGCAATAATCATATATTGAAATTTATTTTAAACACATATATGAGAATAGAACCTTTTTATTGAAGAATGCATAAATTTCATTTATTAGCTGTGACCTAGTCGCTTTTCAAAGCGCTTTTACTCTGTGCATGTTCCCTGCTGTGTGACATGGAAGCCCCAGTATTGAATATATTATTAGAGATTTTTATCAATCAGATCAGTATAAGTACACACAACTCAATTACCAAGAGTGTTGACTATTTTATGTCTGTTTGCCTTTAGATTTCTCTAATTCTCATCAGAAATCTGAGTGATTTTTTTGTTTTGTTTTGTTTTGTTCTTGGCTCAAATGTTATTCTGGCCATAGTATGTATTTGAGTAAATTATTTACATGTATCAAAATGACAGCAAATTGTATCATAATGTCTTGGTGCTTCGTGAGACTCAAAGTGGCATCCCTGTAGTCTGGCAATGTCACTGCTCTCAATCCCAGGTGATCTGCTTTAAGTTTCTGATAACTACTTTCAATATTATATATTATCACTTTTATATTGGTTATTTTATTTATTTACATTTCAAATGTTATTTCCCTTCCCTGTTTCCCTTCTGCAACCCCCTATCCCATCCTCCCTAGCCCTGGCTTCTATGAGGGAGATTCCTACCCATCCACCCATTCCTGCCTCAGTGCCCTAGCATTCCCCTATGTTGGGGCATTGAGTCTCCACAGGACCAAGGGCTTCACCTCCCATTGACGCTAGATAAGGCCATCCTCTGCTACATATGCATCTGGAGCCATGGTCCCTCAATGTGTACTCTTTGGTTGGTAGTTTTGTCCCTGGGAGCTCTGGGGGGTCTTGTTCAATGATATTGTTGTTCTTCCTATGGAGTTCCTCCACCTCCTTCAGTCTTTCTCCTAACTCCTCCATTGGGGTCTCTGTGCTCAGTCTGATGGTTGGCTGTAAGCATCTGGATCTGCATTGGTCAGCATCTGGCAGAGTCTCTCAGGGGACAGCCATACTAGGCTCCTGTCAGAAAATACTTATTGGGGTGAGCAATAGTGACTGGGTTTGGTGTTAGCAGATGAGATGGATCCCTAGGTGGGGTCGTCTCTGGATGGCCTTTCCTTCAGTCTCTCCTCTGCTTTTTATCCCTGCATTTCCTTTAGACAGGAATAATTCTGAGTTAACATTTTTGGGATGGGTGGGTGGCCCCATCACTCAATCAGGGGCCATGCCTAATCTCTAGATATGGTCTCAACAGGTTCTTTCTTTCCTTTATTGGGTATTTCAGTTAATGTCATCCCTATTGGGCCCTGGGAGCCTCTTGCTTTCCTGGCATCTTGGACTTTCTAGTAGCTCCCAAGTTCTCCATCCACCACTGCTACACACCTCTGTTCAATTTCCTGACCCTCTGTACTTCTTCCCTGTCTCCTCCCACACCTGATCCTGTTTCCTCTTTTCCATCCCTCACCCTCTCCCTTCCAGGTCCCTTCCTCCCTCTACTTCCCATGATTATTTTGTTCCCCTTCTAAGTGGAACTGAAGCATTCACACTTTGGTCTTCCTTCTTCTTAAGCTTCATATGGTCTGTGAGTTGTATCGTGGGTATTCCGAGCTTTTTCCCTAATACCACTTATCAGTGAGTACATACCATGTGTTTTCTTTTGTGACTGAGTAACCTCACTCAGGATGATATTTTCTAGTTCTACCTATTTGCGTGAGAATTTCATGAAGTCATTCTTTTTAATAGCTGAGTAGTACTCCATTGTGTAAATGTGCCACATTTTCTGTATCTATTCCTCTCTTGAGGGACATTTGGGCTGTTTCCAGCTTCTGGCTATTATAAATAAGGCTGCTATGAACATAGTGGAGCATGTGTCCTTGTTGTATGTTGGAGCATCTTTTAGGTATATGCCCAGGAGTGGTATAGCTGGAGATATTACCACTTTTTTAAAAAACAGAGTATAAGAGTGTGCCATTTTATGATGGTCAAAGGACACCTAAGCTTCCTTCTCATGCTTTGAGCATCAAAGAGAAAACTAAATTAACACTACTTTGAGTAGTATAAGGAACTTTGAGTGACTGAAGGACAAAAAAATGATTGAACTACTTATACTAAATTATCTGTAAAAGGAGAAAAATTCTCATGAAATCCAGCATATTCCTTTTTTGACCTTTCTCCTGAAAAGGTCATATTTATTCACGATCTAGTCTTTGTATTATTTCCTGTTTTGTAACTTGAAGGATCTATTTTTCTTTGTGACTAATGGATTCCGCTCCACTCCCATCTGTCAACAGCAGACAAACACACTAGCCGTTCATTTAAAGCAGCAGATTTCACAGAATGTGGCATTAACCACTTGAAATAATTTATGCCATTTCAAACCTCCTGTGTGAATTATTTGAGAGAAGCCTTGGCATGCATTGTGAATTGGACTGAGGTGGTTTGAAAAGAGGTATTGGTATCATTCATTGCTAAGCTATGGGCATTTGGAAGGTATGATCCAGTGTGAATGTCTCATCTGATATGAGTTATCCCTACAAGGGACCTACTGTATTACCCTGCATGGATTCCATGAATGAAACAAATCCATTTATTGAAATTGCTGGTAAATGGAAATAAAAATTAATGATCATTACTAAAGATTCAGATTTTAATTTATAATAACAGAGAAACCAATGTCTAAGTGTACTACTAGTTTTTGACTGGTTCAGAGCAAACTTTAATTTTTCTCATCATATATATACACACACATTTATTTATTTATTTGTTTGTTTGGTGTGTGTGTGTGTGTGTGTGTGTGTGTTATACCAAGACACACATGTGGAAGTGGTAGGGCAATTTTTAGAAGTGGGTTCTCTTTTTCACTATGTTTTGGCTGAGCTATCTCTGGCACCCCAGAGAACACTCTTTAATTTATGTATCTTTTGACTTTCATCCTCCTCTATTTAGAAGGACTGGTTTCTATTCAAGGAAAAATGATTTTCTAGAGATGCTTTCTGAGTCCTTGAAACAGAATTTTTATCTGTGAACAAACTTTTGGAATTAGTCTGAGTTTAGTAAGGTTGATAATAATAGAATCAACCAATTAATTACAATGTTCATAATTATAATCATAAATACTATAGAAGGCAAAGGACTTTATTTTCTATAGTAACACAAACTATAAGGTATCTATATTGTTACAAAACACATAAATGACTTCTCAATGAAAGAATTTGGAATGTGATAGTAGCTATTAGTGATAATAAGTGATGTATTTTGCAATATAAGATCAATTCCATCAAAAGATGAGTGTACTTTGTATACACACACACACACACACATATACACACACACCAGAAATATAAGTAGTTCTGTGCACATACGATTTACAAGTGAACTATGTGTCAAATATTAGTACTATATTTAGCAGCTTCTGAGAATACAGAAACTGTTTTTCATATCTGTAATTATTTCCCAATATCCTGCATGCTTTTAGAATTAGGTCTTGCTGAGAATGACATTAAGTCTAAGACAAGAATGGCTTGGAAACCACAGGTGCTTAGTTCTATCTTGCTTAAATGCAAACTAATTCTCAGCACTCCTCGATGGATAAGACGTTTACACAATTACCACAGCCCTGTCTATGTCCCATTGTGAGTCTGTGAGATTTCTACATTATAGTGTAAGATAATTGCTTCCTCTCCAGCCATTATGTTAATATTCCATACAGCAGCTAAGAGCAAAAATGGATGTAGGTTTATGTATTCATTCCGAGAATTATATTATGACACCTTCGGCTCTCTTTTGTTTAACACATACCCTATATCATATTTTATTATGAGGGGAATTAAGAAATACATAGTTTCATTTGGAAAGTCGTGCTGTCCACATACAACACATTTTTTTTTCTGTCTTCCTAAAGAAGTAAAGAGTGGCTATTTGAGGAGGATTTCTGTCAGCTTCTGTCACCGTGATCATTAGTCTTCTGCCATCATGACAATATTCATCTCACTGCTGGATTTAGAAAAACGTGAATACTTGGAATGCGCTTTTGCTATGAACATGGTGCTATTGATATGGGTTTTCAATTTACAGATAAAAGCATGAATTTATTTAATAACATTATTTTCATGACAGATGAAATTAAACCAGAGAGCTATTAAACCAGAGCACCATACAGAAAAGTTCTAAGAGTCCATAGACTGGAAATACCGTCTAGAAACATTCTTATATGGGTAGAGAATTCTTGCTTATTTGATGATGAGGAGACAAAAAGCAGAAAAAAATTAAGAGTCTTGCCCTATTATGAAAGGAAGCACACAACAGTAAGATATATCAACTCCTATAGCAGAGAGCAAAGGAAAGCATTACTGATTTTAGGAACTGTGCCTTGGGTACTGAGTGATATGAGTGTAAAAAATTTTGTATGCTGCCTGAATTACTACGCATATCAGCTCCCAATGGCCCAGAAAATAAACCACTTGAGGAAGAACAGAAGATAGTAACGGAGCTACAACAAAGATACAGAAATGAAAATCATAGGACATCAGCCAAAGAACACTCTTCTTGATGGCCATGCAGTCTGAATTAGACATTAAAAATTCAGAGCACAAGTAAGCAGGAAGCGTGAGCAAGACCGAGTGAAGAAGAGGGTTAGAGAGAGTACAAATTTGAAAATACATTAAATATTCATGGGTTTCTTGTATTGAACTTAGAACTTTTCCTTTGTATTTGAAATGTGTCAAGATAAAAAGGTGGTGTACAAATTCAGAAATTCAAATGTATTTAATTTTTCCTCTATATCAATCACTGACTTGGGGCTTAGGGAAGCAAATAATACTGTTTTTTTTTTTTTTTTAAGTGCAGGCCAATGCATTACCCCAGGTAGCTAGCTTGGACTTGGTCCATACTCTATAGTAGTTATTATGCTGTCCTCCATCGCTCACTTTGAGTGTGACATGTGTCTGTCTCTGGAGTGTCTATGGATTTTTGCTTTCTTTCACATTTTTTGAATTGGGATTATAGTTTGTAGTATCTCCTCTCCCCCACCCCCATTATGGAAGTGAAAGATAGGTGAATAGGTGGAGTGAGTATAATTTCTTTAGGTTTTAAAGTAATGAGTCTTCTAGTTGAGCATGTTTTCCTTTCTCTATGTTACTGGGCTCTATGCATTTCATCACTTGGTGTATGAATAATGAATCTGAAGTGAAAAAAGACATCATTGGCATACATTAGTATGATGTTCAAGTCACAAGATTAGATTTTGATGAATGCTCTCTAGGCAGACCTGAAAAGTTGATGATGAAGAGTGGAGATGGCATTCTGCCTGCCCATGTGGATAAGAGTCGGGGGCTGAGCAATCCTCTCCATGTGCCAGCAAGTTCTGCCTTCCACGAGAGATGGGACTCTTTGCAGTTGTCTGTAGGAGTTTCACACACTGTCGAGATCTGAAAGGTCTGTTTGCTTCTGCTATCCAATCTCTACATGTCAGTTCCACTAAGCAAGCCACCCATAACCCACAAGCTGAATTAAGCCAGGCCATAAATGTTCTCATAGCTCCTGTGCTCCTCTTTGCTAGTCAGATCTATATATGTGTCTGTCTCCCACTACTCAGCTGTCAGTTCTTTGAGGACAAAACCATGTATACCATACCTATGTTCTTAACATCTAGACAAGCTCAGGAAGCAGTGTTGTTTCAGTGAGTCCTCTGCAGTCCTTATCCTAAAGGTGGGTTTGTAAACTTTCCATAGTAACTGAGCAAATCAATTTATCGAACATCTAAAGTTAAATCTATGTAGTTAATATGTAACGTGCCTAATATTAACTTTTATGGATTCAGGACTTGCTGCAACTAATAGCCTTCTAATAGTTCTCAGTAGTCTCATTGAGGTTTATAGGTATAAAATAATAGGGGGAAATTCCATGATATAAAAACAGTTACCTTTAAATTGAACAGCCAGACGTCAGAGTCAAATAGAAATACCCACACAAAACTGAAAATCTGTAGACCCTGAGAGACTTCCCTTTGCTGTCTAAATTTAATGTGGGTAATTTAATACTTCACAGCCTCTGTGCAAATTTAGCTCTCCACTGTAGTGAGCAAATAAACTGTAAGGTTAAATAGCTTGTATCGATTTTCTATTAGAATCAAATAGGTCAAAGATTGAAGGGTATATTAGCAGATATGATTTTTGATGTTATGGGATCTTGCCTTTAACAAGAATTCTGTTGCTAAGTCTCCCATTTCTCCTTTCCAGATGTGTATTGAATAGCACATCAACTGGGGAATAGTTCATGTGAGTAAAGAAGACAGAGGGCATTTTGGAACTGGAAAAATATAGTTATCTAAGCTGTTAAGATAGTTCTGACATGCCACCAGCAGGAAACCATGCTGATCAGAGGACAATAGTTTGCTCATCCTTAAGACAGTTGCAACATTTGGCAAGCAGTCACACAACAGCAGAGAAGAAGCACTGCAAGGCTACAGAATGTACAATCTCACTCTAGGAAAGGACTGCCAATGACCCCAGGAAGGCTCACTCATGCCTTAGCTCTCTCAAGCTACATGTCTTCAGTCACCTCCCCATTTGTTGATTAGCAAGCTTTTATGTTCAGGTACCTTAGTTAAAATAAGAGGGGGTAAGAATCACAGATTTTTCTACTAGTGTGAAGTTCTAGGTCTTCTAGATGAAGTCTGAAAATTACACTCGGAGTTGAATAATGAAAGAATATTAGAAGAGTATTGTCTTTAGCTCTGGGGTGTAAAACCATCTAGGAAGATGGGTAAGGTAGAGCTGGTTGAGACTTGGAGACTCCCTGGGAACACACCTGAGACTTAGGTGACTCACTGCTCACTGCCAGATTCCTGGCCTGAAACAGGTATAACGTTGCTTATGCAATAAGCGTCTCCTTCTCAGAAAACTCCTCCTTGCAAAAGTATTAATCTCAAGTCCACCCTGAGAAGTGGTATGGTAGCCATCAATTTCCACAGTGAACAGCCAATAACAATACGATAACATGAAATGTCGCTTTCATCTACCACCACCATGAGGAATATGAGAACGTCTTCGCTACAGAGCCGAAGCTAAATGTCTTATAGAAGGTCTCTCTGTACTTCCAGCCTGCCTCGGCCAATCTATGGACAATCACCCTGAACAAGCTGGAGTTCACCATTTTCTGTCCGAGCCCCACCCCATTCTGTTCTTGCTCTTCCCAGACTTCCATGTGTCTGGATGCCAAGAGTCAGAGAATCCTTCAGCCCCAGCCTCATCACAGGCCTGGGGACCTCCGGTCAGCTCTGGATTTCCCACATCTCAGACTGTGCTTTCCCACTCTGGAGTGGTGTCTCAGGCTTCCCTGAAGCCTAGCACCGCTCTCAGTGGAGGCATAAAATGAGCACAGTTAAACCTCCCAGAGCTTGACCTCTGGAGTAGCCATGCCCTGAGGTGGGCAGAACTGGACCTACAGTTACCCTGTATAGACACATTGACAAAGCAGACTGTCAAGATATAAGGTTTCTTTAGAAACTACAATACATTGTTGAATAATTTAGAGGTAGAATAAAGTCTGAATTGAAACATATAAAACTGCAAAGTTAGATTAATAAAACAACTCTACAATTTTTGTCCTCCCCTTTATCTTTTGGGGTTCGTAGAGAATTAAATAAATTATTAAATTATACAATTTAGTTTCCCACTGATTCAGTCTCCAGAGTAGATGGGATAATAGACAGGCATCATCATTTGTAATCTGTTCTCCTTTTTCTTTTATTTTGTTTCTGAATTTCTTATTTTCTGCTTTGAGAACAAAATAGCTGGAGTTATGAGGTTTTAAAGTATCCAGGAACATTTGAATTGGAGGTAGCATAGAAAGTTCTGGAAATGGTCTTAAAATATTGTCAAGGCTCATATACAATGGACAACTCTGTGATCTAAACTGCTGTTTAAATAACCAAAGCGAGAGGCAAGCAAGACAGTCACATCCATTTAAATGTACTACATCCAAAAGACAACAGGTTCAATGTCAAGTTACAATACACAATAGACAATGCAAACAGAGCTAAAAATTCAACAAATGCTGGGGTAAGGTGTACTTCAGTCGTACGCACCTTCTCAGAAGGGACCTATGTGAAGGGTAAAAATAAGATACCACAGAAATATGAAACATGGCTGTGGGAAAAATCAGGAGTAACCCCAGGGACAATAAGGGGTGTGACCGTGTCAGCCAGCAATGTTCCATGACATGAACCTCTCTGTGAAGACCTTGGGGATTCCACATCCCTCATTTCTTTCTTGATGATGATGACCCAGGTTTCAGTATTAGACATCTTTTTGTTCATTTTAAACAGTTTTATTGAAATTCAAAACAGTCCACATAAAATGTAAAATTAATGTTTCATTATATGTTACACTATTCATTTGTGGTAAGATATTGATACACAAACCATGCCATGTGAAACATTCTAAGTATACAATCCAGTGATATTTACCTCATCAGCCCCATTATACAGTAACTACTCCAATTTAAATTCCTCAACCAGCCCACAAAGGAACTCTACATGTATGAATTATTCATTTCTCACTCTGGCTTTCTTCAGCATCTGGTAGCCTCCTGTCTATGTTCTACCTCTATGAATTTGTCTAAACAGGATATTGTACACAGTTAGAATTTCATTCCTTTCACTCTGTGTCTTGTTGATGTTGGTTTATTCTGTGCAGTTTTGTATTTTAAGTTGCACCTTCGTTTGTAGGTTTTTTGTTTTTGTTTGTTTTTTAGAATTTCATCTGTTTTATGAGTGTATAGTATCTTTCGTTTGGATGAACTGAATGTGATTTTCCCAATCACATGCTAACATTTTTTACTAAGTTTTACTTTTTTTACTTATGGTGAATAGTGTTACTATGAACATTTGCATACAAGTTAGATCAGTTTTTTTTTCTTTGAATTGAAAGAAACACATTTATTTTCATACAATATAGTGTGGTCATGTTTATCTCCACTTCCAACTCCTCCCAGATACTCTATACCACCCTCTCCACCTAACTCTATGCTATTTCTTTCTCTTTAATAAACAAACAGAACACAAAGAAAAATACTCACGAGACACAAACACACAAAAACACAAAATTTGAAACCAAAAGACATGAGACAAAGACCTATAAGACAAAAAATTACCAAAGGCATATGAGGCAAAAAGTTTACAGAAATACCGTTGTATTGGAACTACTCATGGGTATGAAGCCAATGTTGAAGTTTGTGGTTAAAATACTCAGTGAGACTCCATCAGAGAAGAATAAGTTTCTCTTTACAAGGGGTTAACAATGCAGATAGCTTTTTGGTTGGGGACAAGGAAGTCTTTGTCCATAGGGATCCCATTTACCTGGAAATGAACAGGCCCTGTGCATGTTGCCACAGTCTCTCTGAGTACATATGTCCAATCCTTTTGTATTTGGAGAACATTCTACTTGGAATTTCTCACTACCTTTAGCTCCTACAATATTTCTGCATAGATCCGTTAGCTCTGATGGGAGGAGTTTGTTGAAGAAATTCCATTCAGTACTGAGTACTCCAATATCTTACTCACTGCAGATTGTCCAGTTGTGAATTTCTGTGTTGGTTACCATCTTCTGCAAGAGTAAATCTGCAGCCATAACAGAATGCAAAGGGTTTTCCCCAAGAACACTGTAGAGTCATAGGTAGAAAAACATCTCAATCCTGTACCCCTATAAACACTATCGTATTTTCTCATTGACATCTCTAGAATAAATTGAAGGCTTTAATTTCAACTTTGGTATTCTTGGGTGGTAGACAGTTTGCCTTGCCCTGTAACACTACAGAGTAGTATAGAGTGGGACTTTTCAGAAATGTCAGGTTAGCCTGGAAACCAGTATAAATGTGGGTTGATATTTAGCCATATAATTGTGAAGAAGTCACATCTGAATCAATGTATATAATTGAGTGTCATTTCTGATTTTTGTAATAGTCTACAAATGTACTTTTTCATATTTGGCATGACTAGTGAAAAATATAAGCATACTACTTTAAGTTTGTGCAATATCTAGATTTTATGGAACAAAAAATGACAATATAATATATTCTAGCCAATTTTATACAGAGCCTGTGAGGCATCTTGTGAAGATGCATTCATGAAAATCAATTGCAAAAGAGACATCAATGTGAGTCCTTAGCTCTTTGGTCTGGACTATGGTGCTTGATGTTATAAAGGATGTAAAATTCAACACCAATTCTGAAAGCACACATTTTCCTGATCACACAGAGCTCATGCCCTAATAAGCAAGCTAAGCCAGAAGTTGACACTTTCTAGAAGAAAGAAATAGAAAAAAGTTAAATTGAAATGCAAATACTTGTTATCATGGCATTACTACACTGTCTGGTGAGTAAATGAGCCGCGATTCTGCAGGGTTTGTGCAGGGCGCACTGTAATGAGAAGTTAGTGCAGAGCCTAATGAATTCTAATACTGTTTCTTAAAATTGCACACCTCCCATCCTTGTTAAGTAATTCATCTCAAAGTAACACAGATAACCAGAAAGATGGGAAATCACCTCATTTAGACCATGTTTAGATGTCTAGCCGATTTTCAGAGAGTGTCGGGTGGCTAAATTCCTTTCAAGCTCCTGAATAGGGTTTTAAAGTCAGAAAACCATTTTTTCCATGGGTGGGGCCTTTAGGATATTTGTAGAAGACACAGTCTCACAGGAAACTTCCTGTTCTCTCTGGCCTCTTACAGACTTGCCTTTTCCGCAATGATCCCTGAGCCTTAGGCGCAGGGATGGTGTAGAGAGCATCACATGGGAAAGTGCACAAGGAGATCTCTTGTTCTCTGCATTTGGTTCAGTTGTGGGACTTTCTGTTGTTATTTTTGCTTGTTTGTTTGTTTGTTTGCTTTGTCCATTTCTAGCAATGAACAGTTTCTTTGATGAGAGGTGGGAGGCACACTTATTTGTGAATATCAGGATAAATAATTTTTAAAAAGGACATAAATTTGAGAGAGAACAAGGGATTACCTGAGAGCATTTAGAGGCAGGGAAGAGAAGAGGGATGTGATGCAATTACATTATAATTTCAAAAATATTATAAAATGAAAACTATTTATGGAGCATTTAAAAAACACACATGCAATAATCAAATGAATAAAATAGGATCTAGTATCTTGAGTGTGGAAATGTGGACCCCTGGCCCCAGGTGTGTATTTTCATTGTGTTCTTTCTTGTGTTAGATGTGTGGGTGTACCATAATCTATTCTATTATCTGTATGACTTCACATAGCTACTGCCATCATTTGAAATCCTAAACAAACAAGAAAACTAATAAAATCTATGCTTTCAGTAATTTGAGGACTTGATGAAGTAATAAAGCACATGGTTATACAAAGTATTATTGGTTTAATTCAAAGCAATACTTGCTATGTTTGAAAATAAGAATTAAACGAAGACCTTTAGACCATCTGCTCATGTCTTGAGACACAGTGACAATGCTGAACTAGAGAAAGAGTGCATTGGAAAGATGTGTGAGATCATTGTATGTTATTGTAGCTTTATGGTGGTAAAAGGCTACCCAGCTCTCATGAGAAGTTATATTTTTTCTTTTGGAATTCTTTAGTGGAGTTATCTATAGACTATACCAGGGTTAGGAGCCTCCATGTGGTTTAAAAGCAAACAATGAACAAAATCTTGACAGTAAGCATTTCACCTTAGGTCTCTCACTTACACCAGGTTAACCATTCTGTCTTCTTTATTCCTGATTTTCTATCATAGTCTGAATAAAATAGAACAAGTCCCTCCATGGTAAAATGAAATGCAAATCCTTAAGGTCAGTTCATATATTTAAATCCACAGTTGTTTAATTTTGTGACTTTATCACTTGATTATGAAGGTTTTTCTTAAGAAAATCCCACCAACAAAAGAGCATACACAGGCTAGACCTAGTCCCCTACCTGCACATATGTAGCAGAGTGTGCAGCTTGGTCTTTCTGTGGGTCCTGAAACAACTATAGCAGGGACTATCCCAAAAACTGTTGCCTGTCTGTGGACTATGTTCCAGTTGGGCTGCCTTGTCTGCTCTCAGTTGTGCCTAGCCCAACAGACTTGAAGTGCCAGGGTGGGGGGGCACCCAGGAGGGGCCCTAACATGTTGGAGGAGAAGGGGAGAGGTTGTGGGAGGGCATGACTAGTAGGAGGGCAGTGACCGGAATTTAAAGTGAATAAAATAAAAAAGCAAAGAGAAGTAAAAAGAAAATTCTCTTAGTTCTTTTGTAGCTAAGCTTGTAGATCTTAGCTAACTCTGGGGATATACTCTTGGATGGTATTTTAAAATATGCACTGAAAAGTTGAGGGGAAATGGGCAAAAGGAAGGATAGCTTTCAGCAAACAGTAAACATCAGCTAGAATACCTCATGTTTGACATAATTTCCTGAAGATAGGTTTTGTTGAACACTACAGAGAAGGCATCATATTCCTCGCATTAGGCTTTTCTGATTTGGAATAGAAGAAGCTTAAAGAGAAAAGGAGGATGAGCACAGTTATCAGATGAGCGTGCATGGGAAGAAGCTACCACAAAGAGACAGAGTTCCAAAGCTAAGAGCAAGGTCTCCCAGACTCACCCTCATGCTTCACAGACTTGAGAAGATAATTCAGTATGTGCATTCATCATAAACCTTAAACTCAATTGCTTTTAAGATTAGAATGAAGTAAGTTATATGGATGCATTTGTTTCTGACAAAATTAAGGCATAGGAAATCTAGGAAAAATGAATACTTAGACATAAAGGTGTCCCCAGATCCTTACAACACAATGTCACTTATAAAAATGACATGCCAAGTCCACCATGTGATGCAGTAGTCATGCATGTAATAGACATGTGATGAAATAGGCATGTGATGTGATAGACAAGATGTAACGGGCATGTGACATAATACATATAAATGTGACTTAATCACAGTTCTTTTGAATTGATTATGTTTTGGAAAACTGATAAATTGGCAACTTTTACTCTTCTGCTACACTTACCTCTAAATTCCTTAAAATCCTAGTGCTTTCTCTTCATAAAAATAATTATTTTCATGAGAAACCCTGAACCAGTCAGTGTACATTGCTTTACTTCTCTCATGAGGATTTAGAGGTTCAGTCACAAGAGCTCTCTATACAGGAATTTACAGACAACCAACAATGCAAACTACTTTGTTTGTGCTATGGATAGACCCACGTGCGTCTGTGTGCACACAAAATAGTGAGGAAGGATGAGAGAGGCTTCTCAAACTCCATAAAAAATACATATACTTACTTCATTTGTGTTTAGCAACCCTGAATCCCCAACAGATACTAGTAAACTTAATTTATATATATAGATACAGATTAAAGACCCGTATGAGTCAAGGAAACAGTGTTTGAATTAACACTTCTCTGGATTTGGAGACTTTCATAGGAGGAGAATGAGTGGGAGAATTCCATGGGCTGTCAAAGGTCCCTCGCTGATCAAGATAAAATTACCCACATGTAACTTCTAAACATTTGCTCTCTAGTCATCTCAATCGTTTCCTGCTTGTTACCATGTTTCCTTTCTACGTTTCTATTTTGACCTTCAAGTGCAGTGAACAAGAAGTCACAGTGTGATAGCACACAGATTGCAGTGTGAGCCAAGAATTCATCCACCCCCATCTCAGGACTGATGAGTTAGCACAGCAGCCATGGAAGCAGTTCCAGATAATGTAATCACTTCCTTAAGACCACTGTGGTTTACTAATTACATTCAAATGCATCCACCTCCTTCAATCTCACGGCCAATTCCAATGTTCTTTTTCTAGCCTTTGTTCCACAGCCCTGGTTTCAGATGAGGAGATTCCAAACTTGCAGAGAGATTATTGAGTTGGTTTCTAACCCACCTGTTTTCAAGCCTTTTTCTCTCAGACCTATGGAAGGTCCTCTGAGGTCCTTTTCATTTCTCAAGCCTAGAATGAGCAAATAGAAAAAGGCTCAGAGCAGCATGGGAGTTGAGCCAAGAGCAGTACTGCGAACATCCATTTGTCCCTCCACCTACGCTCTGAGGGGGCAGCTGTGATGTCTCGATGGGATGAGAAAAAAACTCAATATGCATGGCAATCTGGTGCTGTGCCCATGGGACCATTGAAGGAAAAATAGACTGTGTGCAATCTTTCTCCCTAGAGAAAAGAAGATCTTTGTGCATCCCGTTCTTGTGCACAAATGCAGGTTGCCATCTAGCAACCAGGGTACCCCCTTCTATCAAAACAGTTGCTGGAAGTGAGGCAGGATGGAAGGGAGCAAAAAATGCTGAAAAATAAGCTTATCTAGGAATCTCACCAGAACCCCGAGAGAGAGAGAGAGAGAGAGAAGAGAGAGAGAGAAGAGAGGAGAGGAGAGAGAGAGAGAGAGGAGAGAGAGAGGAGAAATGAATGTGCTAACCCATTGGGAAATCCTAGTGGCTTCTGATTTTATTTTATTGAATTATAATTCCATCTAAAGCAGTTTGAAACCACTCCTATCACTCTCATCAAGACAGAAGGGAAAACAATAAAAAGTTCATAGCAACCCTTTGAGATGTATCGTGGAACCACTAAACTGCAATACATGACAACACTAAGACTATTAATTTGCTTACTGTCTTTTCGAGAAGCCCACATCTACATTTGGTACATTTCACTTTGCTGTACTGTCTCATGAGAAAGCACATAACCCCCAATGATGTGTGCCTTGCTGTCTTCTATACCCCTCCTTCTTTAAACCATAACACTCAAGTCTATATAAAACATCTTTATTCAAAACCCATCTCTGCTTCACTAAAACTGACCAGTCTTGAAATCCTTTTCAGCATTGAATCCATGAACCGCAGTTTGGCCTCGCCTAAAGAATCTCCTCAGCTGATAGGGTAGCAGCATCAAGCTGTGTGTCTCTGTCCTCTCAAACGCTGACACACAGAACGAAATGATGGCTGGCCTTAACAGCAGAGCCAAGTATTAGGCTTCATCAGTCTCTCTCTGGCCTACCACTTCAAAAGATTTCTACTCATTACTTCTCCTGCCAATTCACCCTTTGTGTGTTATGCCAGTGTTTGAGGGAAGAAGTAGATTTTAAGAATAGACAAGATCATTTGAGTGAATGAAAAATAGAAACAACAGACTTTGCTGTTGGATAAACATATCAAAAGAATGGCAGCAAGTGCATTTGATCCCTAAGTATTAATCATTAAATACCATTACAAGTTGAATGACTGTATAAGGTGGACATTCTCAAATCACTTCTTGAAGTAAAAAGGCAGCAGGCGTATCTTTAGAGACATGGAATCACAAGGAATGGAAGGAGAAAAAACAATTTCTCCCAGTATATGGATGCTTGAGACAGTTTGTTTGCTTTAGTTGCATTAGTTTTAGAAGATTGAGTGTGGGAGGGACTTATGGAATACTTAAATGCCCAAGTAATGAGAGCTGTTCATGTCAAAGACGTTGCTTAGACAGCGAGGCAGTAGAGAACTCATTTGTTTCTGTCCCAGCCCTTGATAACCACTTCAAGACACTGTGTTACACTTAGAGAAAAAAATGAACACAATAGCTAAGCCTCTGGGATCCTTGCGTATAAGCAGATGAATAGCACCTGGACAGCCACATAGCCAGGAAGCCAGTGTCTGCTTTTGATTTTGTAATGCGTAGTCTGTTCAAAGAATGAGTATAGATGGAGGCTTTCTGAGAGATTTTTATGATAAGATTACTCTGGTGGTGGGACGAGTCCTTTAGACTGGCCATGAAGGATGTGAAATCACTCTTCAGCAGTGTCGATAGGTATAGTAGCTCATGTCTATAATCCCAACACGTGGGAGACTATGTCAGGAAGATCAGGAGCTTAACAGCCATGTTGACTGCATGGGGGTTCATAAAACCTGTTCAGAAACAAACAAACAAACAAAGTTTGCTTGTTCTCCCATACAAAGCAAATGACTTTCTGAAGCAGTGGTGCTGATTCTGTATTAGCCTTTCTCAAGATGAGATACATTCTAAATGTTCTTTTCTCTCTACCAGAAGAAGCTTGTGTATTGATGAAACTCAAACTAGACAGAATCTGAAACCTACATTCTTTACTTACAGAGATCCTTAGAAAATACTGAAGCCAATAAAAGCTAACCAATCTCTACCCCTTATTTCAAGGCCAAGATGTTAAAGACTGATAATTAGATATAGTTTTCTTAAGGAGTGAGGACAGTCCCATTTGTAAATGCTGGACGAGAAAGAGAACTATTGGCCATTCTTTAAGGCCATGAAATACTTAGTTTTAGACCATTTAATCTGAAACAAGGCAAATTGTCCTAGCTTCTAGTCTAGAATACTGTAACAAGAAGTGAGTTCCTTATTACATATTTATGACATGGTTGTAGTTTCTCCCTTGGTCTATGCTCTCTAGGGTTTAGGGTGATATATTTGCTTCCTATTATGCAAACACTTGTATCTCCATCATTAAACTGGCTTAAGAAACACTTTCCCGAGACTGATGCTGAATTGCTTGGTAGAGACACTGACCTTTCCTTTGCATCTCTTAGGGGTGACCTCTAACAGAGGACTGCTCTGTACTATGTTCCGTATGACCTCATTCTTTAGGAAAGAATAATAGAATGAATTCTAGAATAAATCTTGCCAGTATTTAATCTGAAGAGAAAGATCCAGGCAGGATTGAAATAGCCACGACTTACTGGAATACAGAAAAGCAGGGATGACCTGGATTTGCTTTGCAGAAAAAAAGTATAGCAGTAACAATTTTTAGAGAAAAATGTCTATTAACTTTAAAGACTGTATTCAAAATGTGTAAATAGAATATTTGGCTATTCTTTCCTATTTCATTTCCATACACATTTAAAAGGCATTACGTGGCTTGGAATGAAGCATTCAGGCACTGAATGATGAACATGAAGGTCTTTTGTCTGAGGTAAGAAAACAATTTCCCAATTAAGTATCAATATTTTGTTGATTTTTTTAAATTGCAAAACCAACAAGGTTTATAGGATATGGATAATGTTTTATTAACCATTCTTCCCACTTGAGAACCGACAAAGGAGAAGTTAAATATGAATGTCAATGTTCTTAAGCTGAGTTTCTAAAATTTATAAACATAAGGACAACACTGCTACAGTTGTGACTTTATCTGATATCTTATCCCCCTATCCTTCTACATACATACACACATACACAACCATACATACTAGAATACATAATACATAACATACACCACACACACATACAACATACTACTACATACACACCACATACATACATACTACTACATACACATACATACATACACAACACAACATACAGGTGTGCTTATTCCAAGTTAGCACATATTTAAACTATATACTTCTTAGAATTCTGTGACATCTAGGAATTCAAAGATGACACTAACATTGATCATAGTATCCACTTCAGCAACTGTTAATGAAAATATCAAGATAAATTCTTCACTTTTCTCTAGGTCATTCATTAATTCATTAAAAACATAGAAACATAAAATAATAATAAAAAAAACTCTCTTACTCTTCGTAAATCAGACTTGAAATCCCATGAATTCTAAGAGAGAGTTACAAGGTTAATACTGAAATATTTTCAGGGCCAGTTCCTTAACAAGCTTGTAGGGGAAAGCTACCTGTATGTCTTTTGCAATTGCCACTTGGATCAAGGAAATGGAAAATATAAAGGACAAAAAGAGTCTACGTAAAGTCACTCTATCTCGACAGCAACAAAAGTCTCAGCCTCTTTAAACATTGATTCAGATACCAAATCTCCTCCAGGTCTCATCAATTCAGATGTCTATGGTATAACCATATAAGTAATATATTTTATATCTATACATAAGCCCTCTATTGTATTATCTCATGTGCTGTCACCCCATGCCCATTTTCTGTAAAGATCCCACACTGGGACCAATAAGTAATCAAGAAGAATGTTTATTCTTCAGGATCCTTAACTATGCTCTTCTGCAGATCTATTTTTCCATAGAAAGGAACATATTCACAGGTCTAAAAACTAAAACAATGGGTATCTTTGTGGGAAGACACTATGCAGACTACCCTTGTAAGTTCTCTAGAGTGTTCAAGATTCATGCCCAAGGATTGGGTGAATAAGAGGCTCTCTTGAATAATCTCATTCATGATCTGATACATATAATAGCTAATACATATAATAGCTTTAAAATCACCCATCTGTGACTTGATCATCTGAATTCAGGTTATCAGAATCACTAACAGAACAGCCCTTGCTTTGCTCTCACCTGGGCTCTTACTACTTTCCTAACAAGTTCCTAATTTAGCATCGTTTGAAATCTGGATAAGCTGAGAATTTTCAAATCATCAAGTCTGGTTCCTTTCTGATGAACATGGCTTTCTCTATTTTTTAAAAAATTCCTTCTCATATTCGTATTGCTATAAGCAATGAGAAACCAAGATTCATCTTTAACATTCTGCTTAGGAATCTCTTAAGTATCTAAATTCATTGCTTACAAATTCCACTTTCTTCAGAAATGGTAGGATGCAATTTAGGTAAGCTTTCTGTAATTATATTATAATAATCTTCTTTCACAATCCTCATTTCCCTTCTGAATCCTCATCAGAAGTGCTTTTAGCAACCAGAACTTTACCAACTGTTTGCTTATGATGGCACAGTTATTCTCTAAGCAGATATCACTTTTATACTACCATGCTCCTAACTTCAACCATCACAATAGCATTTAACATCTATATTTCTTCCATCTCTTTGTTCAAGGAAACCCATTACTTTTTCTACATGTTCGTCAAAATTATTCATATTCTAATCATTACCAATTTCCAAAAATCCCTGTCTCATTGTTATGTGTTAGCATTGTACCCTACTTTCAAGTACCTTACGTACCACAGTGTCTAATTTGATTTCTGTCTCCAAATCCAGTTTCTTTGGGTTTAAGCTTAATTCTATCAATTTCCTATTTATATCTCCTGAAAACTGTGAAGTTTATAAGGTCACTTTCTACCTCTATACAATGCTGATAGTTTAGTGAAGATTGCCTAAGTTCTCAGTACTGCAGACTCAGTAATTGACCATTGAAGAACATTGACTATGCAATACTTTCTTATACTTACTTCTACATGGCCACTTTTCTTACCCTCAGAGGAACTGTTCCAAATTTCCCCCATGACATGTGGCATCATATTTAATAAGTGGTTGAGGCAGAGAGAAACAGAGAAATGGAAATTTATCTACCAAAGAAGTGTTGATGATTGCATTTCATGCTGAGAGGAAACATTTTGCAAAATTGAGACTTTAGGGTACAGACATACATGTTAAGGGGAACACCTAGAATGCAGAAAGTGTCACATTGTTAATGATAAACTTAATGACATTATGAGGGGTTGACTGCTGAATTGCATTCTAAAAGCATAATAGTATTATTTTTTAAACAAATATGTTGAATATATAGTATTGGAAAGGCATTGGCCTGGAGCTAAAAACTAATAAAATCTATAGAGTGTCTCTTACACTAAGAAGCCTGTATTCCATTAGGAAGAACATTGCTATGATATGCTGACATTTGGCTAAGAAAGTACTATGATAGCTATGACCCCGGAGCTTGTGCATAGTATAGTGACTAATGACTTAGTCATAGAAAAGGACAAATTTGGCTTAGTCAGATTCAGTTGTAGATATTAAGGACGTACTAAGAGTTCTAGCTGGCTGTTCCGTCATGTCAATGCACCTGCAGCTAAGGCTTATTTATTGTGTCACAATGTCAGTCATGAATTAAGAACACCCTGGGAAGAGGGGATCAGAGCTTAGATGATCTAAGAATAGTAAAATGTCATAAATAAATCCATTCCACTGTCATACAATTAGATTGTAAGCGTGCATATAGGAAGTCTTAAACTTTGCAACAAAATAAAGCTATGTAGATGATTATATATAGTCTTTCCATATTGATGAGTTGAGTTGCTTCAGGGAACTCTAGTAATTTTCAGTACTGTCTACCACTTCTGGAGGATACTTGATTTTCAGAAGAGTCTGAGTTAAGAATCCTATACCTGGTTCTAAATTCTGCTTCTGCTACTCATCTGCTGTCCCATACAACTTTTTATAAGCTGCTGTGCCTCAGTCTCTTTTCTGACACTCTACAAGTGATCATTGACAGTCTATGGGGGGAGGGATACACACATAGAGAAACTATGAGTAAGAAGGAGCCAGAAATACTGACTTCAAGTGGCTTGCATTCTGGTGAGACAGGTGAGGATGGAACTACTCTACAGAACACTTGATGTAAACACCATACAGGTATAACACTAGAGTAGAGAGCATGATTAGCTTAGCCATTCTCTCTAAAAGATGGAATACTAATTTTTCATTTTAAAAGCTCAATTTTGATGTACTTTGAAAATCAGTGCAAAAATTTTAATCTATTTCAATATGTATTTTTATTTGAATGATTGTTCAATCATGTCCCAGGCTTTCCAGTCTTTATGCATGTAATTTTTTTCTTGAAGGATATTTTTCTCCTCTGGTAAATTACAACTCTGGGTGGTTATACATGTATATGTATATATGTATACATATACACATATACATATATATGTATATATTTACACATACACATACACACACAGACACACACACACAGACAGACAGAATGTATCCTGTAAACATGAAGTCACATGTACTTGGTTCTCAGCTGAACTTCAAGGCATTTCTGAATATTCTTGATAGTTGCTTGCCCAGGAAGTTACCTGTGAAAATTCACTTGTATCCACATATATGTTGTTCACTTTAACAGATAAACTGTTTTTTGTTTTTTGTTTTTTTTGTTTTTTGTCAGAGAGTTAGCTCTCAGGAGGGTATTTAGGAGTTCAACTTGGTACTCATTTAGATCCATATCCTTTCAATTTTTTTTTTTTTTTACAATGTGAAGTCTCATTTTGGGGAGTGTCCTTTATAACATATTAGCTGATAATTGTATAGCAATTAAAGACTTAATTGTTTAATAATGGAGATACTAAGGTAAAAATGTAACGGTTGGTGTAATTTAGATAGTTTGGAGAATAGGATGGCAAAATGCTTAAAAACTGATTATAAGCCATTAAGGTCTATGACAATAGGAATTCTTATTTGCATTGGATACGTTCAAGTCTTAAGGGGGATTGTTTACAATTATGTCTGGAATTAGTCAGATTCTAAAGCCTAGATATGCTTATGTCCTGGATCTATGGTCATTTTTTTAAAGTCCAAGTCTCTGGTTGTTTAAGTAATGTCCCCTCAGAAGGACCTGCACTGAGTTCATAAAGAAATATGGTTCAGGTTTTTAATGACTTCAGAATTTTCTGTCCCACAGTTGTACTCACCAAATTGGACAGTATTAGAAATATCATTGAGGAAGGATTCATAAACTCTCTCTCCTATATCAACCATAGATTCTTTTCTCACTTAATCTGACTATAGTTTTCCTCCCAGTTCACTTCACATCCAGATCCACTCTCCTTCTGTCTCTCATTAAAAAGGAACAGGCTTCTTAGAGAGACCAACAAAAATAACAAAATAAAATAACATAAATAAGAAACCATAATATTTAAATACTTTACTGCATCCCAAGAACACACTCCCACGTTACATTTCATGTACAGATATACTTGTTTGAATAACACCTGAGAGATGCTTATTCAGAAGGAACACAGATAGCTTTTGCTGTAAAAAATCACAACTATCACTGTCTCAATTAAACAAAGCAACCAAAAGGAAAGCTAAAGGTTTAATAGAGCCATTGTGAAAAGATCCAATAAAGTTGAATGATAGTTATGTATCTATCTCATTTTTACAATAGAATTGACAGATGGGAAAGTTAAACAAGCAGAATGGCAGATAACTTGCTTTAGCCATTGAAAACGCCACATTGGAGGCAATGTGTACAGAATTATGTGGTCCTTGGGCTCACTGAAGAAACACATCCTGTTCTTTGAGTCAGCATGACTGATTTCAGATTCCAGGAAATAAGATGATCTTACAAGATGCTGTCAATTGTATTCTACAGTGTTGGAGTTGTATCCTGCTCTAATTACCTTGACACGAGTTTTGCAAGAAATCAAAGTACTATGTTAATGAGTTTAAGATGACTGTGCTTAAGTCAAAGCAGAAGTCATTTCATAGTTAAGGGAACTGATGAAAATTCGAAGAGAAGTGGGGTATAGTTTAATGCTGTCCTCAAAATAATCACCCACCAAGTCTCATTTTTGAGTACTGCATCTGAAATCATGTTTTGGGCAGAATTCAAAAGATACAAAGAAGATGCTGAGTTTTTCTTGCTCATAAAGACTGCAGTCTGACATCTACAATACTTTGTGCAATCCCGCATTACCAATATGAAATGAATTTTTAAGATTTATTTTCGATTTTGTTTAAATCAGAGCAGGACTATATTCCCCCCTTTTTTGTTTTTCTCACAAAATAATATAGTTTAAAATCAGTTTCAAAATCTGTAGGAATGGTTGCAGTGGCATTCCAAACTCTGGGACAGGGACGAGATACAATTGGTGGCCTTGGTTAGTACAGACACATTGGTTTTCATGCCATTTCTCACAAGCATTGAGAACACAGGGCTCTGGTGCCTGTTGTTCAAAAACCTCTAAAGAGATACAATTATATCTTCTACTCTGGTATGAAATTGCAATGCAAGGACACCATCAGAGAAAGATGTGAATTATAACTTGGCAACAATGTAAGTCCTTGAACTGCTGATTTAAATGCTCAGTGTCTTTAAATGATTATGCCACAGTTTGCGGTTTTAAATCAGGATTCTATCTGCACAGAAGGAAAGCTTTTTAGCTTTGCATCACTTGCTTAGGTGTTTGCTCAAATGATTGGCACTTAGTTTTGTTATTAATTTTCTGTTTTAATTCTTTCTGATGTTTTAGCTTAGCTCCTCCTGCCTTCCCTCTTTTTTCCCCTTGTAGCATCATTCGAGTACCTTGGACTTTAAAATTGTGCCAAAAGTGCATGTAACAGTGAGAACAAAAAAAGAGATTGTTGTGGATTTTATTTTCAAAGTAAAAAAATTAAAATTTACTATATTTTTAATTCCCATTATTACATGGTTTTTAAACAGTAAAAATGTCAAGCACAAGTTAGACCCTATTATTTGTTTGTACATATTTCATGCTATAATTCAATTTTTGAGCTTCCATTAAATGTAGTATTGGTTCATCCTTGTGCTATGGCACAGCGACAGGTGTAGATCTCACCCGTCAATGTAGGAGCTTCTTTTGGAAGAAGATCTTTAGGGAAAGCCACAACTAGTTAAAATTCAGAAAACAACAGATCCTTGGTTATGCTGCCCTCGTTGATACATCTACAATGCAATTACTCCCCTTGAGGCTCGGGGAACATAGCAGAAAAGGGAGTAGAAGACTATAAAAGTCAAAGGACCAGGGATTCAGCTGTGAGATTGTGTCTTCTGGATGTAACAGGGAAACTACACCCATGTAATTTCAACACCATGCTTGCCTAAACAAGATCAAAGAATTTCAGCACCAGTTGACCTCTCAACATAGATGGGAAACCTCATGGGGCTCTAGACACCGATGATGAGCTACAAGCATTAATCACTGTTGAAAGGTGAAGAGTTAACCTTCTTCAGGGATTAGATCCCTGATTGATTATACTAATGCAGGCAATGGAAATGACTTAGCAGTTGGTATTTAGGTGTTTATTAACTTGTATGTATTTGTAAATGCATATATAACAGCAATGGTTAAAAGAAGGTGACCATGATTTTGTGAGTGGTCAGACATGAAACAGAGGAAAGGGAGGGAGAAATGACATAACTACATTATAATTAAATAATAAATAAATATAATACATTCTATCTTGCTAGCATACTGATTTTTTCGTATTCATAAGTGGGAATTTATGGGCAGTAAAACAGCATCTTAAAAGTTTTAAATAGAAAAGATGTACTTTTCACTGTTGCCTATGAAATATACTTTATGCTCTTCCAAGCTATTCAAGAGCTTCACTCTTGTATGTCATTTTTACTATCAGAAAAACAACTGTAGGTCAACAAAACTAATAGATTATCTTGGGAAACTTCAATTAATGGTAAAATAATTGGTGTTTGCCAATTATTTTTGGTTTACATTCATTTAGAAAGCTACATGTGCAAACAATTACTGTATAAAGGTACATTTCTTTTCTGTGAGTTTTTTGACCACAAAAACACGAGCTGTTACAGCTGCTGATTTTACCAGTCTATCACAATTTTCTTAATGCAAAAATGTTATGATTAGGAGTGGTTATTGACTGTAACTGCACAATTAAAATTAATTGTTTGGTATAAAAATTCCTACCATACTTTTTACATCTTTGCTAATATATCATGTGTCATGGTCAGATCTCTTGAAAAAATATCCTTTACTTTCAACATCTGACTGAAAACACTCTTATCAAAAATCTTACTAGTCTATTGATAATCTACTACATTCTCTTAGCCCCCTTTCACTATGCATTCATTTATGAGCTTATTAAATAATTATAGACTCCATGCTAGACATTTTGCTAATTGTTGAGCATAAATAAAATAGAGGATCAAGATAGAAGTCAATTTCTACATTTGTGGAGACTGAGACTAAGTTATGTGTAACACAAATGGGTGTGGGAAGCTCTGGTCTTTGGATGAGAATGTTCTCCATCAGCTCAGGTGTTGGAATACTTCATCCTCAGTTGATGCGGTTTGGGGAGGATTTAGGAGATAAAGCCTTGTTGGAGGAAAATGTCACTGTAGGTGGATTTGGAAATCTAAAGATTCATGTCATTCCCAATTTGCTCTCTCTGTTTCTTGCTTGGGGTTCAAGATGTGAGTTCTCAGCTCCCAGTTCCACCCACCATGCCTCCACTTGACAATTAGAGACTCATCCTTCTGGAACTATAAGTTCAATAAAATTCTTTCTTCTATAAGTTGCCATGGTCAAGGAGTTTTACTACAGCAGTCAAAAAGCAAATAATACCGAAGCTATTTTAGGAAGGTAGCTGTGTGTAGGAAGAACACACATGAGGTCAAAAATTAGAAGGAAAGTATCATATGATTTGGGGCAACCACATTCCCAAAATAGGAACTTTTGAAAAAGGTTTCTAAGCACAAAAGAACTAAATATGGTAGAATAAATGGTAAGAAAGACTCAAATCAAATCAAATCAAATCAAATCAAATCAAATCAAGACAAATAATATCTAAAACTTCTTTGGGCCTTTTTCTTCTTGTTCTTGCTGAAACTTGTTAACGGTGACTTAGTAATGTTGGTCTCTGGAGATTCTCTGATCCTATTCTCTATGTGTATTTTTTTTTCTTTCCTGGCAAAAGGAAAGAACAAGGGGTGCTTTGCTATGAATTCAATGTTTTGAAAGTTATAAATATGTTTTTAAAATCTTTAGAAAATCCAAAGAATATGTTGTGTTATGGTTAGAAAAATACAGTATAATTTTATGCCATGTTAACAGTCAAACATCTACTAATTAGTGAAGCAGGCTCAGTTTCCCAAGCTCACAGTGTGGTATAGTGGATGAGGACCTAAGTATCCAAGAGGAGATCCCCAGAATTTCAGTCTCTACAGCAGACTTACTGAGTTGGAATATATATATCCAGGGTCCTCAGGTGACAACGCACATTAGATTTTGCAATCTCAGGGTATTTTTCAGATACTGACTGGAGTTTAGTTCTATATTCCTTCCTGCAGTCTTTCTCATTTTAACCTATTAGAAAGTTAAGCTCAAATCTGCCTGTCTCCTTCTTTCTGTTATTGGGCATTTACTAAGCTTTGAATACAGGTGATTTAAAAATCTTTGTAAATTATCTTTGCAGTCTGTAGAGGCACAGAGGGAATATGTTCAGGTACCAACAGGCTTGTTGGAAAGATTAAAAGTGACAATGTCTAGAAAGCCTCAAACACACACTTCATAGTGGTTTACACACACACACACACACACACACACACACACACACACACACACACACTCTGAAACTTTTATTCTCCTGATTCTCCAACTTGGATTGTTCCTATTGTTATAGCATTGTGTTCAAGAGCTATTTTCTATCTATCTATCTATCTATCTATCTATCTATCTATCTATCTATCTATCTATCTATCATGTATCTATCATCATCTATCTTATCTATCTATCTATCTATCTATCTATCTATCTATCTATCTATCTATCTATCATCTATTTTATGCCTGTGTATATGTGCCTGTGTCTGTATCAGTGTATGAAAATATGTATGTGAATGTTTGTATAGGTGAATGTGAAGGTCAGAAAAAAGGGTTAGATCCTTTGGAACCAGAGTGGCAGGCAGTTGTGAGTCACCTGCGGTGGGAACTGGCAACTGAACTGGTTTTCTGGAAAACCAGCAAGTGTTCTTAACCACTGAGCCACCTTTTCAGTTCTCAAGGACTCTTTTTATCTTGACTTGGCTCTTGTGCTCACACCACAAAATGTTCTCTCTGTTAACTCCAAGTGTGTATGGTGCTCTGATAACTGTTTCCATATATTCATCTCGTCTCTTTAAGGTAACTTTCAAATTCAAATGTCAGCTCAAATGTTACCCTCTTCAAAAAACTCTATTCTGTTCACAGTTTTCATCGGAAGAGTTAGGCTTCTATCCTTTGCGTTAGACAGCTGGTGTTTCACAAACTTTTGCTAAATGTGAGTGCAGGGGTTAACTGCATACAGTAGTTGCCTGATATTGACTCACATTTAGCATGACGTCCAACCCAAAGCAGCATGAATTTAAAGAAACAATGAAGTCATGCATTAACTTCAGCATAAAGGGAGTGTAAACAGTTTGAGTATATCAATCATCTTCAAAGAGAAAAATTAAAGAAAAAGTGTTATTAGCATAATGTGTTTTAGCTTCCTAGCATACTTATCTCATGCCCCTTTACCCTTCTTTAGACTAGCTTTCTGCTCGCGTCATCAAAGAGGGAACAGAGGAATGACCTCTTTATTTCCTGTCTAAAGCACATTGGATTTCCGTCAAACCATTGCATTCCAAGAATAGTGATCCTTTTTGAAATACATGAATTTACAGAGAAGAGTATTGATGTAGTAGGACAAGCACAGCCTCATTACCTTGACACCCCAAACATAACCTTCTCTTCTGAAGGACACTTAGATTTGAGAAAAAAAAAATATCGACTGAAAAATACTTGGTGAATAAAATGTGTTTTCAGTCTAAAAGAAAAATTCAAAGCAGACACAGACTAATAGTATGGCTGGTTCTAAACTAGGTTCTGATTGGAAGGTGAGGACTCTACTTGGTTCTACATTTTGTACCACGTGTATTAATTCTTTTATCTAGCTCATCCAAGAATTAATTTACACATGCTGTATGCTGACTATGATCCAGTCCCTGGAGATACATCCATAAAACACAATGCATGTAACCACATACCTGAGCACATCTTATTTTGAGAGCTACTACAAATCAAAGTACAAACTAATGCATAATTTGAAAAATAGTTGAATTGCTGTAATGAGAAACAAGACGAGATAAGAATCAAGAGTGATCAGGTGGCATTGCTGAAATTATTCTGCATGGAGTATGTGCTCTGTACATATCTGGAGAAATCACTTTGAAGACAGGGGAAATAGTATGATCAAAAGCCTTAAACAGGAACCAGGTGTTCACATGAACATAAAGAGTTCTGCAGCCTGAAGGAACCTAATGAATTAGATTTCAGGAAGGCACACAGAGGTCAGGTAAGGTATGGTCTCATTTTGGACTCTGGTAAACAAGGAGAGATGTTATTGGAGTATTTTTATTTGATAAGTTACATGACTTTTATTCTAAGCATCACCTTGGTCAATGTATGTGTAGCAGAATATAGAGAATTATTACATCTTGGAGGTTGTGGGTATGCAAGGAATGAAGGCACAGAAGATCAGGCAAAAGAAAATAGTTGTAGGTAGGGAAGGAAACACATGAAGTGCTGAAATGTAAGTTGGTCTCAGGGTGAATTAAGAAATAAACAACTTATATTGCCTCAATCCACATACATACTTATCTCCTAATAAGTTTTTAAATCTCTGAAGTTTAAAAGGCGTTTTAAAAGCTTTATTTATTTTTATCTTATGTGCTTTATCTGCATGTATGTATGTATACCATGTGAATGACTAGTGTTTGTAGAGGTCAGAAGAGGTATTCAGATCCCCTGAAAATGGAGTTATAGATGATTGTGAGCTGCCATGTGAGTGCTGGGAACCCAAACCATGTCCTCTGCAAGAGCAGAAGTTGCTCTTAACTGCTGAGCCATCACTGCAACCCTCCCTTAAATATGTTTTAAAAGGTGGGAGAGGAGATAATTGGTACCATGAAGACTGGATGCCATGTGTGGGGGAATTCGAGGGTGGGGAGGTGGGAGTGAGGGAGGTGGGGGCACATCCTCATAGAAGCCGGAGGAGGGGGATGGGATGGGGGTTCCTGGGTGGGGCGGGATGGGGTAAGGGAATAACATCTGAAATATAAATAAAACATCCAATTAAAAAAAAGTTAATTTTATGTGTATGAGGGTTTTGCCTGTACGTATGTATGCTGATTGACATGCATGTCTACTGTACTTAGAGGTTAAAGATGATGTTGGATCCTGCAGTTGAGGTGATTGAGTCACAATGTTGCTTCTGGGATCTGAACCCAGGTCTTCGGATAGAACAGCAAGTGCTCTTAAATGCTGAGTCATCTTTCTAGACCCAATAGAAATACCCTATAATACCAAATGCCTTGATGGAAATTTTGGATTTTCTATTTGTCATTAGCATTCTACCTTAGTATCCCTCAATATATACTTGTTTAGAAATAAGCTGCATTTAAATTTTTATTTTTATTATTAAATTTTGTTCTAATACCACTTCCTGAATATACATGACATGTCCTGATCTTCTCCTCACAACACTTTCTTCTAATTCCTTCCTATTCCTACCAAACCCTTCTTTTATCTATACACCTCTTTTCCCTATTTACTAATTTGGATTTCTATGACCCATTGTTTTATAGTTAGGGTTTCTATGTGATCTCAGGTGTTTGGAACTCACATCTGAGAGGTGCTCAACGCAGACCGTGTATAGTGCCTAACCAAGTACTGGATTTTCCCACACCGCCCGGCTAGTTTGGTTTCTAATACCCAAAATTTGTTATGTTGCTAGTGATCCCCGAGTTGGCTGGCTCCTTCTACGCTGACGTATACTTGTTGGTTTTCCCAACACCAGGGTTTCATACAAAAGTATGTGAGGGTGGTGGATTCTTTTTCCCGGGTTCTATGGTCCCCAACAGTATAAATCAAATTTCCTTATTGTTCCTCATTCTCTTTGAAGATTCATTTTCCACATTTCTCTCCTCTTCTGGGATATTTTTTCCCTGAGTCTTCAATTATCTGATCAGGCCCCCTTGATTGTTTGTTGGGACAATCTTCAAGCACACTGTGTGAAGGCATGTCTCTGTACTCCTCATCTGCCTAAGGCACCTTCAGATTGGTTTAATAAAGAGCTGACCGGCCAACAGGTAGGCAGGAGAGGATAGGTGGGACTTCTGGACAGAGATA